>OY759254.1:10006785-10640208 GCA_963662185.1 Eilema griseolum | reverse complement strand
GGCTCTCGACCTTATTACGTAGATCATAAAGTTCAATAGCACTTAGCGAGATGGTGTAATGCATGAGTAACAACCAGGTGACCTGTTCAGACATGTTCTCCGTTTACTTTGACATTTATATTGACAAAACAACTTGGACCACCCCATCTCTTCCCATGCGGTGTCGTACAAGGCGACTAAGGGATAGGGCTGTTTAACGTCAGACAGATATATACAGCCCAGAATCAGCCTCAGATGCATGGCTGGAGTCAGCAATAGTGCCCGAAATACGGCAATAGGCTCACCTGTGGGACCAAATAATTATTTTTTATACCACTGAGGTGGCAAACAAGCACACGTCCCACCTGATGAAAAGTGTTTACCGTGGCCTATGGACGTGTGTAATACCAGAGGAGTTACACTTGCGCTGCCGACCCTGTATGCACAGAGTATGTGTCGTCCGTGTAGAAGACAAAGCAGGGCAATTTCTTTTTTTTTTACAAAACAACAAAATTGAATTGGTTCAGGCGGCATTCAAACCCGCGATCTTTCCCTTACAGGGGGAACGCTCTGACCACTGAGCCACAGAACGCTCGCCCAAAATCATTCAAATTCTTCTATACATATATCCGTATTTTTTCAATATCATAATCGATTCAATACACATATCACCCTTTAAGCTCGTAATTTTTTTGTTTTCTAATAATGTACAGAAATCTGCCGGATTTGTTAACATTTGTGATCACTACTCAGCTCCTTTAAGTATTAGCGTGATGATATATAGCTAGAAACGTCGTCGATAAACGGACCATTCAATACAAAAAGATTTTTTCAATTCGAACCAGTAGTTCGTGAGATTAGCACGTTCAAACAAACAAACTCTTCAGCTTTATTATAGAAAAATATATTATTATTAGCAAGAAGTAGGACAATAAGCCGCCAGAAATCGTGTAAGCCATTTTTTGTGCTTTGTTGTCCAACCTACACGGTGGTAGTTAAAAACGTAATTAAAATGCCTAAGTATGCTATGAATCATAGACACATAAATAAACTTTACATCATAGCTAATCGTCTCGGCCATAGACATTTAAATAACTTTTAAAATACAACCGCGACCTATGTTTTATATTCAAGAACGCACATATTGAGGACAATGTAATATAAATATTATTTATTAGAATTACAAAACTTCTGGGACGTGGCGGTAGAGAGTTCAAGAGCTAAGCTAGAGGTTGCGGGTTCGATTCTTGTTCAGCGCAAATTTAAGTGTTTTTTTTATAACACTTAGGTGGCAGACAAGCACACGGCGCACCTGATGGGAAGTGGTTACTGTGGCCTATGGACGTATGCAACACCAGGGTTACACTCGCGGTGCCGACCCTGTAGAAACCTAATACCCCTTTTGAAGAACCCCATATTGTAGGCGCTTAGGAAAATTGCAGTAGGGAGTTCATTCCACGGCTTGAGCGTGCGCGAGATGAAGATTCTTTCATACCGCACAGTGCGCACCGTCTCAGGTCGCATATGTGTGAAGATGAATGCCCTGCCTATGGCGAGCGGTGCGGTGATAGAATGTAGCTGTGGGCATCATGTTAAACAATTCATTCATACATACATACTATATACATATGATCACGCCTTTATCCCCGGAGGGTTAGGCAGAGGTGAATTAACACCCACATTTCACTAAACATTGAATTCGGTCCCACGTAATAGAGCCTATTGCCGTATTCCGGGCAGTATTGTTGACTCGAGCCATGCATCTGAGGCTGAGTCTGGGCTGTATATATCTGTCTGATGTTAAACAGCCTTATCCCTTAAATAATAATAATAATATAATGGAACAATTTGCATGAAATGTCAATGACCCGTAGTGATTAAGTGCATGGTCACACCAGTTACAGCGAAACGTAGGTACTATTGCCCTTCTACGATCGATTTGATGTTACAATTGGTTCAGTGATACAATATACCAAAAACCAAGTTTTTGGAGGTAGTTTTTTGTGCCGGGGGGTCACAAAAAATCACCTCCAAAAACCTGAAAATAAATTATGCCCTTTAACTTTACTAAACCTAGTAATTTTTTTCAAGTGTTGCCATATCCCCACGGATACCCTCCACTGGAGCCGGTATGAGAGGTTATGTCGGACTCAAACCGACTGAAACGCACGGCACCTGTAGGTCGTTGTTGGTTGCCGAAAGTGAGGTTGACAGGCAAATCCCTCGCACCCCGGCCGACTCAGGGCCATCTCTCTCGGTCTGACCCTCCTCGGGTGTGGGCACCACAGAGCCCCCAACTGCTCATTGCACTACTTATTGACACACAAATTATAAATGGCACTGCAAATATTTAGAGTTAAAACAACTAACTACTTTCCATCAGTGGCATAATGGATTTATAATAGCCTTTCTGGCACAATTTACTCTTTATTACAATTTTTAATGCGATGTCGTACAAGGCGACTAAGGGATAGGGCCGTTTAACATCAGACAAATAAATATAGCTCAGACCCAGCCCCAGATTCATGGCTCGAGTCAACAATAGTGCCCGGAATACGGCAACAGTCTCACCCCCTATCACGTGGGAGCAAATACAATTATTGGTGAAATTATTGGTGAAATGTGGGTGTTAATTCACCTCTCCCCAACCCTCCAGGGATAAAGGCGTAATTATATTATTATAATAACCCACTCTTTTGATACCGGGTAAACAGCTCTCCAACGTGCATTCCATAATAAAAAAGTGCGTTTTATTTCTATCAGCTACAGATCTAATTCCGCAGATGTGGTTGTTCGCTAAGATTTATCATCCAGACAAAAGTCATTAGTTTCACAGACGATTGGTTTATTACCTATACACTTTTTATGCATCGATAGCTCATAAATATTGTACTAAAGTAGTCTTTGTGTATTATGGATATATTATACTACACACGCAGTGAGTAGGGTAGCCAGAGCTCACTACAGAGTTTTGGCGCTGTCAGTGGGAACGCTTGTCCTGCTTTGTCTTCTGCACTGACGGCACAGAAACTCTGTTCTTACCGGGTCGGCAGCACGAGTGTGACTCCCCTAATGTTGCATACACCTATAACCCATGGTGATCACTTTCCATCAGGTGAGTCGTGTGCTTGTCTGCCACTTAAGTGGTATAAAAATAGGTTTACTATGAGTATGCTGCATTCCTATGGTTCATGAGATTCCATTCTTCATGTATACAATATTAAATAGATTTTATTATTAAAAAATAAAAAATCCGACTGCTGACAGAAAGATCGAAATAAGTTTGTTAGCAGTCGGTACCCATTTACGAAAAATCGAAAGAAAATTAATGGGTAACCCCTGCTAACAAACTTGTCGTAATCTTGTAGACAGCAGTCGGTTTTTTTTATATATTATTATATATAACATGTATACCTATATGTATGTAATCTCCTTCAAATTCCCTTCATTTTGATACTCTACGCCAGTGTTGGGCAAACTTTCTTAATGGGGGATATTTTTAAGGAGGGCCAGAAAGTTGTATAAAGAATATATACCGGGATACATCCCTCCCCCCTTTCAGCTCAGCTTAAAATGATTTAACATGTTACTATTCATGTTAAAGGACCCGACGGGCCGTAATTAATACTTTCGCGGGCCGGAGCTGGCCCGCGGGCCGTACTTTGCCCATCACTGCTCTACGCGATAAATTTGTATGATATTTTTTTGACAAGCCATATTTTATCACCCAAAATTCACCTCATAGTTTTTGTTGACATTTTATGTACCTTATGAGACTCGGAAGATTAATACCGTTGATTTGATATCCCATTCATCGAAATCCGTTTAGCCGTTAGGCCTGTAGAGGGGAATAAAGAAAACTATATACATACGCGCGTAACACATTACTCTCGCTGGCGCAGTCGGGTAAAAATATAGTATTTTTTATACCACTTAGGTGGCAGACAAGCGCACGGCCCACCTGATGGAAAGTGGTTACCGTGGCCTATGGACGTGTGTAACACCAGAGAAGCCACACTCGCGCTGCCGACCCTGTAAGCACAGAGTTTCTGTGCCGTCAGAGTAGCCGACAAAGCAGGACAAGCTTTTAGTCCTCCCACTGACAGCACAAATTCTCCAGTGAGCTCTGGCTACCCTACTCACCGCTGGGAACACAACACGAAGTTATTATAACCTGCTCAATTAGGCAGAATTACCAGTGTGTATTCAATTTCATGTAGACTTTTACAACGAAACAAAGTCACTTTTGTATGGGTATTATTAGTTACGTTACAAGGTAAGTAATACATTAGATATAAAGATGTTTAGGTAATCGTGGATTTCCTGATATTAACTTGTATAAGCGAATGGCTGCTCTCTTTCTCAAAAGCATTTGCCAACACGCGAAATAAAAATATAATTGACATTAATTTGCGTTTCCGCGCCAGGCTCAATTAAAAGCCGACTACGGGAAATGCGTCAGAATTGAATTACCGACAACCAGACACAATGGTTTTTTAGAGGACACTTCCCTCTAAGTGAGGAACGGCGTGATTAAGGGAACGTTGTGGTTTGTGGGGTAACGGAGTATGCTTCTCGGCTAACATGGCAACTCGTAACATACTCAAGTTACAAACAAAGGTAGGAGATGTTGAGACCGAAATAGGGAAGCTTAATCTAACTACCTTGCTTAGATGGTGATTATTGGTGGTGGTATTATTGGTACAGATGCTTTATTATTGAAGAGAATTTTGACATCTAGCTATATGGACATTTTCTTGCAATTTCACATGTAATAAATCGCAAATATGCGCGAATTGCTATCAGTCGCACATTGTTGCCGGTCAAGTAGTGGTATTTCGTGATACCGGAGAAAAAACAAGACGCTGAACACAGAAAGGACGAGTCTGCACCAGAGCCTCGTCCACTAATCAGTAGGTTTACTTGCAGTTGAGGTTGGTTTGGGTACCAAAGACCATGGTGATGCTAAATTCCTTCTATCCACAGGCTTGAATTATACAGAAAATGTAAGAGGAATAAGACATAAGGCATAATTAAAGGAAAACCGCACGTCTTGACGTGATTTCGCTTTGCGATTGCGCCCTTTCGCGTGATAATTAACGCCTTAGATTAGAAACTTTATAAGGTTCCTCTACTCTTACTAAACCTCTAATGCAACTCGTTAGTTCTAAGTACTTGTGTGTACATACATATAGTCACGCCTTTATCCCCGGAGGGTTAGGCAGAGGTGAATTAACACAACATTTCACCATCATTGTATTCAGTCTCACTATTGCCTCGAGCTATGCATCTGAGGCTGTGTCTGGGCTGTATATATCTGTCTGATGTTAAACAGCCCTATCCCTTAGTCGCCTTGTACGACACAGCATGGGAAGAGATGGGGTGGTCCAAATTCTACTCTGCCGGAAACCACGCGGCACTTACTTTGTGCACTTACTTATTATTCTGCCACTATGTTACTATAGCCTCTATTAAAATATCTCAGTACACAAAGACTGCTTAGCAAAACCTATAACCATAAATTGAAGAATAAACATAAAGTGTGGGTGTAGCGACGAGTCAATGACTAGCTAACTATTTGTGCCATGATGGCAATCAAATTGCGGTCGAAGTACTAGACAATTACAACTTATAACTCGGGACGTGACTGTGTACAGACAATTATATGTACATAAAGGTGTGTCTATTACACAATGGGTTGATTCAGACTTAGTTAGGCATTTTATTTCATAACATATGGTGTGTACCCAGTATGTCAGTGAACGTGCTAAACAATTGTGTCTTTATTTGTTTCGTATTATTATCAATGTATTTTATGTATCTTTCGCTATAATATATACATATTTCTGTTGCTATTTTCTAATATTTAATACTAACTGTCTTTGATTATATGTGAAAACTTTTAAGTGGCCTTCTCATACTATTTACTTTTGTGTATGTACTTATATTAGCTGTAAGTTTTCCGTAAAAATAAAATAAATCAATAAATAATTGCAACCCAATAACACAACACGATCCTCACAGTGATGTTCTAGCTGCGTCCAACGCAGCTAGAACATCACTGTGAGGATCGTGTTGTGTAACATATCTCCACAATTTGAAGGAAGAAAGAAACTAAGTATATGTGTAAAATCCTCAGATCTCATTGATATATTACTAATGGTTTAAACCACTGCGTACATTTCTCCGAGAGCTTCGTCAGTTTATTTACTTTTCTATTATGGCAACTCTCAAATCACAATGCGCATAAAATTAAATATTTGTGAATATTCAGTCCTCTCCGCTGTCCACCATATTTGGTGCAGTACGATATTTCGCAGTCCTTTTTAACGGTACGAGAGCCTGACTTGTTTTTAAGAGTAATGTTTACATAAAAATCTTCAAACTTTCTCGACTGGTTTATGAAGAGAAATAAGGAAGTTAGGGTTAAATTACTAGTATGTTTGGGTCACACATTATTAGTATGCTTGTCAATTCTTTAATTACTTACTTAAGTGCTTGGGTTTTGAGTGCTTGAGTTTTGAGTGCGTGTGCGCGTGCGTGTACGCGTGCGTGTGTGTGTGCGTGTGCGTGTGCGTGTGCGTGTGCGGGTGCGTGTGCGTGTGCGTGTGCGTGTGCGTGTGCGTGTGCGTGTGCGTGTGCGTGTGCGTGTGCGTGTGCGTGTGTCTATGTGCGTGTCGATTAACGATCCATGTATCGATTTGAAACTTTAAAGTGACATATGAATGACTGATGATGTACTCAGTACCCTTCAATGGGGCTAGTTGGTTTGATATTTTTATTGAGAGGGTGGAACTTTGACAGTTGAGTCGGCCTTTTAGTGTGTGGATTAACCATAGGGCTCCATGTACCACCCATGAATACAAACTAAATGGAACGTAAGTAACCGTCACCTTTTCTACTGTATCATTAAACGACCTTCGCTTTAGTTGTCATTCTTTTTCTTCTTCATTCTAGCGTTAATCCCAGTCGCATCTGAAGCTTTCACCTAAGAGTCTGGGGTCCGCTTTACCAGTCTATCTACGGATTTGGTTGAACTTCAATATTTTCCGTGAAGCAACTGCCATCTGAGCTCCACAACCCAAAGGCGTACAGACATTATAGCGATCTCGTTTCGAATATATACTACCTATACAGTCCTATCATTCACAAAGTTGATGGGTGCTGTTTAAATCATCTATTCAACCCATTTAAGGTGCAAAGGCCTGTCAAATAATTGCATATAAAAGGTAAACGCCCTCTATAGGGTACATACTACCAATAAACATTACTGTACCAATTAAAAGAGACAAATTGGGTCAAATGAATGTTAGTAAATTAAACTACTAGCTTGCCTGCCGCTTGATAGTAAATTGTTAGGATGTGTGACATTCATTACTTCAATAAGGGACGCTATCACTCAACAGTGATCTAAAACCAGTGATGGAAAGTAAAAAAGAAAAGTAAAAAAAGGTCGATGAAAAAAGGTTACTATAAAGTAGATGAGTATCTTGATGATGTAAATGCGTGGTCAACATAAGTCTCTTGCTTGCTCGCACAACATAAATTGTAAACTAAAGCAAATCTAATTATAATATAGTTCTCTGTGTTTCTTGCTGGTATCTTCTCAGTGGAACTAGCCTACCGAACCAGCAAAAGAATCGTTTTCCAATGGATTATTTTTACATTATTAAATATTTTTATATTATTATATTAAACCGCGGTAGCCTAGTGGTATGGGTAATGGACTGCTGAGAGAGGTCTCGGGTTCGATCCCAGGTTTTACCATGGCACACACCAATGACTTTTAGATGCTTTTCGAAGTTGTGTGTATTTATCGCAGGTTTATAAGTACCCGGTTAATGGCAATATGCACATTGGGACCTAAACATAAACTGGCGAAAAGTGGGTGCTAGCACCTCTCCCTACCTCTTCGGGGATATAGGCGTGAGTTTATATTATTTCTTGCCATTCTTAATTGTAAAATTTTGACATGTTCATATGCGCTCTTTACGTGCCTAAACTGAACAAATGAAATTGATTCTTTGATTGATAAAAATTTTGAAATAGCAAGCGAAATCAATGAATTAATGACAAATTGTATAAAAATCCAGCCAAGTGCAAGTTAGACTCGTGCTCCGAGGGTTCCGTACAAAGTTGGATACTGGGATGAACTTATGATATAAACCACAACATATTTTGATAGCGTTGACTTAGAAGTTTGATTTTGGCACAGTTTCAAGACAACACAGACCTAAGTATGTCCTATGAATTTCAAATTGATACGTCCACGCGTTCCTGTGAAAAAGGTCTTGACAGACAGACAGAAGGCCAACGAAGTGATCCTATAAAGGTTAAGTTTTTTTCCTTTTGAATTACGGAACCCGTTGAGGGGTCCGTAACTAAGTGCCAACACACACAAGTGGAGTACATTGCAAGATTAAACAATACTTTAGCCAGATCAGTCTAAGATGGGAGACCATTCATAAGACAACGAAGTCCCTCTGTGCCTCGGAGAGCATGTCCAGTCGTCGCTCGTTTCCTGTTGCCATACCAAAACTAATGCCAATGGCATCGTTATGGGTTGTCAGAGCACTAAAAAGTCTCACAAGATGGTACAGGACTACAATATTGTGAACTACAGGAAAGGGATTAACCCCAAGTGCATACTAGTAAAGGTATAACGACCGAAAGGGAGGTAGGACACGGCGGTATTTCCGTCCAATTGAGCAGTCCGACTGGGAAAGTACAGAATACCGCGGCCATAATAACTTCGTGTTGTGTTCCCAGAGGTGAGTAGAGTAGCCAGAGCTCACTGGAGAGTTTATGCTGTCAGTGGGAATACTAAAGGCTTGCCCTGCATTGTATTCTACACTGACGGCACAGAAACTCTGTGCTTACAGGGTTGGCAGCGCGAGTGTGACTTTTCTGGTGTTACACACGTCCATGTGCCACGGTAACCACTTTGTATCAAGTGGGCCGTGAGCATGTCTGCCACCTAAGTGGTATAAAAAAAGGGGGAAAACACATGAACATGATGATATTAAATATCAGCTGACGTCAGAGCTTTATCAATATGCTATAGAATGCCCATAACGAGAGCTATCGTGCAGATCGCTTATAGTCCGTGTTCGGCATATATTCTATGGTCAATTGGACACGCGTTGAGCACCGCATAGTGATAAATATATGTTGATTGGATAATTAATGGATGACTAAGGTGTCCTAGAACTGTGGTAAGTATTTGCTGCAGTCAAACAACATATTGACGACGCAACGTGTGTAGTGTAGTGATAGGTTTCCGTGTTTTATGGTGCAGCGGTTGAGTTGTTAAATCAGAGGTTGGAAGGTTTGATCGAAAGTTCAAAATATTCTTATATCTATTTCTTTATACCACTTAGATGGCAGACAAGCACACGACCCACCTGATGGGAAGTGGTTACCGTGGCCTATGGACGTGTGATACACCAGGGGTGTCACACTCGCGCTTCCGACCCTAAAAGTTACTTAGGTGGGCAGACACGGCCCACCTGATGGAAAGTAGTTACCGTGGCATATGGACGTGTGGAAAACCAAGGGAGTCACACTCGCGCTGCCAACCCTGTAAGCACAGAGAGTTTCTGTGGTATACACACAAATATTTACGGTATTTAGAAAAAAAAATATGTTATCCACATTCTAGAACACATATGACAAGTTAGATAAGATAGATCTGCCTATATATAAAGTAGATATACCATGTATCTCAGCCAAAGCAACAAAAAAGTGCGTTCACCTTGTCTGAATCATCAAACTCAGTCTAAATTCCAGGACGTATTTGTTGGACACATGCACTTCTTAGAAAACGCATTCTCATTCAAACGTGACGCAAGCACTCAGATACAAATATCTATTTATTTATGTATTTTTGTCGAACGAGGAAAATTAAAGTAATTTAGAATTGGCTTTTCGTATGATTAATTCGAGAAAGGTGCGTATATTGTACGCGGATTACAACTAGTTACGCCCTTTTGGTTCTATAGAGTCAAAAAAGCGTATCAAATATCTATGATAGCTAACAAGGATTCTTCAAAGCTTTATTTAACTTTACTATTATAAAATAGTACAGATGTTTTTTTTTTATAAAGAATATTAGAACCGTAATTACTAATATTCCCTCTAACCCCTCCAGCTAAGCTAAATTGGTTGTGTTAGGAGTGGGTTCACCTCGGTAGTGTAATAGTCCGACATAACCTCCTCCACCGGGTCCAGTGGGGAGGTATCCGTGGGGATTTTGCGCACGTAAAAAAAAAAAAATTAAAAAAAAAATGCCAGGATTGGAACCCGGGACCTCTCGATCGAAAGGCCGCTTCCTTAACGATTAAGCTACCGACGCTTTATTATTTTTATATTTATTATTATATTTATTTATAATTATACAATCCATCTAAACCATTTGTAAAAAATACCATATCGAAATCTGTTACGTGGTAAACGGAGAAACAGAATACAGACAGACGCGTTTATTATACCATGTAATGATTATTTATTATTTTGCTCTCAGAATGAAACACAAAATAAGAAAATAATTTGTTACAAGATTGTTTTTTGTAAACACCTTCATTACCAAGAGGTTGTTCGCCTTTGTATTCTTGTTCAATAATACATCGCACTGACGAGAAACACTCTAGCTCTATTTGGCAGTAGCTCGCCAAACAATCTTGATCAATGAACTTGAAAATTGTTCCTCCACGTGAAGCTATTTCATTGGAAGTCCACAGGAAACGTCTATTTGGGAAAACACTTCAAAGCTTTTTTATTGGTTTTCGTTCAAATTTATCTATTTACAATCGTGTTAGATTGAAGATTGATTAAATTGATTACACCTATTTATTATAATAAATTATTGTTGAGTTGATTTATAGGTACATTACATTAAAAGAACTTCTTTTCAAATAATGTATTTTTTTTCTTTTTTATATTACTTTATTGCCACTATATTACTTTGTACCCATAACGGTTAAGTATCGTAGACATCTCGGAAATTGGTCGCCGCATCCACGATGAAAGTGGTGAATCTAACTCCGGTTCGTCCTTGGAAAGATGACCATGAAAAAAGAAATGGTCTATGGTTATGACAATTCAACGCGACAACGCTGCCAGGATCTTGCCTATAACGATGGCGATACGGGGTTTTTGGACATAACCTAAGCACGGATTGAATTCCTCATACATACATATAATCACGGCTCTACCCTCGGAGGGTTAGGCAGAGGTGAATTAACACCCACATTTCACCAATCATTGAATTCGTTCCCATGTAATAGGGGGTGAGCCTATTACCGTCTTCCGGGTACTATTGTGAACTCAAGCCATGCATCCGATGCTGAGTCTGGGCTGTATATATCTGTCTGATGTTAAACAGCCCTATCCCTTAGTCACCTTGTATGACACCGCATGGGAAGAGATGGGGTGGTCCAAATTCTACTCTGCCGGAAACCATGCGGATACCTTACACTTTTTTACTTTGTAAAATGGTAGTTTCTAAAACGTAAATCGGTTTAGAGGGGTTTCCAAGACGGTAATTGTAGAATTTTTAGAGGATTAGCTTTAGCATTAGGGGTAAATATTTTTAAGCAACACTGGTAATTCTAGACAATACAGAGTATTATCGTCATCACACTCATAAAAGAGAAATGTTGTAAACATTACACGCGTGTAATGTCGGGAGTATCGTCTTGCATAGTGATATATTGAGCTCAGTGATGGCGAAGCTCGTTATTTGCTGTAACATATTTCATTAGACTCGTGTCATTTCTCCAGAGTATACCAAATGATGATGTATAATGAAATGTCAAAAGTGTATCATATTGTATAATGGTATCATAACGCGCGCTCGCTCTGTGATCGTTAAGCTCGTTTGTTTTTATGGTTGAAACATAAAAGTTTAATGTACATTGTTTATTTCTATAGCATATTCTGTTTATATTCGGATTGAATCGACCACTAATAGGTACAGTTAGAAACAAAAGGTGCTGAACAGTAATAAAGAAGGAATCCTTTTTATTATTTAGCCCCAAGATGGTAAGAAGCTTGGATGAAGTCGTTTTTTTTTTCCTTTTATACCACTTAGTTGGCAGACAAGCACACGGCCCACCTGATGGAAAGTGTTTACCATGGCCTATGGACGTTTGTAACACCAGAGGAGTCACAGTCGCGCTGCCAACCCTGTAAGTACAGAGTTTCTGTGCCGTCAGTAGAAGACAGAGCAGGACAAGACTTTAGTCTTCCCACTGATAGCACAAATTCTCCAATGAGCTCTGGCTACCCTACTCACCGCTGGGAACACAAAACGAAGTTATTATAGCCGCGGTATTCTGTAGGGCGGAGGTACTTCTCCAGTCGGACTGCTCAATTGGGCGGAAATACCGCCGTGTCCTACCTCCTTCGATTTTTTTATATAGGACACGTCAATTAGTCTTCGCCTCGACTGATGGTAAGGTGAAGGCTAAGTCTAGGGTCACCATTACATTACATACATAGTAGATAGGGACAGTCACAGATAATGATGATAATTCAAACTAAATATTAAACAATATTCAGAACGGAGCTTGAAGAGCCGAGCAGTTTATTTTTAGATGGAATACACTGAAATCATAATTAATCTTATTGACCTGTGTGAACTGTCATTTGGGTGTTTACAGGCGCTCTTTACAATATACCAAGATCTTTGGACCATTCAACCCCTCATCTGCAAGCCAGCACACCTACTGATCAATGGACGAAGCTCTGACATAAAATTTATATTAATAGGTAAGTAAACCAAATTATAGAGGAGCACTTGTCTGAATTAATATTTCAGTCAGTCAGATAAAAAAAAACAAATTCCATCAGGCGAGCGAAAGCTCATTCTATACCCTATACGTTAAATTCTTTTAGTGGAAACAGTGACAGAACATTCGTTCGTTATCCTTTTTTTAAAACGAAGTTTCGTTTACACTAGAAATAATGCTCTTGTTCTAGTTCTGTTTGTTTAGGTAAAGATTGTCCAAAGGTTGCTTTGTACAACAACCTTCACGTGAATCCTACGATACCTTACTCTTTACTTGACAACGGCGAAGCAAAAAGAGGGTTATGATTTTGCAAGGCTATGTATATATGAAATAAAATTTATTCACGGAAAACAAGCATTGTTACAATATTTTTCTTCTGCCAAACTGTATATCAGTTTGTTGGCAGATGGAGCTCCCTAATTTATACACTGAATTTTCCATTATTTATACCATAATTAGATATATTATAGAAATGAACAAGAATAATATCAGAGTGGTATCCAAGGGACGACAAAAGAAGCAAAGGGCGACAAAAGAAACGCTGGGAAGACGACATTAAAAGAGTTGCCGGTCCAGAGTGGATGAGGATAGCGAAAGATAGAGATAGATGGAAGTCTTTAGAAGGCCTTTGTCGAAGGACAACCAAACCGATTGTCAACTTAATTTAAAAAAATTAAAATTAAAAATTCATTGATTTCCATAACACACCCTTAGCACAAATCCATATCCAGTGGCCCCACACTAGGCAAGCCTGTCCTGTGGGTACCTAATACGATTTACATATAGTTTTTTTTTTACAACACTGTATCCAATGGCTGATCACAAAAATTACAAAACAAAATTAATATCAAGAAGAGTGTCTAACTAAATATGCAAAGAATCAAAAATTAAGAAAAATGAACAAAATAAATGTAGTTAATACAATGATGCGAAGTGGTGCACCAACTGAGTTCATTACACTTATTTAGTAACTTGTGAACTGAACTGTAATATTAACAGCAATAAAGGCTTATTTTATTTATGTATTTATTTTTGGCCTGAATGCTAGAAATGCAGCGTAACAAATTATGTAACTCCAGATATCGATTTAATTCTGTTTTAAATCGATTACAAATTCACACGAAGCCTAAAAAAGACAACAGCTGCGCCTGTTGTCATTTTATCGATTGATCAACAGATACACCTACGTAGGTAGGTGTATATATCGTCGAAACTACTCGATTGAATATAAACATTCAGTTGATTTTTATCACCATATATACATATATGTTTATTGGTTTTTGGTTGACAATAAGTTAGTGGGATTATGACATAATTTTTGGGTATCAATGTAATCTATACTATGGTAAAGCTGAAGAGTTTGTTTGTTTGAACGCGTTTAAATCATAAACTGTTTATTCAATTTGAAAAAATCTTACTGCATTAGCTAACACGTTTATTGAGGAATGTTGTATGCTAAATATCGTCATACTACTGAAACCTAATAAAATTAACATTGACAACTAATAAAATTACGGGCAAAGAGAGTTAAAAGGGTGCAACAGGGTTTCGAAGTATGTAAGTTGCAGTAGCAGTCGACAGGGGCAGTATGTCAGTTGCAGTAGCACTCGTATGACCAAAATACCTAACCAAAATTACCAATATTCCTTCTAACCCCTTCATTCAGCTAAACTAAATTTCTTGTTAGAGGAGCGTTCACATTAGTATTAGTCCAGAAGCCAAACCCGGAACTTCACTACCAACGGTTCATAATCCATAATTCAATAATCAATTTGAATAACAATGAACCAATCTCTACTTCATAAAAAAACACAACACTCGTATAATCTCCAAGATTAACAGTAACTGGCAACTTACAACATAAAGGGTCACAGTTATCGAGATAACCGACTCACAGGGTGTTGTCAACATCATTACACCCACTCCAGCATCCCACACGTGTGATAAACTGACGACACAACCGAGAAAGTGAATGTTCCAATATTAATTAGAGTAATTGACTTCGATACTAGAGATAATTGACGAGAGTAGATTAATTACAAGACTTTTTATCAAGAAAGTGAGAATTAATTGACAGTTATGGACTTTATAAATGCAATTGCATACTAATATTAGATATGTGAAAGTAACTCTGTATGTCTGCGTGTTTTAATATATATACCTTCTCGCCTATACCACTAAACCGATTTTGATACTATTTGGCACAGATAGACTTCATTAGAACTTTAAAAAAATACATGCTACTTTTTATAGAGAAAAAAATAGGATTGAAGGACTGCAAATGGGGTATGTGCGTTCAACATTTCGGAGGATAATATGTACCATGATATCTTATATTATTATTATAATAATAATAAAACTTTATTTCAGACCTTGATCCATAAACAATGTTAGTAGTACCTACACACTTAAAAGCTATGTAGTAACAAAATAACACAAAATTATAAAAATCAGTTCATATACCGGCTCCGACTGCCTGACGTACAGGGAACATGGATTATTATTGGCAAATATTTCTTAGTGTTTTTAAAAGGTTATCCTGTATGAGTAAGAAATAGGGAGTGAATATTTTGCGATAACTAACATCCATAGAAGGAACTGCGTGCTTAAGCTACTAAATCAGGAGGTCTATAATTATCTTGCATTACCCCGATACAAATTATAACAAGGCTTGAAGCTAATAACTCAACAGCAAATATGAAAGCAAGTCTAATCAATCACCTTAAAGCATATTGACTTTTTTAACTATATCATTCTAAGTCACTTCATAAAAAAATCAAACAGGTGTTAATCTTGTATACGACATTGCATAATAACATATGTTTAAACTTGAATGCCTTGAATTCATTCACATGCCCACGCGTGGATTCTTTAGGAATGAAATCGGAATTAAGGTGACATTTGCTAACATAAATATTAAACACCATGTAGTTATGTAAAACGGTAGGTCCAAGAAAAGGCGGATGGAATGCGTGAAAGAGCATATTTGGTTAGAAAAGGAATATCTATGGAGATGACATCCGACAGAGATCTACGTAGGAGAATTACGGAGGAGGTAGGACACGACGGTATTCCCGTCCGAATTGAGCAGTCCGACTGGGGAAGTACCTCCACCCTACAGAATACCACGGCTATAATAACCTCGTGTTGTGTTCCCAGCGGTGAGTAGGGTAGCCAAAGCTCACTGGAGAGTTTTTTGTGCTGTCAGTGGGATGATCAAAGGCTTGTCCTGATTTTGTGTTCTGCATTGGAGGCACATAAAATCTCTGTTCTTACAGGGTCGGCAGCACGGATGTGACTCCACTGGTGTTACGCACGTTCATAGGTCACGGTAACCACTTTCCATCAGGTGGGCCGTGTGCTTGTCTCCTAAGTTGTAAAAAAAAATTACTTGTTGCCCTGACTCCAAATAATGGAGGTCATGTCTCCCTCCCTCGGAGACAAAGGGATATTGTCTGTCTGAACGGGGGAGACAAAGCTTCAAATTTTTTTAATTATTTTATTCTATTCCATTCTATTTTATTAAAGGTTACTGTACTAGAGTAGGTAGATGATGGTGTAATTATGTAAAATTTACGAACCTTTTCGATCGAACTCTTGTGTATCTCCAAGTGCTGCTGCTGTAATGTCCTGAGCTAGAAGGACACAGAAGTAACTGCAGGCTGTTCGGTCTCGGTTGCCTGTGTTTTTTCACTCTCAGCTTCACGACTTCTTCTGTTTTCTTAGGCTCCTTGATCGGAGGCTTTTTTGAATCCACACTCCATCTGTGCTCGTCTATTATGATCCTTTCCTCCAAATTCAAATGATCCAGTCTATCTTTTATAAAACTCCTCGTACGGAGCAAGTCAGGCGTTGTATCTAACTTGTCATGTCTCCGCATTTCAACAGGAGATAAAGGTGGTCTACGAGGTTCGAAAACCACCTTGGAGTACTCGTTGCTTCGACGCCACAGCCTTGGAGATAAGGGCCAAAATCGCCCATTTTGTTGACCAGATTCCATAACCATTTTTACTTATTTTCACTTAACAAATTCACAAAACACTTTCGACTTTATCGATGCTGTTAACAACAATGAATATGAGCTTCGGATTCTCGGACCCACTACAAGATAATAAATTTTTGAAATCAAATCGAATTTCGATGTAGCAAATATCTATACGTCTGCTACATCCGAAGGCGATTCACAGACTGAATGAAAAATGCATAACAAACGTGCGCCTACGCAATCAATCATGCAGAACGTCTCCAGGAATCACAGATAAAGATAGTGACTGTGTCGATGACTCAAACTGTAGCTAGTCGAATAAAATGTTTGAATGCTGGAATTAGGATTAGGTATTTTCCTAAATGGTTTATCTGGTTTACGTTCATTCAACTTTGTGTGAGAAAGAGATAATCTACTAATATACAATACGTTGTTTACTTTGGTTGCAGAAGAAATAAATTTCTATTGTGTAATAAGTTGCAAAAATGAAGATACTACACTATACAGGAATTCTGTGCTTCTTCTTTCTCCCATGTGCCAATCCTTGTGCTAAATCTTAATTCTTACTCTTTGGAGCTTAAGGTCCACTTTCCTACAACTCCATATAAACATAGATATTTAGTGTTTAAGTATGACATTGTTTTTATCACAGCGAGTTATGCGGTTATGACTCTGGGCAACGATAAGCTATTTTGCAACCTAAATACAAGTTTAAAATACTAAATCATCCAATAAAAGCGAATCAGGAACTGCAAACGTTTATAATGAGCATAAGTGTTTTGACCTAAAATAACACTATTTATATCGCCATTTGTGAATTCTACATCAATTAAAATCGAGATCAGCGGCCGGAAAGTCATAATAACCATGTGGTAGGTTTTAGCAATAAAAGTGGAACTATTGCAGAAACGACATTGAAATAAAACAGACTGAATAATTTGTCCACTTTTCTTTTAAAACTCATTGAATTCGGAAACAGTTTCGATTTCCTTAAGGAAATTAAACACTTGTTCAAAGATGTGTAGCCGCGGTAGCGTATGAGTAATGGACTGCTTAGACGAGGTCTCGGGTTCGATACCAGGTTTACCATGGCACACATCAATAACTTTTCGATGCTTTTCGAAGTTATGTGTGTATTTATCGCAGGTTTATAAGTGCCCGGTTATTTTCAATAGGCTCGCCACCTATTATATTGGGACCTAAACATAAACTGGCGAAATGTGGGTGCTAGCACCTCTGCCTACTCTTTCGGGGATATAGGCGTAAGTTTATGTTATGTTCAAAAGTGTTCCTAATTTGAACAAATATATCGGTACTTTAGTTTTCTTTTCATAATGCAAGAACAACATCCTTTGCAATTTGGCTATCTTTAAACGCCGTTGGATTGCACTTAACTCGTCCCTTTTAAGGCAAAGAAACGTGATCATCTTTGACCAAAACCAGATTTTCGAGCTTTCAACCTAAATGTAGGAGAGAGTAATATCGTTGACGTTTTCTGACGATAGCTGATATAGCTCCCTTATCGGATGTCGTTGAATAACATCGCATACTAAACAGGCAGGAAGCTATGGCCCACAGGACGTGATATATGTAGCACGTGTGTCTATGCTAATGTTACAGTACATAGATACAGATCTAACAGCAAAGAGACCGCGGAGCGTATTTTGCGTTTTTGGAGCACTGATTTTTGATAACCGTTTGACTATGTTCTTTATTATGTTAATTAGAATGACCCAAATATTCATATTCTATGTTGACCACGTATCGGTAAACGGAAGGTAGTGGCTAGCCAAAAGTGGCTGGGATAGACTAGTTAAATGCGCAAGGCAGTAGATCGGGTGCATTGGGAGAGGCCTAGTCCAAAGGTGGACTGTATTAGGCTATTTGATTGATTGATTCGTTTTCTATACCACTGCAGACATAAAAATGAATAATACAGAAAGGAGAAGTAAAGAATAGACGTGGGGATCCAAAGTGCAAGCTTCAGATGCATGGATGAAGTTCCGGCAATAATTTCATAGACTGCTGCAGGATAAATGTGTGAAATGTGTTTCTTTCTTCCTACAGTCCCAGGTTCTTTAAGCGGGATGTGAAAAAACATATGATGAGGCCGCCAAGCTGAGTGCCATCATTGAAACATTATTTAGTGTCTGTAATGGTGACCCTCTTTTCTGAGAGTTTGCCTTACCATCAGAAATCAAATTGGTGTGTCCTAGATTTAAAAACAAAATTGGATGGAGATGGTGGGGGGGGGGGGGGTGATGCACTTCTACAAAAAATGGATCAACTTCTATCGTGTCCGCCGTGCACTACCACCTGTAGAATCGAGAACCTAAACCGGCCATCTGAGATTCCTGTAAAGGTCGTTGAATTTTGGGTTGCAATTGTCTAGTTCAGCGGATTGTATGGCCTCGAAAAAGATTTTATAGATATTTGAGGCTATTGGGGGAGTCCCTTATCCAGCAGCAGATGCAAAATTGATTGAATGATTGATACCTATTCTATTTCTTCTATGAACAAAAATGAATCTTTAAATTATTTACTAAGCGCAAAACGTATGAACCGCTTGACCGCTTAAAATAATTATTTTTTAATTGTATTCGTAGTTGTGACTTGTTTTAAACTAATCTGAAATAAACGTGTCTCTGTGTGGGTATTTATAATGTATATGTATTGTTCCTGAAAGAATAAAATTCCAATCATCTAACAATGCCTTTGCAAGACTATTTAAAACAGATAGGAAACGGAGATAGTTTAAACAATGGATTTAAAAAAAGCCGTTGCCAACTTAGGTGCAGGAAGCCATGAGGATTGAATCACAGGAAACTACCAAGCAGTATTACAATGGCTTTGTATCTGAGTCAGCTAGTAAAAATTCTCGAAATAGCACTTAAAAGGTTTGTGACATTTGCTGGTGTAGAAATCTACTGCGGAAATATCCTGGTGTGATTAATTTTGATGAGTCTTTCACAATATATTATCAATATTTACTCCTAGCACAAGTAATTTAGCTTAGTTTGAGGGGTTTTTTATTCCACTTAGGTGGCCCACTAGATGGAACCTGGTCACCGTGGCCTACGAACGTGTGTAACACTAGAGGAGTCACACTGGCGCTGCCAACCCTGTAAATACAGGGAGTTTCTGTGCCGTCAGTGTAGAAGACAAAACAGGATATAGGCTTCCCACTGACAGCACAAACTCTGCTGTGAGTTCTGGCTACCCTACTCACCGCTGGGAACACAACATGAAGTTATATGGCCGCAGTATTCTGTAGGGCGGAGGTACTGCCCAATCGGACTGCTCAATTGGACGGCAATACCGTCGTGTCCTACTTCCTACCAGAGTTAGAGGAAATGTATTAGTACACATTTTGAGAACTCACTTGTACTTTTCCACAGTATTTTTTGTTTGTTATTAGACCTGACCGGTTTCACCTTGAGGATAAACTCGCCTTGAACTCTTGAGGATGTCGTAAGGCGAAACCGGTCAGGTCTAATAACAAATAAAAAATACTGTGGAAAAGTACAAGTGTCTTTTTTTTATATCTCTTAGGTGGCAGACAAGCATACGGCCCACCTGATGGAAAGTAGTCACCGTGGCCTATGGACATTTGTAACACCAGAGGAGTCACAGTCGCGCTGCCAACCCTGTAAGTACAGAGTTTCTGTGCTGTCAGTGTAGAAAACAAAGCAGGACCAGCCTTTAGTCTTCCCACTGACAGCACAAATTGGCTACCCTACTTACCGCTGGGAACATAACACGAAGTTATTATAGCCGCGGTATTCTGTAGGGCGGGGGTACTTCCCCAGTCGGACTGCTCAGTTGGGCGGAAATACCGCCGTGTCCTACCTCTTCGTAAAACTTTTCAATATATGTATGTAACAACAAATTCCACCAAGTGCCATCAATCGACAGTATAGTATGACAAAAAAAAAATAATATTATTAGTTTCGGTTGCTAATATTCTTTAATTTATTTTATCTATTTGTTTATTTACATATTATTAAATTTCGTTTCCGTCTTCGTACATTATTTGTTTAGTACCTACTTGTATCCGATTTGAAATCGAACATAATTCTAGATCTATTAATATCCAGAAGATGTTTAGTTACAAATTAAAGCGATGCTCGAAATTGGTTGCAATATTAAATGCAGTCTATTTAGCCAGTCAGCATGGAGCCATTCCACGCCGAGGCGATTTACATTTCTCTGAGGAACGGTAAATTTGAAACATGAAACTGTTGGTTATTAATATACGCTAATGGCCCGCTGGGTGGTCGAAATTGGAAGATAGGAAATTGAAAGATACCGGGTTCGTATCCTGGCCATTACACTGCTTATGTGGACCCACTCCCAAAATAAGCATTTTAGCTTAGCTGGAGGGGTTATCGGGAATACTAATAAGCTCTCGTATTTCCTTCTTCCTACACACCCGGGAACTTAAAAAGCATCTGATGAGATGAAGTCGCCATTGTAACATACTACTTGTCTGTAATGGTGACTCTCTTTCTTGAGACTTTGCCTTTAGCTTACCATCAGGCGAGGTGAAGGTAAATTGGTGCGTCCTAGATAAAACTAAATAATAATTTAGGTTACTTTTACAAAAATCGCCCGGTATTTCTATTACTTTTAAAGTGAAATATTTTTTTTTCACTTTAGGTTACACACAAAGAGCACAAATGAACTTTCAAATTTTACACTTATGTCAAGAATTATTATAAAAATAATAAGTATGTACTTAATGTAAATAAACCATTATTTTCCAATGGTGGCGAAGGCTAACTGACGTGTCCTATAAAAATACTATACTTTACTTTTACATACATATATTTGCATATATTTACATTAGTTAAACTGTACTTTATAGTTGGAAATAAACGGGCTTATTATTATTTAAAGCTAATAGTACCTATTGATGACAAATGGTGGCGAAGGTTATATATCGGACTTGAACCGACTAAAACGCACGCCATCTGCGGGTCATTGTTGGTTGCTGAGGGTGAGGTTGGCAGGTATATCCCTTGCACCCCAATCGATCGATCGATGTGGCTCCTCTTGGGTGTGGGGACACGAAATCTCTAAAGTGCCACTTTTTTTTTCAAATATGTGTACGATATATGACTGGTTTCTGTGTGACATTCAAATTGAGTATTTTCGACGCCTACTTACGCACAGATTCGTGCCTACTGCGTGCGCGCAGTGCGTGAGTAGACGCAGAGATGACTCAATTTTCATTTCTCAAGGCCAAATTATCGTTTGAAAATAAAATTCTTTTACTGCAGAGTTAACTGTTTTTTATTCTATAAATAAAAATATTCTACAACATTCTAAATAACGCTATCTAGACTTAAACCAAGCATTTTTTGTATTTATACGACTTAGGTGGCAGAGAAGCACACGGCCCACCTGATGGAAAGTAGTTACCTATGAACAATGATATTACCTATGAACGTGTGTAACACCAGTGGAGTCACATTCGTGGTGCCGACCCTGTAAGAACAGAGATTTTATGTGCCCTCAATGCCGAACACAAAATCTTTCGAGGAAACAGCCGTATGTTTTATAGTGTTATTTAGTTGTTATTTTTATGCCACTTAGGTGTCAGACAAGCACACGGCCCACCTGATGGAAAGTGGTTACCGTGGCCTATGGACGTGTGCATAGCCAAAGGAGTCAAACTCGCGCTGCCAACCCTGTTAGTACAGAGAGTACCTGTGCGGTTAGTGTAAAAGACACAGTAGGACAAGCCTTTAGTCTTCCCACTGACAGCACAAATTCTCCAGCGAGCTCTGACTACACATTATTTGGACCAAAAAATTACGAGCTATAAGGGGTGATATATGATTCCCGGCAGAAGCCGCGTGGTTCCCGGCAGAGTAGAATTTGGACCACCCCATCTCTTCCCAAGCGGTGTCGTATAAGGTGACTAAGGGATATAGGGCTGTTTAACATAAAACAGATTTATACACCCCAGACTCAGCCTCAGATGCATGGCTCGAGTCAACAATAGTGCCCGGAAAACGGCAATACGCTCACCCCCTATTACGTGGAACCGAATTTAGTGATTTGTGAAATGTGGTTGTTAATTCACCTCTGTCTCACCCTCCGGGGATAAAAGCGTGATTATATGTATGTATGTATGTACAAGGTTTCCAAATATGGCATGGGGGAAGCTGGGGCAGGTCAGCTAGTGAGATATAAAGCTGACAATGTGCTCGCCTTCACGTAGCAATCAATGAATAATACAGCATGATGCAACAATAAAACTGCCACAAGTGACATGTGTTGTTGACAAGTATGACGTATCAATTTGTTCCTACACTTATTTCTGACGTCGGCTGCTATCTTTTGCCGATAAAGATTGTATTGATATTGGAATACACAACTTGTCTGTGTATGCGTGTGTGTGCGTGTGTTTGTGTGAACGATACACGTCTGAGGATAATAATGTATCTATCGCATTTATCCCCGGAGGATTAGGCAGGGGTGAATTAACACCTATATTTCACCAATCATTAAATTCGGTACCACGTAATAGGGGTGAGACTATTGTTGTCTTCCGGGCACTATTGTTAACTCGCTATGCATCTGAGACTGAGTATCGGCTGTATATATCTGTCTGATGTTAAACAGCCATATCCCTTAGTCGCCTTGTACGACACCGCGTGGGAAGATATGGGGTGGTCCAAATTCTACTCAGCCGGGAACCTAATCAACGAAATTAATTTTTTTCAACTTCTTATATCAGTACAAATACATATTATGTACTCAAATATGTAACGCACACACATTCTCAGCCTTAGCCTCTCATACAAACATACACATCCTACCTTAGCACACAAAATTTCATCATTGTACCGATAATGTGTGTGTAGGATGTGTATGTGTATGTGTGTGGGTTATATAGTAGGCTAATACCGATAAACTGTATAGTGTTTCAGTGAATTTGAATGACATACATACATACGAACAGATGCTTTTTATACATAAGAAGAAATAAATTTATAATACGAAATTCACCAACTAACAACTTCGAAAAGCCGGAAGGAATCGTGTTATAAGTACCCGCCCCGCTCCTCACGATACGGAACAAATAAGGTTGATATTTATTTACTTTTCCTGTCATCAGGACAAGAAAAAAGCTCATTTAACAGAATCATAACTACGTAATGCGTTTTTAAGTGACTTTGAAATATTATTTCGTCCGAACGCCCGGGAAGTGCGGTAATGACGGGAAAATATCGCTTCCCAAAGTCCCATGAGATGTGCAAAAACGATATGAGAATGTGTCAGCCCGTAATTTTCTTTTGATGAATTGTATTTCTTTAGGTTGTAGAGGAATGATTTGTCAGTATTAGTGTAGAGGAAGTACTTAACAATGCTGTTAAGTAGCCGAGTACTTCAAACAGTTTACGGGAGGTTTTAATAATATCAAAGCAGCAAGAAGCATTTAGGTACTGCATAAATGTCGGGCAATTTGACAATTTTTTTACTCTCAAAAAATTACCACTTTATAATAATATATTTTAAAAATATATTGCATGATTATAAGAATGAAATGAAATATTCTTATGACAAATAATTATAAAGAATTTGATTTTAAAAATTTAATATCTCGCGCGCCGCCCGAAAATATTCCATACAAAATCGTACTTGCGAGTGACATCATACGCCAGTCGCGTGTAATGCAAATGTATGGAGTGCAAGAGAATCTCGCATTTAAATTTAAGTAATTTAAAAAGTAATGAGGAATTGATTGTTACTATTTTAGGAATTAAAAATATTGAATAGTAATTAGTTTCAGTTTAGTTAGGGGATATTTTATTTTGCAAGGCATATTTTTTCAGAACAAAATAACATATTAAGTATTATTGGGAAGAAACGGATTTGCTGTGCGCTGCTTGCTGCTTAGTTCCGTATACCAGAACATTACGCAGTCCTGAATATAGATTTTCATTAACCGATTTGACAGATTGTCAATGACTGGCCATAGAGTACATTCGGCATTTCCTTTCTTCTCAAATATTAAGACCAATTCTCATAACTTAGAAACTTGAATTATTATTACTTAACTCATAAATAGGTATTCTGCTCATTTTATTACCGGTTTTAGTCTAATCTCAATATAATCTATTGGGAAAAGAAAACTTATTACGTTTCATTCATATTATAAAGTTTAACAAAGTACTGAATTGCACCTTTAAATTCAAGTAAGTATAAAAGTATTAAAAAGTATAAACTAAACTAATCGAAAACCTTCAAATTCTATTGTATAAGTCTCGCATAACTACAGTTTTTCTACGCTGTAACACGATCTTCTCTAATTCACATGAGTGTGAAATTATAGCAAGGAACAATATTACGAAGCAATATTGCAATAATAATTTAAATTTATCACTAGGAATAAAATTGCAAGTTAGATTTATTGCAAAAAACAACGTTCTCATTTCAGTTGAATCAAGAGGAACAAAATGGCATTACATTCAAGCAAGTATAAAAAGTATAAACTAAACTAATCGAAAACGTTCAAATTCCATTGTATAAATCTCGCATAACTACAGTTTTATGCTGTAACACAATCTTCTCTAATTCAGGAGACCCACTTCGCTTGGGAAAACATTTCACAATACAGACGAGCATGTTAAATGTATGTTCATACCCGAAAACTAACGCTAAAATGTGTTTGTATGTTACACAATCATGCAGAAATAGCTGGATGAAATGTGGTGGAATTTTTATATAGGTAGGGAACAGGACAGACAGGACTGGGAACAGGACTGAAGCCTTCGCCACATTCAATGGAAATGCCGTC
This sequence comes from Eilema griseolum, assembly GCA_963662185.1. Classification (NCBI taxonomy): domain Eukaryota; kingdom Metazoa; phylum Arthropoda; class Insecta; order Lepidoptera; family Erebidae; genus Eilema; species Eilema griseolum. The sequence goes on along the minus strand of OY759254.1, from coordinate 10,614,641 downwards.
GCGGATTTTCCGCGTTGGAATGCCAATAGGGAAACGGCATTGCCGTCAAGAGTAGCGTTTGTTGTAGACTAGCGGGGATCTCCGTGGAATTTCCTGTTGGTATACCGATCCAAAAAAGAAGGTTATTATTCATTCCAAGAATGTTTTTGGGTCGACAAAATTGGATAAGTATTCCACAAGGACAGAGCAACACGCATTCGCCTGTAGATAAATAATTTTAAACTAGTGACTAAGTATAATTACTCACTCGCTCACTGGAGAGTTTTTGTGCTGTTAATGGGAAGACCAAAGGGTTGTCCTGATTGTGTCTACTGCACTGACCGCACAGAAACTCTCCGTTCTTACAGGTTCAGCAGCACGAGTGTTACTCACCTGGTGTAATAGGTCACGGTAATCAATTTCCATCAGGTGGGCCAAGTGCGTGTCTACAACCTAAGTTGTATAAAAAAATATATGTTGAAAATGATCCTGGTGGACGGCATTCAGCACTTTACTTAGTAGGTGGGATCAAAGATGCCATTTTGTTTCTACTGATTTATCTAAAAAGAGAACGTTGTTGATTGCAATAAATCTAACTTGCAATATTGTTCCTAGCAATAAATCTAAATTGCAATATTGCTCCTTAATATTGTTCCTTGCAATAATTCCACACTCATGTGAACGTACGGTTACTTATCGAGCGTTCGACTTCACCACACGTTTCACAACACGCTGTATATTGCGAACGGTAACGCGTGCGTTTTCATAAGCGTTACTGTGTGTTCTTAGTGTTTCATAATGTTTACTAGTTTACGTTCGGTTACGAGGTCGATATTGGGAGCGGTTATCTAAATTCTGAGTAGATACTGTTTAGCATACCATATGTGGTTGCGCCGAAGTGGAAACTGTATTTTTGACACGGAAACACACTCCTTTTATACCCGTCTCCTCTTCCGCACTAACCATAGATGTAGCTTCCGTCCGCCATTTGTGAAATATAGACACTCAGTCTCGCTTTGAACTAGCCAGCGTGATGACGGACCGCGCTCGCGTCTCTCAAAAATGATTAATATTTGTTACATTTTACCGCTTCATAGACCTTTACCGATCGGATTGTGCCTCTCGTGTGTTCCTCAAGTGATCTAGTGATGCTGACGGCAGCTCCTGAGCAAGGAAGAGAAGATCCGTGTACCGGCTGCGATGAAAACACGTGTGTCGTGAAGGTTAGTGCATCCTCTCCTAATTTCTCGGGTTGCATTCATTGCTTGGATCACTCCCGCGGCAACCCGACCACCTGTCTTTTGTGTGTAAAGCGTCAATGGAACAGTTAGCTACTTCCCGCAATACAGTCCATTACCGCACGTTGTCAAGCGCCACCATTTTTGGTCCGGATCGAGCCGGATTCTTGGCCGTAGTTCGTATTTTGTTATTATTCTAATGGGAATAAGCTCGCCGCACCTAAGTGCCTGGTTATTTTAGTAGAAAACCCCGCATCCAGACACTTAGGATTAGATTTGTTGTCCGTTCGCCGCTGGCTCGCATAGTACCTACCTGGTACATACATAGGTTAGGTATCATATCAACACTTAATCGTAGTTCGCAATTTTCGCATCGCACCTAAGTGCCTGGTTATTTTAGTAGAAAACCCCGCATCCAGACATTTAGGCTTAGATCTTAGGTATACTAGACACCCTAGTGCATAGGCACAGTGTAATACCTAACGCATTTGGCTTTGTTTTGTTTTTTTCAATTACGTTGTTCTCGGCTCGCGTCGTATTTGCCTAGTACCTGCGTGGGTAGACACGTGGCTGTACCTACCTCGCTCGCATCTCATCCCAATTCATACGAAAGTATTTTAATTTGAATAGATATTACGCAATACTTAATCTCGGAAATAATAGTTGAACCTAGACAGCGACCATCGCGTAGGTACGACCTTGTTGCTATGCGCGTTTGTTCAAGCGTGCATTCACAGTTGTAGGTACCTACCTATCTGCCGAGTGTCGCTCGCGCCGCCTCGCTGCTCTGTACCGCTAAGATTAAGTCATTTCATATTTGTTGTTTACCTCACTTTAGTTTGAGATTTAATTGTAAACATGTCCCCAAAGGTTGATAAGACCGGTAAGGTTCAATTGAAACTTTTATACGCTAAAAAAGAAATGATTTACTCTCGCGTACAATCGATTTATGATAATGCACTTAAAACCTCTGATTTGGTCATCAGAGATTCGTTCTTGTGTTCTATAGAAAACTTAGATAGTCTACGCGCGGATTTCGAAACCTTAGTACATGACATCAATGTTTTAGAGTTGAATTTGGATCCCGATTACTCAGTGAGTTATCAAGCCTTGTCGTCGTTTGACGATTTGTATTGTCGTATCAAACGCGTCGCTAGGAGTTTGGAGAAACCGGCTGACCTACCCAACCCCACTCGCGACCGACCTAAGTTGCCACCAATTCAAATACCCGAATTTGATGGTAACATTCGCAATTGGTGTCTATTTATAGATAGTTTTGAGAATACGATAGATAAGAACGATTCGTTGACAGATCACGAAAAATTGCATTATCTCGTTGAAAAATTGACTGGTAAAGCTATAACCGTTTGCGCTGGAATTACGTTTAGTGCCGAGAATTATAATTTAATTTTAAATACTTTGAAAGTTAAGTATGAGGATAAAAGATCGGTAGCTAACGCCTATTTAGATCAGATGTTTGATTTGAAATCTATTGCGGCATGTAACGATCAAAACTTAGAGAAATTTCTAGATACTTTCGCGTCAGCTGTTCGCGCCGTAAAGAACCTAAAGATTGATGACCTCTGCGACTTCGTATTTTTGTATATGGGTTTAAAGAAATTAGATTCCGAAACCATTCGTTTGTTTGAGTCGGATCATCGCGGCAGTAAAATTCCTAAGTTCGAAGACTTAGAAAGTTTTGTTCGCGAGCATATAAAGGTATTGCAACGCTCTTCATCGAAACATGAAGGCGCGAAGAAGGTTGTTACTTCTGAACGCAAAATAGATGCCTCATCGAGGTCACCGAGGTCAACCCATACTTATGTTAATACCGCACCAGCACGTGTACAATCATCTGTTTGCTCTTTGTGTAGCACTCATCATTCGCAACTGTACAGGTGTCCTGGTTTTCTAAAATTGTCGCCTAGTGATCGTTATAAATTTGTTCGCGCTAATAATTTTTGTTTTAATTGTCTCGGTACTAAACACCGCGTTGTTTTATGTAATAGTAGAAATAGTTGTCGCAAATGTCAAGCGAGACACCACACTTTGCTTCATTTTGAGAATAGTAATGCCGCATCCAATGTGAGCACGGTTGGCTCGTCGAGCGGTGACACACGGCAGCCTGCGCCGCAGCCGCAGCCCGCGCTCGCGCGCGCTCCGGCCCGCCCGGTGACCGCCGCGGATGACGTCACCTTGTGTTCGTTCTCCGCTAGTGCTGCACTCACTACTGTGTGTCTTGCGACCGCCCGCGTTGTTATTGTTGATGCATTAGGTAAGCCGCGCATTGTTCGAGCGCTGTTAGATGGCGCTTCGCAAAGTAATTTTATTACTCAAGATTGTTGTCGGCGTCTTGGTTTCAATGTTGATAAGCGTTCAACCCGCTCAGTGGTGAAGGGTTTTGGAAGCTTACAGTCAGCTGTTCGTGGCACCGTTAAAACAAGGTTTAGATCTCGTTTTAATAATAATATTTGGTTTGACATGGATTCGCTCGTTATAGATAGAATAGCTGAACAGTTGCCTACCGTCCCGGTTGACACGTCTTTATTAACGAAATTTAAAGACTTGCCTTTAGCAGATGAGACTTACGCTGTTCCTGGAGTCGTCGATATATTGATCGGCGCTTCGATTCTCCCGCACCTCCAGTTATCACGTAAGGTTCAAGGGGGACCGACGTACCCCGCTCCGCACGCACTGGAAACAGTTCTTGGTTTTGTTATAATTGGTTCCGCACCCGCTTCTATGGATAGTTTTAGTCACTCGACTGCTTCGTTCTGTTGCACCGTCGAGCCGCCACTGGAGTCTACCATCCGCAAGTTTTCGCTCGGTGGCTCCCGTGTATCCGCTGAAAAACGCTTTCTTTGTTTGGAACGAAAGATGCAGGCGTCCCCAAAGTCGAAGCGGGCCTATGATGAGGTTGTTAACGAATATTTAGATAAAGGTTACATCTCACCTGCGCCTGCGGACACTGGCGGGACCCAGCCTTCGTACATTATCCCGCACCGCGGAGTTATTAGAGAAGATAAGCTTACTACTAAAACTCCGTGTAGTTTTGGATGGCAGTGCTAAGACTAGCACTTCCGTGTCGCTTAATGACATAATTGTAAATTTTCGCATTAATATTAGTAATTTTTAGCTTTTAGGACTCAACAGTCGCTTTGTGTTGGGCCCACTCTTCGCCCCATCGTTGGGACACATTCGTCGCTAATAGAGTGGCAAAAATTCAATCTGAATTGGCGCCACATAATCTCTTTCACGTTGCTGGCACCGACAACCCAGCCGATTGTCTCTCTCGTGGATTGCTTCCTTCGCAAATTTTAGATCACCCGTTATGGTTTAGTGGACCGTCCTGGATTCATGCCGCGTTGGATGGGTGGCCAGTTATTCAATTCAATCCCACTACGGTTTCCGAACCACCCGAGGAAAAGAAGCACTCGCTTGTTGTATCGGTCCCGCGTGAAGAGTCCCTTATTTTGTTGTTGGCTAGTCGCGTCTCGTCTTGGTCGAGACTGTTGCGTTGTGTTGTTTATGTGGGCCGATTTTTGAGAATTCTATCTACACGCGGTCATATAACCGCCGCTGATTTAGATAAGGCTGAATTGGTCATACTTCGCGAGTTGCAGAAAGGTTATTTTGCTTCTGAATTTAAAAATTTAGAATTTAACAAACCTTGTAGTCGTTCTTTCCGACACTTGAAACCATTTTTGGAGGATGGACTCATTCGAGTAGGTGGTCGTTTGAGAAATTCAAGTTTAGGATTTGAACAAAGGCATCCAGTAGTTCTCCCGCGTAAGGACCACGTATTAGATTTGTTAGTAGATTATCATCATAAGGTGAATTGTCACGCTGGTCCCGATTTGTTGATGTCTATTTTGAGACAGAAATACTGGATAATTTCCGCTCGTAATTTGGTTCGCGCTAGAGTACACAGATGTGTACCTTGTTTTAAGCTCCGCCCGCGTTTTATCGCGCCTGAAATGGCCGATCATCGCTCTTGTCGTGTTGTTCAATCCGCAAAACCTTTCGTACACACCGGCACAGACTTTGCTGGGCCTTTCAAAGTCACCATTGCTCGTGGTCGTGGCATTCGCTCCACGAAAGCTTACGTTTGTTTGTTCATTTGTATGACAACTCGCGCGGTTCATATAGAGTTGACCGGTGATTTAAGTACGCAAAATTTTATGTCCGCTTTTAAACGTTTTTTGTCGCGTCGGGGTCCGGTTAAGCGCATGTATTCGGACAACGGTACAAACTATGTAGGGGCCCGACGTAGTATCTCGGAATTGCACACATTCTTACGGTCTAAGTACTACCAAAGTGAATTCGCTCACATCTTAGCCGAAAATCGCATTGAATGGTACTTTAACACGCCTGCCGCTAGTCATTTTGGTGGTAATTGGGAAGCGAATATTAAAAGCCTTAAGTCGCATCTGTTTCGCGTCATAGGCGAGCAGATTCTCTCGTTCGAGGAGTTGAGTACCGTACTCGCTCAAGTAGAGGCAGTGATGAACACGCGTCCGCTGTGTCGGACTCTATCTAGCGATCCGTCAGAGCCATTAGCTCTGACGCCAGCTCACTTCTTGAATACGACTCCTCTAAAATATTTGCCCGCAATAGATGTTGATGACGATAGAATGCACCTTCTAACTCGTCACGCTCTTTTAGATAAGTTGGTCCAATCGTTTTGGAATCGTTGGAGAACCGATTATTTGCACACGCTGCAGTCACGTCAAAAATGGAATACTCCATCCAACCCAATTACTGTAGGTACGGTGGTAGTCCTTATGACTGAGAATGCTCCTCCTTTACATTGGCCTCTGGGAGTAGTAGAGGAAATTTTTCCCGATGCCCGCGGGATAACTCGTGTTGTACGGGTTAAAACTGCAACCGGATCGTATCTGCGCCCGGTTGTTCGCCTCTGCCCTCTGCCTAGCCAGCAGTAGGCACGAGTTCCAATCTATGTTTATATTTTAGTTGTTATTTCACAAACCTAGATTTAGATTAGACATTAGATTTGTTCCACATTTTCGTTTCGAAGGTAACCCTTCAAGCCGGGGGGAATGGTTGCGCCGAAGTGGAAACTGTATTTTTGACACGGAAACACACTCCTTTTATACCCGTCTCCTCTTCCGCACTAACCATAGATGTAGCTTCCGTCCGCCATTTGTGAAATATAGACACTCAGTCTCGCTTTGAACTAGCCAGCGTGATGACGGACCGCGCTCGCGTCTCTCAAAAATGATTAATATTTGTTACATTTTACCGCTTCATAGACCTTTACCGATCGGATTGTGCCTCTCGTGTGTTCCTCAAGTGATCTAGTGATGCTGACGGCAGCTCCTGAGCAAGGAAGAGAAGATCCGTGTACCGGCTGCGATGAAAACACGTGTGTCGTGAAGGTTAGTGCATCCTCTCCTAATTTCTCGGGTTGCATTCATTGCTTGGATCACTCCCGCGGCAACCCGACCACCTGTCTTTTGTGTGTAAAGCGTCAATGGAACAGTTAGCTACTTCCCGCAATACAGTCCATTACCGCACGTTGTCAAGCGCCACCAATATGTAATTGCTTTTTGAAAGTTTTTTCTAATAGTCGGCAGAAATTACAGACCATGATTGCAACAGTAGAGTTGTCATTTGCGTTATACCGTCTAAAAAATTACTGATGTCATTAGGAGTTTTTTTCTTCTTATTAGTTACAATTGCCCCCTTCCACTCAATATGGTATCTTGACTACGACACGAGCACGTAGAACAATTTAGCAATTTTTAAATCGCTAATAATGAGACATCTATACAAAATAACCTACAACCCATGTTAACATTATAAATGAGAAAGTAACTCCACCTGTATCAGCGTTTTATGGAGTATTTAAACTGCCTCCTATGCCATCATAATCGTTACAAAAATCTCATATTATTAACTCTAAAATGGCAGTTAATTTCTCTTAAAACTTCTCCGGCACGAATACCACCAGTTTGCTCACAAAGGCACGTGCGGCCCATTCAACATCCGACATATTCGCGCCATTAACTGTCATTAGCGGCCAGTTTCTCACCAGCCATCTATCGACTGCGATGACATTACAAACTTCTTGTTGGCTGCCACAAGTTTTAGCTTATCTGTGCAGATTTCCGGCGGGAACTTGTTCAATCTATGTTTATGTTTACCGTAGGCAATTCTTGAAAGTTTTAGGTTATGTCGAAAGTTTGCGCGAAAATTACACATTGAAATAAATCTTATATAGTATTATATCGCACTTTAATAAGTGTTATTTGTGTGTGTGAGCGGAAAGTGGAAAGATAGAGAGGAAAGTTCTTAAGGGATCACAAATTTAGGCTTTCCTTGTATAAATCTCCGAAGAGGTATTATTCAGATCTGCATTAAATAACCACATTTTACCAACTGTAACGGTGATTCGGTCCCCACATTGTCGTTCAAAAAATCTACCATAAACTAAGTTTAATATAACATTTGCACACCGGTGAAACATGCTGTAGGTAGGTACTAATCAAAATATGTCAACCTATTATCATTGTTAAACCATGTTTAGGATTAAGATTTTTTCTTTCATTCTAACTCCCAAACTGTTACTAAGAAATTCTCAACAGACAAACCCAATTTAACTTTTCCCCGAACTAGTAAATTGAATGCGTGCTTTACACCTAGAAAGTAATTTTAACAAAAAATATACCGTAAACAACATACACCCGCTTTAATCCTCAGAGCACACAATGGGGCTAGTACACACAGCGTTCACTGAAATCCGTTCATATCCGGATACAGCGAGATAAATCCATCACTTTGACGGATGCGACTATCCGTCTGGCTTGCCATGCGTTATGAAAGCCTGGCTAAAGCCCAGTGGCCACTGGCGATAAGACTCCGGAATTGCATTGTGAATTATAACTTTCATGTACATTGCCCCTTGAGATAGTGCACGGACTATAGGGGAGCGACTATAGTCTGCAATGGATTGTGTACTCTTTTGTAGAATCTGTGGGTTTTTCGGGTTCTGTACCTCAAGAGGAAAAAGCGGAATCCTTCGTTGGGTGTCTTTCTGCCCCTCCGTCTATCAACCGTGTTATTCCATGTTCCGTTCGGAATTTCTCAGTTCTCTTGCTGGACATATCTCTAATTTCAAGTTCGTCAGGTTGGTCACTCAATATCTTCTGCTTAGCTGGCTTTCGGTATCAGATAAGGCAACTAAGAGATTGAGTTGTTCTCCATCAGACACAGGCAACATACATTCCATAAAAAAATTGTCCCTAGTCAACGGTAATAATTCAAGACAATTCGAGGCGTGATTCGCATCGGGCATTACATTAAATGGGACTAAAAACATTGTTAACGATTTGTGAGGATTTACATACTTCTGCCTACACCTTCAAATAAGTTATAGACAAAGACTGTTGCATAAAACGGGTCGCTCATCTCACGATTTTGTTCATAAACCGCGCAATGTAGCGAATAGCTGAACAATATTCTATAATCACACCGCTCGCAATAGGCAGGGAATTCATCCCCACACATTACAACCTGAGATGGTGCGCACTGTGCGGTATGAAAGAAACTTCATCCCAGGCACGCTCAAGCTGTGGAATGAACTCCCTGTTGCGATTTTCCCATGCGGCTACAATATGGGGTTCTTCAAAAGCGGTACCTATTAGAAGGTTTGATCAGGGTCGGCAGCACGATTGTGACGCCCCTGGTGTTGTACCCGTCCATAAGCCACCTTAACCACTTCCCATCAGGTGCTTGTCTGTCACCTAAGTGGTATAAAAATACAATTATTACATTTATATTATGAGTAAAATATACCTGAGCACGATAGCTTATTATTGTATGTTCATCGTTCCATTTCTCTCCACATTCAGAATACAAGACAAAACCGCATGCCGTCTGTGGAACGTAGAGTACCTATTGAGAGGAGAAATTAGCTGAGACATATCTCTGGCCGATGCAATGATGACCCTCTTTCCTGAGACTAACCCTTTAGCTTACCATCAATAAAGTTATATCAACTTCTAAACCCTATATAAAAAAAGAAAAACTAATAAATATCACATTTATCATTAATAGCATGGCATATAAGTTTCATAGCCCGCTATTTAAGAACTAACAGCCGATGGTCCGGCGACGAGCATCGCATACAATATTAGAGTACCTATATTAGGTGTTGTACACACCCACAGTCATACCTTCCGGCTATTGTTTAAGTGTACACCGGGGTTTATTTAAAGGTTCTAGGGATTTCTCTGGAGGTAAAATATAATGAATTATTCGAAGTTATAAATAAAGATGACTTAATGAAGACGCCGAAGGTGACACGGGGAATTACGATTAGTAATTGAAGAAAGATATATTTGTTACTTGCCGTTGCCCGCGGGTTTTTTTTTTGTTTTTGTTTGCCTGCGTGATGTACTTACTGGGGTTTTAACGACTTTTAGGAATTTACTTACGAGATAGTAAGTAGCGTCTGTGCCAGTCCCTACATTAATCTAACATCTTAAATATAAAATTCTCGTGTCACAATGTTCGTTCCCGTACTCCTCCGAAACGGCTACACCGATTCTCATGAAATTTTGTGAGCATATTGAGTAGGTCTGAGAATCGGCCAACATCTATTTTTCATCCTCCTAAATGCCAAGGGTAGTCCACCCAAATTTTTTTTAACATGGCAAAACAACGTTTGCCTGGACAGCTAGTCTTAGAAAATATTATCATCTTAAAACATAATTAGGGCACATTTTTACAACAACACTAACAGATCAATGCTATTATCATATTACAAACGGCTCCGGCGCATGGAAATGGCTTATGTGCTTTTTCTTACTTTAGGTATACTGAATACTTCATCAGGTTATTATCTCCGATAGTCATAATATCTCCAAAAATTAAGAAATACTAAATCACGCCTTTATCGCCGGAGGGTTAGGCTAAGGTGAATTATAAAATAAAATAAAATATTCGGTCCCACGTAATAGTGGGTGAGCCTTTTGCCGTTTTCCGAGCACTATTGTTGCCTCGAGGCATGCATCTGAGGCGGAGTAATGCGTTATATATCTGTCTGATGTTAAACAGCCCTATCCCTTATTCGCCTTGTACGATACCGCATGGGAAGAGATGGGTGGTCCAAATTCTACTCTGATTTTAATTTTATTATACCACTTTTCATTTTTTTTTGTTAGCAGACAAGTAAACGGCCCACCTGATGGAAAATGGTTACCGTGGCCTATGGACGTGTGCAACACCGAGGAATTCATACTCGCGCTGCCAACCCTGTAAGCACAAGAGTTTCTGTGCCGTCAGTGTAAAAGACGAAGCAGGACAAGCCTTTGGTCTTCCCATTCCCACTGACAGTACAAAATCTCTCCAGTGAGCTCTGGCCACTCTACTCACCGCCGGGAACATAACATAAGGTTATTATGGGCGCGGTATTCTGTAGGGCGGCGGTACTTCCCCAGTCGGAATGCTCAATTGGACGGATATTGTTCTCCCTCCTCCAACTCTACCGGAAACTACGCGGCGGCGAATTTTCATACTCTATTCGAGCCTCTTTAAACCTTTTTTTTAGTTCAGTTACACACGATAACTAACATAGCCACCAAATGACTTACGAAACGTCTCCTAAAACTAGACAGAACAAGTCTAAGTCTACAATAATGGGGACAATAACGGGCCACTGCCCCCTCCACAAGCACCTATACGCTATCGGTGTTACGGACAGTCCCCTTTGCAGGGGATGTTTTGTTGCCGAGGAAACAACCGACCACGTAATACTGGAATGCGAGGCAGTAGCCTATCAACGATCACAAATCCTCGGTACAGTGAGGTCGCTCCGCGAAGCCTGTGAAGCCCCTAGTAAGCTTCTGCGCTTCTGGGCGGAGCTAGGCTGGCTACTCTAGTCAGTACTCTGCATGCACAATGGCCCAAAAGGAGGCTAAGTGCGGACAAGGGAGTCCCTTTCCATTCCATCCCATATAAAATAGCCACCAACAATAGTAAAAGATTATCCAACGTACCACAAAATAAACACAGTCTGAACGAGGCTCCTGCAGCAAGAACTACTAGCCTCTAGCCACATTTTGCAATTGATTTCGTCAGAGTAAACAAACTTCAAGTGCAGTACAAACAAGTGCTGTAACTGGATGCCACTACAGCACTAACTGGGTACGTGCTCTGAAACTAAGTATTTCAACTGTACCTATGACTTCTATAGACTGCTGAGTCAGAGGTCGCAGGTTTGATTTGTGTTTAGTGTAAATATTTGTATGCATGTAACTCTAGTATTTTTATAAATGCGGAAGTAACTTTAAACTACTAAACCTATATTGATGAAATTTGGTGTATATTTTAATGGGTTGCCGGAGAGTTACAAAAAAAATTTACCTGGTAGGTGGCGCACTTGTCAGAATATGCATAAGCATTGCCAGATGTGCTAGTAGTAATATACATACAGACTAGTTTGGTTCAATGAACATATAAATAAACATACATACATACTACTTTATCCCTGGAGGGTTAGGCAGAGATGAATTAACACCCATTTTTCACCAATCATCAAATTCAGTCCCACATGATGGGGGGTGAGCATTGCCCTATTCCGGCCACTATGGTTGACATAGGCCATGCATCTGATGCAGGCTGAGTCTGGGCTGTATATATCTGTCTGATGATAAACTACGCTATCCCTTAGTCGACCTGTACGACACCGCATGGGAAGAGATGGGGTGGTCTAAATTCTACTTTACGGGGAACCACGCGGCTATTATTATTGCGGCGTTATAATTGATGAAATATATAATAATATAAATAGATGCAGATATGTAACGTACGTTGTGATAATAAATTAAAACTTACAATATATTAAACTACTTATACAGTTGTAACATATCGGAAGCAGATTGCGAGGTAGAGTATTCAAATCTACTAATTTATGCGTTCTAGACTTCGAAATAACTAACTACCATGTTGCAAAACCGTATGTAGGTCGAAGTGAAGTCTAACGTAGCAGGTGTGTGTTATATTCAACAGAATAGATCAGCTTCAATATTGATGCTTGACGACAATAGGCTCATTTCCTATTACGCGAGATCGAATTTGGTGAAATATGGGTGTTAATGTACCTTTGCTTACAATTTTGGTGATTTATAGGCGTGAATATATATCTTTTTTTTTTACCTAGGACACGCCAACTTGACTTCACCTCGCCTGATGGTGAGCTAAAGGCAAAGTTTCAGGAAAGAGGGTTAAAAATTACTTACTGTCTGTAATGATGACCCTCTTTCCTGAGACATTGCTTTTAGCTTACCATCAGGCGAGGCGAAGTCAAGTTGGCGGATCCTAGATAAACAAAAATATTTGTGGTTTCGAATTTTGTAACTAGTCAATTTCCGAGTTACCCATGAACAAAAAAGAGCTATTAATAGACAAGCCAGCACATTAATGATGCTAATATGACTTGTATGATACGGGCTGGCAGTAACGACCTGGCAGTCGCCCAAAGGACTCGCGGTGACTCAGGTGACAGGCAATTCCTGAAATCTATGATATCATATACGAGACGTATTTTCGACACGACTAATACTAACAAAGAGGAATATTAGGTTGAAGGAAAAATTAGTTCGTTGTCAATTTGCTGGAATATATTTGTTTTTATACCACTTAGACAAGCACACGGCCAACCTGATGGAAAGTGGCTACCGTGGCCAATTGACGCGTGCAAAACCAAGAGTCACACTCACGCTGCCAACCCTGCAAGCATTAAGAGTTTCTGTACCGGCAGTGCAATAGACAAAGCAGGACAAGCTATGGCCTTTCCACTGACAGCACAAAAACCCTCCAGTAAAGTCTGGCTACCCTACTCACCGCCGGGAACACAGCACGAGGTTATTATGGCCGCGGTATTCTGTAGGGCGGTGGTACTTCCCCAGTCGGACTGCTCAATTGGACGGAAATACCGTCGTGTCCTACCTCATATAGGATATGTAGGTACATGGATATGGATTCGACTACTGTGTCAGGACTCAGAGGATTCGATTGTATCTATTTGTAAATTTGTGTAAATATTAAAATAACATAAAATAAATTGCGATAATTATAAAACTATCGACAATATCTCATATCTAATGTTATCGTAACTTATTTTGTAAACCATACAGAAACAAGACCCTTTTTTTAATGGGCGCGAAATACCCACGGTTATCCCCACTACCGGGGCCGGTGGGGGAGGTTATGTCGGACTTGAACCGACTAAAACGCACGCCGTCTGTGTGGGCCGGAGGTTGCCGGAGGTGAAATTATCTGAGACATCCCTCGCACCCCGGCCGGCCCAGGACCGTCTCCTATGAGACTGCCCTCTTCAGGTGTGGGGACCACGGAGTCCCCATCTCATCCCCGGGTATTGGGAGGCGCGCATCGCCCGTCACCCGCAGAAACAAGATCCTTCAAATACAGTATTCGTATTATAAACATGTTTCCACAATCACCAATACGTGACCTTAGCAACTGTACCCTACAGACACCGTTATGGCGGAAGCAAATACCTCTCTTTCCCCTAAAAATAAAACGTAAAAACAACAAAATTAAAGAAAAGTAATAACACCATTTTAGCACAATTACAGTTCATTTACCTCGAGTTCATGATACTGGTCTGCAAAATGTAATTTTGTTATATTTTAACGAGAATATTCGCGAAGGATAATAAATAATTATAACGATATTAATTTTTATGGAACACGAGAAACTTCCTTAATTGAGGCTTTTATTCGAGCTTCATATTCTGTGTCTTTTGAAAAAGGTTTTATTCGGACTAATGATATATTTATAATGATTGCAATGAATGATTACATTAATTACTTTGTATAAACTGTTATTTCTTATAATGTTATCATTTCAATCATTAATGTTTACATTTATTTTACCAAGCCGCAATCAGTCGCAGCTGGTGTTCGCCGATATTTTTGTTCAATAAATCCGTGGTTTACATAAAGCAAAAACTCACACACGCCCATCTATTCCATTTATTCTATACTAACATTATAAGGCTGAAGAGTTTGTTTGTTTACTTGAACGCGGTAATCTCAGGAATTACTAGTACAAATTGAAAAAATAGTTTTGTATTGAAAAGTCCGTTCATCGACGAAGGTTGTAGGCTATATATATATCAATACGCTTCTACTTAAGGGAGCAGTGAGATGATGTCTTAACATGGTTAATCTCATTGCAGAAACTACTTTAATATCAGCGACTGGCGATTTAGCAGTGATGGGGTCCGTTCTTATAATCCGATTACAGCCGGCTTCCTCATATGCCGCAATCTAGATCAGTGGTGGGCAAACCTTCTAAATGAGGGGCCAGGATTAAGATATTTCAGAAGAGCGCCAGAATTACAGGAAAAATGTCCTTTTATCCCCGGAGGGTTAGGCAGATGTGAATTAACACAAACATTTCATCAATCATTGAATTCGGTACCACGTAATAGGGGGTGAGCCTGTTGCAGTCATCCTGGCACTATTGTTGACTCGAGCCATGCATCTGAGGCTGAGTCTGGACTGTGTATATCAGTCTGATGTTAAACAGCCCTACAGCAGTATAAAATTCATACGAATAAGTCAAAAACATCAATCAAAAATTGTTATACGATGCCTTTGTTTCAGTACACTTTGTATCTAGTTTATCCGACAATTATACCGTATTTTCTATTTCCATTCAAGGGTTGCCTGGAAGAAATCACTTCCAGCGATAAGGCCACCCATTGTACATTAAACTTTAAAAGCTACCTACTTGGCATACTGTAAATGTATTTGTGTACAATAAAGAATTATCTTTCTGTCTATCTAGAGCTCTATTTTCAATAAAATGATTATTGCTTTTGGCATTTGGTTGTTTAAGAATTAGATCGAGAACTGCATTTTGAACAATTTTTACTCGTAGTATTGGCCTTCTAGTTGCCTTTTTATAAGCGGTAGTTCTCATAAAGTTAATATTAAATATATGGTTCAAGAACGAACGTCATACAGAATTATTAAGTCCGGTAGATGTCCTTTTGATTGCTCACTTATAATTGCACCTTTCGTCTCAATCCGTACAGGAACAAGCCAGTAATATATGTGCTTGTAATTAGTATAATACTCCTTTTGTTTTTAAAAAATGACAATATGGCGGGCAGGAAGGTGGTCGAGTTGAAAATTTACTTTTTTTCTTGTTGATTGATTACGTTGTTCGTACGCGCGGGAGGGCTTATTAAGATCTTAAGTATATAATAGTGGTGATTGTTCAATATGAGTCATTGAGTGGACTCGGTAAAGTATGAGAAAGGTTGACCACTTCTCGTGATAATGATTACGTATAATTACGATACGACAGATAATCGTACCACTTAATTTTAATACAAATAATATGCTTACTATTCAAATCAATGTCGCTCCAAGATTCTTGTACAGGAGAATTTCAAATGCTCAAGACAGTGATGGGCAAAATACGTCCGCGGGCCAGTTCCTGACCGCGAAAGCATTTAATCCGGCCCGCCGACGCACGGTCTTTTGACATTCATAGCATATGGTCTACTATATTTACTATTCATAGTAGTATATGATTCATTTATAGTATATGGCCCGCGATAATTATATTTTGATGGTCCAGAAGTCTAAAGTAGATTATTTATTACTAAAATTATAGATGCATGGGTAAAGAAGCGAGCTACTAGCCGCTTAGTTCATGATTGTATTGCGGGTTTAGTCGGTTCGAGTCCGACATAACAACCCTCGCCGCTCTGTATTCTAGTATATAATGCCCTCCTCTAAAACTAGTCCATTAAGAAAGTTTGGCTCAAGGCGTAGATTAGTAGCTCAAGTAGTCAGAGCATTCTTTCTCCTTGTCAGGGACAGGTTGCAGGTTCAATTTCGGTCTGAACATTCACTTTTTCCCAATCACAATAGAATCGTACAAGTATTATCAATGTAAAAGTTTGAATGGGTGGATGAAATGTTGAATTTAATACCTATTGTGATACGCGATCCTACTAATATTATGAATATTAAAATTTGTTAAGGTTTTTGGATACTTGTGACGAAAACACTTAAACGTCTGAATCTGAACTAAATTAGAGCTTTTTAACAACCTCCTTTTTTGAAGTTGGTAAAAAACTATCAGTGAATTATCGGTTATTTGGTGTAGCATTAAACTTAGTTTTAAAACCAATCCTCGTAGACAAAGAAAAAAGAAAGTAGCTTGTACCGATTATCTGACACTCAGTTACAATCTAAGTTTAACCTAGAAACGGTGAGTCACCCCACTGAAACGGTCGAGAGTCGCGAGACGATTTGTTTAACAACAGCCGCCTGTCATGCGTACGCGCACAAATATTTGTAAATAACGTCATTCGCTATCCGATACAAGCGTTTGTAATATTTCAAAAATAGAAGGCGCCAGGCTGAGGCCGTTGTTTTTTGACAGTTTTATAATAACACGTCTCCCGGAAGATTACAGTAACACCAACGGCCCCCTGAAGTGGCTAAAATCGGAACTATGATTTTCACTGGCATGGAAAGGAACTCTTTTGGCCACACTTAGCCTCCTTTTATGAGCCATTGTGCGTGCAGATTACTGGCTAGAGCAGCCAGCCTAGCTCCGCAATTTTCACTGTCAAAGGCCTGTAATTCATTACCAGCTCACGTGTTTCCTTCTTCCTACAGTCCCGGGTCCCTTAAGCGCGGCGTGAAAATGCATATGATGAGGTCGTCAAGCTGTGTGTCACCATTGTAACATGGTATATGTAAGTAATGGTGACCCTCTTTTCTGAGACTTTGCCTTCAGCTTAACAACAAGCGAGGCGAAGTTTAATTGACGTGTCCTATATATAAAAAAAAACTTTTTTATTACAAATCAAAGACAATTTAGTACGATTTGACATTTCACGAAATCCTCAATTTCACGAAATTCTTGGGTTTTTTTAGACGTGGGGATATGTTATAAGCACATATACCTACCAGAGTATAATTCTAGACGTTATGCCAACTGCGCTAATATGTCACAATGTCACACGCTCGATTTCAAAAAACCATTTTTACATAATGTTCTTTATTCATTATTGTCACAGATACGCGCGCGATAACTTGGCAAGTAAACGTGCCGAACAATTCATTTGGGTCTTGATTCTGCTAAATAAAAGCCACTGTCATACCTCGGAGGCTGCTAAAAATCCATTTTATTATAACTTCAAAGCAATGCGATTCAAACTTAAAAGGCTTTTTGCTGAGTGAATGAAAAAGTGTAATCAAACTCTTTGCATTTCATATTCGACTTTAATATATAGACATAAAGTCTAAAATTTAATTAATATAAATTTGCAGTCTGTGGTATGACCGTGGATTTGCTTTTCGAGGGCCTGTCAGCTTGATTCCAGTCGCATCCGAGTCTCTCACTTCGAAGTTTGGAAACATAAAGATGGAAAAACGATTTTATTATTCCACTTTTCCAGTTCGATCTACCCTCTTTCGAGTTCATTTGTTACGCGTAACAGTACTAACACTGGTCTCTTCAAACAGCCTCCAAGAATTGTTTAAGTAACAGTGATGACACCCACGCGTGATGAAATAAAATATTTATGAAAAGCAATTGCGCCGTACTCGATGAGAAAATACCCACTATATCTGTCAATATGGCGGTTAAACCAAACCGAAGATAACATCTTAAAACACACTGACCCGATTCTGATCAAGTATTCAGTTCACATCGATGCTAATAATAAGGCTGATCAGATTGTTTGTTCTTTTGTCTGTTTGACAGAAACTGTTTAAAGAAAACTGTTTTATATGTATACCACTTAATTACACAGTAATGTATGTGCACCTACTGATGTAATAAATAAATGATAGCACAATTATTAAGGAGGAATTGGTGCTTGCAACAGCGTCGAAATATCGGAAACTCAAAAGCTTGTCCAGCTTTGTGTTTTACACTGAAGGCACAGAAACTCTCTGTGCTTACAGGGTTGGCAGCGCGAGTGTGTCTCTCTTGGTGTTATATATTGGTGCATACGTCCATAGGCCACGGTAACCATTTTCCATTAGGTGTGCCGTGAGCTTGTCTGTCACATAGGTGGTATAAAAAAAACTCGAAACAAAACCACATGGAACCACATGTCCAGATAACTCTAATACTAATGTGAGTGACCACGATAGTTTTAAAATAAACTGTTTTTATCTAATAACCCAGTTTGTGGGAAAGGTTATTTAATCGGTGGTGAAGTTATAGAAAAGTTGATTCGGTTCAAAAATACATGTTTAAAAATTATAGCAACATCATTCATTGGTTCCGATAATTCGTACAAATGTCGGTAGATGGCACTTAACCGTCGCCGTAAGACGAAGAAGAAGAATTTGAATGGTTTCGGGCGAAGGTTCTGTGGCTTGTGGTCAAGAGTTCCCCCTGTAATGAAAATATTGCGGGTTCGATTCCCGCCTATACCGATATAACTTTTTCTATATCTTAATCGATTTGAATGAATTTTTAATGCATTTAGTATGCAAACTAAATGCATTAACAATTCATTCATAAGGTTATTTAATGTTTCGTCCCTTAGGAGTCGAGTGAGACCCTAAGGAAAAGTGGAACGAAAGACGCTCATTGTGATGCGTCGTGATGGGTGGTCGCCTAAATAGAATTGAGTACAGCGGATGGAACCGCTGGGCACAGCTATGGTGCATAAAATTGGATGGCCATTAATTGGGTAGCGTACAGTAAATAGTATGACTTAAATGACCTAAAACGTCGCGTGGTTCCCGGTAGAGTAGAATTTGGATCACCCCATTCGGCATCGTACAAAGCGACTAAGAAATTAGGTTGTTTAACATCCGACAGATATATACAGCCTAGACTCAGCCTCAGATTCATGGCTCGTGTCAACAATAGTACCATGAATACGGCAATAGGCTCACCCCTTGTTACGTGAGACCGAATTTAATGATTTTTTTTTTACGTGCGCAAGACCCGAATTAATGATTGGTGAAAAGTGAGCGTTAATTCACCTCTGCCTAACCCTCCAGGGATAAAGGCGTGATTATATGTATGTATGAATGTATGCAGATTCTTCTTATAAAATGAAGGTTCGTTTTATAATATCAGCTATATGGAAGAGGCTCCGCCAATTTCGAGATTAATCTGACTAATCCGGTGTGTACCACCACACACCTAAAAGTTAGCAGACAGTAAATAATAAATTCATTCATGAAAAAGGTGTTATCACATATATCCGTGTGTGTTATGCTGCTAAACAAACAAACAGACACTTCAATTGTATCTATTTGTAAAGATTGCAGCAACATAATTTACTGACACTTTAATTTTATGTGTGTGTCTAGGTAATCAAGAGACCTAGGCCTGCATAACCTCTTATACCTATAGCATATCTAGTGAACGATCACGTTATTTGACCTCTACTGCATTCCTTAAAGGCTTCTGAGAATACCTGATATAGGTATACCTGATATATATGTTTCGGTACAGTATTTTAAACCTCTCTATAAACCTTTTTACAAAATGGACGTTAAAAATTTAAACAGATATTTTCTATATAACATAAACTCACTCACTCACGCCTATATCCTCGAAGGGGTAGGCAGAGGTGCTAGCACCCACATTTCAACAGTTTATGTTTAGGTCCCAATGTAATAGGTGGCGAGCCTATTACCATTAACCGGGCACTTATAAGCCTGCGATAAATACACACATAACTTCGAAAAGCATCGTAAAGTCATTGGTGTGTGTCATGGTAAGACCTGGGATCGAACCCGAGACCTCGTCTCAGCAGTCCATTACCCATACCACTTTTTTTTCTTTTTTTTTTACGTGCGCAAAATCCCCACGGATTCCTCCCCACCGGGGCCGGTGGGAGAGGTTATGTCGGACTCGAACCGACTAAAACGCATGCCGCCTGTGGGTCGTTTTGGTTGCCGAAGGTGAGGTTGACAGGCATATCCCTCGCACCCCGGCTGGCTCAGGGCCATCTCTTACGATCTGGCCCTCTTCTCGGGTGTGGGGACTACAGAGTCCCCAACTCGTCCCCGGAAACGGGGAGGCGCGCCACCGCCGCGGCTACCCATACCACTAGGCTACCGCGGTTTTTTCTAAAATTAATATAATGATAGAATTAGATATTTTCTAAAATTGTCCTTATATGGGAGTTTTAATATTATGGTATTTTATTTTTGTATAGTGAGGTTATAGATCGTAAATGACGTAATGGAATTATACCCATAGCCTGAGTAGGTACTCAGTCTGAACGACAGAAATCGAATGGCCCGCGGGACATTGGGAGGCGTTATCTAAAGCTGAAAAGATATCTGCAAACCGAAATGGGTTTTTCTTGAGATAAGAAAATACATACATACATAAAATCACACCTGTTTCCCATAGGGGTAGGCAGAGATCACGGATCTCCATTTGCTATGATCCTGACATACCTCTCGCTTCATTCACTGTCATTACATTCTTCATGCATGCTCGTCGGTTTAGAGTACTCCTGACCTGTCCCTTTTCTAAAACATCCCCGATTTGGTTCAGGTATGTACGCCTAGGTCTTCCCCTTCCGACGGTACCATACACACTCGCCTCATACACCTGTTTCGTTAGTCTTCTTTCAGAGAATGAATCTCTCAACAAAATATAATGTACTTATATTGACTGATAGAGACATATTCGTAGTGAACAGTCAGGTTCAGATAGATCTTGGCGAACAAAGTAGGTGCTCAAAATGATCTTAATACCTTGGTATTCCCCCCTTCCCGTTGACTGATTGTTCTTCTCTTCACCTTTAGTTCAAATTCAAATTCAAATGCTTTATTGTGAAACATAGGTACAAAGATGGTCTTTTACATAATTTGATCAGCTATGTTCAGCCATATCGGCATACAATATTTTGTGAGAATATTATTAATTAATTATAAATTATCATACATTAAATTTAAATTACACTTATCTCATTTATACCAGTCATGTCATATCATATAATGTTATATAAAGTCATTCTTATCAGGTTTTATTCTAGTGTTTGGTCTTCTAAAAATTCATCTATATTATAGTACCATTTCGCTACCAGCAGCTTGTGCATTTTGTCTTTAAATATATTTACTGTCTTTACATTTCTTCGGATGATGATACAATTTAAATCAATAAAACAGTCAGACTTGCTCTTAATACCTTGCCGTTTCCGAGGAAAAGTTGGAAATTTCGTAGTTCCCAAACACCCGAGGAGGGCCAGATCGAGAGAGATGGCCCTAGACCGGCCGGGGTGCGAGGGATATGCCTGCCAAGCTCACCTCCGGCAACTAATAGCGACACATAAACGTTGTGCATTTTAGTCGTTTCTGAGTCCGACATAACCTCTCCCACTGGCTCCGGCGGGGAGAATCCGTGGAATTTTTTCGCACGTTAAAAGAAAGACATAATTTTCAGACTTTATAGTCAAGTTAGATCTGATGCTGACTGTAAATACCTACTGTCATATTCGTATAAAGTTCAAACTACATATTACAGTTAGAACGTTATACGCGCACAAATCATAAACTTAAAAAAATATTTATGTAAACATTTTCTTTAAAGTGTAAAAGTAAATCTCCCACTGTCGCTACATCTATTACCCCATCTTCGTCTCTACTGATTTTACTGCCGAAATCTTTAAGAGGAACATCTGTCTCATAGCCAGTAGCCACCAATAAAACTGTTTCTAAATAAAATTATGTGTTTCTCTGTGTGTGTGTGTGCTTCTAAATGACAGTCCCAAGCAGTGTCGTCCGTTAACTGCCGAGTTATTTTCGACTTTCTTATAAACAGAATATTACAAAGACGGGGCCTGTTTAAGATTGTAAAGAGAAATTTGGAAATGAGTTGGTGTAAAGAGAACTTTCCAGTTTTATGTATGTATGTACGATTGGTGCACGCTGTGCAGTTGCATAATTTCATTGAGAGTAAGTACTGCAGCGGCTAAGATTTTGTTTGTAAAACAAATTTACATCTTGTCGAAAATTTTTAGTAAAGCTCCAAAGTTTAGGTGGATAAAGATATTTGATGTTGGTTTCAGTATTGTCTTAATATGAAAATATAATTCAGTTGAAACAGAGTCATCACCAGCCAACCGGATCGTTTATAGCTATATAAAAACGATTCCGATTGCCGTTTGATTGCGGTTGTCGGTGTCAGTGCCTGGGTCTTTTATTTCAAAACTCAGGGTCTAATAGATGTAAGACTAGAGTGAGTAGGTTACTTCTAGACAAGCGTGCTCAACCATCAACCACATCGTTAATAACCAACAGGTGAAATAGTGTCCAAACGCGAGCCTATCAACCATAAAAAAGAAGTTTAAATGGTGAATGGAAAGGTTTATAAGACATCTTCATAATTTATTTCGATGAAGCTCTTTACGCTAGCTGACGTATTGTAAAGCAGACGTATTGTGGCGAATTGCAAGCTGTATCTGTTTGGCACATATTGAACTGGATCACTATTTAGTGCAACCATGGTATAAATTAACTTAACAGTCTAAGCAATTTATGTCAACAGATTGGTCTTTCTCTCTTTGTACGCACAAAAAATAAACCGATCTCGCGAAATTTTTAACTTGTATATTTTCGAAATTGGGCTAGTGTTACACCAGTCATCCAATCACTAATAACTATCGCTGTCCACTCATACATAAATACCTATAAGAAATCATAGAACAGAAAATTATACGTCTACCTCATGAGAAGATAAATGAAAACACTATTGAATGAACTTTTAAAGCATTTAGTATGCTAACTATTTAAACACGTCGCCGTAAGACGGATATAAGTATATAGGAAGATTTGGATGATTTCAGGCAAGCTGGCTCAATGCAAAGCATTCCTCCTGTAAGGGAAACATCGTGGGTTTAAATTTCACTTTTTTCTCTTTTCAGGCATTTTTTCCCGTCTTAATCGATGAAAATACTAGTATTAAGCATACGCACTATATAACAATAAAGCTTTAATTGAATATACGATATAAAAAATATTTAGCTCCACTTAGTTATTTAAAATTGTCGTAATTTCAAATATTAAAACATATGTTACTGTAGCACAGCACCAAACCACAAAAAAACAATGACTAACAAAAGTAGCCTAGTCCGAGGATCTAAAGCTCCAGTAAAAAAAAAGAAAAACCAAAACACCACCTCTCACAAAAAAAAACCACTGAACAATTACACATCGACAAACTTCGTTAAATTTCGAATATCGAACGCTACAATTCGTTATTTGAATAACGCAATGCGCGATCACGCCGCACGCGCAGCGGTATGAGACTGGCTGGAGACGGAGCTCACCGTACGCGTCATTCAGCTATGTCACCCATCTCTGTCGCACTTGCTTGGTTAAATATTGCGAGAAAAGGACGCGGCAAGCTAGTTAATTTTTTCCGCGATCTTGCGTTATTTCGCAAGGCTCTATCCTCAAGGACGTTACAAAACCATTAATATTGGAATAAAAATGTAAACAAATTAGTATTTTTTTCTCTCTTGAAATGTCAGCTGTCTAGAATAATGGACATGTAGGCGGTTGAGAACTTTATTTTTAGGTCATGTCACACCGCGGTATAAGCAAATAGTTTATACGTAAATTAACTATTTAAAATTAGCTATTTATGTAACTCCTGCAGCGTCCTATGGGAAAGTGTAGTGAGGAGTTGATATTACATATTTTAGTATACATTTAGTTATAATCATACTATGCGGTAAAAGTACTAAGTAGGTTTTGAAACTATCTCGTAGCTAGGAATTAAACTTTGTATCTTAAATAGGCAGCAGAATGCAATTTGTTCGGATTATCAAAAGTTGATTATGGACGTTGATCTTGGGTACCAAAAAGCGAGTTTTGTTTAAAGCCCGGTTTCCTGCTAACACATAGATGATAGATGCGACATTAAATCGTGTTTTCTAATGTGTAAGGGCCCTAAGACATCCAAAAAAGCTCAATTCAGCAGTCATATTATATACTAGCAGGTACCAAAAGTACATAACGACCGTAAATTATTCGCTCCCTGGAATAAAATTTGTAGAATCGTCTCCTAAGTCCCATTCATCTCCTGCTAGCATATTTAATTTTTTTAAATAATTTCTCCTGACACAAGCATATGTTTGCTTAAAAGGAGTACTCAAACATTAGTAAGATGTACTAAAGAAACCGAAATAAACAATTTTTTTTTTATTATTAATTTATTTTTAAGGTACCTATTCCTGGAATAAATGTCCATGGTTAAAAAAATGTTTTAGGTTCCTTGGTAAAGAAACAGTAACTAATCCCGGCATAGACGCGTGGTTCCCGGCAGAGTAGAATTTAGGCTACTCCATCTCTTCCCATGCGATGTCGTACAAGGCGGGGATAGGGGATAGGGCTGTTTAACATCAGACAGATATATACAGCCCAGACTCAGCCTCAGACGCATGACTCGAGTCAACAAAAGTGCCCGAAATACGGTAATAAGCTCACCTTCTATTACGTGGGATTGAATACAATGGTGAATTGTGGGTGTTAATTCACCTCTGCTTAACCCTCCAGGGATAAAGGCGTGATTATATATGTATGTGCTAATCAATAAACCGATCATAAAATTGAAGGCAAGTGTGTAATTTTTTGCTCTTATGATCTACGAGTATCGACTTGCTAACGGCTTGCTATTGCCGACGAATATCAATAAATTCCGCAATTAGTACCTTGTTAAAGGAAGGTATGTGAGGTTCCAGTTAAATAAATATTTTATGTCCATATACGTTTGTTCATTTATTATCTTGTCAATATGACAATTGAGGTCGCTTTATAGAATTTTCATATATAAAGTAGAGTGGAACAACATTTTAATTGTTAATAATTTCCTGACACCTGATTTGTTGTTGTAATTCTGTAATGTAGGTACAAATTCGACGAAACCGCGCTGTTCGCGAGCGGAGACGCTTCGGGCGTCGGAGGTCACAAAATCACCTCCGTCCCCCAAGACCGCGGGCCTGGGGGTGACGGGTGGAGCCGCCTGTCACCTTAGCAGAAGCAGGCCGCGGCATTCCCGAGGATGTGATGGGGACTCCGTGGTCCCACATCCGAAGAGGGCCGTCTCATAAGAGACGATCCTGGTCCGGCCGGGGTGCAAGGGATATGCCTTAGATAATTTCACCTCCGGCCCCACAGTCGGCGTGCGTTTTAGTCGGTTCAAGTCCGACATACTATAGAAAAAATACAAGTGTGTTCTTAATATATGTAACAGTTACGATACCTTGCGTAGAGTGCTAATTTCGATTAAAATATAGAAAAAATTGAATCGCTTAAGACCGGATTCGAACCCGTGAACTCCTTCACAGGGGAGCGCTCTGACAAGCCACAGAACCTTCGCCCGAAACCATTCAAATTCTTCTATACACGCGACTAGAATTTGAGAATAGAATAATTTTGAAGGTTTCGGGCGAAGGTTCTGTGGCTTAGCAGTCAGAGCGTTCCCCCTGTAAGGGAAAGATCGCGGGATCAAATCCCACCGATTCAATTTTTTCTATGTCTTAATCGATTTGAATTGTTAACATACTAAATGCTTTAAAATTTCAATCAAGTGTTGATTTGTTCAATCACGAAAGGTAGTGTCACCTAGTTCATAAATAAAAAAATTAAAAAAAATCGACTGCAAAAACTAAAGACTATAAAATCTATACTAATATTATAAAGCTGCAGAGTTTGTTTGTTTGTTTGAACGCGGTAATCTCTGGAACTACTGGTCCGATTTCAATGATTTTTGCAGTGTTGGGTAGTCCATTTATTGAGGAAGGTTTTAGGCTATATATCATCACGCTACTACATAAGGGAGCGGAGCATTGATAATAAATGTTAACAAATCCGGCAATTTTTCATACATATTTTGAAGACTAAAACAAAGGGATATGAAGCTTCGAAATATACCCCGGGCGAAGCTGGGGTTGGTCAGCTAGTAACATAATAAAGATAAGAGAAAAATTGCTGAATTTACAGATTTATTGATCTGTTAGAAGACAGTGCGTACTTTGTTTATTGCTCGAGCGCCTATTTTTTTTATCGGGAATCGAGCGCGACCAAACCGTAGCTTTGCGGCATAACGTGTATTGTAATTACTTCTTACGATGGCAGTGCAGACTTCGTTTGACTGAAAACTTACCTTGCAAGTGTGTGAAATTATGTAAGTAGTAAGAGAGAGACTTAAAGCAATATCCATCTTTCGCTGTTCGCTCATTGCTTAACAGTATGGAGTATCGCCATCTTACACCTAGTTTTTAATGCTTACCTGAAACAAAGAAAAACATATTAAGTAAATATGATGTTTACGAATTGCCTGTTCATCAAAATTTGCAGCAACGACTCAAGAAAACATAGACCCACGGCACAGGACAGATAACACACACGGTGAGTTCAAATTATACTGTCATAGGGAAAGCAACAACTTCACTCGTGTTGCATGATAGTTACAGAATAAAATTCGCCAACAATTAATCAATCTTTTTTTTTAAGTTATTTATTTAACCAGAAAAATATAAACACCTCAACAAAGTCTAGGGAACAAGATGACCCCAATTATTTTTTTTCGTGTAAATCTTGTTTTGCAAATAACTGGCAGCAAATAAATAAAAATAGAATAAAGTAGATTACAGAGTTGTTCGAAATTTAAAAATAAATTTAAATAAGTAATGATTTTCGAATATGGAGGGAAAACTTTTAAAAGTGTTTGATTGTGCAGTTTCTCTGAGGCAAAATAAAAATTATTTTTTTTGATTGTAAATAACGTTTATTATCAATAATACGTCTTTTACGTATGGTTTGTGCATTTTTGTGACTGTAGTCATCATGTCACGTCGTCATTTAAGTCGCGAAGAGATGTTAAGGGCTGTTGGTATGCTGCAAGCTGGACTAACTCAACGCGACGTAGCGGATGCTGTCAACACCCAACCAAGCGTAATTTGCAGATTATGAGCACGCTACAGGTCTACAGGGGATATTGCCGAACGTCACAGGAGACGAAATAGGGTTACTACCCCGCGACAAGATCGTTTCTTGCAAAATTCCGCAAGGCGGCAACCCACGATTACTGCTCGTCGGTTAGTCGCAGGCCTCCAGTCTCAGCATCAAGTGGTTATTAGCGATCAAACTGTCAAAACAAGACTACACGAAGCCAATCTTTATGCTCGCAGACCGCTTAGGGTTCCAGCTCTTCGACGTGGAAATCGAGGTCGTCGCTTATTGTGGGCTAACGCACATTTACAGTGGACCGACCATCAATGGGCACGGGTTCTGTTTTCCGACGAATCTTGCTTCGGTTTTCATCCTGATTCGAGAAGAGTGCGTATATGGCGAGTTCCTGGACGTCGGAGTCGTCTCCAGAATCCGCAAGAAGTTCATCCTTACCAAGGTGGAACAATCATGGTATGGGCTGGAATTCGCCTTGGTGGAAGGACCGACCTCGTTTGGATACGGGGCAATTTGAATGCAAACCAATACATTCAGGAGGTTATACACCCCATGGTAGTCCCTCATCGACACCAGTTCGGTCAAGATTTTATGTTCATGCAAGATAATGCACGGTCACACACCGCGAGGGAAGTGGTCAATGCGTTAAGCGAGCACAATATGACGACGTTGGAATGGCCTGCTCAGTCTGCTGACCTCAATCCCATAGAGCATGCCTGGGATTTGCTTGGGAGAAGAGCTTTCAGTGATTCTTTGGAAAATCTGAACACTGAAGAACAACTTTTTTTACACCTTCGCAGTGTATGGAGCCATATTCCACAGACGATGATTGACAATCTCATACTAAGTATGCCACGCCGTTGTCGAGCTGTTGCTAATGCTTTAGGAGGTCCTACAGATTATTAAAAACGTTTAAAGTACGGTTAATTACTGTATTTCTTACTACCTCGTTATTTTTGTGCCTAATCATAGAAGGTTGTAATACTCAATATTGGCACTATTCAATTCTTTCTTAAAAAAAAAAAAAATTTGGTATGAAAATGTTTTTATTAAAATTAAAATTAAAAACGGTATAAAAATACCCTTCTATTGATATAAAACACTCACTATTACAAGAAAGGGTTTTTAAATAAAAACTAGAAATGTCCTTGTTCCCTAGACTTTGTTGATGTGTGTACATTGGGTCTAATGCCTTAGTAGTGTAACAAAAACCAGAAAGGTTTGTCCGTACACTACGTTCTCCGTCGAGTCTATATAATAATAATTCTATACATCAGGTAGGCAAGTACTTAATCTAGGTATAACAATATCAGAATTAAATCTGCATAACAAAAATATGTTACATTGTGGGTACATATATAGTGCAACAATATAATTTTACTTTTTCTCTGTGTTCATAATATATATTTTTTTTTTAAGTGTATAGTAAAATAATGTGTAATCAATTAGCCACAGTCCATTGCCGGACATAGGCCTCTCCCAATTTGCGCAATTTCATTCGATCCTCTGCCTTGCGCATCCAGCCTATCCCAGCCACCTTTTTCAGGTCGTCATTCCATTTGACCCTTCGTCATATAAGAGTTTATAGAAAGACACAGGAAAATATTATAATTGTGACGTAAACGTCTAAGTGGTTTAAAGGTCAAACCGCTTAAGCGGTTAACGTTTTGTTACAGTTCAGCTTGCGTCAGATGTTGACGTCAAGTTATACCTAACAAGAATGGCTTTGACATTTTAGTATGAAAGTGATTACATTGAAAGTTCATATGTACGTTCAGACTTATTACCGCTTAATCCATGGCAACCTTCTTGCCGGAAAACTTCCGCTATACAGACAATTAGCTTTTTTTAAACAACTTATACGGTAGACAAGTACACACACACACTGATGGAAAGTGGTTACCGTGACCTATGAACGTGTGTAACACCAGAAGAGATAGTTTATGTGCCTTCAGGTCAGAACACAAGTTAGGACAAGCCTTTGGTCTTTCCACTGATAACACAAAAACTCTCCAGTGAGCTCTGGCTATCCTACTCACCGACGGGAACACAACACGAGGTTATTATAGTTGTAGTATTCTGTAGGGTGGAGGTACATCCTCATTCGGACTGCTCAATTGGGACGGAAATACCGTCGTGTCCTTACACCTATTAAAAACTTGATTACTTTTTTAAATTTGCAGATTATTATTTTTTCTTTGGGATAGCCAATAGTTTGTTTAGATAAGTGTTCAGTTCAGTACAGGGTGAACCCTGATGTTATAAAGTTTTTCAAGATAACGAGAATATCACTACAATTTTAGTCATCGCGCTTATACCAAAATATTTTGCATCCACAGGTCACAACACGGTGCTTCATTCATTATACAAACTGCACAGTTCTATTTACTTCAATTTGCAATGTCCATTTGTCAAATAGCTTTCGCTCAGTCGTAAGCGTATTGTCACAAAACCATGAGCGCATAGTTACTCAAGCTTTAAGCGCAGTAACAGCAAGGGGATTAACAGCAAACTTAGTTGAACACTGTTTTGTAAACGCGGTTACTTGCATCAGCAATCAGAGCAATCTAGCACAGCTATCTGTGTGTGATGATATGCAGTTTAAACGTGATTCTGTGCGTCGTGACTAGCTTCAAATGTCATTATGTACACATACACATGTAGGTACATTTTAAAATATTGATCGTTATGTTTTTATTCAGCTTTTGATACTCCACGGCTGTTTGTTGTCTTTCTATTTGATTATACTCAGAGTGAGTACTATAGCTAAAAAGACTTTAATATGTCTTTAAGAGTTCACCTGTAAACATCGATTCAAGAAATATTTTACTATTTTTGGGAGGTATCGTAATTTGTACATTTGGACTTCTCATAAGAAAAGTACCTTACAATCCACTTAGGTGGCAGACAAGCACACGGCCCACCTGATCGGAAGTGGTCACCGTGGCCTATGGACACGTGCAAAACCAAGAAAGTCACACTCGCGCTGCCAACCCTGTAAGTACGGAGTGTTTTTTTTTTTTATTTTTTTATTTTTTTATACCACTTAGTTGGCAGACAAGCACACGGCCCACCTGATGGGAAGCGGTTACCGTGGCCTATGGACGTATGCAACACCAGGGGTGTCACACTCGCGCTGCCGACCATGAAGAAACCTTCTGATGCCCCTCTTGAAGAACCCCATATTGTAGGCGCTTGGGAAAACCGCAGCAGGGAGGTCATTCCACAGCTTGAGTGTGCGTGGGATGAAGTTTCTTTCATACTGCACAGTGCGTACCGTCTCAGGTCGCAATGTGCGGGGATGAATTCCCTGCCTATGGCGAGAGGTGCGATGATAGAATGTAGCTACGGGCATCATGTCAAACAATTCATCTGAGCACAAACCATTGTATAGGCGGTAGAACACACACAGTGAGGCAAAATCCCTCCTAAGGCTAAGAGGTTCCACTCTACCTGTGAGTATGGGATTGTCAACCAGCCTCAATGCCCGTCTTTGCAACGAGTCGAAGGGGTCAAGCTGGTATGCAGGCGCTCCAGCAAAAAGGTGACAGCAGTACTCCATGTGAGGCCGGACCTGTGCTTTATAAAGAAGGAGTTGCTGCCCCGCAGTGAAATACCGCTTTGCCCTGTTGAGCACTCCGAGCTTTCTTGATGCCAACTTAACCTTGTCCTGCAAATGACTTCGGTATTGGACGTCACTGGAGATATCGACACCAAGGATCCCGATACTCGGGGAGATGGTAAGCGGTGTGCCCAGGAATTGCGGCGCTACAATGAATGGGGTTTTCTTAGCGGTGAATACACATACTTGTGTCTTAGTGGGGTTGAATTGGAATCTTAGTGGGGTTGAATTGGAAAAGTGTCTCTGTGTTTCTGTGCCGGCAGTGTAGAAGACAAAGCAGGACAAGTCTTTAGTCTATCCACTGACAGCACAAACTCTCCAGTGATCTGGCTACCCTACTCAACGCCGAGAGCACAACGCGAGGTTATTATGGCCGTGGTATCCTGTGGGGCGGAAGTACATCCCCAGTCGGACTGTTCAATTGGACCGTCGTATCCTACCTCCTACATCTATTTTACCTTTAGGATTGATATTTCCAATAACGAGAGAGAATATTTGGAAGGATATTCGAAACTCAGGAGTGAATGCTTGAAAATTACAAAAGATCAATTTTTAAATTTCAAATATATTTAAAAGTGTTCAGTATCGTTAATATAATATACTCAAGTTTATAAGACAGCCTCTGTGGTGTAGCAGTAGTGAACGCGACTGCTACGCAGGAGGCGCAGGTTCGATCCCTGCTCTGTGCAAATATTTGTATTCATGAATATGGGTATGTGGTGTAGTTGTGTCTAAAAGGGCACGTTAAGGTGCAGTAACCGCAGGTCCCCGGTTGCCATTCAATCATCTACGGCACTCGTTACGAGTACTTAGTTGGAGCCCTAAAAAGTCCAACATCTGGTCTAACTAACAACGTTCTATATCACCAAACGGTTGTGGAGGTCAGTTGGTAGTTGCTTCACAGAATCGAAGTTTATCCAAATCCATTCGGAACCCCAGACTAGACCTAGGTGAAAGCTTCGGATACGACTGAGATTAATTAGAATGAAGAAGAATTTGACTAAGTTTTTTTTTTTTTTTATACCACTTAGTTGGCAGACAAGCACACACAGTCACAGTCGCGCTGCCAACCCTGTAAGTACAGAGTTTCTGTGCCGTCAGTAGAAGACAAATCAGGACAAGCCTTTAGTCTTCCCACTGACGGCACAAATTCTCCAGTGAGCTCTGGCTACCCTACTCACCGCTGGGAACACAACACGAAGTTATTATAACCGCGGTATTCTGTAGGGCGGAGGTACTTCCCCAGTCGGACTGCTCAATCGGGCGGATATACCGCCGTGTCCTACCTCCTTCAAAATGTTTACAAGTTTTTTGCAGTTTGTTTTAATTATTATATTTTGTACCATGGTGAATGTTCTGATGAGCTGTTCCAATAAGTCCCACCCTTCTCTATTCTACACAGGACAACACGTGCGGGTCTTAGATGTCACCCGCACACGGTGCAGAATATCCGATCAAGAACCAAGCGGTTCGGTGACTCTTTCCTTTGTCCACTTACGTCTAGATACGTCTTACCATTAAGGCCTGGAATTCATTACCAGAACACGTATTTCCTTCTTCCTACAGTCCCGGGTCCTTTAAGCGGGGCGTGAAAAAGCATGGTGAGGCCATCAAGTTGAGTGTCACCATTGTTACATGGTATGTGTAAAAAATGGTGACCCTCTTTTCTGACAATTTACCTTCAGCTTACCATCAGGTAAGGTGAAGTCTAATTGATGTTTCCTAGTCGAACACTTCACAATTGAATAATAGTTCCTCAAGATTTATACATGAGTTTATTTGACATAAATAACTTCTAGTGACGAACGTACGACTTTGTCCTCAGACTTTCGACAGGTAAACCCTAGTTTAAGACCTTCGTTATATATTAACAAAGTTCGGGGATCGCTCGTGGCCACAAAACTTCCAATTTGAAGTACCGCAGAGCCGAAATATCTTGCTTCTAAAGTGGTCAAGTTTTGGCTCCGGTGCTATTTATGGCCAGTCTGTGCGGTTTATTTTGTCACGGAAACTTAGTATTGGACCCAAAAACTGATGTTTATGTCTAGATTTCGGGTTTCAGAGCGTAGTAATTCGGCCGCCATCGTAACTGTTATGATTGATGTCTTTTTCGTCCTAAGTCGTAACCAGTTATATAGTATTCAAATAACACTTCACAAGAACAATAGACGGAAGACCGAAGTTTAAAATACCAAATGTTGTTTATTCTTCTGTGGTGTAGCGGTAGAACATTCGACTGCTACGCAAGAGGCGCGGGTTCTATTCCTGCTCAGTGCAAATATTTGTATGCACGAATATGTATATTTGCATTGGTCTATTACGTGAGCCTATTGCCGCCGAAGACACAACGTAGCATTGGGGACTTAAATTTTTACATAGCCCAGTTTCAGCCACCTAAGACCCCGGCGTATACTATTCAGTAAGTGATGCTAAGCATATCGAATACTATGGTTTGCATATATTATAGTGTGATTATAGAATTGCCTTGTACGACACCGCATGGAGAGAGATGGGGGTGGCCCTAATTCTACTCTGCTGGGAACCATGCGGCTAATACAATAATTCGTCGATAATACAATACAAACATATTCATATAGATACACCCCGACCATAACAAATAGACGTAATTATTCATGCATACAAATATTAGCACCGAGTGGGAATCGAATCTGCCTATGCATGCATGTCGTATGCAGACAACAATTGAAACAATTGCACAGCTAGCTAGGTGGTCTGTCGCACAATAATGAGCAGATATTATGCCTGCACTCGTTTCGTAGCACAATGCTGTCCTATATACGGAATGTTAAGTACTAAACGTGATACTGTGTGCATTTTTACATAGGCCTAACTCATCATCAACCTTGCGTGAGTCCCGGCCACATCCGAGACCAATTTTGGACGTCGGGGCACGCTTCATTTTTTTATACCAATTAGCAGACAAGCATACAGTTCACCTGATGCGAAGTGGTTACTTTGGCCTATGGAAGTGTGCAAGACCAGAGCACGGGTGCTTCGGGAAGTATCTGCGTCGGATGGAGAAAGAGCCAACGTCCGAGTGCCATCACTGCGACGCTTGCAAGACCAGGGGCGCCACACACGTGCTGCCGACAATGTCAGAACAGAGTTTCTGTCCGCCGTCATTGTAGAATACAAAACAGGACAAGTCTTTGGTCTTCCCACTGATAGCACAAAAACTCTCCCATAAGCTCTGGTTCCCTACTCACCATCGGGCACAGTAATTATATATGATGTGGTTTAGTTTTTTCGATAGTACATTTTAAAAGCGTTGAATTAGAAGATTGATTTTCGCACAGTTTCTAGACAGACGTTTTAGATTTAAGTATCTGGTATGAGATTCAACTTGATTCCTTCACGGATTCCTAAGAAAAATCTATCTGTCTGTCTTGACAGACAGACAGATAGACGGACAGACGGACAACAAAGTGAACCCATAAATACGTTTTTTTCCTATTGAGGTACGTTACCTTAAAAATAAATATTAACTTCGATTGATTCGATAGTGCACTGCAATTACGTTGGTCTATAGCAGGCTGATAGCAACACGCCATTTTAATTAAAAACTGTACGTTAACTCGCCTTATATAGTCCGTTTGTCAGCCTGTACCCCGACAGTGGCTGCCTGCAAAGCCGTCCTATTTTGCATAGCAAAGTCTACCTGATTGGACTATAAATATCATAAGAGTGTCTACATAAATTGAAATAAAACATGATTGTACAACTTGGAGCGTAAAGTGTTACAATGTATTGAAATAAGGTCTGATTATATCGTGTTTATAGAAAGGTCTTAAGGCATGTGCCAGACATTGGATTTGGGAAAATGTGGTAATTAGGGGTGTGGTGTGTAAATTTAAAACGAGTACAATCTCAAGATAAAACTAGTTACAAATAGAACATAAATGATAGTAAAACATAATTTGAATCTTAATTGTGTTCTTGTGTTTGTCTCAATCGAGTAAAATATCATAATGCAATTTTCATCACTCTCGTAAGCTTCTGAAGAAGAGCTACTCTGGGAAAGCAAAGACTGAGTACAAAAAGATTTCAGGAGTGATAACTACTCTACAAGGCAGTGTTACTTTCACAACACTTTACAAAACGAGCGATGATGACTAAACCTCACCATTTAAATGCCAGGAAAAAAGGATTGTCTCTGGGCCGGCCATGGTGCGAGATATATGTCTCAGATAATCTCACCTCCGGTAACCTGAGGCCACAGTGGGCTAGCATTTTAGTCGGTTCAAGTCCGACTCAATTTCCCTCACCGGCTTCGGTGGTGGGGGGTATCAGTGGGGATTTTGCGCACAATAAAAAAAGGGTGAAAGGATAGTGGTGCAAAAGGATTAGAACAACGATCCAAAACCATAGGCTCAATTTAAACACGAAATATTTTAATTCCGATTAAATTTATTTATTTTGTGAACATCAATCAGAAACAGTCAACATGCAGAACGAGACTTGATCCCAAGATAGGTTTGACTTTAACCCAACTCTTTTAGAACTTAAATCAATAAGTACATTAAATAAATCTTATGAAAGCTCCATATGTGGCTAGTTCACATAGTATGAAATGAACGAAAGTTACTCATCACAAGTAACTTGTGAATCAAGTGCTCAATGTCAGACACCGGCTTTAAATTCATTTAAACAAATAAGGCAGTAGGATCCCAATTTGTCGACTGTGATTAATGTTAATTGTCAATGTGTATAATTAATATTTTGATTAAAAATTAATTTATTTGATTGAACAAGACAAAATGCAGGCGCCTGTTATTATAAATTGACTTCCAGAAAGGTAGAGGTTATAAGTTCGTTTTTTAAGGTTCGGTGACCACCCCATCTCTTCCCATGCGGTGTCGTACAAGGTGACTAAGGGATAGGGCTGTTTAACATCAGACAGATATATATAGCCCAGACTCAGCTTCTGATGCAAGAGTTAACAATAGCGCCCGGAAGACGACACTAGGCTCACCCCCTATTTCGTGGGGCCGAACTCAATGATTGGTGAAATGTGCTAAGCATAGCTTAAAGCTTAACTAGCTTGTGTTATGGGAAAATACATACTTAGATACATTTTTTTTTGTAAATTTATACATATCATACATAACCACCCAGACCAATGCAAATATTATTATTATTAACTACAGAATACCGCGGCCATAATAACCTCGTGTTGTGTTCCCGGCGGTGAGTAGGGTAGCCAGAGCTCACTGGGGAGTTTTTGCAAAAGCCTGTCCTGCTGTGTCTTTTATCTCTATATGAATATGCTGTATCTTTATATGAATCTCTCTGTGCTTACAAGGTTGGCAGCGCGAGTGTGACTCCCTTGGTTTTACACACGTCCATAGACCAGGGTAACCACTTTCCATCAGGTGGGCCGTGTGCTTGTCTGACACCTAAGTGGTATAAAAAAAATACATTAAAATAACACGTTAAAACATACGGCTGTTTCTACAAAAGAGCGCGCCGCTATGGAGTGAACTGCAGGGTGCAATCGTCGGTTCGATACTTCGGCAATGGAGTAAGCAAATAACCATAAGTTGTATTTATTAAATGTATTATAACAATAACTTTGAACGCAATGTCATAAGGAAGTATTTCTGCTTAATTAACTTGTTGGGTATTTTATTTGTTTTGTTCACTCAGTATCAGATTGATCTTGGCTAGCAAAGCACTCGAAATAATCTTAATACCTTGGTATTTTTCCCTTCCTGTTGACTGATTATTCTGATTTTTTTACTTACATTGGTTCAGATGATAATACAATTTAAATAAATAAAAACGATTACCGAATCGATTATCAAAATACCGAAATTCAAAATCCCAAATGTACAAAATACCGAATCCCGAAAAGTTCAGAAACCCGAAAGTTCAAAATCCAGTTTTTTTTTACAACTGGGGTAGTTTTAAAATGATTTTTTCGTTTCTCTTAGTCTACATTAGCTCCTTCGTAATTTATAATATATAAGTACCAATAAGTGCTATACGTAGGTACAACTTCCAAGTCAAGACGTGCAGTATTCACCCCGCGCAATCAGACTTGGACAGATTAGATTAGAAGGCTATTTGCTTGTGCCATTGTGCCTTAATGCTTTCAGACTACGCGATTATTCTTTTTATAACCACCCAATAATCGAATTTTCTTACTTTTCTTACTTCGGTATTTTGAAC
Source organism: Eilema griseolum (assembly GCA_963662185.1). NCBI lineage: Eukaryota > Metazoa > Arthropoda > Insecta > Lepidoptera > Erebidae > Eilema > Eilema griseolum. The sequence goes on along the minus strand of OY759254.1, from coordinate 10,577,628 downwards.
ATTTGATCAAACGAACATTCGGGATTTCGAATTTCGGTCTTCCCTACATCAATACCATGACCTGTGATACTTTGATATGTAACCATTAAAACAATTTGGTATTAACAACAGTACTTGGTATTTTTGAATGAAAGAAGAATAGGTGTATTTATATAACAGCTTTACTGTGGCAAATTTCAAGAGATTTTGCACACCTATTAACATTATTCATTACGATGAACTGTAGCCCGAAAGTTCGGAAAAACTAAATACGTTAGTGTTGACACAAATAATATCGAATCTTTCTCACCAAGATGGAGGTCAGCGCTAAAGTAATCCACAGCAATTCACACATTGATGAATGCTAACCAGTACGATGCGCGAATTACAAAATATTAAAGAGGAATCTTCAAGAATAGTTTGTAAAGTTAAAACGTTTCACAATTATGCATAAGCTTCCTTCTAAAGACACCACGTGCAGCCAGACCTCGGTCCAAGTCACAGGATGTTGATAAGTCCCAGACATCGCACCCATCAGTGGCTCAGTGGCATTAGTATGCGTCTGTCGTTGTGTCTAGACTTCGATGTACGATTAGAGCGTGTGCAGACATAGTCGGTTTCGAGAAACCTTTATATTGTGTATTTTTAGTCACACCCTGACAGGGTGTAGGCATAAGTTTATTTTTTCCTTGGACTGTCAGCCGCTAAAGACCTGAACACTTCAACCAACCATAAGTACATACATATAATCACGCCTTCATCCCTGGAGGGTTAGGCAGAGGTGAATTAACACCCATATTTCACCAATAATTGTATTCGGTCCCACGTAATAAGAGCCTATTGCTGTATTCCGGGCACTATTGTTGACTCGAGCCATGCATCTGAGGTTGAGTCTGGGCTGTATATATCTGTCTGATGTTAAACAGGCCTATCCCTTAGTTGCATTGTGCGACACCGCATGGGAAGAGATGGGTTGGCCCTAATTCTACTCTGGAAACCACGCGGCAACCATAAATAACTATCGCAATTAGGAAGATAAGGTTACGTGCAGCAAACCCACGTCTATCTATCAGAAGGTACAGACCTGATGTAGTGGTGGTGTTGGCTTTGATCCCGAAGATCTTGGTGGGCACTTCTGTGATGTAGCAATAGAGCGCTCGACTGCTATGCAGGGTGCGCTGGTTTGATTCCCGTTCAGTGCAAATATTTGCATATACGAATAGTTATTATATGCTTTCGTCTGGGTTTTTCTATTTATGTATGTATATACGAGAGAAATATATTATGTTAACCCGCATGTTTTTTATACCACTATGTCCGCATTCAAAATCCCATATTACAAGCTAGTTAAGCTATGCTTACTTTGGGTGTAGATCCAAGGGCAGAATAATTGTGTAACGTTAAAACACTGACTACCAAAATACAAGCTTCAGTTTATTTTGGGAACCACTTCACCATTTAAAATGTGAGCATCAAAATTTGCCGTAGTCTTAACAAAATATTTCTTAACTTATCTTTTTTATACCACTTGGTTGGCAGGCAAGCATACGGCCCACCTGATGAAAAGTGGTTAATGTCCCCCAGAGACGTGTGCAACACCAAAAAAGTCACACTCGCGCTGCCAAGCACAAGAGTTTCTGTGCCGTCAGTGTAAAAGACATAGCAGGACAAGCTTTTGATCTTCCTACTGACAGTACAAAAACTCTCCAGTGAGCTCTGGCTACCCTACTCACCGCCGGGAAAACACCACTAGGTTATTATGGCCGCGGTATTCTGTAGGGCAGAGGTGACTGCTCAATTAGACGGAAATAACCTGATTTTTTCTTTTGAAACAATAAACAATTATTTATTTTAATGTAACACATCAGTGATGTAAAACCTGTAAGATTTTCCCTACTATAAATCTCATTTTCTGCTATATCTCATTCTCCTCACAAACAAGGTAAATCTCAAACTAAATATCCTGATTACACTTTAATAGCTATTCTACTTAAATCAATTGCTGATCAGGATTTCCACTACACTCATAAAGAAATCCTACACATAAATTATCTGACGCCGTTGGTTGAATGAAACTTTTGCATATGCATCAGTACATCACTAGGCAATCGTTACGTCACTAATTTCCGTAGTTTGATTGTGTTTTTCCGACAGAGGAAAATGCTTGACTATCGAGAATTGGAATCAGATTAATGAATAATTTAAATGTCAACAGTACGAGGAAGTATGTCTGAGGTATTGAGTTGATTACAGCATGTTTACGTCTATAGTACGTCTGTAGAGAGATAAGCCCCCAAGACAAGTGGTTTCTTCATGGTCGGCAGCGCGAGTGTAACACCCCTGGTGTTGCATACGTCCATAGGCCACGGTAATCACTTCCCATCAGGTGGGCCTTGTGCTTGTCTGCCACCTAAGTGGTATAAAAAAAGAAGGTAGGACACCGCGGTATTTCCGCTCAATTGAGTAGTCCGACTGGGGAAGTACCGCCCTACAGAATACCGAGGTTATAATAACTTCGTGTTGTGTTCAGAGCGGTGAGTAGGGTAGCCAGAGCTCACTGGAGAATTTTTGCTGTCAGTGGGATGACTAAAGGCTTGTCCTGCTTTGTCATCTACACTGACGGCACATAGACTCTGTGCTTACAGGGTCGGCAGCGCGAGTGTGGCTTCTCTGGTGTTACACACGTCCATAGGCCACGGTAACCATTTCCTATCAGGTGAGCCGTTGCTTGTTTGCCACATAAGTAGTATAAAAAAAGTGGCACTTCGTTGGCCGACGTAGAAAAAGATGATTTAAAAAAAATACACTTTAAAAACTATTAAACAAGAAAATATCAAGAATAGCCGTTGTCCTTGGTTTGTTAGAGTAAGTGGTATACGACCTTTTTGATATTTTCTTGTTTCATACTTTTTACGAACATAATTCGTGTAGAAATTAAAACAGTATACTTACATACAAAACTTTCGAGATAATAAATACATGCAAATCAGTAACAATGTAAAATGTCAACCGTTACTTATTTCATGTTAAAATTTATCAATAAAATAATAAAATAACAATATAATAGTCAATTCCAAGTCTTGTGATGTGTATATATATTTTCAATTCAATTTCAATTCAATTAATTTATTTCTTAACGAATATAATTCGTGTAGAAATTAAAACAGTATGCTTACATACAAAACTTTCGAGATAATAAATAAATGCAAATCAATAACAATGTAAAATGTCATCCGTTACGTATGTCATGTTAAAATTGATCAATAAAATAATAAAATAACAATATAATAATCAATTCCAAGTCTTGTGATATTATCATTCAAAAACCATTAAAAAAATATTCCTTTAGCAAAATCAATAACAATTTCAATGGTATCATTAGACGTAAAAGTAAATAGCTACAAGCAATACTTAATGTCAATATAAAACATATAATTTTGCCCACATATAGCTAAAGACATATGTATCAGTTAGCGTGAACGACTAAGATGAATACCCAAACTAATATTCAGACAATCATAAATTTTATGGCGACATAATTCTCGTATATTCTATGATATCAATCGTGTCGGTACAGTTTCCATATAGGGTAACCACTATATCGGAAAACCATGACTCGATGTTGTTCACACGGACACAAGGTCCTCTGTAGGGTGACCATGATTTGACCCTTAGACATATTATAGGACAGTGACAGATGCTTGATGGAAACTGCCGTTGCGGATCTTTGGTAAGTAAGTAAATCATTTTTTTATAGTAAATCACTTAGGTGGCAGACAAGCACACGGCCCACCTGATGGAAAGTGGTAACCTGGCCTATGGACGTTTGTAACACCAGAGTAGTAACAGTCGCGCTGCCAACCTTTTAAGTACAGAGTTTCTGTGCCGTTATTGTAGCAGACAATGTAGGACAAGCCTTTAGTCTGCCCACCGACACCTCTAATTCCCCAGTAAGCTCTAGCTATTTATTGCTCGCAACACGGTATGTCAATGGTGTACAATGGTGTTACAAAAACAAATAAGGTCTGACATGTTTCGCAAATTCTCTGCATTCAAATTTATCCATTTGAACTGTAACATATTTGATAGAAAATTAAATAGTAATAATATCAAAATTAGAATATTATTCAGCCATTCGTGAACCTAACGGGCTGGCGCGTAACGACGACAAGAGACCGGATGGTATGTCGTTGCTACTTTGGAAGATGGGTAGGCCTTTAGTGTGGGACGCTACGTGCATCGACACTCTAGCGCCTTCACATCTTTCAAGCACAGCAGGGTGTGCCGGCGCTGCTGCTGCATCTGCGGAAAACCTCAAACGGCGCAAATACTGTAACCTGACATGTGATTATGTTTTTGAGCCGTTTAGGGTTGAAACGTTAGGGAACTGGGGTCCAAGTGCCCGGTCTCTATACAAAGACTTGGCAAAGCAGCTGATCGACGCCACGCGTGACCAGAAAGAAGGCTGGTTATTATCTTGCACAGAGGATAAGCATTGCCATTCAACGTGGCAATGCTGCCAGCCTTCTGGGTACGTTACCGGTCAGTGATGATGCGGAAGAATATCATGACGCATTATGTATGTAATTTTTATTTTTATTTTATTTTAGTAGGTACCTAATAATAGTTTTTAAATTAGAAAATAAATAAAAATGTATAATAACATGTAAAGTGACGGAGAAAGAATACAAGTATCACTACCACATCTCATCCGCGTGTCGTAAGAGGTAACTAACGGAAAAATACACAGATGATATCACTGTGTTGAAGGAAAACTCAAAATAAAACCCTGTACCAATCCGTCTGTCTAGCGTAGAAACAGTAGGCCAAAGCCTATTATTTTATATCCAGCAGTGGACTGCAATGTGCTAATTGATTGAATGGATGTGATCCTTCTTCCTACAGTCCCGGGTACTTTAAGCGAGGTGTGAAAAAGTATATGATGAGGTCGTCAAGCTTAGTGTCACACCATTGTCACATGGTAGGTGTAAGTAATGGTGACCCTCTTTTCTGAGACTTTGCTTTCAGATTACCATCAGGCAAGGCGAAGTCTAATTGACGTAACCTATATTTAAAAATAAACTTATTTAAAGACAAAAAATTATAAAGGTATCTTCAAAATTATGAGAGACTGTCACCCTACATTTATTGATTTCGTTCTAAAATTAATTTTATGTAAATCTATCGACTAACTTTGGTTTGAACTCCCAAGTTTTGGGTAAAATTTGTGCTTCATTAGTCTGTATGCTGTCATCTCAGAAAACATGTGTTTTTCATGTAGGTAGTTGTTATAAACAAGATACTTAAACCTATATTGATAGATAAGTTGTAACACGCGACTTGAATGGCTTCTCTATAATTTTCGTGAGAGAATGTTTTTAAAAGTTGCATATTTTCAAAAAAAAAAAAATCTTAAACGTGTAGGTTCTTGAAACTAATATATCAAAATTTTGGCATAATATGCCCTATATCATTTTCTCATTAGTACTGGCCGTTACCTTCTAAAATCTTAATAAATATACAAACGTGACACTATATGAGGATGGACAAATCTGTTCGTTACTATTTCACGCAAAACAACAGAATGTTTCTGATGCCTATTTTATTTACGTGTGTGTGGAGAGCACAGAATCTCTACGTGTCCTGCTTCTGCCAGGGTGACAGGCGACTCCACCCGTCACCCCCAGGCCTGATTCTGATGCCTTAGCGCGCGAAGATTGGTTTGAAATAAGCTATGATTGGTGGATCATGCTAACTGCTATCTTCAAAAGACACTCCAAAAACGCGTACTGCTTATATAGAGTACGTGTTGTGACGCGACTGGGTCATGATACATATCAACTACATATAAACGACTAGGACACGACGGTATTTCCGTCCAATTGACCAGTCCGACTGGGGAAGTACCTCCGCCCTACAGAATACTGCGGCCATAGTAACCTCGTGTTGTGTTCCCGGCGGTGAGTAGGCTTATCAGAGCTTACTGGACGGTTTTTGTGCTGTCAGTGGAAAGATCAAAAGCTTGTCCTGCTTTGTCTTTTACATTGATAGCACAGAAACTCTATGCTTACAGGGTTGGCAGTGCGAATGTGACTCTCTTAGTTTTGCACGCGTCCATAGGGCACGGTAGCCACTATCCATCAGGTGGGCCATGTGCTTGTCTGCCACATAAGTGGTATAAAAAAATAAGAATGTAACCAAGCAACATTCTGGTCAATCTTACTATACCTACTTACTACAGTGTTAATGTATCTAAAACATCCGATACACACGTCATTTACAGCTAATTACCGCCTACAGTACACTCATAGCAATAACTCGATACATCTAACGTAGGCACACAATAGACAGATAATATAAACAATCTACATTGCGCGCCATCTGATATTCTAGGCGCGGCCAACGACCTGGCCAAACACCAGTGAAGACGAAGATGAGACAGTGCTTTGATGCGTATTTTGAATGAAAAAGAATTTTACCTACGCGTATCTGTGATTAATGACGTCATACGATCCGTTAAATGACAATGTTCATCATAAATAGAGTCGTTTGAATTCCATAGTGTCGTCGGTCGGCATAGTTTGACATTTTGATGTTGCCTATCGACCAATAAGGAGCAGAAAGATCACTGCTTGTGGCACTTTGTTAATTAAAATCGACCCGTATAATAAATGGCGGCTTGTTATCTACTGTTGAGAGTAGGGTATTTTTCGCCACCATCGATGACGTCATGAGACCAATTGAATGATAATGTTCATCGTAAATAAAGTAGTTTCAATCGTAAAGCGTTGGTCAGTACAGTTTGGCATTTTTATGTCGACTATCGATCGGCAAGGAGCGGAAACCTTGATTGAATTTCCGCTTTTGTGATTTTTTACTAACCTAGTTTTATTAAAATAAGCATTGTGGCATTAGGTGGCAATGGTCACTTCATCAATGTTTTAGTAATATAACGGAAATATTAATCTATATAGAATATATATTACATCATACGATAATTAGGGAAATTCTGTTATCTCTTAATATATATTGCCGCGATGTAGGATGCTGGCGTACCCGGGGGTTACGGGTTCAAGTACTATAATAACTTATTAAGCAAAAAAACAAATTGCAAATTCTTTGCTAGGAATTACCACTTACTATCACGCGAAGTGAAGTCAAATAGACGTGTCCTATATATAAAAAATATGGAATTGATCCTAGAGAGCTCAAATCTGTAATATTGAGTGTTGCTTACTCATCTTAAGCTAACAGAACCTCGGTGATGAATTAATATTACTATACCATACGTTATTGTGAGCTCACCCAAAACAAATCATTTCTGAATAATTTATACTTTCCTAGGACACCCAGCGAACGTTGGGGATATTGTAGAACAGTTTATTTATTTACCAGTGGCGCATTTTCTGGTACTTTAAACTCTTGGAAAATCTTTACTATATGCTACCGCAAGTTGCTGCACCTCGAGAGATAGCGCTGCTAGTGTAGCAGGGTTGAATATATTTTTGAATGCCTACATGACACCGCAGTACCAAGTGCGAGTTAGGTACTTAAATTCTGAAGTAGTGTGAGTGAGAGCAGTTCTTTTTGTCATGAAATTCTCAGTAGCAGCACAGATTTTCAAAACATTGTCGACTGGTTAACTGCTTGTTAAGTGGAACCCAAATAAGGTGGCTAAACGTAGGCATTAATTCACTTCTACCTATACCGAGGTAACAAGCGAGAATTTCTAGAAAACAATTTTTTTTAGCAATATTTAACTATATTATTACTATTTTCATAAACTATTAATACCTACTTATAATTGTTGCTAGGTGACACATCCGGCGAGTTTCACTTTGTTTCTTTTTGGTTACTATTTCCCAGAAATACGGTACGATAATGCCAGTTGATGTTAAACTCTATATAACATAAAATATCATAAACATTATTTCCTATATTCCATCTAAAAATACAGTGCTACGCTTGTAGGTAGATACTTGAAGGTCATACCAGTTTGCAGATAAAACACTTTTAGGAGTATTCAGTCTAAGTTTTCCAATTTTGTGTACAACTATTTCAATACAACTGTAAGAAGTTTTATTTCTATTTCAAAAGTTTGGTTCACTTGTTTAGGACTTGAGGTTGGATGATTATAAATTCTTTATTGTCTAGGCAACACTTTACATATCCTGTGTATATTGAATGATGTAGCATTGAATCTTATATCAGATGTCGTGGGTTCAATCCCTACTCAATATAAACATTTGTACGAATTAATAATTACGGCTATTTCGTTTCATCTCTATTGAATGATATAAGATTATCCATTTATGGAAATAAAATTGTGTCCCTGGACTTGTACGGGGAGTGTGTATATGGACCGACGCAGACCCCTAACGAGGAATGTCGTTAGCACACATAGGTACTTATCTATGAATTGTCAAAGTTACCTTACAATACAAGAAAGGTTCAACAAAATTATGAAAATCCACTGTGTTAGTTGAAACACGGGTTTTGCCAGACCAATTCAGCTAGCTGCCAAAGAAAATTACCTACATCATCATGGTAAAATACCTAATTACTTCAACTATAACAACATATTCTACTGAGTGCCCCTTCTGCTATTAATTATGCATGCTTAGTCTATAACACAGGCAATTGCACGCCTGGCGCTATGCCAGTGACGGGCATATTTTATTAAAAACTGTAAGCAAGTATTGTCAACATCTGTTTCGGTATGCAAATATTGTCATAATTAAACGTTCGTAATTTTAAATTATCACTTTGCTGTTGTCAGAATACCGAATGGTTGATTTATTGATTGATGTGTAGCCTAGTGGTATGGGTAATGGACTGCTGCGACGAGGTCTCGGGTTCGATCCCCGGTTTTACACCAATGACTTTTCTATGTTTTTCGAAGTTGTGTGTGTATTTATCGCAGGTTTATAAGTGCCCGGTTAATGGCAATAGGCTCGCCACCTATTACATTGGGACCTAAACATAAACTGGCGAAATGTGGGTGCTAGCACCTCTGCCTACCCCTTCGGGGATATAGGCGTGAGGTTATGTTATGTGTCGAATTAAATAGCAAACAAATGACGTCAACGATTTAGAAGATTCCAGATGCGGTTTTGTTTCAAGCAGGCAGGAGTGTAGATTACACTATCAAAACTTCCAGAGGTGCGTTGAGTAACTCGAGGTGACGGCGTAGTACGTATCTGGAAGCTAGATGGGGACACTGTGGTTCCCACACCCGAAATGGGCCAGCTCGAAAGAGACGGCCCTGGGTCGGCCAGATTGCGACACTTCCAAAACTGCCAGAGGCAACTCGAGGTTATAGCGTAGTACGCGCCTCCCCGTACCCAGAGGCTAGATGGGGACATCCCTACATCCGAAAAAGGGGCCAGCTCGAAAGAGACGGCCCTGGGTCGGCCTGGGTGCGAGAGATATGTCTCAGGCATCTCACCTTCGGCAACCTACCTGTTAGGAGGTAGGACTCGACGGTTTTCCCGTCCGAATTGAGCAGTCCGACTGGGGAAGTACCTCCACCCTACAGAATACCACGGCCATAATAACCTCCTGGTGTGTTCCCGGCGTTGAGCAGGGTAGCCAGAACTCACTGGAGTGTTTTTGTGCTGTCAGTGGGAAGAATAAAGGCTTGTCCTGATTTTGTGTTCTGAACTGAAGGCACAGAAAATCTCTGTTCTTACAGGGTCGGCAGCACGAGTGTGAATCCTCTGGTGTTGCACACGTTCATAGGCTACTGTAAGCACTTTTCATCATATGGGCCGTGTGCTTGTCTGCCACTTAGGTTGTATAACAAAAGCTTATACACGAACCCCTCTGTCGGTTACCACTTAACCACAAGCCCTTCTTTCAATAAAACCTTAGTAACTAAAACTATACATCATTATGTGAACTTTTCCATCATAAAGTATCCCATTCATTCCCCTCGTATATTGTTTTAAACAGTTGTACGTCGCAGTATGTGAGCTATGTCGTGTATGATTGTAATCGGTGCGCGTGGGCGGGCGGATGCGAGCAACTTATCGCGTGCGCTTGCGCAACTGCGAGTAAGGATGATCTATGTGTATCGATAAATTTTATTATGAGTGTTTTTTTTTCATACACTTTGGAATGTAATTATTTTGAACGGATTATACCGCGATTTATTTATGATTTACTCTAATTCCGACGTTTCAGTAGCGTTTCAGCAGCCTTGGTCACGGGGATAGTCGTTTTACATTTCTGTCAATGCTCCTTCCAGTAATGTTAAAATGGTCCTTTAAGCGGGGCGTGAAAATGGATCTGACGAGGTCGTCAAGCTGAAGGCCACCATTGTAACATTACTTAAGAGTCTGTAAAGGTGACTTTCTTTCTTGAAAGTTTGCCTTCATCTATCAGGTATGGTGAAGTTTATGACGTAAGCACTAAAAGGGGGAGGGGGGTCTTTGTATTGCTTATTTTTGAACACATCGGGGTGGGGGGGGGTCTAGATAATGATTACGTAAGCAGGAGTTATTTACTTTTTCACAGCATTACCCATACATTACCCTAAAAAACAAACATGAAAAAAATATGCATATAGGTTCCAAGGTTTGTTTACTAGTGGGAGGGGAGGATAAATAATTATAATAAATCTGCTTACATAATACTTGAACGAATATATTTTGAAAAACTATAATCCAGTATCTGTTCAACGTGAGTAGGGTAGCCATAGCTCACTGGAGAGTTTTTGTGCTGTCAGTGGGATGACCAAAGGCTTGTCCTGCTTTGTCCTCTACACTGACGGCACAAAATCTATGTTCTTATAGGGTCGGCAGCACGGATGTGACTCCACTGGTGTTACACACGTTCATAGGTCATGGTAACCACTTTCCATCAGGTGGGCCGTGTGATTGTCTGCCACCTAAGTTGTATAAAAAAAAAGTAATTTAGTAACAAACGTTAAAACAATTTCGAAATCTATAAATCAGCAACTTTCATATTTTCTTTAAAGCTCCATTGGCACTGGTTCAAGCCTCATAAATCCTGTGAAATATTAAGATGGCCGTACCTAGTGCATTTATGTTAACCAAGATATTTCGCGAACACTAGTGTATTATATTTTGCAGTTTGTTAAATGTTATGTGTAATAATGTTAATGTGTTTAAAGAAGACAGTTATGTAAGAATTGCAGCAGATTTTTTTTTGTACCACTTAGGTGGCAGACAAACACACGGCACACCTGATGGAAAGTAGTTACCGTGGCCTATGAACGTGTGCAAAACCAATAGAGTCACACACGCGCTGCCAACCCTTTAAGCATTGAGAGTAACTGTGCCGTCATAAATGTCAAAGCAGGATCAGCTTTTAGTCTTCCCACTGATATCACAAAAATTCTCCAGTGAGCTCTGGCTGCCGTACTCGCCGCCAGGAACACAACACGAGGTTATGATGGTCTCGGTATTCTGTAGGGCGGAGGTACTTCCCCAGTCGGACTGCTCAATTGGACGGAAATACCATCGTGTCCTACCTCCTTGTGAATTTATAGACAAACTAGCTGTGAAATAGTGATTCCATTACCACGAATCTCAAGAACCTATTTTATTGCTCCTGGCCAATCCCGGTTGCATACAAGAGCTTGCACTTTGAAGCTCGGAGTTTATTTTTCGACAAATCCTTCTGTTGATTTATCTTAGCTTTAATAGGGGCGATAGTCGTGGAACCTCAACTCCAAGAGGTAAATCGACGTCAGAAAGAAAGAAAAGAAAGAGCCAGTGCCTCGTCAATCAACAAGTATGATGGCTTGCAGGAGAGGTTAGGTTGGATCAATCAATCAACTGGCCCATCGAAGTCCACTGCTGGACTAGGCCTCTCCCAATGTTGCGAGGCTTTGGCCTACTGTTACCACGCTGGCCAGACGGGTTGGCACAGGGTTTCATTTCGTTCCTTCTCTCGCAGTAATATCGTCTGCGTATTTTTCCGTTAGTCGCCTTTTACGACACCCTTCGGATGAGATGGGGTGGTGATACTTGTATTCTTTCTCCGTCACCACACAGACGGATCCCTATTCCCTTAATATCTGAATAGGATCCCATAAGATCAATTCACAAGAACCGATTCCCAGAACCAAAACACTAAAGCATCGATACTTGACCGTGTCCCAACACTACGCGACAAGATATATCGATATATCGACGTAACTGAACACTATCGCGTGGTAATTGACAACGTGTTGTTTACGACGATTTAAAAAATAAATTGTGAATTTTTTAGCATTGTCAGTTGTCACTTTATGGTTCTGTTTCGTAACACTAAAAGCTTCGAATCCATACATGGTATATTTATATCTTGGTGATAATAAGACAGCTCGAAGCTATAATGGAGGGCGCGGGTTCGATTCGCGATTAAGTATATATTTGTATGCATCCGAAGGGTGTCGTGAGAGACGCCCAACAGATATCACTGCGAGAGTGGAAAACTTGAAATAAAACCCTGTACCAACGCGTCTGGTCAGCGTGGAAACAGTAGGCCAAAACCTCCCAACATTGGGAGAGGCCTAGTCCAGCAGTGAACTGCGATGGGCTAGTTGTTTGTTTTGTATGCATGATTTTTTTATACCACTTAAATGGCAGTGAAGCACAAGGCCGACTTGATGCAAAGTGGTTACCGTAGCCGATGGACGTGTGCAACACCAGGGGAGACAATCGCGCTGTGGAAACTGTAAGCAAAGAGAGTTTCTGTGCCGTCAGTGTAGAAGACAAAAAAAGGCAAGCTTTTGGTTCTCCCTCTGCAGGAAAACTCTCCAGTGAGCTCTGGCTACCCTATTTACCGTCGGGAACACAAAATGAGATTATTATTGCCGCGGTATTCTGTAGGGCGGAGGTACTTCCCCAATGAGTATGTATTTTGCGTTGGTTTTGGATGATTCTATATATAATGTCTCGCTCGCTCGCTCCGGGGTAAGCAGAGACAATGAACTTACATTTGCTTCTACCCATACTTTGCGTCAATCACGTAACGTGTAATGCGATTGCACATCCCCGGTTTAGTTGGAATAGATCCGACTAAAACCGCACGCCGATTTCGGTCTTGCCGATGATGAGGCATTTCTATAGCAAACCGGCAGACCCAGTCCCATCTCCTATTTCGAGACGGCTCTCGAGTGTAGGAGCCACGATGTCGCCATCTTGCTTCTGAAGGTGATAATAGACCTATGTCTGAGAGATGTTTAACCAATAAATCGAATTCGTGGTTAAAATTGCGTGTTTATTGAATGTAAAACAATATTACATAGCAGTTTATATGAGTAATAAACTGGTTCACAAAATAGCAACAATCGCTTTATCGCTGTAAGTTGAGCAATCAGATAGATTCATTATGCGTTTTGTATTACTATACTATAAAACCGAGTTTAGATGTATGTTTGTTACTTAATCATGCCAGAACAGCTGAACGAATTTGAATGAAATTTGGCAGGAGGGATAGTGTGAACTGCACAATTTTGATGGTACATCGATCTTGACGGACAAAGTACTCAAAATGATCTTAATGTATTCCCTCTTCCTGTTGACTGATTGTTCAGATATTTTGTATACACCTTTAGTTCGGATAATAATACAATTTAAATCAATAAAACAGTTGGTAGCTAGCCTATTCTAAATCTGTGGTTTTCGTTCCCACAGGAGACGTAGATTTTTCGCGATAAAACTGCCAAATATCACGCTCGGGACCATAAACTGGATCTTTATAAAATTCATAATCAATTTGATTCGTTGTTCCCTTGCTGCGTTAAAGAAAGGTAAATCTAATCTTAAAGTTTAGCATCTACTAAGTAACAAAGACATAAAACAATGTTGAACATGTGTTCCGTGTCAAATGTTACCTAATGTATACGAGATATAATCAGCACAATTTTCCCGTTCATCTAAGATATTCTTTTAAAAAAATGTTTAAACATAATTTAAATGTTTACAATGAACAAAAACTGTGCAACTGTAACACAAAACACTGTGCACAAAAACTAAAGTTTATATAAAAGAATCATTATTTCTAAAAGAGAAAGAATTAGCTACACCAAGTTTTGTGTCTTGAAATAGCTGTATTTCCTATAGCCAGACAAGTATAGATTGCGTGCAATCAGTGCTAGCAGGCAGTCCGCAGTCAGGATATTGCATTTCCACCCACACCCCACTGGTATACAATTAACTAGAAGGGGTGAGACGCGTACGTATATGAAACATGTATTAGGATTTGCGGTTAATGTTTTAGAGTGCGTGATCAATGCCGACTGCTTCCGATTCGAATTTAGAGTGCGGTTCGGTTCTACTAGATGTTAAGGTGCGTTTCCATTGAAGCGGAGATGAGCGGAGAAATAAACCAAATTTAAAAATAGTTTATTTTACGTAGCGTCGGTAGTTTAGTAAAAGGAGTGGGTGTAATGATCGAGTAGTCCTGGGCTAGTATCCTGGTCAATTTGGTCAGCATGGTACTTACTTCCGGTCAGTTAAGGGTGAGGCGGGAATGAGGTTCGAATAGGGAACAGCTATTTACAAAATGCTTAAAATTAAAGACTATTCTATGCTGATGAAGCGACGAGCAACAGCTAGTACTAGAATAAAATAATTTAGAAGGTACAGACGCAGAATGTCCACTCCTTAAAATGTCTACTGTTCGATAAAGAAGAACGCATGTCTTAAGCGATGATAGATGCGATAGATTTAAGATGATGATTATGAGAAGAACGCGTATCCAGAGTCTCTTCATTCAATGTAAATGAAAACAGACAAGATTTTTCTGTTATTTCATTGTTCGAGGGAAATCGAAAGACCTAAGTATACATCGGTAAACGACAGCCCGGTGTAGGAGCTAACTTCGACTGCGTGTAAATGACAGCTTATTACGTCATAGCCTGCTGATGTAGTAAAAAAGGCAGTTGACAACAAGCGGACTAACTGTTAATGTAAATAAATAAATATTCTACAACATTCTTTTTTTTTTACACAACTTAGTTGGCAGACAAGCACACGGCCCACCTGATGGAAAGTGGTTACCATGACCTATGAACGTGTGGAACACCAGTGGAGTCACATCCGCGCTGACGACCCTGTAAGATCAGAGATTTTGTGCCGTCAGTGTAGAGGACAAAGTAAGACAAGCCTTTGGTCACCCCACTGACAGCACAAAATCTATCCAGTGAGCTCTGGCTACCCTACTCACCACCGGGAACACAACACGAAGTTATTATAACCGCGGTATTCTGTAGGGCGGATCTTCTCCAGTCGGACTGCTCAATTGGGCGGAAATACCGCCGTGTCCTACCTCCTCCACATAACTATTCTACACAACGCTATCTAGACCCATGGTAAGCATAGCTTAAATAGCTTGTGTTAAGGATTCTAGAATACTGATAAACATACTTAGATACTTTTTTTTTGGTAAATACATACATATTATACATAGAAACACCCAGACCAATGCAAATATACATATTCGTGTATACAAATATTTTCACTGAGCAGTCGATCGTTCTACTGCTACGCCACAGAGAATAAAAATAAGAATAATTTTATTTGCCTTTAATAATAATGTTAATAATAATTTACTTGAAGTTGTATTTATATTATTTTATTTTATTTGAATTATGTATTTAATTGTAATTTATATTATTTAAAATTCAATTTATAAGTATATATAATTCTCATTGGACATTCAATTTAATTTAATAATTTTATTTTTGTAATGCTTTATGACGAAAATTAATTTAAATTTGTTTTCATGACATTTGTGTACTTTATCTTATGTGTATTGTATTATAATAATGATAGTAGATGAAATATGAACTTCAATATGTAATGAGTCTCTGATACTTGAAATAAATAAACTTTGATTTGATTTGATTTGATTAAACATGGTAACATTATTCTTACAGTATGTTAAAGCACAACATGTTTAGCTCCAGATTGCAACATGCAAATATTATCAGTAAATACAACCGCGGTAGCCTAGTGGTATGGGTAATGGACTGCTGAGACGAGGTCTCGGGTTCGATCCCAGGTTTTACCATGGCACACACTAATGACTTTTCGATGCTTTTCGAACTTATGTGTGTATTTATCGCAGGTTTATAAGTGCCCGGTTAATGGCAATAAGCTCGCCACCTATTAATATACATTGGGACCTAAACATAAACTGGTGAAATGTGGGTGTTAGCACCTCTGCCTACCCCTTGAGGGATATAGGCGTGAGTTTATGTTATATTATGTAAATACAATTACTATTTCTTCTCTACTATGCACATATCTTACTGAATTGCATTAATTTATAGAATTTAGTAAATGATAACAAAATTATTATGAGTGTCACTAGATTAATTATAATAAGTACTAGTTTCAATTTTATATTAGTTAATTTGGATTAGTTACTCCCTATTTCCTTTATATATGTCATAAACTCTTTCATTGTGTAAAAACACTTATCCGTAGGCCATTTCTTTAAAGAATAGCCAGAGCTCACTGGAGAATTTGTGCTGTCAGTGGGATGACTAACGGCCTGTCCTGCTTTGTCCTCTACACTGACGGCACAGAAACTCTGTGCTTACAGGGTTGGCAGCGCGAGTGTGGCTTCTCTGGTGTTACACACGTCCACAGGCCACGGTAACCACTTTCCATCAGGTGGGCCGTGTGCTTGTTTGCCACCTAAGAAACTTCTTCCCACGCACACTCAAGCTGTGGAATGACCTCCCTGCTGCGGTTTTCCCAAGCGCCTACAATATGGGGTTCTTCAAGAGGGGCATCAGAAGGTTTCTTCATGGTCGGCAGCACGAGTGTGACACCCCTGGTGTTGCATACGTCCATAGGCCACGGTAACCGCTTCCCATCAGGTGGGCCGTGTGCTTGTCTGCCAACTTAGTGGTATAAAAAAAATGTGAAAAGCGTGAGGCAATTCTCTCAATTCTTTTCGTATTTTATTAAAATCCTGGATACACATACAAAAACTATTATTTTTATGTTGCCGTAGGTGTGTCTATAATGCTGCTAAAAAGTGGTCAACATTATGAGTTTGTGGACGTGCTTGTAAAATTCCGAATTCCGAATTCGAATTCGAAATTCCGAAAATTCGTGTAATTACCGATAGAAAGCCACATTATTTGTGAGTGTCATCACATCATCACTATTCATTGCGCTATCGGGGAGAGTCAGTAACAGGAGATTGATGCACAGCACCCACTTTTTCAACATGTCATGCCCAGCTCCTGGTTGAAGAGCAGAAGGTGCTTCTTTCGATGTACTATTTCTGTGGAGGGTCACCCCGAGAGCGTTCGCTACCAAGTGGCGCACAGATAATATACCTCCTTTAGACAACATTCAACCTGCTGAGAGCCTACCACCCGGGCATGATCTTAAATGGTCCACCTTGAAGTCCCTAAATAGGTTGAGGACTCAGGTCAGCTGCTTTAGGGCCAACTGCGTATAATGGGGCTACCTAGACTCAGGGAGTGGTGGCTGTGATTGTGGTGCACCTCAGCAGTCGATAGACCACCTTCTGTTGTGCCCACTGGCCCCTACACCTGCACAATTGCTGACCTGAATGAAGCGACGGAAGGTGCGGTTAGTGACACGAAGAAGAAGTAGCGAGAACGGAATCAGTGTACGGACCACGAAAAAGTATTGTATTCGTATCGTAAACATATCGAGAGAAAGAAGCATTGCGATTGGCCGGCTGTCACTGTGAACCTGTGTGTGTGTGTGTAAAGCGGGCCAATCGCAACGCTCTGTTTTCTCTATACGTTTACGATAGTTATTCGTGTTCGGGATTCAAAAATCCACGCTGGCGGAGCCTCGGCAATAGTAACAGTATTTTATGAGGGAAATTATCATTCGTATTATCTCCATTAACGTTAGATAGTTCATACACTGCGGAAGGTTAGAGGCCACATAACATCACGCCACGACTAATAGACACGGGCAAAACCGGTCGGCACAGCTAGTGACAGAGCTAAGGCCATTGCGTGTTGACTAGTAATTTACTTAAGTTTATGAACAATTCCGTTATATCCTTTGACCTGGCTACTAAACATGACTCTTTAATAAGATGATGACAGTGGTAATCTTGTTTTATTGGTGTACTTAGGTGTCATAGACGTATATATTATGTTTGTTGTTTTACGGGACCTGGCTAAGATCTCTAGCTGTGTGGAAGATAGCTCTAGTCACTCCCCCATGATGTGTCTTACTGCCGCTACTACGGCGTGCTTTCGATGCCCGTTTTAGGCAGGAAAAAATGTACTTTCACCACTCCACGGGCTCGAGGAAGCCGCGCGGATTTAGGGGATACGAAACAGTGCGACTGAGCGTGTATATTATGCATGAGTCAGCGAACAGTCTTAAGGTGTCTAATAACCCTTATTCATTCCTAAAAACCCATTATAAAAGTATCGGTGTCATAGTGGTTAAGGACTCGGTCTAACCTTGGTCATTCCTAACACAAACAACATATTTAACTTAGCTGGAGGGGTTAACGGGAATATTAGGAATATGGATTTTTAATATTCTTTTTTAAAAATAATTTAAAAAAAACACATGTGATAAATCATTATGAAGTACATTAAAAACCTTTGTAAGACAGGGAAAATTTAATCAGCTTAGGGGAAAGCTCTGACAGACACCAAGCTACGCCCGTAGTTAACCAAATTCTCCTATATATCCGTCTAGGGGCGACGACGGTGATGCTTTAAAATCTATTTTTTTTTATCTTTTTGTACCACTTGGTTGGCAGACAAGCACACAACCCACCTGATGTAAAGTTGTTACTGTGGCCTATGGACGTGTGCACCACCAAGGGAGTCGCACTCGCGCTACCAACCCTGTAAGCACAGAGTTTCTGTGCCGTCAGTGTTAAAGACACTGACCGTTTTAAGTTAACTAAAAGCCTTAATAACGAATTAATGTGTGCAATAGGGCTTATTACAACTATTATAAACCTTGAACTCAGATTTCCCAAGTCTACATAAGCCGAAATAAACAACAGAGCTTATAACATTAAACCAAACTTGCACAACACATTAACTCGTCATGCATGCACCAATTTGTTACAATATGTACTCTATCATTGCTGAAATAGAGTTGAAATTGCATTAAATTAACAACTATCGGTTAGTGGAAGGCAAGGTTTAAACTTTGTGCAAACTACTGAAATGCAGAACACGTCATATTTTGTTTTGACTTTTGACAATACTGTTTCGTGACTCAGTAGACACTTTTTTTGAGTTTTCGCAAGCAAAAAAGGGCTGCTTTACACCAGACAGAGCACATATACAGCCCAGACTCAGCCTCAGATGACGAATACAATGATTGGTGAAATGTGGGTGTTAATTTCACCTATGCCTAACCCTCCGGGGAAAGAGGGTCACCATTGTAACATTACTTACTGCTTGGCGGCCTCATCAGATGCTTTTTCACGCCCCGCTTTATACTCTATAATAATACAATGAACTGCTAAAATGAAATATTCTTCTTAATCTACTTAGCCCATCGAGTCCACCACTAGAAATAGGTCTCTTCCAATGTTGGGAGGCTATAATATATTACATAGTTTAAAATATAATTTTCATCTCTTTACCGGATGAAATTTTTTTGCTGAATAACTAATAGGGTTGCCACAAAAAATATGTTCAAAAAAAGAATTAGTAAAAATTTTAAAACTTTTTTTTAGCTAATTTCACGGACTCATATTTTCGGTTTTCACAGAAGGGCTACGATTATTCATGACCAGATTTTCACATGCGACCCAATTTTACTGAAACATACATATAATCACACCTTTATCCCCGGAGGGTTAGGCAGAGGTGAATTAACACCCACATTTCACCAATAATGGTATTCGATCCGACGTAATAGGGGGTGAGCGTATTGCCGTATTCCGGGCACTGTTGTTGACTCGAGCCATGCCTCTGACGCTGAGTCTGGGCTGTGTATATCTGTCTGATGTTAAACAGCCCTATCCTTTAGTCGCCTTGTACTACACCGCATGGGAAGAGATGGGGTGGTCCAAATTCTACTCTGCCGGGAACTGTAGATAGATCGAACTGTTTGCAACCAAGAAGTGGGAAGCAGAAAAAGTAAGCTTCCTAGTTTTACCATGTAGTATACTTTTCATTGTATCCTTTTATTAATGGTTAATTTTTTTTGGCAGACAAATTAATGAAGGTCGATGTTAGGTCGGATCTTAGACAAAGTCAGTACCTACCCACCTAATTTTTTTTTTTTTTATGTGCGCAACATCCCCATGGATACCTCACCACCGGAGCCGGTGGAGGAATTTATGTCGGACTCGAACCGACTAAAACGCACGCCGCCTGCGGGTTGTTTTGGTTGCCGAAGGTGAGGTTGACAGACATATCCCTCGCACCCCGGCCGAACCCTACCCACCTAAAGTTTTATTTACCCGTTCAAAAGTCAATAATTACCACCTGGAGTATGGTACGAACTGCATAGCAACATAGACACACAAATATATAGACTAATGCATTTGGACACGCAACAGTATTATCAATCACCATGCAAAAGGGTAAACATGTAGCGCTTTAATTATAACAGAATTTACTACTCTAGATACAAGAGATAAGGTTCATATTTAGGTATCCACTAGTGAAGCTTAAATGAGGGTTAATTATTAAATTGTCTAGCCATATATACGATAGGTCAGACGAACGTGTTGTATTTAGGGTTGTCACATACCTAATAAAAAAATTGTCGACGTTTTATCTAGTATCTATATCTCGTAAAACATAACCTCATACCACCACTTTGATACATCTGACTTCCACAACCCTTTGGCATTGGGAGAGGCCTATGTCCAGCAGTGGACTGCCGTGGGCTAATTGATTGATTGATATACTATTTCTAACACTATTGATTTCTTTTAATCACAATTTATTTTAGAGTCCAAACGTATACAACTTTTTTAACTGTTAAAAATCTAAATGAAATAACTTTATTTTCGATGATGGATATAAAATATTTTTTCAAATGTTTTGCAAATAGGTTTCTTTTTTGTTACATGAAGTTTATGCCTCTTACAATACTGCCTCTGTCTCCCATACTAGGTATTCTTTGTATTATGGGGGCCAGTGATCCTCCGTGTATATTTGTATTTGTATATTTTGTTTTCTATTGTAAACGAATATGGTTGCCGGTATCGGTTTGCACGTGTGGTCTACTTGTTCCTGTACGATCCTACTGCGGTCCAATATAATGTTTTTTTTTTTATACCTTAAGTGGCAGACAAGCACACGGCCCACCTGATGGAAAGTGGTTACCATGGCCTATGGATGTTTGTAACACCAGGGGAGTCACAGTCGCGCTGCCAACCCTGTAAGTACAGAGTTTCTGTGCCGTTAGTGTAGAAGACAAAGCAGGACAAACCATTTAGTCTTCCCACTGACAGCACAAATTCTCCGGTGAGCTCTGGCTACCCTACTCACCGTTGGGAACACAACACGTAGTTATTATAGCCGCGGTATTCTGTAGGGCGGAGGTACTTCCTCAGTCGGACTGCTCAATTAGGCGGAAATACCGCCGTGTCCTACTTCCTAAAAAAATTATGTATGTAAGGTATGGTAAGGTTAATGTAGCCTTTGTAGCTAGTAAGTGCCACATCGTGGGTTTGAAACCGGTAACCGTCCCGCATTACGAGCTTCAAGCAGCTCTACTGTCAGCTAGGTTGGCTGACAGTATTTTAAAAGAGCACCAAATAGAACCACAGAGTAGATTTTTTTGTGTGACTGTACAGTAGTCTTAAAGTGGATTAAAAACACCACACATATTTACAAATTCTTTGAAGCTAACTAGCTTCAACCACGACTGGTACTCATACCAAAACATGTAGCCTCCACCAGGGACATCACGTTAATACAGGGTGTGGCTTACCGTTGTAGGGGCAGAGAGAAAGTCACTCTTTTACTTATCATTACAGTACGATGTTAGGCAGCTAAGAACAGCGCTTACCTGAAACAAGATAAAGAATAGTTATCATCCATAACATAACGTGTAATATAAGATATAATATTAGTGGTTAAGGAGTCGGCCTTACGATCGAAAGGTCTCGGGTTCGAACCACAACCGAGGTGTACCCATTCCTAACACAGAAATTTACTATAAATAACTAAACACCTAAAAAAATCTAACTTTAAACTACATGGAGCTCATGTACAATAACGTTAACGGGAATTAAGACTATCATGTGATTAAAGCGATGCAGGTAGAGGAAGAGCCTTCTACATCACGAACTCGAAGACGGGAGGCGTGCACCTCTGAGCCAGTCAGCCTGTGACCAAGGCCGGTGTAACCCTGGGGGTGACAGGTGGAGTCGCCTGTCACCCTGGCAGAAGCAGGCTTTCCGTGGACGAGTTGGGGACTCTTTAGTCCCCACACCCGAGAAGAGGGCCAGATCGTAAGAGATTTCCATGGGTCGACCAGGGTGCGACGGATATGCCTGTCAACCTCACCTTCGGCAACCAAAAACGACCCACAGGCGACGTGCGTTTTGGTCGGTTCGAGTCTGACATAACCTCTTCCACCGACTCCGGTGGGGGGGTATCCGTAGGGATTTTGCGCAAGTAAAAAATAAGGCAGACCAAAGGTATGTATGTACCTATACCATGCTTTAATTCCCGTTAACATTATTGTATATCATGGAACGCGGTAGTTTAAAAGTTATTCATACAGCTGAATCATAAATCCTATCCGATTCACCCACATTTCATAGACACGAAACGTGAGAGTTAATGATGTTCTTTTGGCACAAAACCTTTGTAAGCGAGGCGCTTTGTTTCACAAAACACGCTGCCTGTGCCTCGTTACGTCAGAACACATCCGTTTATATTTAAAAACTTTTTTCTGTACGACGCATTTACTTTGGTGTTCTTATTTCAAAATATCATAAATGCAATAAGTCTTTGAAAGGAGTTTTGGCGCCAACATGAAAATATTTTAGTATTAGAAGGTATTTTTGTATTTTCCAAAATTGGTGTGAATTCGAGATTTCATATATAAAAATGGTGGATTTTTAGATATAATATTCTTGACAACGTACACAAGTGTGGAAATTGGCAAATTACAGTGAATTGAGACTTTTCGTGTTGGTTCCAAATCTCTCTAGGGAGCTTCTAGTAAAGTCCCCACAACTTTACTGAGGACCGTAACTTGAAAAACTTGACCTTGCCGTCTCGCCATTAATAATTCTAAAGACATTAACTTGACATTGGCATATATCAATTACTTGCCAAAAGGAAGAAAAAAAAGTCTTCAAAAGTTTATTTGTTTGTGTTTTACGCGCTGTCGTTCGATTCGATTGCTATGAAACTTTGTCAACTCATTGCTTGCATATGCGCTAAAGTATAGTATACCGGGGTAAATATCTTGGATCAAAAATGTGCTCAAAATGTGCTCTATACAGCAGTACACGTTTCTTTGGTACCTTATGAGGATAGCACGGGGTGCTACGGCGGTGGACGAGCTCAAATTCATCAAGCATAGATGACTACAGAACAATTCGCACGTGCTAGGACTTTGTTTGTCTGGGTCCAAGATGGCGTCCTGAGGTATAGAACAAGACAGATTAGAAACTGAACTAAAATCTTGAATGTTTTTTTTAAATACGGAAAATCTCACAAATACTCCCACCACCGGAGCCGGTGGGAGAGGTTATGTCGGACTCGAACCGATTAAAACGCACGACGCTTGTGGGTCGTTTTTGGTTGCCGGAGGTGAAGTTAAATCATATCCCTCACACTCCGGCCGACCCAGGGCCATTTCTCTCGGCCCTCGCCTCGGGTGTGGGGACCACAAAGTCGCCAACTCATCCCCGGACAAGGGGAGGCGTGCAAGGCGCGCCGACGCCGCGGTCTGCTTCTGCCAGGGAAATCTTGCATGTTGGCTACATTGTCAGCATGCTGTCAAAAACGTCTTAAATTAAAATAAAAGCTAAGCATTATTTCAGGGTACTCTGTTCTTACAGGGTCACATTCGTGCTGCCAACCCTGTAAAAAGAGAGATTTTGTGCCGTCAGTGTAGAGGGCAAAGCAGGACAAGCCTTTGGTCATCCCACTGACAGCACATAAACTCTCCAGTGAGCTCTGGCTACCCTCCTCACCACCGGGAACACAACACGAAGTTATTATAACCGCGCTATTCTGTAGGGCGGACGTACTTCTCCAGTCGGACTGCTCAATTGGGCGGAAATACCGCCGTGTCCTACCTCCTCAAAAATTTTAATTCTTATATCAATTCAATTCTTATAGGTATTTTAATTCTACTTCAATTTTCTTAAAGGACTACTAGTAACCGAAATTACTAATATTTCCTCTAACCCCTACGCTAAGCTAAATTGTTTGTGTTAGGAGTGGGTTCACGTCGGTAGTTTAATGGTCAGGATTCGAATCCGGGACATCTCCTTAACCCGTAAGTTACTGAAGCTTTTAACCTACTCCACTGTACCTACATTACAGTCAACGTAATAATAAAATAATATCAAATAACAAAACTAATTAGCCCCAACAACAAGACATGTTATAAATGGATGTAATGTCGAAGTTTGCCGATGTTACACGAAGTTTTCCCAGCGGCACGCGCGAATTTAATGAGATGTAATTTAAGTGATAAAGAATCATAACTTGTTTACGAGTTTACCAACTTTCTGTATTGTTGATTATGTTTATGAGACACAGACGAAGGGATAGCAGCTAGTTTATCATAAACTTCATCTGCTATTCTCATCTATACTAATATTTTATAGCTGAAGAGATTGTTTGAGCGCGTTAAGCTCTGAAACTACTGATACGAATTGAAAAATATTTTTGTGTTGAATAGTACGTTTATCGTCGAAGGTTTCAGGCTATATATCATCACGCTGCTACTCAAGGGAGTGTAGCAGTGATCATAAATGTCAACTAATCCGGGAGATTTTTTTTTTATAAACTCACGCCTATATCCCCGAAGGGGTAGGCAGAGGTGCTAGCACCCACATTTCGCCAGTTTATGTTTAGGTCCCAATGAAATATGGCGAGCCTACTGCCATTAACCGGGCACTTATAAACCTGCGATAAATACACACATAACTTCGATAAGCATCGAAAAGACATTGGTGTGTGCCATGGTAAAACCTGGGATCGAACCCGAGACCTCGTTTCAGCAATCCATTACACATACTACTAAGCTACCGTCAGCTCCGGGAGATTCTCATACATTATTTGTAAAGTAAACTAATACGGGTTCAAATAGCTGATATAAGGTTTCAAAATATGGCACAGGCGAAGCTAGGGTGGGTCAGCTAGTTTTTCATATCTGCCTTTTCGTAATTTTTTATTTATGCAGAAATTC
The DNA here is from genome assembly GCA_963662185.1 of Eilema griseolum. Taxonomy (NCBI): domain Eukaryota; kingdom Metazoa; phylum Arthropoda; class Insecta; order Lepidoptera; family Erebidae; genus Eilema; species Eilema griseolum. Next base: position 10,552,306 of record OY759254.1, on the reverse strand, counting down.
GGCGCTTAACACCCCATCCTCGCAACCTTTACTTCCAGATTGCATTCCATTGCTAAGATTTTTTAAATCGTGGTGTGTGTTTAAGTGGTTACTGTGGCCTATGGACAACACCAAGGGGTCACACTCTTGCTGCCGACCCTAGAAGAACCTTCTGATGTTCTTTTTGAAGAACCTTATAATGATGATCTATTCGTATATTCAAGATTAGGGCCTGGAATTCAGTACCAGCTCATCTTTTTCCTTCTTCCTATAGTCACGGGTCCTTTAAGCGAGGCGAGAAAAAGCATATGATGAGACCGTCAAGCTGAGTGTCACCATTGTAACGTGGTATATGTATGTAAAGGTGACCCTCTATTCTCAGACTTTGCTTTGCTTACCAATAGGCGAGGCAAACTATAATTGACGTGTCTTATATAAGTACATAAAAAAAAAGAAAAAATAAAGATAATTTCCACGTTCAACACACGATTAACAACAAATTTCAATAAATTCTCCTATTCACTACAATGAGCGTCTCAACATAATATTACCCGACACAAGGTCGTGCTCATTTTTTATCGCGGCAACCCCGTGTCAGTTTCGCCGCGAAATATGAGTTATTGTGTGGTGTTTCGCACTCGCGCGGTTGTGCTGGTGTTGCCAACGATGTCACGTACTTGAGACTTCCTTACTGAAATAAGTATGTAAGGAAATATTTTTTGTGGCAATTTTATTGGCGTAATTTAATGTGACAGAATAACGGCATGCAAAAAATAAAAAAAGTACATATAATAATAATAAATAATAAACATTCCATGACATTCTACACAACGCTATCTAGACCCATGGTAAGCATAGTTTAAATAGCTTGTGTTATGGGATCTAGAATGCGGATAAACATTCTTAGATACTTTTTTTTGTAAATACATACATATTATACATAGAAACACCCAGACCAATGCAAATATACATATTCATGCATACAAATATTTGTTCTGAGCGGGAATGGAACCCGCGCCCCCCGCATAGCAGTCGAATGCTCTGCCGATACGCCACGGAGGTCGTCATATACCTATTATACTGCTTAATGAGATGTACATATTTCAACCGGTAGCTACCGGGAGCGAAGGCAAGTCATTTCGGGTATTTGGATCCTCAAGTACAACTAGTCTAACTTCAAAACTTCAATCGCCAATTGGCTGTAGAGGTCATATGGGACGCGCTTTACCGAAAATAACAAAATCCAGGAGCGGTCACACTTAGAATGGAAAGCTAACCCCGACTCTAAAACGTCTGATCTCTCCTCCACCCTCCCAGAGTAAAAAAAGTCTTGTCATGACTTATTAAAAAGAAACTTTATTTTTTTTCAATAATTTCATGGTGGCTGAATTCAGGTTATTCTTTTGGTATTTATAGTATACAAGGTTGAGTGCTTCCTCGCACGGTAGGCTGATATGAAATAGTAGACCGCCTAGGAGTCATAAAACCGAAAATAAACTTATTAAAATACACGCAAACGTAATGTACTAATCGCTAAATCAAATACAATAAATCCCCTTAATATCGCTCTATGACTTATGTACACATATATTATTATACGTTTCATATATTCACCGTCATGACGATTTGGGTAGGCAGTGGAATATTAACACCTACATTACGCTACTTATGATTTTAGATCCCTCGCAAGAGTGGTGACATAAGAACTTCTAACTACAACGCAATGAATGCTCATCTCTTGGATATCTGCGGTCCCACGTAAGAGTGTGAGCGTATTGCCTGTCAAGAGGGCATTTTTTCATTGGCTGTATATTTACGGTCGGATTGAGAACAGCCCTGTGTAATGTATTTAAGTAGTATACATGTTAAGTGCAAAAATCTTAAAGTCCTATCTACTTTGGGAATTAACTGACATGAGCATAAAAATAAAAGATGAAATATGTCCGCTACAAGCCGTTGCCAACTTACAAGCCGTTGCCCATAAAAGCCGTTTTCGATATCCGACCGTGAGCTTGTGTCATAAAATGCAAATGCAAATTTTTCATTACACAACAACATTTACATACACGAACACAAATAAAGCCTCCTCTACACTACCGCAGTAACTGCATACTTTATCTACTACCCATAGTTCGCGGCTCCACTGCTCCACCGCTGCGACTTCTGTTCAACTGACCCTACTCGGCTTCGTGGCATACTTCGAATACAACTAGCCCATCGCAATTCACTGCTGGACTAGGCCTCTCCCACTGTTAGGAGGCTTTGGCCTACTGTTCCCACGCTGGCCAGACTGGTTGGTACAGGGTTTTATTTCAAGTTTTCCTTCTCTCGCAGTGATATCGTCTGCGTATTGTTCAGTTAGTCGCCTCTTACGACACCCTTCGGATGAGATGGAGTGGTGATACTTGTATTCTTTCTCCGTCAACACACGGATGGTGATGGAGGTAGGACATGACGGTATTACCGTCCAATTGAGCAGTCTCACTGGGGAAGTACCTCCGCCCTACAGAATACCGCGGCTATAACAACCTCGTGTTGTGTTCCCAGCGGTGAGTAGGATAGCCAGAGCTCACTGGAGAGTTTGTGTGCTGTCAGTAGAAATACCGAAGGCTTATCCTGCTTTGTCTTCTACACTGATGACATAGAAACTCTTTCTGCAAACGAGGTCAGCAGCGCGAGTGTGATTCCCCTGGTGTTGGTCTTATCACCAGGTGGACAGTGTGCTTGTCTGCCATCTAAGTGGTATAAAAAATATATAGGTACTTGTATTTTAATTAATTTCGTCCATCGGATTTATTGATATTTACTATAACTGTCTTTAAACTATCATGGTCACTCACATCAGTATCAGAATAAACGGGATATTTACCATGTTTTATTGTTTTGAGTTTCCGATATTTCGGCGCTGTTGCAAAGTTCCTCCGTGATTATGGTGCTTGCAACAGCGCCGAAATATCGGAAACTCAAAACAATGAAACATGGTAAATATCCCGTTTATTCTGATACTGATATAACTGTCTTACTTTTTACTCCATTGGATGGTAGCGTGATGATATACTATATAACCTATGATACTCACAAATAATGTTGGTATCTACTGATAAAGATTTTTTTCAAATCGGTCCAGTTGTTTCAGAGCCTAGTCAGTACAAACAAACAATTACATATTATTTTTATGATTAGCCCTTTTTTAATGTAAGCAGATGTAGATAGCAGCTGCTAAAATAACTAGTTGTATTGACTAAGGTCTTGTTTCTTCGTATGTTATAGGTCGAGTGTCATGTATACCATTAACGTTTACGAGAAAAACATGCTCGGAGGCTCTCAAAAGAGTAATAAAGTGAAGATGGCCACTAGTTCGGTACCTATGCTGAATGGGTGACTTGTTGGAGAATACTGTTTGTTGAAGAATGCGATGACAAGGACACTTAAATATCATACAAATAAACAAGATTATTATATAGAAACTAGCTGTCCCGGCAAACGTCGTTTTTTTTTTTATGCCACTTAGTTGGCAGACAAGCACACGGCCCACCTGATGGAAAGTAGTTACCGTGGCCTACGGACGTCTGTAACACCAGAGGAGTCACAGTCGCGCTGCCAACCCTGTAAGCACAGAGTTTCTGTGCCGTCAGTAGAAGACAAATCAGGACCAGCCTTTAGTCTTCCCACTGACAGCACAAATTCTCCAGTGAGCTCTGGCTATTCTTTAAAGAAATGGCCTACGGATAAGTGTTTTTACACAATGAAAGAGTTTATGACATATATAAAGGAAATAGGGAGTAACTAATCCAAATTAACTAATATAAAATTGAAACTAGTACTTATTATAATTAATCTAGTGACACTCATAATAATTTTGTTATCATTTACTAAATTCTATAAATTAATGCAATTCAGTAAGATATGTGCATAGTAGAGAAGAAATAGTAATTGTATTTACATAATATAACATAAACTCACGCCTATATCCCTCAAGGGGTAGGCAGAGGTGCTAACACCCACATTTCACCAGTTTATGTTTAGGTCCCAATGTATATTAATAGGTGGCGAGCTTATTGCCATTAACCGGGCACTTATAAACCTGCGAATAACGTTCTTGTAAATCGGCTCTCATAATGACATTAGAACTGTCATCTAGAATACTATCTGTGATTAGATCGAGTTATAAATCGAGATTTAGGACTAAGTGTCGTTCTGGAATACGGGTTTAACAAACTTGAACTTAAGTATAACTTAAGGCAGAACAAAAATAATAGTACTAGCGTACATGTGATAAGTTTAAAACTAAAATCCGACTACTGAAAAATCACGCTTTAAAAAGTATTAAACAAGAAAATATCTATACTAATATTATAAAGCTGCAGAGTTTGTTTGTTTGTTTGTTTGTTTGTTTGAACGCGCTAATCTCTGGAACTACTGGTCCGATTTGAATGATTCTTGCAGTGTTGGGTAGTCCATTTGTCGAGGCAGGTTTTAAGCTATATATCATCACGCTACTACTTAAGGGAGCGGAGCATTGATAATAAATGTTAACAAATCCGGCAAATTTTCATATATATTTTGAAGACTAAAACATACGGGCTCAAAGAAATATGAAGCTTCAAAATATACCCCGGGCGAAGCTGGGGTGGGTCAGCTAGTCTAGAATAACCATGGTCGTATGCCACTTTTTCGTAGAATGTATTGTTTTGTTAGACTAAGTTGCATACGACCACGGCTATCCTTGATATTTTCTTGTTTAATACTTTTTAATGAGTGATTCTTCAGTAGTCGGGTTTTTAGTTTTAAACTTTTTTTAAATATTATTTTGGGGCAAGCAACACCTATAATTTGTACATATCTGTAATGTGCTAATTAAGCCCTTTCAAATGATACCAAACACGGTATATTTATCTTATTTTTTTTAACACTGTACAATATGCCCGCTAGAGTGCGCTAAATTAGATTCAGTGACACGTCATATAGCCTATAACCAGCGGACGACCAAGGCGCTTCTAATAATACCTCATTTGTCCAATTCTAATAAGTAATTCAGGAGCTATGAGGGAACAGATGAACCGATGAACCTACATACATACATACATACATAGCCTGTCAAAATCATAACCCTCCTTTGGCTTCGCCGTAATAGGGAAAAAACACAAGTGTTAGTAGCAGTTAACTGCTAATCTACCCAGTAGAAGCATCCACTTATGAAGAGAAAACAAATTGAAACAAGAGCCTTTAATAGTATAATTCAACATTATTAAAAATCATACAAGGATTACAAAATGAAGCAAGAACTCAATAGCATGGCACTTCTAAGAGTAGCTTCATCTACAGCTGAGGACGTTCAGAGAGGATAAATTGGCCACTCGAAGCGCTCAGCCAAGAGTGGCTCCATCGCGTGGAAGCTTGTCTGCATATTCTGTTACATTCGAGTATTCAGTAATGATGTATTTTTCACTTTAAAATAGCCGTGAATATTGTTTATTTGTTTGGACTGCATTATTGAAGCTGTGTTTGTATACACACACCCTTATTTCGCCAATTCGTCCTTCTTTCATCCTTCCCATTTACTAGACTTTACTGTTTATAAGAATTTGTTTAAAAATGCTCAATAGTGTTATTTATTTACATATTATTTATTTATTTTATTACATGTAGAAATACATTCCTGGAAAATGTTGTACAGAGGCTCTGTTAATTTCCATTAGAAATCTCTTCCAACCGACCATCTACGAGGAGAAAGAATGAAAAGTAAAGAGTTACTGAATAGTTTGTAAGGTAGACAGAGACAGATATACCTAAATATAAAGAGAAATCAACCTCAGAAACAAATTAGATACTTTTTAAAGAATCACACTTAGCAGTTGTTGTGGTGACAGAGAAATAATAAGTATTACTACCCCGACTCGTCCGAAGGGTCCGAAGGGGAGGAGGAGAAAAAAAATCGAAATAAAAATCCTGTACCAACCCGTATGACCAGCGGCGTGGCAACAGTAGGCCAAAGCCTCTCAACATTGGGAGAGGCCTATGTCCAGCAGTGGTTTGCAATAGGCTTATTGAGTGATTGAAGCGGTCGTTCACCTACGAGGCAATAAGAACAGTTTATTTTAGAATAGAATAGAATAGATCTTTATTTGCTAGAACATGGTAATAAGGATGTTACAAATTTAAATACGAACAAGATTAATAAAAAGTAACTTTCTTGCGCCTCAAATGGCATGGAGGAGACGAGATTCTGTTACAGACTGTCTCGTAGTCTCGTACCCACTTAACTCCAAGAGGCCAATTTAGTAGCCTCGAGATGCAGCGCTACTGGCAACTCGATACATCTTACAGAACCGTCGACGTTTTTCAGATCGTTATATTCTGATTATATTAATAGCGTGGTGGTTGAAATTGATTTTTATGATTTTACTTCATCATACATCTATTATTCATTCTTCATCATACATCTTACATTGTACATCATACACCATACATCATACATCTTACATCATGCATCATACATCATACATCAGTTAAGTTTCTTTTACATGTATATTATAAACATATAGGTTTAACATTTATTATTATTTCCTGTACGAGTACATGTATTTGGTTTTAGTTGTATCCATAATAACCGAGTCCGTTGGGTGATTGCCTGGTGATCTGTGATACAGGTTTACGCCTACTTCAGACACCAGTCCTCTCACAATTTTTAATATTGTTTATACGAATGGGTGCAATGTAAACTGATGTAAATTTGAGAGGAAAAATAAAGATTTATTTTATTTATTATTTATTTATCATACATCATACATCTAAATTCAAATTCTTTGATTATCTAAATAGTGTAACGTAATTACATATTTATGACGTCAAATTCTGCTTAACACTAAGTTTACCAGAATTGTGGAGAAGAAACAGCGCAACAAACTCCACTGCGGCGTTTTCGTGACGTCAGCTTATAAATGAAGATACATAGCTACAGATTCTCTATAGACTAAATATGGACGAATGTTCATATTTATCTCGTGTCAAGATAATTAAAAGTACAAAATAAAAATAAACTTTATAATAAAATAATTAACTGGAGATAGCCAGAGCTCACTGGAGAGTTTTTGTGCTGTCAGTGGGAAGACCAAAAGCTTATCCTGCTTTGTCTTTTACACTGACGGCACAGAGACTCTGTGCTTACAGGGTTGGCAGCTCGAGTTCAACTCGGTGTTGCACACGTCCATAGGCCACGGTAACCACTTTCCAGCAGGTGGGCCGTGTGCTTGTCTGTCAATCAAGTGGTATAAAAAAATAGTTAAAAATTAAAATAATTGTAGAAAAAAAGTACGCGTACCTATTACAATATAGTGCCATAGTTATCGCATTTTAGGAGGGGCCTGCGCCATGCTCAAGCCAGACATTTTTAATCCAAGTAATCTGTCCTATAGTATGCTTTTTAATATAAGTTGGTCTTCACTGGGACTCTGTAGTCCCCCACACCCGAGAAGAGGGCCAGATCGTGAGAGATGGCCCTGGGTCGGCCGGGGTGCGAGGGATATGCCTGCCAACCTCACCTTCGGCAACCAAAGCGACCCACAGGCGGCGTGCGTTTTAGTCGGTTCGTGTCCGACATAACCTCATCCACCGGCTCCGGTGGGGAGGTAACCGTGGGGATTTTGCGCACGTAAAAAAAAAAGGTGGATTTCACAATTTTTTTAAATTTATTGTCATACCAAGGAGCGATTCAAGCAATCTTATATACTTAAAAGAAAGTCGTATTAATTACACTATTTATAACTCAAGAATGGCTGTGCTGATTCGGTCGAAAATTTGTGGGGATGTAGCTTAGGACTAGGAGACGGACATAGGATATTTTTCATTCTGTTCGACCTTCATACTGTTGGACCGCGTTCCCGTATGACGTGATATATAACCTCAAAAAGAATACAAGTCACTATAAAACGTGGTATAACCAAAACTCATCTGACTCGGAATAACAATATTTGGAATGACAGAAAAGTAATTTTGTCTATGGTTAAGTATAGTTAAAAATTTGACAATTATAAATTTTGTCTGAAATAAATAATAAGTAATAATCAGTATTAGTCAGTCACAAAAATCTTTCTCTGCAATCATCTGCAATCTGAATATATGAATATAGGTATAACAAAATGTATTAGTTTTGAGGTATAGAACTGAACATATCTTAATATATTCTGAACGTAACGCAGACGAAGTCGCGGGCAAAAGCTAGTTTATTATAAAAGATTACTAAACCAGACTCCCTAGTCACGTGACAATTCGTTTAGCCGGCGTATTAAACAACTAGCTGACTCGCTCTAGCTTCGCTCATGGAATATGTGTATTATCATATCACCAATTTGAGCCAGTATTTTTTCAGTTTTCAAATAATGTTTGAGAATTTACCGGTTTGACATTTATGATCACTGCTCCGCTGTATTAAGTAGTAGCATGATGATATAACCTAAAACCATCGTCAATAAACGAACTATTGAACACAAAAAATATTTTTCAATTCGAAACAGTAGTTCCTGAGATTAGCGCGATCAAATAAATAAACCCTTCAGCTTTATAATATTAGTAAAGATAGATTGATGATATTGCTATTGACACGTATTTGGACGTTTATGACGTTTATGACAGTCGCCAACGTATACCAATCCCACACAGTGATCATCACCACCACCACCACCACCACCACCATTATCACCATCATCATCATCATCATCATCATCATCATCATCATCATCATCATCATCATCATCATTCTCTGAGCCTTTTCCCAACCCAGTTGCAGTCGGCTTTCTAGTCTAACCGTGATGCGGCTGAACTTGAAGCGTGAAGCGACTGTTATCTGACCTCCATCTGCGATACATTTTTTTCATATACAACTTAAGTGGCAGACAAGCACACACCTGATGGAAAGTGGTTATGATGACCTATGAACGTGTGCAACACCAGGGGAGTCACACCTGTGCTGCCTAACCTGTAAGATCAGAGATTTTCAGTGCCGTCAGAGCAGAAGATCGTATTCATATAGGTATATTACAAACATATTGCCTAGAGGGGCAGATATATTATATTCTCTCTCTCGTCTCGTCTCGTCAAACGCGATAAGTCAATCAATGTGCCCACTATGCAATAAATTACCTTAACCTTGGCAACGGCAATATCATCAATCAGTACACAGAGCACCGACTTAAATATATAGGAGCCGCAAAATATGCTGACGTCTCGCCGAACCAACGTTATGGAACTCCTCCTATCCTTACTTTGCATACTAAAGCTGAATATTCTGAATATCATTCAGAATATTCGCTGAGTAGATCAATTTTACTTGTATAGTCTGGAAGAAATTTTTTCACAGTAGTAGACAGTACAAAAAGCATGTGAAGTATGAGATGATAGAAGTGGGAAGTCGGAATTAACGGAGATAGGATACGACGGTATTTCCGTCCAATTTAGCAGACTAGGAAGTACCTCCACCCTACAGAATACCGCGGCCATAATATCCTCGTGTTGTGTTCCCGGCGTTGATTAGGTTAGCGAAAGCTCACTGGAGAGTTTTTGTGCTGTCAGTGGGAAGATCAAAAGCTTGTCTGGTTTGTCTTCTGCACTTACTTCTTTCTCCCCTGGTATTGCACACATCCATAGGCCACGGTAACCAATTTCTATTAGGTGGGCCGTGTGCTTTTCTGCCACCTTAGAGGTATAAATAAAAATAAAATAAAAAGTATGTTGCGAGCTGTTGTCTCTGCCCACCCCACAGGAAAATAGGCGTTAACATATTTATGTATATAATGGGAACATTACGAGAAGAGGCATACGATGTGGAGGAATTCAACGACGCGTTTTAATTTTAGTTTTTTAATTGTATAATAGTTTCTGTAGGTAATTACCTAAAATATCGGTTCGCAACTTTGGATGCACGTCTAATGGTAGATGGTAGGCATATTGGTTTATTATTCTGATTGACATCGATATTCAAACGCTGTCTTAACGTGAGAAGATGGTGGAGTACAATTGGTTAACATAGAAAAGAGAAATAAGACGAACTTCAATGTGTCGACTTTATACGAATGCCCGTAGTTACGAAACGATTTGTTACTCAGAATTTTTTTTGTACCACTTAGCTGGCAGACAAGCACATGGGTCACTTGATGGAAAGTGGTAACCGTGGCCTATGGACGTGTGTAAAATCTAGGGAGTCACACTCGCGCTGCCAACCGTGTAAGCACAAAGAGTTTCTATGCCGTCAGTGTAAAAGACACAGCAGGACAAGTTGGTCTTTCCACTGACAGCACAAATAATCTCCAGTGAGCTCTGGCTACCCTACTCATTGCAACACAACACACGGTTATTATGGCCGCGGTATTCTGTAGGGCGGAGGTACTTCCCCAGTCGGACTGCTCAATTGGACGGAAATACCGTCGTGTCCTACCTCCTGTTAAATAAGGAATAAGGGGGGCTAGTTCGGTTTTAATGCTTTGAATAAGATACGCGATATTTACAATCTTTATTTACTCAGACTTGTCGTAAACATCAATCAAACTTGACATTCAACGAACAGTCTTTTTGTACAGAGTAATGAGAGATACACTATGATGTAGACACTGTAATTAATGGGCATTGAACTCTAAAGACAAGTCCGCAAATTACCAAGACACTCATCATTTTCGATAGAGTTTTTGCTTCTATCAATGACTACTATATGGAATGAATTACCTGCCATGATTTTACCAACCAAAAAACCAATACACCAAATAAAAATATTTGTGTGGCCTATGGACGTTTGTAACACCAGAGGAGTCACAGTTGCGCTGCCAAACCTGTAAGTACAGAGTTTCTGTGCCATCAGTGTAGAAGACAAAGCAGGACAAGCCTTTAGTCTTCCCACTGACAGCACAAATTCTACAGTGAGCTCTGGCTACCCTACTCACCGCTGGGAACACAACACGCAGTTATTATAGCCACGGTATTCTGTAGTTCGGAGGTACTTCCCCAGTCGGACTGCTCAATTGGGCGGAAATACCACCGTGTCCAACCTGTTGTTGTTGTGTGTTGGTTCCCGGTTAACTGTATCACAAATTGCACATCTGTCTCACCACACACACATCCATGAGCGCCGGCCTGGGGGGTGACAGGTGGAGCCGCCTGTCACCCTGGCAGAAGCAGGCCGCGGCGGTGGCGCGCCTGGCGCGCCTCCCCTTTTCCGGGGTCGAGTTGGGGACTCTGTAGTCCCCACACCCGAGAAGAGGCCCAGATCGTGAGAGATGGCCCTGGGTTGGCCGGGGTGCGAGGTATATGCCTGTCAACCTCACCTTCGGCAACCAAAGCGCCCCACAGGCGGCGTGCGTTTTAGTCGGTTCGAGTCCGACATAACCTCCTCCACCGGCTCCGGTGGGGAGGTATCCGGGGGGATTTGGCGCTCGTAAAAAAAAAACCACACACATCCATAACTACTATAATACAAATCAATTTCAAACACATTGAACACAACACAATTCCAACAACTAAAACACGAGTTAAACTCTCATACAAACGGGGGCACTTTGTGTAAAATCCAACGTCTATTGTGCCCGGATAGTGCTCAATGCGTCTAACAATGGCCACGCTCCCTTCGCTTAGTTTTACTTCAAACACATTCCCCATTGTTCCCTTTTAATACCAGTTAGGGATTAAATATTTTTCTCTCCATTTTTTCATGTTATCGTGGAATATGAGAATAAAAAACTAGGTTTTGAAGTTGGTTACATTTTGTTTCATTATGGAAGTAAGTAATTTTAAATATTATATTTTGTAACATACGTTTAGAATTGTCGTGGTTCCCGGCAGAGTAGATTTTCGTCCACCCCATCTCTTCCTATGCGGCGTCGTACAAGGCGACTAAAGGATAGGGCTGTTTGACATCAGCCCAGACTAAGCTTCAGATGCATGGCTCGAGTCAACAATAGTGGCCGTTAACAGCAATAGGCTCACCGCTTATTAAGTGGGATCAAATACAATGATTGGTGAATTGTGGGTGTTAATTCACCTATGCCTGACCCTCCGGGTATAAAGGCGTGATTATATGTATGTAGGTATGTATAGAAATCTGATCTCATTCCTAGACCTATGGGAACTTATTCCTTCCTGGTTTAAAAATAGATCACACTATAATGTATCTCTGTGCTAATTTTCAGCCATATCCGTTGAGCCGAGGAGGTAGGACACAACAGTATTTCCGTCTAATTGAGCAGTCCGACTGGGGAAGTACCTTCACCCTACAAAATACAGCGGCCATAATAACCTCGTGTTATGTTCCCGGCGGTGAGTGGGGTAGCCAGAGCTCACTGGAGAGTTTTGTGCTGTCAGTGGGAAGACCAAAAGCTTGTCCTGCTTTGTCTTTTACACTGACGGCACAGAAACTATCTGTGCTTACAGGGTTGGCAGCGTGAATCACGGTAACCACATTCCATCAAGTGGACCGTGTGCTTGTCTGTCACCTAAGTGGTATAAAAAACCGTTTGTGTGTGACAAAATAACAAACATTTTCACAAACTTACACAAAGTGGAATTCTAATATTTTTCGATATTTTTTATTAGACATCAAGTGTTGACCCCTTAAACCAGAACCTCCACGATCTGACTACTGAACCCTAGCATACAGGTGAATTTGGCAAACAGCGAAAATCTTGGTAGTGATCCACTCCATGATATAGTAATAAAATAGGCAATAACAAATGAGTTTACGCCTTTTTGGGGGTAGGCAGAATGAACAGCCTGTTATCTGCTTCTATCCTTACATATATCTCTCGAGCTACCTCTACTCTCATTAAACGTTTCATGCAAGCCAGCCGGTTTGGAAAATTCATTAATAAGCCATAACTTCGGAACTCATATCGACGTCATAAACATATTTCGATCTGTTGCTCTTCAAGTCAAGCTGTCACTCTCATACTTCCTACAAAATAAACCTCCATGCAAAACATGAGTATATTACTTATAAACTTTTGAAGCTTTCAATAATCAATCTATCAAATTCAAGGACCCTTTAAAGCTATCTTATTATTAAAGCAACAAAGTAAAACAGATTATCATTTGTAAGCAGGAAATTGCAAAGTACTGATGGGAAAGGTTTAACAATAAGTTGAAAATTAATGAAATGTCTTTAAACAAAAGAATGCAGAAGATTGATATGACTCAAGTTGAGTTCAATTTATCACACAAGTGTAGACTAGACTACCCAGAGAATATTGTTAAAGGACGTAATACAACAATGGCTATTTTATGAATATTAAACTTATCATCATCATCATCATCATCATCATGTCAGCCACACATAGTCCACTGCTGAACATAGGCCTCTCCCATAGACTTCCAGAATGACCGATGTAAAGCAGCCCGCATCCAGCGCTTCCCGGCGACCTTGATGAGGTCGTCCTTCCACCTGGCCGTTGGGAGTCCTACGCTACGTCTGCCCTTACGCGGTCGCCATTCCAGAACTTTCTTGCTCCATCGGCCATCTGTTCTGCGCGCTATGTGTCCCGCCCATTGACACTTCAACGAGCTGATCCGCTGGGCTACGTCGGAATATTAAACTAGATCATTATAATTGCGGTAGTCTTGGTTACACTAAAGTTTGGAGTTTGGAGCATCCACTAAACGTACACACTTTGGTAGAGGGTCTACACGAAAACAAAACAATTCACTAAGTTCCGAAGCGTTCTTGGTGCTAAGACTGGCCATCGCAATCCAGCGTGGAAACGCGGCGAGTGGAACGGTCAGGGCGGGTTAATTGATTAATTTTATTGACTAAATTGTATTATGCATAGTGTATTATACTTAATGTGTACTTTTATATTTGTTGATTGTGACATTTAATTAAATTTAATAAAAGTAGTTTGAAATGTAATGATTCACTAGGTTAAAGCAATGATTTCGAACTCTACAAAACAACAATAAAATGTACAAATGGCGGCCTTATCGCTAAAAACGATCTCTTCCAGGTAATTTTTGCAGGAGGTAGGACACGGCGGTATATCCGCCCGATTGAGCAGTCCGACTGGGGAAGTACCTCCGCCCTACAGAATACCGCGGTTATAATAACTTCGTGTTGTGTTCCCAGCGGTGAGTAGGGTAGCCAGAGCTCACTGGAGAATTTGTGCCGACAGTGGGAAGACTAAAGGTTTGTCCTGATTTGTCTTCTACTGACGGCACAGAAACTCTGTACTTACAGGGTTGGCAGCGCGACTGTGACTCCTCTGGTGTTACAGACGTCCATAGGCCACGGTAACTACTTTCCATCAGGTGGGCCGTGTGCTTGTCTGCCAACTAAGTGGTATAAAAAAATAAAAAATAAAAATTTTTGGATAGAAATGTTTTAACTGTCTTAACAATAATAACCGATGAGTATTTATTAGCTTCTTCTACTATTGTTTAACATTTCATGGCAGCCCGCCGGTTTCGAGTGCTTCTGACCTGCGTTTCAATAAATAATCAAAAATCTATTTACAGCGAAGAAAAGTCATTAAAATTAACAAAGGATTTTCTTGTCTGTCTGAGTACGCTCAGTTTTACCTCAACAATGAGTTTAAAAAGAAAAAGTATTAATCTTCCCCGTTCAAAAGTTACAAGTGTTCAATAAAAAGTTTGTCCGTAAGCCGAAAACTCAAACTTTGACTCAGCTTAGCGATTTAACTATGTCGGAAGTCGAAAGCCACGCGAATATGGTAAATATTGAAGCTGAATTTTACTGTAATGGTGTCTCCTATTGGATAAACCGGAAACTTCTAGTAAAGTAAATTTCCAGTATCTTCGTTTAAACCTTGTCTTTTCAGTGTTACAATAGTTTTTATATGTTTGTAATTTTTGAACTTACTCCCTCTTAACATAATTTTTTGCTTATACAGGTTTCAAACAACGATAACGCGATTCAGCTACGTGGCACGTCATCTGGTGATAACAACTAGAACTAATTGTTCGAATATGAGTTTGCATAGTAAATGTGTTGGAATTTGATAATTAAATTAAAAATTTAACAAACTCCTGTCACAGAAAACGGGGGCCATGTTGGGGGAACCTTGGATCGTCTCGATAATATGACTGAGTGCTACATCAATCATTTTTAAATTTTTAATTAGATTTTTATTTTACACTTTCTAAAATGATTTAGAGGTCAAGCTCTTTGATTTTATATCCGAACTGAGGGAGTTGTGAAAAAAATGTAATTCCTCACTTTGTGGTGGCGGCCATCTTGGACTTGAAATTTATCATAGTGTATAGTATTTTACTAGTCAAGCCCTTTCATTTTAATACTAATATTGAGGGAGCTATGAAAAATTCCGTCATTATGAGGCGGCGGCCATCTTGGACCACTTTTCTTCAAACATAGCTAAATCACTCACGACTAATATATCATTCAAGCAAAAAATAATTCAAATCGGTTTATCCGTTCAGGAGCTATGATGCCACAGATAGACAGACACACACACACTCACACATACACAGACACGTCAAACTTATAACATCCCGACGTTATTGCGTCAGAAGTTAAAATAGCGGATACCTCCTCACCGGAGCCGGTGGGAGAGGTTATGTCGGACTCGAACCGACTAAAACGCACACCGCCTGTGGGTCGATTTGGTTGCCGAAGGCGAGGTTGCATATCCCTCGCACCCCAGACGACCCAGGGCCATCTCTCACGATCTGGCCCTCTCCTCGGGTGTGTGGGGACTACAGAGTCCCCAACTCGTTCCCGGAAAACGGGGAGGCTCTCCAGGCTCGCCGCCGCCGCGGCCTGCTTCTGCCAGGGTGACAGGCGGCTCCACCTGTCACCCCCTGGCCGGCGTTCATCGAACTCCGACGTCCGAGTTGCCTTCGTACGCGGGCAGCTTGGCTTGCGATCCTAGTTGAAATAGCGGGTGGCGGGTAGTAGGGAGCTGATGATGTTTCGGCTAGTATTTCGATAGTAGGCAGCAGTAACAAGGGTGTAAATTTTCAAAAGGGCAGTCGGTGTAAAAAACAGCCTTCTTCGATCTAATTTGTCATGTACCATGAGACCCTTTGGGAAGCCGTCAAGAATCGGGTTACAGGAACCTATCGCAGAGGCCTACCGTTGACCTTATGAATAGTCAAACGGACTCATAAACTAAACTAATGCGCAAGCGCTGCCGCATACAATAAAAATAAGCGATCTTAATTAGAAAGTGCTGTAACTGTCTCGGAATGGTAGAGCAATAACGTACATCTGGAATCCCTTATGTAAACGCAATTAAAAAGTTAGCTGCTTGTCTGTGGTCGCGGAAGGGCTGGCTTGTGGCGAAGTTTAAAGTTATCTCATTACAAGTTGCGAGTTTGTCACTGGCGGACTGATTTATTCTTAATTTTATTGTTGGAAATTAACCTGTTTTTAACAAAAAAATTATACAGGACACGTCAATTAGACTTCGCCTTGCCTGGCTTGCTGGTAAGCTAAAGGCAAAGTCTCAGAAAAGAGGGTCACCATTACTTACATGTACTATGTGACAATGGGCGATGTAAAATTCTATCCAGTAGAAAGCTGTTCGTACATTTTAAGTGTGTGTGCTTCAAGCGTTCATTAAGAAAAGTAAGCTCTCTTAGGTTCTAGCAGCGTCGCGTAAACAACACACCCTAGCTTGCGAACTACAGTGTGTTGACAATTTTAAATCTAATATACAATAAAACCGGTCAAGTGCGAGTGAGATTACTCGCGAAGAGTTCTGTACCATTATCTGCGCAAGTTTAGCCAATTAAAATATTTATTTAATTCCCTTTTTAGTATTTTAAAACGGTAACAAAAATACTATAGGTCTCTGTGAAATTATCAAATGTTTAGAGATGTGACAGATTGACGCAACTGGAATATCTCTATAAGAATGATATTGACGTGGTTAAATTTTGTTTAAAACGCGGCCGCTCCGCATGAGGCGCGGGTTCGAACCCCACTCAGTGCAAATATTTATAGGCACGAATCCACATTGGTCTGATCGTGCCTCAGAGAGTACCTCCGCCCTACAGAATATCGCGGTTATAATAACTTCGTGTTGTGTTCCCAGCGGTGAGTAGGGTAGCCAGAGCTCACTGGAGAATTTGTGGTGTCAGTGGGATGACTAAAGGCTTGTCCTGCTTTGTCCTCTACACTGACGGCACAGAAACTCTGTGCTTACAGGGTCGGCAGCGCGAGTGTGGCTTCTCTGGTGTTACACACGTCCATAGGCCACGGTAGCCACTTGTCATCTGGTGGGCCGTGCGCTTGTCTGCCACCTAAGTGGTATAAAAAAAAGCTGTCCAGTTGCTATGCCAACATCTATAGCAGTTCTTACGAGTTGTTTGAGTCTAGCTGCAATGCTTCGGTATCACCAGATGGCAGTCACTTCACGAAAAATTTCGAAGTTTAGCCAAATCTGTAGTTAGACTGGTAAAGCGGACCCCATACTCCAAGGTGAGAGCTTCGGATACGACTGGAATTAACAATAAGAAGAAAAAAAAGAAGAAATAGTGGAAACTATGTATATTAATAAGCTACAAAAAATGCCCGCAAACAACATCAATTTACAGTGTAGTATCAAGTGGACACCGTAGCCTACAAGATAGTCTAGGCAATGTACAATCCGGTTGCTTTTTAATGAGTAACTTGAGTATAGGAGACTGAAGGCACCTGCCCTGTACATGTTTATGAAGAACGAACGAAATGAACGATAATCTGTACTTAAAGACGAGAGGCAATACGTTTGTAGAACGACTTCTGAAATGTCTATCCCCATACATTGATTTATTCAATTATATTATACTAATAACTGCGCAATTTGTCTACCTGTTTTCTTAGTAAAAAAATATATAACATAACTAGCACCGCGCCGCGGTTTCGCCCGCGTAAATCCTGATCCCATGGGAATATCGGGATAAAAAGTAGCCTATGTTACTCACGAAGAATGTAGCTTTTTAATGAAAAACTTTTCAACGTTTATTCGTTACATACAAAAATACAAATCTTTCCTCTTTATAATATTATAATATAATATATAGTATAGATAAAGAAACCACTCCATAGATAGATAAAAAGTAACGAACTTCGTATCCGATTGCTTTTGTATGATTAACTTGAGTATAGAAGACAAGTCGGCTATTCTGTATTTAGACCTATTCTGAACAGAAGTTTAATAAAGAACGAATGAAATGAGCGGCAAATAACGCCTGGGTTGAAACGGGAAAAAATATTCGCGGGTTGAAAAAGGAACACCCATTGTGGTATTGGATATATGTACCTATATGAAACTTTATTTAGGCGGACTTAATGCCAAAGGCTTATTATCTGACAGTCTAACTTAGGGTGATGCAGAGAGGTATTAGGTCCGTCAATTGACTGTACCCCGCTAGATGATAAAAAATTGAGGTGCAGTCCAGAAGATACAGACCACCATTTCCGAAACTACATATATACATACATATAATCACGCTTTTATCCCCGGAGGGTTAGGCAGAGGTGAATTAACACCCACATTTCACCACTCATTGAATTCAGTTCCACGCAATAGGAGGTGAGCCTATTGTCATCTTCCGGGCATTATTGTTGACTCAAGCCATGCATTTGAGGCTGAGTCTGAGCTGTATATATCTGTCTGTTGTTAAGCCCAATCTCTTAGTCGCCTTATACGACACCGCATGGAAAGAGATGGGGTGGTCCAAATTCTACTCTGCCGGGAACCACGCGACTAATGAATAATTTCCGATACTATTGAACTTAAAATGGTGGTCGTGATAGATGCTATGGAGTATATCAAATGTCATATTTGGCATCATAATGACGTGGCACCTCACCCGCCACAGTATATAAAAATTATATTGGATTTTTTTTTTTTTCTCTTTTGGCATTCTGTTTCTTTTCTTTTGTACCACTGTATGCCGTGTCGCAATAAACTTTTTTTTTTCTTTTCTTTTATTGGAATCTGTTTGAATTAGATCATCATTTTATTTTAAAAAATAATTGCCTAGTCGCCCAAGGTGGTTTGGGCACGTAAAACGAATTTATTTGAATGAATTCCGCGCACGACTGCTCGGTCTAGATACCCGAAGTCTGAATATTTAATCTACCTAGTTCAATGCCTACTTTTATAGGACTGCAAATTATACCTACATAGACCTCATAACATAAACTCACGCCAATATCCCCGAAGGGGTAGGCAGAGGTGCTAACACCCATATTTCGCCAGTTTATATTTAGGTCCCAATGTAATAGGTGGCGAGCCTATTGCCATTAACCGGGCACTTATAAACCTGCGATAAATACACACATAACTTAGAAAAGCATCGAATAGTCATTGGTGTGTGCCATGGTGAAACCTGGGGATCGAACCCGAGACCTCGTGTCAGCAGTCCATTACCCATACCACTAGGCTACCGCGGTTTAGATAGATTTAGATATTAGATAGGTTTTAAATTTATTTTTGTATTTATTTATAGGATTTGCTTCAATCAGGTATAACATGTACTAGGTATACAGATATACAATATATTTTCCTGTACGTAAGTATAGTTTCCCTGTTTATTGATTCTAACGAGATTTAATTTTTCTTTAAGTACAGAATCTTTCAGCCCGCAAGGTTTTTTTTTTATATAGGACACGCCAACTTGACTACACCTCGCTACGCTCGCTACGATGGTAAGCTAAAGACAAAGTCTCAGGAAAGAGGGTCACCATTACAGACACTAAGCGTTACAATGGTGGCACTCAGCTTGGCGGCCTCATCAGATGCTTTTTCACGCCCCGCTTAAAGGCCCCGGGACTGTAGAAAGAAGGAAACACGTGTGCTGGTAATGAATTCCAGGTCTTGGTGGTGCGGCAAAGAAAAGAGTCTAAGGCCTGCACATGCTGTCCTATGTAGGAAAGGAGATGGTGGGATTAGTTGGAAGAGCTCGTCAGAACACTCACCATGGTGGAGACGGTAAAATACAGCCAAGGAAGCAATATCTCTACGCATCTGCAAAGGTTCTCGGCAGAGTAGAATTTGGGCCACCCCATCTGTTCCCATGCGGTGTCTTACAAAGCGATTAAGGATTTTGTTTTTTAACATCAGACAGATATATACAGCCTAGACTCAGCCTAAGATGTATGGCTTGTGTCAACAATATTACTCAGAATACGGCAATAGGCTCACCCCTTATTACGTGGGGCCGAATACAATGATTGGTGAAATGTGGGTATTAATTCACCACTGCTTCACCCTACGAGGATAAAGGCGTGATTATATGTATGTGTGTATGTAAGTATATTATATTTCCCTGTTTACTGATTCTAATGAGAATTTAAAAAATGAGTATCTTTATATATAATAATAATAATAAATCATTTAATTCGAACAAAGAAGTCCATATCTAGTTAGTACCATTGTTCTTACAAATTATGTTAGTGGAATTGGATTCTTTGTTTGCAGTCCGTTATATTATCAAATCTCAATATATTATCAATGTCAGGGTATATAGTAATGTCAAAATTGCAGTTTAATTGAAATAATAATTAATTATACTATTCGAATTGTTTGATGCATGAGACCATTATTAAAAAAAAAAAAAAAATAGATCTAATTCAATATAACAGCGCAACAACGACCAATGTGATATAATTATTTATTTTATTTTCACTACATTAAGCAAACAGCAATGGTTAATGTAGTGACAGTCAAACCTCTCAGCCATCATCCTCAGGATAGTGTTGGAGCTGGCACGGACCCTGCGCACCAGGGATGCGCACCGTTTCCGCATCGTTGCATAGAAGCAATCAATCCGTGATTCAGCAAACATCCCCGACGCACTGCAGTACCGAGGCAGCCCCAACAATACCCTGAAGGCATTGTTGTATTGAATTCGTAGGGCGCTGTACTGCTTCTGAGTATAGTCAGCCCACAGGGCGCAAGAGTAGAAATTGGTGCAATACGCTCTGAAAAGAGTTATTTTTACTTGCCTCGAGCACCGCGCAAACCTGCGAGCTATCATATTTGCTCTAACAGACAACGCCCTACGTTCCCGCTCTATATCCGTATCGTCTTTCAGGTCAGAGGTTACCAGATGCCCAAGGTATTTGAAAGTGTCAACCCTTTTCAGCGAGATATTATTCAATTTTATGCTAGGGATATTATCTGGACACTTACCCCTGGCCCGAAAAACCATACACTCACTTTTCTTAGTGTTATAGACCAGGCCATGACTGAGAGCATATTCCTCACAAATGCCGAGCAGCTTAGTCAGACCACAGACCGAGGCGCTCATAAAAAAAAATAAAGAAATATTTTTTGTGCATTCGTAGGAATATAAATAAACATACATACATACCTACCTACATACATACATACACACATAAAATCACGACTGTCTCCCATTGGGGTAGGCAAAGATCACAGATCTCCATTTCCTACGATCCAGACATACTACTCTCGCTTCATTCACTCTCATTACATTCTTCATGCATGCTCGTCGGTTAAGGATACCCCTGACCTGCCCCTTTTCTAAAACTTCCCCGATTTGGTCCAGGTATGTGCGCCTAGGTCTTCCCCTTCCGACGGTACCATCCACACTCGCCTCATACACCTGTTTCGTTAGTCTTATTTCATTCATTCTCTCAACATGACCATACCACCTTAAAATTCTCATCACTGCATCTTCTATCTTATATAAATAAAAGCAGTATTTTATAATAATATGTAGCAAGGTTCGTTCATTTAGCGAATAGGACATTATGTGAATCGGGCGTTTGCGAATGGTTAGGAGGACACCAACGGCATTAAAAAGGTCATATTGAACGATTCTGCAAAAAGCTAGTGACTACATGAATTTCCAGTAGATTTCAATACATTCCTATATTATTCGTAAAATGGTACTATGGTTACTAAGTGGATTCTAATTTCGTGTAAATATAACTGTAAGACAAAATATTAACCTAATACGATTATACTAGGTATCGGGAATTCTCGCGAATTATATCTTGGAACTTACTATTTCTGCCGACGTTTCGGATGCGTTGCAGCACCAGTGGTCACGACTTGACATCCGAAACGTCGGCAGAAATAATAAGTTCCAAAATACAATTCGCGAGAAGTTCCGATACCTAGTATAATTATGAATTCACACCGCGAAAGTTTAAAAATAACCTAATACGATTCTATTAAAGTTACCTTTTAAGACCTCCAGGTGAATTGAAATAAATTAAGTACATAGTAAGTAAATATATTCATGATTTTCTGTTAAACTCACACATTGGTCTTCATCCCACGCACACACAAGCTGTGGAATGATCTCTCTGCCCTGGTTTCAACAAGTGACTACAATGTGACTCCTTCAAGAAGGGCATTAGAAGGTTTCCTCAAGGTCAGCAGCACGAGTGTATCGCCACTGGTGTTGCATACGTTCATAGGCCACATTAACCACTTCCCATCAGGTAGGCCGAGTGCTATTCAGCCACCTAAGTGATATAAAAAGAAAGTAAACGCGAAATAAAATCTGTACCAATCCGTCTAGCCAACATGGAAACAGTAGGCCAAAGCCTCACAACATTGGGAGAGGCCTATGTCCAGCAGTGGAATGAAATAGGCTTATTGATTGAGTATCCCACCAGCATCGAGTACAGGGACCATAATAATTATTAGTGTAAATTTACCTCTGTTTCGAGAAACACCGAAATAAAATACAGTTTAAGTTCACAATATACACTGAAATCATTTGTTTTTACACATTTTATTTCACAACTCATTCAACTGTACACGTCTGAATTCAAACACGTTTTATAATTACTGAAATAGTATATATTATAACCATATGTAGGTTAGGCATTCAACAAACAGCAGGAAAATATGGAAGCATTATTCGTGTACATATATTTTATAGGGAAAATAATATTCTCGTATTACGGTCAGGTGCCGTGATAACCAAGGGGGAAAATATTATATAACTGAAATAGATATTAAACTAAGTCGCGCCAATGTTACATGCATCGAGACACGGAGTGCACATTGCAGTATGAAAAGAACATCATCCCACGCACGCTTAAGCTGTGGAAAGAACTCCCTGCTGTGGTTTTTCCAAGCGACAACAGCATGGAGTTCTTCAAGAAGGCCATTTGTAGGTTCGTACAGGCTGCACGAATGTGACGTTTCTGGTACACACGTACATAGGCAACGGTAACCACTTTCTATCAGGTGAGCGGCGAGCTTGTCTGCCCACTAAGTGGTAAAAAAATCCTACTAATATTATGAATATTAAAGTTTGTAACAATGGATGGATGCTTCTCCACGTAAAAAAATAGTCTGAAATAGCACGCAGACTAATTTATATATGGCAACGAAATCAGTATTTCCCGCGGTTAATTACGGGCCACAATTCAGTAGTATTTATATAAGGAAAAAAGTGATAAGGCTAAAGATGAAAATATAACATATTTCATGTTAGTGAATAGCAAGTTTTCAATTACACTCGATCTTTCTAATGAAATAAATACATATATACATACATATAATCACGCTTTTATACCCGGAGGGTTAGGCAGAGGTGAATTAACACCCACATTTCACTAATGATTGTATTCGTTCTCATGTAATAGGCTCCTATTTCCGAATTCCGGGTACTATTGTGGGCTCAAGCCGTACATCTGAGGTGAATCTGGGCTGTATGTAGGTATACATCTGTCGGATGTTGAACAGCCCTATCACTTAGTCGCCTTGTACGACACCGCATGGGAAGAGATGAGAGAATTCTACTCTGTCGGAAACCATGCAGCTAATCTATCTAATAAATATGCCGCCATTTTGTTCTGTGTACAGAAGGCATGGCAAGTCTATTAATTAAAAAGCTCTATGGATAGTATGGATGCGAACAACGTAGTTTTATGGTTGTGGCAACGGCACATGGCCTGTACAGCCTAAAAAATAAAAAAGACCAGGACATTCCTGAAAACATGGCTTCCATCGAACGCGTCTCGCTACGTTACAAAAAAATACATATTAACATCCAGAAACATTGGCTCGTACAGTCTTTGCATAGTCTGTAGAGTTGGCAAAACTTTTTATTTATTTATTAACAAAATTCCAAGTATTCAGTTCTTTGAATTATGAATGCTGTTCAGAAAAAAAAAGTGTCACAGTTCCTGAATGCAGCGGGAATGAATTTTAAATTCGAATTTGGAACGTGACGTAGAAACTTGATGAGTTAAATTAATGTTGAAACCTGCGTGTGTGGGGTTAGAAAAGTAGCGCCATTGTTGCATTTAGTGCTAGTCAAGATGTTTTAGATCGGTAACCATTTTTATACGGAAATCCCCACAGACACCCCTCGTCGGACAGTTATGCACCGAATTTAACCAACTAAAACCGGTCGTGGTGTAATGTGGCCCAATAAGGCATTCCTCTCGCACCTCGACTGACACTGGGCCATCTTAAGTTTCGAGAGGACCCCTCGAAGTTCATCTAAATCCACAGCTATTAAAGTTTTTGTTCCGTGCAGTCAATTTACCCCACGGAGGTTATGTCGGATTCGAATCAACTAAAACGCACGTCTCTGTGAGTCGTTGTTGGTTGCCGGAGGTGACATTGGTAGGCATATCCCTATTACCCCAGCCGTTCCAGGGTCAAGACTCTCGACAAGGCACTCCTCAGGTGTGGGGACCACGGAGTGTCCAATTCGTCTCCGGAAACGCAACGCGCGCTGCCGACGCGGCCTGCTTCTGCCAGGGTAATAGGTGGCTCCACCTGTACTACCCCAGGCCTGCGCTAATGGGAGGCGGAGTTACCTAAGTACACGGGCAGCACGGTTTGCGATTCTCCTTCGCTCTCGCTGCACCTACTATAACGTATATAACATTGAGATTCAATCGTTATAACATTAGTTATGTTTACAAACAATAATAAACAATTAAAATAAAACTAAAAGAGCAATCTGTCAATATTTGGTAGGGTATTTGGTAGGTACTACAATATATAAATTATTAGCGACTCCTCAGTTCTTGATTACTCCGAATTTTTATTGCATTTTTTGCGTGATGAAACACTATTTTATAACAGAATAATTTTCGAAGAAAACTGTGAACGGAGAGAATCCGATTAACTGGTCCACAAGGCAATAAGAAGATATAGTATTTAAACCTATAACAAATTATACAATCCCCTCAAACTTACAAAACCATCTAAAATATAGCAAAAATTTCACAAGAGGACATCCAGCCGGACAATTTTCATTAATTCCAGTATAAACAAAATGAAAAAACACTGCGTAATAGGAGCAACTGCTGGGGGCGGCCACCCTTCCATCGATTTAACATGCGGGGGAGTCCCCTTCCCGCGTCTAGATCGGCGGTGAAATATTTAAATGGTCTTAGGTTTAAACACTGCACAGTTTTATGTACGCTCCTGTTTTACTGTCTTCTGTTTATCTATTGCAAATGCATTTTTTATATCATTTAGGTCGGATAAACGTACGGCCCACTTGATGGTAGACGTTTGCAACACCACAGTATTTAAGTAGGTAGGTACATTAATTAATTCTTCCTCAAAAACAATAAATTGGAGTTGAAGTTTAGGTTTAAAATCACTGAGGACAGAATATGATGATTCTCTTAGTACCTTCTTTATAGATATCTATTTTAGCATGGCGAAGCTTATGGCTCATTCTTCACCTGTCACACTATACACTCTGTAAACCCTAGGGCCTTAGGGAGAAATTCGCTATCGCGAGATTTGTTTTCTTTTTATGGCATGCTGATTTTATGATTTTCTCTCTGAAAAAGTAGTTGTTGATTTTACTGAAAAAAAGTAGGTAGGCTGTACAAGAACACAGAAAAGAAGTTCAGCCGAGAGAGTTAGATGGGAAAAAACGGACCCCGGATTCGACCAGGAGTAACGCAAGGATGATGGTGGTGACCCGGTTTCGTGATGAATAAATGTTAGTAACCGACAGACTAACGGATCGAATTGGACCTCGGCTCCGGAGATTTTTAGTAAAATTCCATTCACTCCTTCATAAATGAAAGGTTCCCGGTGAAGTAGAATAGGACCACCCCATCTCTTCCTGCAGGTGTTGTAGGAGACGACTAAGGGCAGTTCTCCATCAGACAGTAGACACACAGTCCATGAGTGCCCCCTTGATGGCAGTAGAGGTTCGCCCTCTATTAGGTGGCACCGAAAATCATAGTTGAAAATTGAAGGTCGACGTCTCAATACCCACGTTCAATTTCGGGATCTCGCTAATTGAATTGAAAGTGTCAGTATCGATTACAATTCGGTAGCAGAGTTCTAAATTTGTTTGTTATAATTACACACTGTTAATACACCTCTGTCTAACCCTTCGAGGATTTACAGGCGTGATTATATTATGTATGTCTGTTTGTATTAGTGAAAGATATCAGTGCAAAAACGTACCACGACTGGTTTATTAGCGCCTATCACGGAAATATCGTCAAGTCGGAAATTCGTATTACCGAACGAGTCAATTCAAATTACCGCTTTTAAACCTCCAAAGGAAATTGCACGCAGATTATGAAGAGATACCGGATGCTAAATCGTCAGATCTAGGTACCTTCGCTTAAAATTATGTAGTCCTAAGGATTTTATAAATTTGTGTAACAATTTGTGACGATGGTAAATTAATGAATCTGTGTTATTATTATTTGAGATTGACATGGTCATTCACATTAGTAATGTAAAACTCGGTGGGATATTTACCATGTTTATTATTTTTGCTGAGTAACCGATATTTTGGGGCTGTTACAAGCGCCATGATCACGGTGTAATGGTAAATACCTCGGCAAGTTTTACACTATTAATGTGTAAATATTTCATGTAAAAATGGGTTGAACCCTATCTGAGGGCCAATTGTTCTTCAAAATCTCCAACTTACTCTCTTCTTTATTCTCAATTTCTAAAAGACATAAACGGTAAATACGTAACACTATTTTCTAAAAGAACTTTGACATCTTGGTCATTTTTGAAGATTAAGATTAGATCCAGACTGAATTTTGAACAGATTCCGACAAGAGCAGAATTTGGACCACCAGATCTCTTCCCATGCGGTGTCGTCAAGGCGACTAAGGGATAGGGCTGTTTAACATCAGACAGCTGTCTGATGTTAAACAGCCTAGACTCCGCTACATATGCATGGCTCAAGTCAACAATAGTGCCCGGAAAACAGCAATAGGCTCACTCCCTATTATGTGGATCCAAATACAATGATTGGTGGAATGTAGGTATTAATTCACATTTGCCTAACTCGCTGGGGATAAAGGCATGATTATTTGTATGTTATAACGAGAATTGGGCATCTGGCAGAGATACAGACATAATGTTTAAATACCAGAATGGTGATGTAATGCTCAGTATCAGTGGAATGTGGAAACGATGATATAGTTTTGTAACTCAGCCTGAAATACATCACCGCTACACAGTCAACATCAGAATGATCTTGACTGCAAAGTCTCAAATAATCATAATATGTACCAAGGTATTATGAGAAAATTAAATTGTCGTATTGATTCTATTATTGGTGTATAAGGTGTGTAACAAATATCAGAACAAACAGCCAACAGGAAGGGGGAAAAACCTACAGAATACCGAGGCCATAATAACTTCGCGTTGTGTTCCCAGCGGTGAGTAGGGTAGCCAGAGCTCACTGGAGAATTCGTGCTGTCAGTGGGAAGACTAAAGGCTTGTCCTGCTTTGTCTTCTACACTGACGGCTAAAAAAAACTCTTGTGCTTACAGGGTCGGCAGCGCGAGTGTGGCTCTTCAGGTTCAGATACACGTCCATAGGCCACGCCCAACAAGCAAAAAGCGGTTTTATAATTATCCTAAGACCAATTTTCAATAGACTTATTGCGAACTCATAAGAGCTTACAAGCCCGGAAAAGGGCCCACTTTATTAGTGTATTCAGTTTTTTAACAGTGTAATAGTACCTTCGTGGAATTCAACTCACGACTGTAACAGCCGTGTAGCGGCATTTTGCTAAACCATACAACCCTACGAAATCTATTATTAGTCTCGTATAAAACTAAACTAGATTGTTATGCACTTCTACAAGTTCTCATTTCGTTCATTTCGTTCAGTCAATCATTCAGTTATCAATATTGGGAGTTTTACACGTTCCGTATACATAATAGTGAAAACTTTATTAAAATACTTAAGTACTAATAATATTTTGGACATTAATAAGGTAAGTTATTTGATAATTCTTCAGAGTATTTCATGTTGTTAATCAAAAACGTACAGGGAACTCGTATATCTCGTGCAACATATCAAGTTTAATGTGAGAATTTTAAAGCGCTTTTTAAAATAAGTAATTTTACATTCATATTCTTTATTTAAAAATAACAAAATGTTCCCCATTAGTCATTTTCGGTAGCCATTTTTAGATTAGCATTTCGAAGTGTTCTACTATACCACTATAGACAAACTCGGTTCTATAATGTCTCATAGTAGCTGCATTCACTCGCCATGTTTTTATCTTTTGTGTTTTGGGGATCCGTGGTGAAATAAGAAAAACGCTAAATGTACAACTTAATATTGAAATAAAACCCGTAGATGGTATTTGTGTTCATGAAAATAAGTAGGTATGTATTTATTGACGATTTGTGTAAGTAATTAATATTTTTTGTTTGAATGTTGTTTCAGTTTTGTTGACTGAAAAACCCCTTTCAGTTTTCGGTACACCATCCATAACGAACAATAATAAACATAATAACATCCATGATTCAGGAACAAACATTCGTGTTCATCACATAAACATTTGCCACACAGGATTCGAACCCGCAACCTCTGCATCTTTAGGCAGGGTCACTGAACCAAATGGGCTGTCAATGTTATTATATTTAAGTATTATTTCTATTATTTGAAGGTGTCAACGAGCTGGAGCAATGGTTATATTTCTACATATCGACCGGTTTTTGACCAGAAAGGATTACCGTTTATTAAAAAAATTAAAGTGGCATTGGATTGCAACGCATTTTGTACTGACAGACAAATGCTACGGCTGTGGTCATGAAGTCTCTAAAGACAGGCCGCAATGGCCTGTCTTTTATTATTATTTTATTTTATTATATTATATTTTATTGTGAATCAAGAAATTATAATATAACTTTTCATTCAAGATATTATTAGTTGATTGTATATGAGCACAGAAAGATTTATGAATTATTATTGTGGTAGTAAGTTTATAATAAGTAATTACAAAAATATTTATCCAAAGTAGCTTATTAAAGATTGATTAATGGTGTTACATTATAAAAATGAGCAAGTTGTTTTTATTAAATTTTGTTTTATTTCACAGCTTTATGTATTTACAGAGTGTACAGTAATGGTATAAAAAAAATATGTATGTAATTGGATACTAACAAGCTTACATTTTATATCTGTGGTTTTAAAAACACTGTCCACCTTTTTAAGTTGTCTGTTGTCACATTTATAAATGTTGAGAAATGAAAATTTTAAAGGTTCTTCAAACGCATCTTCAGTATTTTCAATAGAATAGCCGTGTATTTCTATAGTCTGCTGTTGGCTTTCGTTAACTTTATAACATACGGAAATAAACTTGACCACTTTATTTTCATTGGTAAGAAACCATTTGTCCTGCTTCCTGTCTCCAAATGCAAAACTCCCCCAGGTTCTCCACGCTTAGTTTTTTTAATCATTGGGTAATTTAGATTTTTCTCCAACAGTCTATCTACATCAGTTAAGACTCTTTTATTAATTCTTTTAGCTACTTGTTGAAGTGCTTTGTTTCCTTGTCGCACCATTTTTTTCATGGAGTAAAATTTATTTTCAAAGGGATAAGAATAAAAATTTTGAAGAATCCCATATTTCCTTACTTCCTGGATCAAATGTAACAGATTATGAATGTTACTTGTAACATAATCTTTTCCATATATATTTTGAAATTTTTTAACGAAGTATTTTAACATTTTTTCAGCGATTCACAGAAATTGAAAATGTTTTTAATTGGAGCAAATCGTGATGGCAAAAAATAAGTGCATAAAATGATTAAAAGGTTCAGTTCTTAAAATCTCTTTTAGTATTATAAAACTGAGATAGTAAAAAAGGTACGAAATTCAGAACCTTTCCAATGTGCTAAAACATTAACTGATCTATGTATGTATTTCTTCAGGCAAATGACATTCTAACAAAAAATTGTTAACTTCTCGAGCACTCCATTTTGTAAAGTACGTCCCTCCAACCAATTACAGTCTCTTCATTAAACCGAGATCCATTAAATGTAGGGAATCTGATACGGCAAAGTCTTCTATCATGTCAATGTTAAATTTTAGCAATGGCGAGTCACACTTATGATGTTGCCCATAACTCTGAACGAAAATCATTATCATTTCAGTTAGGGCTATCGATTGCAATGAATGTCACAGTATTTGATCTATGAGAATATTTCCTAACTACTGTGCATTTTAAGCACCCACGTTTACTATTAAAAGTACCAAAGTACCAAATAATACATGTGATATTTATTGACAAGGTAGATATACTTCTCACACATCTATGTAAACCGAATATACAAATGCATTCAGTTATTCAAACAAACTTGTAAGTAAAGGTATATATGTTTATAAGAAGATGCCTTATTATATATAGGTATATACCTTTTATCATAGCTCTCACTGGCGAGTCACAAATAAAGGCTCTTAATTTTAAGCACAATAATTTTTCTGTTTTGGAATTGGTAGTGATTTTCAAGCCATTTTCTTCTATCTGTTGCATTTCTGACACAAAAGGTTCCAAGAAAGCCTCCAGATCCGATGGTTTACCTTCACCAGCTTATATTCCTTAAAAAGTTCCTTAAAAATTATTCTAAAAAATATTTGAGTCATAGTCCAATATACTATTAATTTGTGCGGAACCCTCGCCAGGTTTTGTGAATTGAACTTCAACCGGCTCAAGATCAGAACGTGTCTAAACCACCTATTGCAAGGGTAAATAATCTTATAATGACTTTTCCAACGAATCAATAAGTGTTTCTTTGACAATAACAGTATTGAACATAGCTCGTATGAAATCATTACACTTATAATAGCATGTGGCAAGTATGTTATTAGTAAAAGTAGTATCTTTATGAGTGTTTATAAGCTCACATTAAACTACATTCAATTATGACTTACAAATGCTTTTATAAAACTACTTTATTTGTAACGGACTCAAATATTGTACTTATTAGCGCTTAAAAAACTAGGTAACAAGTGTAAATGGAATCAAGTGTATTTACACTTATGGACAGCTTTAATAGGAGATTCGGGTCTATAGTAGCTTAATAAGCAATCTTAAAAGCGCTTACAAGTGCTGTTTATAAGAACCTTCATTCTTAAGTCTGATTGCTCTTACTAAAAGCTTTTACAAGAGGGTGCAGCTTATAGTTATCTATATACGTAGTATTATAAGCCCTTAAAAGGCTAATTATCAGAATAATCGTGATCAAATACCAAATAGCATTTTCTGAGACGGAAATAAGAGTAATTGCGATCGCCAAAATCAATATAAGAATGTTATAAGTGTCTTATTCCTATAACATATGTGTTCTGAGACTATTTTGCTTGTTGGGCGGTAACCACTTTCCATTAGGTGGGCCGTGTGCTAGCCTGCCACTTAAGTGGTATAAAAAAAACAACAAAGTATTAAAATGATTTTGAGTACTTTATTATATCTAGTGGAAAAGCACCCTTACACGAACTCTTCGACTATAACCATTCGAAATCAGAATTAGATTATATAGTTCGATATTTAAAATTGTAGGTCGACGTCTCAATACCAACGTTCAATTTCGCGATCTCGCTAATCGAATTGGAAGTGTTGGTATCGATTACAATTCGGTAGCGGAGTTCTAAACTTGTTTGTTTTAATAACTAATTAAGTCGATAGGTATCGACTGACGATATACTTTTTTTACGATTAATTGACCTGATAAGTTAACCTTTCAACTGAATCTGTCACGATTTATTTTACATACATACATACATGTTGTAGGTGTCAATTTTACTACAATTTTTTTCTGACATGGACTTTTAATTAATTGAATTATTTTGAAACAAATTAGTTGACATTCTTCAAATCAAATTATCTACCTACTTGCATGACATTTTGTATTTAATTCTTATTTATTTTTCTGAAGTGTAACATTTTGTGCATGAGTAAAAAAGTTGTTTTATTTATTTAAAATTCTGTAGTAAATTGAATGTGTTGTAAATTTATAGGTTAAATTTTTTCAAACACAATGTAAATTGTTCATGAAATAAATAAATTAAATCAAATCGTACATATAAATACGCCTTTATCCCCGGAAGGGTAGGCAAAGGTGAATTAACACCCACAATTCACCAATAATTGTATTCTATCCCACGTAATAGGAGGTGAGCCTATTACCGTCTTCATGACTCAAGCCATGCATCTGAAGCTGAGTCTGAGCTGTATATATCTGTCTTATATTAAACAGCCCTATCCCTTAGTCGCCTTGTACGACACCGCATGGGAAGAGATGGGGTGGTTCAAATTCTACTCTGCCGGGAATTTTATGTTATTTAATTTGTGGTGACGGAGAAAGAATACAAGTATCACCATCCCCTCTCATCAGAAGAGTGTCGTAATAGGCGACTAACGGAGAAATACGCAGATGATATGCGAGAGAAGGAAAACTCGACATAAAACTATGTACCAATCCGTATCAAAATATTATGTACCAATCCTTCTGGCCAGCATGCAAGTTGCCCAATATTGGGAGAGGCCTATGTCCAGCAGTGTACTGCGATAGGCTAGAATTTATCTACACTACCCCCGACAGCAGCAGTCATTGCATTCAGCAGTCACGAAATCAATCAAAACGTCGGAATTAGTGTAAAGTAAATAATAAGATAAGATAAGATACGAGAAGATAAGATATTTTTTTTCTTTATTGTTCACAACACAACCTATTACACAGTAAATGTACGGACAAATTATGAAGTGGCGGTACAAATGGCGGCCTTATCGCTACAAGCGGCGGTATATCCGCCCGATTGAGCAGTCCGACTGGGGAAGTACCTCCGCCCTACAGAATACCGCGGTTATAATAACTTCGTGTTGTGTTCCCAGCGGTGAGTAGGGTAGCCAGAGCTCACTGGAGAATTTGTGCCGTCAGTGGGAAGACTAAAGGCTTGTCCTGATTTGTCTTCTACTGACGGCACAGAAACTCTGTACTTACAGTGTTGGCAGCGCGACTGTGACTCCTCAGGTGTTACAGACGTCCATAGGCCACGGTAACTACTTTCCATCAGGTGGGCCGTGTGCTTGTCTGCCAACTAAGTGGTATAAAAAAAAAAAAAGAACGAAACAAAATAAAAAGCAGTACTTATAATTTTTTATAAAAATAATTGTATACAATGTGTAATGTCTGTGTAAACTTCCAACGGTATCACATAACATTCTCTACGATCATAATATCAGTGAATATATTCTGAAAATCGTGTTCCCACATTCAATATTGTGTATTCAAACTTGTACAGCGGATGCAAAATATTATGTGTCATATAAAATTATACAAACATGTTTTCATTTCCGTGCACACAGTAATATAAATATAGAATGAATGCAAACGGTTGTGACACGATGCCTTTTTGAAAGGGCGACGTGGAGACATTTTGAAATACAGCCTGACTCGTGCATTGTCGGTGAGTGCGCAAGAGAAATGAGTACACAGAAGATCCACTAGCATTTTGAATCAATGATACCTTTTTCAAATGAGGACGTATTTGTGAAGGCGCGCGTTTTTTTATAATATATTTATTGGTTGTAGCAACTCCGATTTCGTTGCATTTTTCAACTGCTGCCTAATAATAAAAATAAAATTACCATATTTACAATGGAACTTTAAACAATTATACTATTCATTATTATTATATATAATGTATTTAAATATATTTCTTTATTATGTTGGTTTTATTTTTCTGTTAAAGTTTATGGAGATATTATGAATGATAGTGATTGACTATCTTGACGCAAACAAATCTGGCTTATATTTGGCACAGAGAAATAGATTATGGTCTGGAATAATACATAGGCTTTTCATTCCCATAAGTTACCTGGAACGAGATAAGTATTCCAGGCGGACGCAATCACTCGTTAGTAAAAAATATAAAACCAAAAGATAAGTTTCTGTCTATAAATATTCTTAGTATTTCCCTGACTGCCTTATTTGAGCGTAAATAGGTCAAGGTCACTGGACCTAACCGCCGCTATCATTTAAGATGGCGATGTGAATAGCACAGAGATTTAAGTGGTTATCTCTGGGCAGTGGCAACTGGCACCCGGCCAAGGGTCAAGTTTTATGGGTACAAACCCCACGTGGGACAATAATTTATGTGATATATAAGTAATACTTCTGAATTGTATTAAGTCATTAACAATCTGGTACATCTACTAATTAGCGGACTAGGTTTAGGCGCAAGCTTTCCTTGAGCTTGAAAGGCACAGATGGCCGTCGCTACTATAAATGATAATGGAGGAGTCCTTACTCCCTGTAAGTAGAACCCAGACTCTAAGGTAAAAACCTCAAAAGCAATCGGAAACAATGCTCAGATAAATAAAGTAGTTCTTCTGTATAAATCTTTAATGTGACAATATAATAAAATCCTAGAATACACAGTTAGAATTACTGTGCAGTTTTTTTGCTCGCATTTCGCATCACTCGTATGTCACTGACGTTATAGAAATGAAGCGAAATTTAAAACTATGAATTCACTTTTTAGAGCCGACTCTCTATGCAATGGTCACTTTTCTGTTTTTATTGCCACCGATTTTTGAAAAAGGAACGGCAACACGAGTTACTCATTAATTTATTTAACGGTCATTGGATACAGCTCCTTATAGCCTAGCCACTACGAAAAAAAAATTTGTGTGACTACATAATAATTACTTTTTAAGTATTTAGTAAGTTACTTAGTAAGTTTCCGGCAGAGTAGAATTAGGGCCACCCCATCTCTTCCCATGCGGTGTCGTAAAAGGCGACTAAGGGATAGGGCTGTTTAACATCAGACAGATAAATACAGCCCAGACTCAGCCTCAGATGCATAGCTCGAGTCAACAATAGTGCCCGGAATACGGCAATAGGCTCACCCCCTATTACGTGGGACCGAATACAATTATTGGTGAAATATGGGTGTTAATTTACCTCTGCCTGGATGGTTACATCCAGGCATAAAGGCGTGATTATATGTATGTATGTACTTTTTAAGTAAAAAATAAAAATGCGTCTGGCAATGTTACCTACACAAGTATTGCAAACTGAAAATTATTCTCGAACCTTCTATCCGATCCGAATCTATAGATTCTGTTTACATACAGTTTGCGAAGTAAGGGTGGTGAATAGGGGTGTTCACAGTCCATTGAACGATGTTCTATCCGTTGAGTTAGTTTGGTTACATGTTTGGTCGAACCCAGCCATTCTACAGTAAACTAAACAGTGACTCGGGAAACTGTAGTGACCTCTAAATTCATCCATTTTTTGTGAGCGTTGGGATGAATATATTGACAATAATATGTATAAATATTCAATATAATATGTATGAAATAATTTGTGGACTTGAATAGTTCAATAATGTTAGAAATTGTCAAACGAAGGCATTTAAAGTTAGCACTACAAAGCTTAGGCGACGTGAGTTGGCCCAGAAAAAGCACCCGTTAAACGGTAAAATTACATGAGATTGAATAAGTACCTATACACATAAAGATTGTTGAAATATTTATGCTTATTTACCTCTGCCTAACAGGTTACCCCTGTGGCGTCACTATAGTAAATACAAGTATTTAATCAAAACGAAAATTGGGTTATTTGGGGCCCCACCACCATCTTGGGGCCCAAGTTAACAAGTTAGGTACGATGTCATACTTAGAAAATGTCGTCTTAAATCATAGCATCGAAAAAGCATCTAACAAGCCGTATTTAATATATTTCTGCTCAGCCCTCCGGCAGTAGAAAGTCGTGATATAAAGACTACACAAGATATGAACACGCATTATCAATTTCTAATTTCACGCAACCCACTCCGCATGTCGAGGTAATATTTGTAACATTACCGCGGCTAACCATTCCGAATATTAACTGCGGACATTCCCGGGGGCAACACTAGTTATTACTATAAATCTCATGAGCAAACTAGATAAGGCTGGTGCCTCACATGTGTACTTGTTATTTAGACGATAGGGTTATTGCGTTCAGTTATTTTTATATATTTTACAGTTCGCTACGGTTGCCAGTGTTAATAACGTAGTTGAGTGAGATGAATTCGATTTGTTCCTCAACGCAATTTTTTTAATAATATTTATGTGTATGAATTAGTTCATTTGCATTAGTCTGGCTTTTTTTATACAACTTTCCTAAGTTCACAGACACGCATACGGCTCAACTGATGGAAAGTGGTTACCGTGATCTATGAACGTGTGTAACACCAGGGGAGTCACACCGATGCTGCCGACGCTGCAACAACAGAGATTTTCTGTGCCGTCAGTGCAGAACAAAATCAGGACAAGCCTTTGGTCTTCCCACTGACAGCACAAAAACTCTCCAGTGAGCTCTGACTACCCTACTCACCGCCAGGAACACAACACAAGGTTATTTTAGCTGTGGTAATCTGTAGGGTGAAGGTACTTCCCCAGTCGGACTGCTCAATTGGGACGGAAATACCGTCGTGTTCTAACTCCTTTTTTGTGTATATAATGTACGTATTTACAAATTTAAGTATGTATATTTGCCGCTAATGGTTTGATTTGAAAAAAATTCAGTTACGGTAATTAACGCTTGATGTAGCTACTGAAGACTGCATTGCGAACCATTCAGATGCCAGTTGCAGCTTACCAGTCAACGTGTCGGTGGAACAGTCATTAACTAGCTTTTGACGAACCTATATAATGTAATTCATTCACTCGATGAAACTCACAGTTGCATAAAGCGACCGAACGCAGACAGACGTCTAAACTCTGCAATATCGAAACCGTAGCTAAATCGAATACTTTCGCGATTGAACACAGAAAGTCACCTAAACGCGTCAATCAATGAAATTTTATTGCAATATTTTTTTTAACCACTTAGGTAGCAGATACGCACACGGTACACCTGATTGGAAAGTGGTTAGCGTAGCCAATGGACGTGTGCAACACCAGGGGGGTCGCGAGTGGCAGAAGAGCAGAAGAAGGGCATTATAACTTGAAGAACCCCACATTGCAGTCGCTTGAGAAAACCACGGCAGAGATTTCCTTTCATAACTTAAGCGTGCGGGCTAACTAGTATGTTAGTATACAAACTATTCAAATCGAGGTATGGATTGGAAAAAATGAATGTTTAAACAGGACTCGAACCCGCGACTTATCCCTTATAGGTGGAATGTTCTGACCACTGAGCAACTTAGTCAATTGAGCATTCGAAATACAACATACAATCGTCGCATCAATACCCTGTAAGGGACTGTTAGTTAGGCTTCAAGTCCCGTTTGCACATTCACTAATTCCAATCAAAATCGAACCAATATCATTGTTTACAACTTTACCATTGATCTTTGAATAAATAAAGTCGTTTATACATAAACTACAAAGTCGGGCAGGTGTGACGCCGCCTTTAGAATGTTCCCCGAGCTATAAGCTGAAACTATTATTAAGGACACTTACACATGAAGCATCGCGTGACCTGTGCCATCAGTCCTCTCGTATTTAAACTACTTGTCTGACAGTTACTAGTCTGGGAGACGCCTTTATTTAAAAACGGCGCAGGTGAACGAAGACGGGAATATAGTACTTTGACATCAGGTAGGATTGAGGTCACAAGGGTGTATGACCCCAACAAGTTCTTGATCCGCGTGGAGATGGTGAAAGAATACAATCAATCTCATCCGTTGGGTGTCTTAAGAGGTGACTACGAGAAAAATACGCAGATGATATCAGTGCGAGAGAAGGAAAACTCGAAATAATTCGTGTTGTGTTCCCAGCGGTGAGTAGGGTAGCCAGAGCTCACTGGAGAATTTGTGCTGTCAGTGGGAAGACTAAAGGCTTGTGCTGCATTGTCTTCTACTGACGGCACAGAACCTCTGTACTTACAGGGTTGGCAGCGCGACTGTGACTCCTCTGGTGTTACAGACGTCCATAGGTCACGGTAACCACTTTCCATCAGGTGGGCCGTGTTCTTGTCTGCCAACTAAAAAAAAAGAAAAACCTTTTCTTTCTGTAATCTTTTCTTTTTTTTTTTTGAAAAAAAGAATATTAGAACCTAAATAACTAACATTCCCCTCTAACCTCTCCAGCTAAGCTAAATTGCTTGTGTTACGTTGGTAGTGTAATGGCCAGGATTCGAACTCGGGACCTTTCGATCGCAAGGCCGACTCTTTAACCACTAAACTACCGACCTGTCTCGCCAGCTGCGTACAAATATAGATTAAAGCCTCCCAACATTGGAAGAGGCCTATGTCCAGCAGTGGGCTGCAATGGGCTAATTGACTGATTGAGTTCTTGAGGGCCCAAGATTATCTGCACCATGGTGTAACTGCTGATAGACGGACAATGGATAGACGGTTTTGATGCAGTTTCTTCTTGAGGATATATATTTTTTTTTTATACCACTTAGTTGGCAGACAAGCACACGGCCCACCTTATGGAAAGTAGTTACCGTGGCCTATGGACGTCTGTAACACCAGAGGAGTCACAGTCGCGCTGCCAACCCTGTAAGTACAGAGTTTCTGTGCCGTCAGTAGAAGACAAATCAGGACAAGCCTTTAGTCTTCCCACTGACGGCACAAATTCTCCAGTGAGCTCTGGCTGGATATAATTTAGACGGCAACTGTCTCAATTAGTGACGTACCGGATGGAACGATAATACGGGTAAAAATAACGAATCCGCCGATACGAATATCCAACACATCAATCTGTTAGGGACTTAAAGATAACAATCTTGTAGCGACTTTTATAAAAACATATTTTAAGCAAATAAACTAAGCTTACTAACTGACTATCTAGTGGCTCAATTTCGGTTATTAGTCTTTAAAATGTATTTCTAAACGGAAAAATATTCAATCAATCAATTAGTCCACCGCTGGACATCGGCCTCTCCCAATGCGCGCCATTTTTCCGATCCTTAATTATAACATATTAAAAAGATACATAGAGATTGTTTATGTTTACCTAAGTACCTAATGGAGTAAGTAGCCAATTTTAAGCTCGTCATTGAAACATTTTTCTAAACCGAAAACGGGCGAACGAAACTTAAAAGCTAATAACTACGAAACAATGTTGCCATTAAAAAAATATTGTAACACCAACTCCGCCTTGTAACAACTAATCGAAGCTAAATATTTCTCTAGAGACGCTGCTTCGCAACGTAAAGAGAACCATAACATAGTTAATAATTCAGTGCTCAATAAGACACACAATTACTTGCAACCGCTATGAAACATTATTCCTTTGCACCAGCCGCACAACCCGCATTGCTTTATTCGAGACCAGAGTAATTAATGTTGTAGAAACACTTCATAGGCACAACGCAATTTGAACCATATTGGTTCTTGTAGACCTAGTTATGACTTATTAGGCTGTACATCTACGACTTCTGTGTAAATAAACTATTAGATAAGCAATTTAGGATATTAACAATGTGTCAGGCATCCTAGACATCCCGTATCAGCCGAAAATGAATATTAAATTTCGAATATGATGTTGACTAGATGAGTAAAGCATCAAACACAGGCGCGTTAAAATCGGACGATAATACCGCACGCGTTATTGCAATATCCGTTTTTAATCGTTTTGACTCGACGATAAACTGCTGCTATAAAAATAGCGCACGCAATTGTTTGAAGAAATAGTGAAGTATTATCGCAATAACGCATGCGGTATTATCGTACGATAATACCGCGCATATCAGGTGACGCTTTAACGTAATATGCTGTTATATTCTGTATG
The DNA here is from genome assembly GCA_963662185.1 of Eilema griseolum. Lineage (NCBI taxonomy): Eukaryota > Metazoa > Arthropoda > Insecta > Lepidoptera > Erebidae > Eilema > Eilema griseolum. The sequence continues at coordinate 10,512,407 of OY759254.1, read as the reverse complement.
ACAGCATTAAAAACTTACTGGAATATTACTGGACAAATTAGTATTGGTTCATCGCAATGCAATGGTTTTTGGGGATATTTAAAGTTTAATTTTTAATATGTATAAGGTACACAGAAAACTTGGATTTCATCTCAATTTAATAGAAGTTCTATCGCACAATGCGCACTTTATACGTTAAATGAGTAGTGTTTGTAAGACCCTTAAAAGAATTGTTTTTTTTTTATTAATTGCAAATAATATACCTACCTACCTACTAATACTGCTAATAATATACCTACCTATATTATAATAAACTCACGCCTATATCCTCGAAGGGGTAGGCAGAGGTGCTAGCACCCACATTTCGCTTATTTTTATTTAGGTCCCAATGTGATAGGTGGCGAGTCTATTGCCATAAACCGAGCATTTATAAACCTGCGATAAATACACACATAACTTGCTTTGGTAAGACCTGGGATCGAACCCGAGACCTCGTCTCAGCAGCCCATTACCCAGACCACTAGGCTACCGCGGTTATTATATAGGTATGTATGTTATATTATAATGTACTAAAATTATAACTGAGCTTGTAAACAAACTGAGTGAACAAACCGTTATCGCACTCAACCACACTTCACGATGCTGTCATTGAGTTCGATATAATATGGGACTTCACATAAATATGCCGTTTTTATTGTCATTTTAAGTTTACAATAGGTATAGTCAACTTGTCATCTATGTATACTTATAGGTCTAAAGTTTGCTTGTTTGAACGCACTTATCTCGGAAACTATCATAGAATTTGATAAGTAAATGATTCTTGTATGCCACAAGGTCGATGCGAGAGGCCCCGTGCTGTTTTAGTCAGTTAAAGTCCGAAATACCTACCTCACCGATAGCTCTGATGAGGAGGAGCCCGAGAGGATTCCACATGTGTAAGAAAAAATATCAATTAAGGTATACCTCTACCATGGCAGTATCATTCGTTCTTCTAACACCCAATAGACTTAATAACAGTGCTTACCTGAAACAAAAACAAAATAAATAATTAGTAATAAAATTATATTATTGGAAAGTTAAGTTAAGTTGTACCTAGTTGGAAATCGGCCAGGGTGCAAGGGATAGTCCTGTTAATCTCACAGCAACCAAAAATGACCCACAGGCGGCGTGTGGTCGGTTCGAGTCCGACATAACCTTTACCACCGGCTCTGGTGGAGGGGAAGGGAGGGGGGGGGGGTAGTGTTCGGGGGATTTTGCGCACGTAAAAAAACCTAGTTGGAAATATTACTTTATTTGGAATAATATCTCTATTCTCTTTTTACATGTTGATTGTTGTTGACTGCACAGAAACTCATATGGTTCCAGAGTTGGCAGCGCTAGTGTGACTCCCTTGGCGTTGCACAAGTCCATAGGCCATGGTAACCACTTTCTATCAGGTGGGCCGTGTGCTCGTCTACCAACCAAGCCATATAAAAAAAATATATTTAGCTTTTCCCAAATCAGTCATGGTGGGTCCGTGGCTCTACTTTCGAAACGGCCTACAATATTTTCCATGAAGCGACTGCCATCAGACCTCCGCGAACTACTGGCGGTAACGAATTGTCTTTCGGACTAAACAGCAGTAATACACAATAATGTTAACGGGAATTAACGCGAATATTGTTTTTTTTACGTACATAATCACTAATACGTTTGCATACGAATGAAACTAAATCCAGTAACTTGTCTCTCAGCTGACATGAGATTTGCTGAAATTTAATATTATATGACATACACATAATATCAGACATTAATATTGAAAGTGGTTTGCAACATCCTGTATAGGAGGGGCTTAATATAGGTAGGTACTCATGTCATTATGGAAATTGGATCGGCATGGCTTTTTCAAACATTAACTCCATTTATGTAGTTTTTTTTTTCTTTACGTGCGCAAAATCCCTACGGATACCTCCCGACCGGAGCCGGTGGAGGAGGTTATGTCGGACTCGAACCGACTAAAACGCACGCCGCCTGTGGTCGCTTTGGTTGCCGAAGGTGAAACGCGATCATGGTATAGAAGGTACATACCTATGGCTTGCCGGTATAACCTGGTCGAAAGGTATGTATGTACATGATCGCGTTAATTCCCGTTAATACATACATTCATATAATCACGCCTTTATCCCCGAAGGGTTAGACAGAGGTAAATTAATACCTACATTTCACCAATCATTGAATTCAGTCCCACGTAATAGGAGGTGATCCTATTGCCGACTTCCGGGCACTATTGCTGACTCGAGCAATGCATCTAAAGCTGAGTCTGGACTGTATTATTGTATATTGTATTATCCCGTTAATATTATTGTATATCATAGAACGTGATAGTTTAAAAGATATTATACAGCAGTAAGGTTATATTTCAGTGATATTCACCAACTGTTATCGCTGACTATTTGCATCCTGGTTCAACTGGCAGAATGCCCGAGTGTATCGCGGTCCGAGAGAGTCGTTTAGTGTCTCGTGGTTAGTACCCTTATGCACTTATACAACGATCACACTCAGCGCTTTTAAACTGAACGAGTGCAAAAGGTGCAACCTGTTTATACTAAGGATATAAAATCAAGAGGAAGTGTCTATACACCTTGTTAATGTGGGAACTAAGCATGAATCTATGAATGTTTGTTAGGATGGATGAAGATTTGTCTTTTTTTTAGGTGGCAGACACTTGATGGAAAGTGGTTACTGTGACCTATGAACGTATGCAACACCAGAGGATCCGTGCTACCGACCCTGTAAGAACAGAGAGTTTCTGTGCCGTCAGTGCAGAAGAAACAAGTCTTCCCACTTACAGCACAGAAAGTCTCCAGTGAGCTCTGGCTACCCTACTCACCGCCGGGAACACAACACGAGGTTATTATAGCCGTGGTATTCTTTAGGCTAGAGGTACTTCCCCAGTCGGACTGCTCAATTGGCACGTGAATACCGTCGTGTCCTATTTTCTTAAATATTGAAAATTTTGAAATTGTCTCTCTTTTACGTAAAATCAGATGAAAGAATCTAAGTGAAATTTAACACATTACAAGCCTATTTCACTAAATATGATTTTTGGTCAAACGTCAAACGGACACATAAGCAACATTTCAATCCAGAGAAATATGTTCCTGTACGTCGCGGGACCCAGAAAAACGTCGAGCGGAAAAAGCTAATCAATTTTAATAACGTTAGTAGATGATTACGTCACAGCCTTTATGACGTAGGTAATTCTATTGACACAATTACTCTTTTACACAACAGGTCAATTTGAATTATTGCCTGTTGTACGATCATGATATATTAGCAATTAATTTGCAGTAGTAGTGTAATTAAGATAATGGTTCAATCATTATATTCATTATCTTAATTAACTTAATACTGTTCTATCTCTTATTATTAATTAAACAAGTTAAAATCATGTATTGTCGTATGGTCAGCGTCAAAGATTCATATTCATAGATTTGCAAAAGTAAAAATCTGCATAAAAATGATTAATTAGATATTAACCAAAGCGACATCATTCACGCTCCATACATTTATGGGCCAAAATTAAAAGTACCGGTCAAAGAAAAGAAAAATGCCGTTGCAGTTTGTTCTTACTAGTAATTTGTATTATGGCGTCAAAGTTGAGGGACCACTGTCCTCAGGTGAGTTTAAAAATCTTAAAACGTACATTTTCAACGAAGCTAATTATTGGAAAATAATGAAAAATATCGTACTGTATAGCAAAAATAGTTAATAAAAGCAATAAGAAATAGAACCGAAAACGATAAACTGATCGTTGTATTTCATCCATTTAATTAGGTTCAAAATTTAAAGTGCCAACCGAAAAACAAAATGCAATATTCCGTTAAAGCTTGTTCTTACTAGTATTACTTATTACGGGCGTCAAAGTCGAGGGACGTTTGTCCTCGGTTTTGTTAGAGTTTAAAAATCTTGGAAACATACATTTTCAACGAAGCTAATTATTCGAAAAGAATAAAAAATAACGTACTATATTGAAACAATCCTTAATAAATAACACATTTTCAATTGAACTTGGTCATTTCATTCTTTTTCAATACTTAGCTTCATTGAAAATGTATGCTTTTGTAGCTGTAATAAAACCGAGCGCAGTGGTCTCTCAACTTTGACGAAATCATAAAAAATACTAGTAAAAACAAGTTTTAATGGAATGTCGAATGTTGTTACTTTGGCCGGCATTTTCAATTTTGGACCCAATAAATCATGAAACATTTTTACTGAGAAATAGAAATATAAAAAAAGAAAGAAATAAAAATTCATGTACTTTGGACACTGGCTCTACTTACCCATCTTTTCATTTTGGACTGTATGTATGTACATAAGAAGTAGCCTTTGCCCGCGTCTTTGCCCGTTTGCAACCCCCATAGGACCGACACAAATAGTAAATCCATTCTCGGTATAAAACGTAACCAATTCTATCCCTGTACCAAATTTCAGCCAGATACGTAGCCGCTAGAACATGATTAAGTAACAAACATCTTCACATACTGTCACATTTTTAATATTAGTGGTATGTATTATTCAAAGATGATTCTTTTAATGATGGAGTGAATGAAGTACCGAGAAATTAGTAATCACTTCAAAGCCCTTTCCCAATATAATCTTGAAACTAAGTACCTTAACAAGAAAGAACTTATTTAATAGACTAAAAATAGCTTGTTTGGACGTAATAAATGTGGTTTTATAGTCATATGGGCGATTTCGATAACAAAATTGTTTGAAAGTATTAATTTGAAAAAAAAAACAACGAAACACTATTATTCCAAATTTGAATTGCGTTTTTTTTTCTTTTTAACTATTCTTTTTTTTCATCAAATGAATACTTCCAGACGATTTGGTTATCGGGATTATGCCCAAAATAAGTATTTAGTTCCCAAACGACTATAAAATCACCCGGTAATACTCGGTAGGTATATCTAAGAAATTTATGTGAACTTTGATAACAAGCCCGTGACAGATTTCGCAATTTCTTCACATTCACTAGGTGGGAGTTCACTCAAATCCTGTAGAAATTCTTCGTCGAACTTAGAGTGTGTTCCGCGAACAATGTTACCCGCCCCTGTTCGCGTAGTTTGCGATCGAAGAAATATTCCACGTTATAAGTTTGAAGCTTACTTAAAATATTTTTAACCCCTAACTCAAAAACGAAGGGGTATTGTAAGTTGGACGTGTCTGTAGTGTATGTGTGCGGTGTGTCTATCTGTGGCAGAATAACTCCTGAACGTATTTATGTTTCTTTGTATGAAAAATTGCTGTAGTTTTCGCCAATTCCCACATATTGAATAAGTAGCTATAATTTGTACGATATTTGATTAGCACCCATTAGGTGTAAATTTGTGTAAGATTATCAATAGCAATTAATGTTGAAAAAACTCACATTGTCCGATCAAGATTTTAAAAATCACTAATCATCAGTTAATAATTCTCTTCTAACCAAAGTTTGGATGTGTTCGGGCAAACATAACATAAACTCACGCCTATATCCCCGAAGGGGTAGGCAGAGGTGCTAGCACTCACATTTCACCAGTGTATGTTTAGGTCCCAATGTAATAGGTGGCGAGCCTATTGCCATTAACCGGGCACTTATAAACCTGCGATAAGTACACACATTATCGCTAGCTGGCAAATCGCTAGAATAATGAAGAATTAATTAAGAAAATTAGCCACTGCAGGACATGGGAAAGGAGAGACTCTTATATTTGTATACAAAGATCAAACAAAGACCAAAGGTTCACAGCGAATACAAAGGGCTTGGACATTTACAAGCAACGCGTGTGTCAGGCGTCAAAATAATGCCGCGCCGACGCTAATGGACTTCGATCATTAGAGCCGACTTACAACTCTTGTCGCGTCAAACTATAGTGAATGCAGGCATGAACTTGGGTTATTGGTTTATGATATTGGCAGTGTGGAATACTGATCCAATTCTGCACTGTACTATCTTCTACTAGCCCCGTGGTTCCCGGCAGAATAGAATTTGAGCCACCCCATCTCTTCTCATGCGGTGTCGTACAAGGCGACTAAGGGATAGGACTGTTTAACATCAGTCAGATAAACAGCTCACACTCAGGCTCTGATACAAGGCTCGAGTCAACAATGGTGCTCGGAAAACGGCAATAGGCTCACCTCTTTATTGAAATGTGGGTGCAAATTCACCTTTGTCTAACCCTTCGGGGATAAAGTATTATTACATAATGTTGCTAAGCACAAAACTCAAGAACGGCTCTATCTATTCGGCTGTTTGTTTTCTCGTATGTTTCTGAAGTTTCAAGGAATATTTTGCATTAAAATGAAGACGGGAATGGGAACAGAATTTCATGCGAGCGATGCCGCAGACGTCAGCTAGTTATATTGCTGAAAAAGAAGACAGCGGAAGCTACTTCATTTTTAAAACCTTCAATATTCTATTCTAGCATCTAGCTAGCAAAACTGGCAATGAAGAAAGACAGACAGACATTTTAACTTTAGTGACACCTTCAAGTTGACAGCTTTGAAATGAGTTCGCGACTTAAGCGTCCCGACGGCAGACGCACCGTTTAACTTATCAAAACTTAGTCTACAAGATAACATCAGATTATTAAGATTAGGAAACTGCAGTTTGGCAAGAAAGACACTACCATCTATCAAGTTAATAAAAATGGTTGTTGCTAAGCGCATAATTCAGGAACGGCCCTACCGCTTCGGTTTACTTTCTTTCGTATTTTTTTTTATACCACTTAGGTGGCAGACAAGCACACGGCCTACCTGATCGAAAGTGGTTACCGTGGCTTATGAACGTGTGTAATATCGGAGGAGCCATACTCGCGCTGCCGAACCTGTAAGTACAGAGTTTCGGTGTCGTCAGTGTAGAAGACAAAGCAGGACAAGGCTTTAGTCTTCCCACTGACAGCACGAATTCTCCAGTGAGTTCTTCTGGCTACCCTACTCACCGCTGGGAACACAACACGAAGTTATTATGTGGCCATAATAACTTCGTGTTGTGTTCCCGGTATTCTGTAGGGTGGAGGTACTTCCCCAGTCGGACTGCTCAATTGGGCGTAAATACCGCCGTGTCCTACCTCCTTTGCATGTTAAAAAAGTTTCACAGAAGGTTTTCAAAAAATAAGTTCCCGGATCACGTGAGCAGAATTCTAAGCGGGCGAAGTCGCAGACTAGTTGGCAAGAAAATGACTTTTAATTTATTCTGACGCGACTTATTTGGTGTCTATAATTGGTGAGACTCTTTCGTGAGTCTTCGCCTTTTGCTTACCATCAGGCGAGGTACAGTCAAATTGGCGTGTCCTAGATAAAAAAGAAATTGGTGTTCAATGGTAGTCTGTTTCTTATATACACATAGTACACGTCAATATCACTTCACCTCGCGTAATGATAAGCTGAAAACAGTCTCAGGAAAAATAAAAAACGGTCACCATTTTATAACCCTACAATATTAAAATTTCGGCCGTCAGCTCGATGGCCTCATCAGCTTTTTCACACCCCGCTTAAAGGACCCGGGAATGTAGGAAATATGCTTATTACGCTTGATAGTTTCTTCCAATGTTTTGTAAGAATACCTACACAGTTTAATGTGGCATAAATAGGCAGATGTGCCCTTCTTTCTTTGAATTGCAGCATTCAAACTACGCCTATAACTCAGATCGATAATGAATTAAGTACAAAACTGACCCAAAACACATTCCCGAGTTGAAATTGTATTTTGTTATATCCCCCGACCCTAAATAACATCCGTAATTCGGCGCAAACATTCTTAGCACCGCCAATAATATAACACACTTCTTTGTTCGTTTCTCGCCTCTTATAAATCACCTCTCGACAACCATCTCCATCAAAAAGGTGAGAGCTGGCTAAAGTGTGCAAATATATAGGATTTTGGGAGTTGGGGTCTAAAGGTACATACGATTACTTCGTGATATATTTTTATAGAAAAAAATACCGCAATTTCTTTGGGATAGTTTTGCTTGTGATAACGCCAGCCTGGAATTCTGCCCCTCTACCTAGATAAGTGGCAATTTGTTGGCCGGCGTAATAAAGAATAGAATGTTGAGGATTTGACGTTTATGACATGCGTTGACGACTTACGTCATTGTCATTCTATTCTACAATACGCCACCGGATTGAAAGCTGTGCTTCAAAAAAGGAAAGTCTTACGCGCATTTTTATCTTTTGAGGTATATCTGCAATTTTTTCTAGAAGTCGGTTCATATTTTTTGTTAAAATACTTGTTTCTGTAGTTATCAAGTATGCGATATTTCGGCGCTGTTACAAGCGCCATAATCAGGGATGTACTTATGGCACTGATGGTTATGTCAATAAAGAACTTTTTGATCCAATCAAGTAAGTTAAACATCAACTCACATATCACAAAACATCACATAGCAAACCCATCATTTGTATAATTACAGCAACTCCATCGCCTAAGTACATGTGAGTTCCAGTAGCGCCAGCAAATTACGCAAATTGGAGTGCTTTACGGCCTCATTACATACCCTACTCCGTAACAGTTAATGTCATAACGAATTAGATGGGTAGTTTTTATTGGCAGATGTGCGGAGTATTATGTTATGTTTTTGAAGTGTATAAGTCTTCTCTGGCCCCCCTAGACAAGTTGCACAGTCGTAGAAAAAATCAAGGTTGAAACAAATTTTGACTTTTATGACAATCGCAAACATAGATAGATAGATAGATAAATAATCCTTTATTGTACACCAATAGCTTACAATAGAACTTGTAGGTAGTGCATACCTACAGTTTAATGTACAATGGGCGGCCTTATCGCTGGAAGCGATTTCTTCTAGGCAACCAATATGCCAATTTCATAGAATAGAATAGAATAAAATCATTTTATTTGTTCAAAACATGTGTGTACATACAAAAGCATGCAATAGGTCAGTAAAAGTATATATAGTCCAGTCATGTTTTGTCCCAAATAGCGGCGTACAAATATATGCGTAAGGAGACGCTTAGTCACAAGATGCGTATTAATTGCATTAAATTTTCACTTACACTTCAATAATCATTATGTAATGTTATGTCAAATGGATTCAAAAATACAGTAGAAATGTCAATATCTTATCAATAATCATGTCAAATAGATTAAAATACAATAAAAAATGTACTATATCAATAACAGTGGCAAGTTATTAAGTTAGTGGTCAAAATACAGTCAACGATGTCAGAATATTAGGCCTACCTAATAAGTATTTTACTATAATTTATATAATAGCAGTATTTACTAGTTAATGCTAGTTAGTTAATACTATCTGCCAGGAAGTCTGTTTTACTATAATATACCTTTTGCAGGAGTAGGCCTTTAATTTCTTTTTTGAATGAATCATTCTATAAACAAATTGCTACTTGTCTAAGTTGGCCTCTAAATTCAAATTGACATATACATATTATGATCAATAGATACAGCGAAGTTTTGGCGAGAGTCCTATTTCAGATTGATAAATTTATTGATGGTTGAGAAGTCATCAATAAATTTATTAATGGCTGTCGCGTGACAGCCGCCGTGGCGTCGAGTAACTATCAACGAGGCAGCTGCCACGCAGTAGTTGCGCGTTCGATCCCCGCTCTGTACAAATATTTGTATGCTTGAATATAAGTATTTGTATTGGTCTGGTCGTGGGTCGCAGACTTAAGCCGTCGGTCCCGGTTGCTATATTCTATGGCAGTTGTTAAGGGTAGTTGGAGCCATAATAGTCTAAAAACTGGGTTAGCTGCATTGCTGGGATCGCATTTGGGTTGTGAAGGTTTTTTTTTTCGTAAACCGGATCTCAGACTTCTAGGTGAAAGCTTCGGATGATATTGGGATTAACGCTGATGTGAAGAAGAAGAAATTTATCGATACTACGAATTAATAAAAATATAGCCTAGAGGTATGGTTAATGGACTGCTGAGACGAGGTCTAGGGTCTGATCCCAGGTTTTACCATGGCACACACCAATGATTTTTCGATGCTTTTCGAAGTTATGTGTGTATTTATCGCAGGTTTATAAGCGCCCGGTTAATGCCAATAGGCTCGCTACCTATTACATTGGGACCTAAATATAAACTGGCGAAATGTGGGTGCTAGCACCTCTGCCTACCCCTTAGGAGATATAGGCGTGAGTTTATGTTATGTGTTTTGAGTTTATGTTATGTTTTCAATATTTACTTATATATAACAGCGAAGTGGGTGATTTTAATTAAAGTTATTACCCGACATTGTCATAAAATCCCCTTCAGATATCAACCCTCTATCGTAACAAAAAAATTCAATCGAACCGTTTCAATTTACGCACTTAACGCAATGAACACCGTAACGCAACACCATTATTCAATGAAATAAAGTAAAAATACAAATCATGTGTGAAATAATACACGTGGGCTCTACCCCATTAATATATTTGGTGGGGTAAAATATTGCAAGAGTGTGTTTAATTTACACGACACGATATGACGCGATAACCTACTTTATTTGTTACGTGCGCAATATCCCCACGGATACTACCCCACCGGAGCTGGTGGAAGAGGTTATGTCGGACTTAAACCGACCAAAACGCACGCCGCCTGTGGGTCGTTTTTGGTTGCCGAAACTACTTAATGTTCATAATTATACAACGGCTCGGGACTTTTCGCGATCAAATCACAGAACCTCTTTCTACTGTCGCACCATTAAGGCCTGGAATTCATTACCAGCTCACGTGTTTCCTTCTTCCTACAGTCCCGGGTCCTTTAAGCGGGGCGTGAAAAAGCATATGATGAGGCCGTCAAGCTGAGTGTCACCATTGTCACACGGTATGTGTAAGTAATGGTGACCCTCTTTTCTGGGACTTTGCCTTCAGTTTACCATCAGGCAAGGCGAAGTCCAATTGACGTGTCCTATATACAAAAAAGAACCTACTATTTCTGCCGACGTCTCGGATGCATTGCAGCACCCGTGGTCACGACTTGACTAGCTTGCGAGCGTCGAGAGGTTTTGCGGGGAATAAATTATGAATACACACCGCGATAGTTTAAAAATAACTACTTAATGTTACGCGAAAAACTAGTAAGAATATTTTTTTTAATACACAAGTAGTTAGCCGACCATGATCAGCGTTCATGTTCCGAGTGAGAAAAAGGGATGCAGCTATACACCTCTTTAGCTTCATGCCTCTCCCTTTTTCCCGTTTATAGCCAGAAAATAAATCTAATACATATTGTTATAAGAATTTCATTAGAATTTGTTTATAGGTACAATATTTCCAATGAACCTGCAGGATTGTATAGGTATTTTCTGTATTGTTTTTAGATTTTAACTAACTGACCCACCCCAGCTTCGCCCTGGGTTATATTTTGAAGCTTCATATCCCTTTGAGCCCGTATGTTTTAGTCTTCAAAATATGTATATAAATTGCCGAATTTGTTAACATTTATTATCAATGCTCCGCTCCCTTAAGTAGTAGCGTGATGATATATAGCCTAAAACCTTCCTCGATAAATGGCCTACCCAACACTGAAAGAATCATTCAAATCGGATCAATAGTTCCAGAGATTAGCGCGTTCAAACAAACAAACAAACTCTGCAGCTTTATAATATTAGTATAGATTTAGATAAATCTTATGTAGGTACATTATGTATATTTTTAATAAATTGTCTTTTTTTAATTGAGATTTAATTGAGATTTTAGTATGCTATTCAAATCAATTATGATATAGAAAATTGAATCGGTTACCCCCTGTAAGGGAAAGATAGCGGGTTCGAATCCCGCCTGAACCAATAATTTTTTTCTATATCTTTTTTTTATACAACTTGGCGGACAAGGCAGACAAGCACACGGCCCACCTGATGGAAAGTGGTTACCATGACCTATGAACGTGTGTAACACCAGTGGAGTCACATCCGTGCTGCCGACCCTGTAAGAACAGAGATTTTGTGCCGTCAGTGTAGAGGACAAGCCTTTGGTCTTAATTGATTTAACTTTTTTTTTTTTAGATTTAGTCATTATTGCGACTTAAATTCAAATAAACCTATGAAATTTTTGAGGTTCACTGTACTATTCTTCATCCCTACCAATTATACTAATGTCGTATCGGTAACGTGTCGGGTAATTGAAAAGCGCTTCCGTTACCAGGGGCGCGTTATTGATGCATTCTCTTCGAACGAAATAATAATAGTGTGGACGAAAGAGAGAAATTGTTAATGGACGTATTTTTAATCAATATTTTTTTTTATCTGTAGAGCACACAAACGTGGCTTTTATTTAAGTACTAGGTGACTGCCAACATTTTGGCGATATACGATTCTGGAACTGTTCAGGAACCGTAACGAATGCTACAGATGTTCGTATGACAACTGGAACCAATGGCTTGACATAGTTTCCAAAGTACGGAGGAAACTAAATGTTTTAAGAATGGTCACCCTGAATTTTTTTAAGCTATTGCATAGCTTTTATCGCGGGCCTTGAGCGTGGGGACCGAATCTAGAAATTCCGTAACGAAAAAAACCTAACACCCCCCACTACGAGCTCGCACGAATCGAGCCGAGCAGCTCCGAAGCTGCTGAAAAATCCGCTGGTAAGCTGAAGGAAATGAAGGTCACCATTACATACATATATCATGTTACAATGGTGATACTCAGCTTGACGGCTTATATTTTGCCTTTTTACACCTTGCTTAAAACACCAATACTCCATAAATGGAGTTAATGTTTGAAAATGCCATGTCAATCCAATTTCCATAATGACATGAGTACCTACCTATATTAAGCCCCTCCTTTACAGAATGTTGCAAACCACTTTCAATATTAATGTCGGATATTATGTGTATGTCGTATAATATTAAATTTCAGCAAATCTCATGTCACCTAAGAGCTGAGAAACAAGTTACCTACTGGATTTAGTTTCATTTGTATGCAAACGTATTAGTGATTATGTATGCCGCAAGTTGAGCAAATGTAGGTACGTAATACGTAATACTTTAATAAGTAGGTATATATATACATACATTTAACCGCGTGGTTTTTTTTTATACCACTTAATTGGCAGATAGACACACGGCCCACCTGATGGGAAGCGGTTACCGTGGCCTATGGACGTATGCAACACCAGGGGTGTCACACTCGCGCTGCCGACCATGAAGAAACCTTCTGATGCCCCTCTTGAAGAACCCCATATTGATTATTTATGATTGATTGATTTGATTGATTGATGATTTTTGATTGATTGATATTGGTTCCCGGCAGAGTAGAATTTGGACCACCCCATCTCTTCCCGTGCGGTGTCGTACAAGGCGACTAAAGGATAGGGCTGTTTAACATCAGACATATATACCTACTGCCCATACTCAACCTCGGTTGCATGGCTTGAGTCAACAATAGAGTCTGGAAGACGGCAATAGGCTCACCCCCTATTACGTGGGACCGAATTCAAAGATTGGTGAAATTTGGGTGTTAATAACACTTCTGCCTAACCCTCCGGGGTTAAAGGCGTGATTATATGTATGTATGTACATACGTACATATAATCACGCCTCCATACCCGGAGGGTTAGGCAGAGGTGATTTAACACCCACATTTCACCAATCCCGGTGCGAGGGATATGCCTTTCAACCTCACCTTCGAGAACCAAAAATGACCCACAGGCGTCGTGCGTTTTAGTTGTCAAGTCCGACATAACTTTACCCACCGGCTCCAGCCTGGGTCGGGTTTATCCAAGGTGATATTTCGCACTTAAAAAAAAAGTGTGATAACGCGACGCGTTTTCATGCTACCCGTTTAGACATGCCGCGTAAGTATCAAAATGGTCGTTGTTCTTTATTGTGTCCTACGTAAGCGACAAACGCGACAACGCGACGCGACGTAATCCGGGTATGTCACCCATTGCGTCGTTTTGGCGCTCTGTCGCGCTTGTCGCTCACATAGGACAATGTCATATACTATAACTTCACATGACGTGTCAGTGGCTGGCTACTTACCACAACATAGATTAGACTTTGAGAAACGATATTGGTTATGTTTGGTCGCGATATCCAATACCCACGCAAGCGGAGTAGCGGGCAACAGCTAGTATACCTGTATGTCAAAGTTCCCAATCATATTTGCAGAACGACCTCCGCCCCCCATGAGCGCAGGTATGGGGGTGACTGGTGGAGCCGCATGTCACCCTGGCAGAAGCAGGACGCAGCGGCGGCGCGCCTGGCTCCCCCCCCCCCCCCCGCCCCGTTATCCCGGGACTAGTTGGGGACTCTGCAGTCCCCACACACCCGAGGAGAGGGTCAGATCGCGAGAGATGGCCCTGGGTCGGCCGGGGTGCGAGGGATATGCCTGTCAACCTCACCTTCGGCAACCAAAACGACCCACAGGCAGCGTGCATTTTAGTCGGTTCGAATCCGACATAACCTCTTCCACCGTCTCCGGTGGGGAGGTACCCGTGGGGATTTTGGGCACGTAAAAAATAATAATCATATTTGCATTATTTTCCAGTAACATCAACCCATTACTTCCTCGACACTTGCAGAGGTTCTTTACAGATTGTGATAGGCTAAAAACCATTAACTTAATGTACACGCAATAAAGTTAATGTCGTTTACGGAACAGCGAGGAAATATCTATAAAGTCGGGGACATTTTTCACAAGCTGCCACATCTCGCTACTTTAATATCATTTCTGTAAAATAGGAATTGTATACTTGTGTTAGATATTAACTTATGTTAGATATGCGTATTTTATTAAGCTACATATGTACATACATATAATCGCGCCTTTATCCCTGGAGGGTTAGACAGAGGTGAATTAACACCCACATTTCATAAATAATTGTATTCGGTCCCACGTAATAGGGGGTCAGCCTATTGCTTTATTCCGAGGACTATTGTTGACTCGAGCCATGCATCTGAGACTGAGTCTGGGCTATATATATCTGTCTGATATTAAACAGCCCTATCCATTAGTCGCCTTGCACGACACCACATGGGAAGAGATGGGATGGCCCTAATTCTACTCTGCCGGAACCCACGCTTCGCTCAAGCTATAAGATGGCATCAAAATAAAATATAGATTTTTTTAGATACAGCTTGCTTAATACGGCAGTATGGCGCATTGTTTCTTAAAGTATTTTTCATGTGCGAAAAATCCGGATCCGCCGAAAGCCGGTTGGGGACTTGAACCGACTAAAACCATTGTTTTTAACCTATGGTAGGTGGATACCTGACATAATCGAGAATTTGTTTTATGTATTTATGTTTTAATTTAATAAATAAACCTACGCTCTTAAAATATAAGATTAATTACATAAATAACAGATATATCATTCCTAATAATAGCACTTCGTTCTCGAAAATCTGTCAAAAAGAAAATTGTAACCAAATAAAATAATTACAGAGTCATAATACAATCTCTTCCGATTTCGATAGATTAGGTTAATAGCCGTTCTTATTTCAAAGGGAATATAAAGGAAGCCATAATTGCTTTAGCCAGAAATAATTTCATAGACTAATTAGACTGTTTCAAAGTCCATTAACGATATTACTGTTCCCATGAATACTTTAAAACGGAGGGTAGAAAGGAGACCTCCCCTCTGTGTGTCCTGTTCTATTTTTTGTTGTGATTTTAGCTGCAGGACCAAACTGAAGGATGATTTTGATTATTCGGAATTGAGTTTCCATGTTGCAGGGCGCGGTTGTAGGGACAGTTTTATTTAGTTGTATTGTTAACTGACAGGGTGTTGAGAGTTGTGTTGACTGTATTTGTTTATTTACATAGATATTATTGTATGTTCGCAAACCTAATCGAGATTGAAACAAATCTGATAGTAAGCGGTCCCCATTAATTTTTTTTCGGTTTATTATTTGCAAATGGATACCGCCTGCTATCAAACTTGCTTTCGATCTTAGTGATTTTCAGTATTAGTCACATTTTTTTACATACATACATAAATACATACAATTGGTGTATTAACATTGTGTGTGTTTGTGTGTGTGTGTGTAGTGGTGAATTAACACACACATTTCATCAATCACTGTTTTCGATCCTACGTGATAGGGGGTGAGCATATTGCCGTCTTCTGGGCACTATTGTTGACTCAAGCCATGCATTTGAGGCTGACTCTGGGCTGTATAAATACTGTCTGGTGTTAAACAGCTAGATTTTTTTAAAATATTTTATTTTATTTTATATTTTTTGGTTTGACATATACTTATATTTTTGTAATCGTGTTCCAATTTATCATATTCATTTTGATACTCGATAAGTTTGAGTTTGAGCGAGATTTTTATTCACATTTTATTTATTTATTTATTTATTATAATCATTGCAAATATGGGTTACATATAGTTGTTATAGGTAGCAGGTAGGTTTCACCATATTTTACCATAGTAGGCATGCAATTTTACAAGCTAAATTGGGAAGTGAATTAATTAATATGTTATATTCATGCTTAGAAAATTCAAATTATTAGAGTATCATAACATTATTTTGTCATTTTTATAGATTCTAGGATATAAATCAAAATGTCATATTAGTATTTTAGTATACATACTTAAAAATTTAAAATTAACAATGTCATAGTGCAATATCTTCTTAATTATTATATATAGATCAGTTTATAATGTCAGTTCAGTAATATAACAATAGTAAATGTCATAAATAATTAACTTAACTTTGTTACAATAAACATTTTATACCAGAGTAAACATTTGGGCGATGAAAACCTTTAATGTGAGATATTAATCATTGAAATCTGTGAAGTTGTGTGAGAAGATATGAGGTAATAAAGAATATTACTAACATATATACAAGAATGGGGCGAATAACATACCTCTCTTGGCTGTGGGGTAATAATACAGTTCATGCAGATTTATAAGCAATAAAATTTTTATTTTTTATTACAAACTCACGCCTATATCCTCGAAGGGGTAGGCAGAGGTGCTAGCACCCACATTTCGCCAGTTTATGTTTAGGTTCCAATGTAATAGGTGGCGAGCCTATTACCATTAACCGGGCACCTATAAGCCTGCGATAAATACACACATAACTTCGAAAAGCATCGAGCCTTGGGTACATAAGATGTGTATAGGTGGCGGGCAATAATACTCATTAGTTAACGCCTCGTTGACTGACTTTCTATCAATTGTTTCCCCTTTTTTACTTATTGCCTTTAACCATTTTATTTCTTCATAAAGGGTGTAAAAAATTAGATCTCGGAACTTTGGGAGGTTGACAAGTAGTATTGGTAATTGGTCAGTAACAGAACTGAATTAAATAAATAAAAATATGATTCACTTTTTATTTTTTATTAATGTATATATTATAATAGATTTAATAAAACATGGTATATCTAAAGTAGTTAGTTACATATTATTGGATTAGGTTAAATTAGATCTTAATTTAACTTTATATATATTTATATTATTTCTTGACATAATTGTAAAATTTTGACGTTCGCACCTATGAACGTGCCTAAACTGATTAAACCCCCTTTTATCGAAATATATATAACTTAAAGGTGACTGACTGACTGACATAGTGATCTATCAACGCACAGTCCAAACCACTGGACGGATCTGGCTGAAATTTGGCATGCAGGTAGATGTTATGACGTAGGCATCCGCTAAGAAAGGATTTTGATTAATTCTACCACCAAGGGGATAAAATAGGGGATGAAACTTTGTCATTTTTTTGTCAATTTGCATGCTCAATAGCGTCGACTCAATACTCAACCGATATCCACGCGGGCGGAGCCGCGTGCTACAGCTAGTTATTTAATCTAACGCTAACAACTATCGCGCTAACACCCACCGGTCATTGACTTCCAAAAGTCAGCTGTTTACTGCAACCCATGTGCTGGAAATATCGATGTAGTACGGTTAGCATAGGATAAATGAATTTTAGAACATTGGCTCATCCAATATTTTTGAATATTTTTACCTACACATTTTTTTTATACCACTTTTTTTTTTTTATACCACTAAGTTGGCAGACAAGCACACGGCCCACCTGATGGGAAGCGGTTACCGTGGCCTATGGACGTATGCAACACCAGGGGTGTCACACTCGTGCTGCCGACCATGAAGAAACCTTCTGATGCCCCTCTTGTAGAACCCCATATTGTAGGCGCTTGGGAAAACCGCAGCAGGGAGGTCATTCCACAGCTTGAGTGTGCGTGGGATGAAGTTTCTTTCATACCGCACAGTGCGCACCGGCTCAGTTCGCAATGTGTGGGGATGAATTCCCTGCCTATAGCGAGAGGTGCGATGATAGAATGTAGCTACGGGCATCATGTCAAACAATTCATCTGAGCACAAACCATTGTATAGGCGGTAGAACACACACAGTGAGGCAAAATCTCTCCTAAGGCTAAGAGGTTCCACTCTACCTGCGAGTATGGGATTGTCAACCAGCCTCAATGCCCGTCTTTGCAACGAGTCGAAGGGGTCAAGCTGGTATGCAGGTGCTCCAGCAAAAAGGTGACAGCAGTACTCCATGTGAGGCCGGACCTGTGCTTTATAAAGAAGGAGTTGCTGCCCCGCAGTGAAGTACAGCTTCGCCCTGTTGAGCACTCCGAGTTTTCTTGATGCCAACTTAACCTTGTCCTGCAAATGACTTCGGTATTGGACGTCCTGGAGATATCGACACCAAGGATCCCGATACTCGAGGAGATGGTAAGCGGTGTGCCCAGGAATTGCGGCGCCACAATGACTTAGGTGGCAGACAAGCACACGGCCCACCTGATGGAAAGTGGTTACCGTGGCCTATGGACGTGTGTAACACCAGAGAAGCCACACTCGCACTGCCGACCCTGTAAGCGCTGAGTCTCTGTGCCGTCAGTGTAGAGGACAAAGCAGGACAAGCCTTTAGTCATCCCACTGACAGCACAAACTCTGGCTACCTTACTCACCGCTGGGAACACAACACGAAGTTATTATAACCGCGGTATTCTGTAGGGCGGAGGTACTTCCCCAGTCGGACAACTCAATTGGGCGGAAATATAAACTCTCCTCCTATAAACACATATTTTCTGATACCAAATAATCACACAAATTTACGATAGTTCATTTCGCTACACTTTATATAAATACATTACAAAAATATGTAACACTTAATTCAAAATACACATTAGTTATACATAATTGCGGCCCTAACCCTTAAGACAGTGCTGCTGAACTCTAAGACAAATCATTAACTTTTATAATCCTATTACTATCAACAAAACCGATGCGCACGCGTCTAAAAAAAGCTCCTTAAACAATCTAGTGAACACTTTTCAAAACACTTAGTTCCCCTTTTTAAGTTATATTTAAAACGTTATGAAAACATCCCACCCACCCTTTGGTTTCGATAGGGCTGGCACGCAATCAGAACAGTAATTTAAGGCAGTTGCCAAATAGAAAAAAATATAATATGCCAACATCTATCAATATATATGGAACCAAAATTTGTCAATATATACTACCCGAAATTTTGAATAGCTTACCAGAACAAATAGTGCAAAAATATGTAACAAAACAACCCTTTGTAAAAAGTTTACAGAGCCATTTCTTAAACAATTTAAACGACTGTATTTGAAGTAAGTATTTTATCTTATAAAAAAACTGTATTTTAATATATTTGGGTACTTGCAATGTACCTAACACTAACTAGGCAAACTCACGCTCGCATATAAACCATTATGGTTTAAGCGGGTGGTTTAAATTTGTAAGATGTGTGTAATGATATGAATTGAACAATAAAAAAATTAAAAAAAATACTCGTACTAGACCTGCAAGAAGGAACGATAACTTTTTAGATGACGCTTCTACTTAAAGTAATTTTGAAGAATATTTAAATAATTAGTCTTAACAGGTGTTGTCATTATGTATCAATCCCGGTTGAATAAAGCTTGTACATCCAAAGTACAAGGCAAGTACATACAGCCTATGTACAAGTAAATAAAAAAAAATAAAAAAATGGTGAATCTGTTATTATTAATCTTTGGATTAGATCGATTTACAATTTATATTATATATCTATGAATTTGATATATACGTACATATAATCACGCCTTTATCCCCGGACGGTTAAGCCGAGGTGAATTAACACCCACATTCAATTTGACCAATCATTAAATTCGGTCCCACGTAATAGGAGGTGAGTGAGTCTTCCATGCACTATTTTTGTCTCAAGTCACGCATCTAATACTGAGTCTGCGCTGTATATATCTGTCTGATGTTAAACAGCCATATCCCTTAGTCGCCTTGTACGACACCGCATGGGAAGAGATGGGGTGGTCCCATTTTAGTGCATACAATCAAAGATACAGTCTTACGCTTTGACTAAATACAAATGATCTTAGTCAGGCTGACAGTGTGCCATCAGCGCCAACTCAGGTGTTGTGACAACCCTACAGTAGGTAGTTAAAAAGGACAATCATGCGTCCACTCATTAACGCTTCACTTTGCCTTCAGAGTGCACTCGACAACTTCACCCCTTTGAACCCTAGAACACGATTTCCACACTCTCGAGTTTCCTAAATCCCCCTTCTAATGAGATCTACCTTCATATAAAAACGGATTCGTGAAATTCATATTTTATGACCAAAATACGTTAGCAGTTTGCTCGGATGGCTTTTGAATTTTTGATGTAGGGCTGGTACACCCACTTCAAAGTTGCTGAAGGTTTAAACTGGTAGATTAGTGGTGTGTGCTTGATCCTCGCTTTATCTTTAAAGGATAAAGTCTTTTGAATTGTGATTTTTGTTTGTTATATTCACGTTTATATCGTTTTATTTCGACAGCCTCTGTGGCGTGGTGGTAGTGAACGCGACCGCTACGCAGGAGGCGCGGGTTCAATCCCCGCTCAGTGCAAATATTTGTATGCATGAATATGGGTATTTGCATTGGTCTGGGTATTTCTATGCATAATATGTATGTATTTACAAAAAAAAAGTATTTCAGTATGTTTATCAGTATTATAGATTTCATAACACAAGCTAGTTAAGCTATACTTACCATGTGTCTATATAACATTGTGTAACGGCGGTATTTCCGCCCAATTGAGCAGTCCGACCGGGGAAGTATCTCCGCCCTATAGAATATCGCGGTTATAATAACTTCGTGTTGTGTTCCCGGCGGTGAGTAGGGTAGCCAGAGCTCACTGGAGAGTTTTTGTGCCGTCAGTGGGATGACCAAAAGCTTGTCCTGCTTTGTCCTCTACACTGATGGCACAAAATCTCTGTTCTTACAGGGTCGGCAGCACGGATGTGACTCTACTGGTGTTACACACGTTCATAGGTCATGGTAAACACTTTCCATCAGGTGGGCTGTGTGCTTGTCTGCCACCTAAGTTGTATAAAAAAAAAAAAAAAAAATATTTATTTATTTATTGCAGCTTTAATATTGTAGTTATTTTGTGTGCGGGATAATTGATCTGCAATATCAGTGAAAGAAATATAAAGATAGGTTGTTTTACTATACGAAACGGCTTTTCTCAACAGTTTTTATGGGTTGCTACCTGTTATCCTGACTGTTCATGTATCATTTGCTAATGATAGCTGATAGGTGACCCATTGCTGTCGCCCCAACCGTGTCCATTTTAGTTAAGTATATTATATTTATTGAATAAAGTATTCAGCAGTTTCAAATCGTTTTTTTTTAATTAATTTTTTTTAATTAAAAATTTCATAAACTATCGCGTAAGGTAAGATTGCGTTTAAAAACGCATTTCTAAAACTCCTATGTAAGAACCGGGAATTTTCAAAGCAGAAAACAGACAAAATATCTGTAAAGGTTGCCTGGAAGAAATTGTGTAAAGCGATAAGGCCGCCCTTTGTACTGCTCTTGTCTTCACAATTTCTGTAACATGAATATTGTAATTTGCGTACAATAAAGAATATAATAAATAAATATATTTAAAATATTGATTCTAAAACTCTACAAGAACTATATAAACTACAAACATTTTCAATCAATAAATAATCGAAGAACTCAGAAATTAAAGTCGGGTCAGTAGTTACACAAGCCAAGTATTCATGTTCGTTCGCGTATTCTTGAAATATCGTAGCTTTATGTAAATTCTGCCATCTTGCCCGCCTCATGCGGTCTCCGCGCTGTTTATGGAGAATTTATTCAAAAGTTGTACATACAAATTGCACGAAAACTTTATTTATTTTTGGTAAGCACGTGGGCATATTAATTTGATCGTTTACATGTTTATGTATATAACTGGATTACGTACTGTCGGAAAAGGAGATACTATTGTACTTTCATACATACATACATATAATCACGCCTTTATCCCCGAAGGGTTAAGCAGAGGTGAATTAACACCCACATTTCACCAATCATTGTATTTGGTCTCACGTAATAGGGGTGAGCTTATTGCCGTATTCTGGACACTATAGTTGACTCGAGCCATGCATCTGAGGCGGAGTCTGGGCTGTATATGTCTGTCTGATGTTAAACAGGCCTATCCCTTAGCCGCCTTGTACTACACCGCATGGGAAGATGGGGTGGGCCTAAATTCTACTCTCCCGGGAACTACGCAGCGTTGCACCTTCACATACAACTTGCGACTGTACAGTAAATGGGAATTTACAATAGTGCCTCGGAGAGCACGGTAAGCCTGACGTCCCGGTTGTCATACGAACATCTATGTCGTGTGGAGCACTAGAAGGTCCAACAACTGG
Organism: Eilema griseolum; assembly: GCA_963662185.1. Lineage (NCBI taxonomy): Eukaryota > Metazoa > Arthropoda > Insecta > Lepidoptera > Erebidae > Eilema > Eilema griseolum. Next base: position 10,489,770 of record OY759254.1, on the reverse strand, counting down.
TTTAACCGCAGTACCTACTTCAATATTGCCGGTGGCTTTTGGAGGTCAGTTATATCATTCAATACACGAAAATATCGGCGATCAACTAATCCCGCAGTTTAGACTGTAAAAACCGGACCCCAGACGCCGAGGTGAACTATTCGGATGCGACTGATATTAACGCTAGGATGAAAAGTTCTTCACAGTACTTCTTCTTCATCATGAAGAAATACTGTGAATGTACAATTTTTCTTGTTGGCAAATAGAAACATCAGTATCAAAATAATCGGGATATTTTACCATGTTGCATTGTTTTGAGTTTCCGATATTCCTCCGTGATCACGGTGCTTGCAACAGCGCCGAAATATCGGAAATTCGAAATAGTGTAACATGGTAAACATCCAGATTATTTTGATACTGATGTGAGTGACCATGATAGTTTAAATACCTTTAAGAAGAAACATGTTAAGTAATTGACAGATTGTATTGGTTTAGGACAAACCTTAACGTCATCACACGCGTTCATATCTATCTCCATTGAACCTTGCTTATAAAGTTCTTAATTATTTTTTTATACCACTTAGGTGGCAGACAAGCACACGGCCCACCTGATGGAAAGTGGTCACCGTGGCCTATAGACGCGTGCATAACCAAGAGAGTCGCACTCGCGCTGCCAACCCTGTAAGCATTGAGAGTTTCTGTGCCGTCAGTGTAAAAGACAAAGCAGCACAAGCATTTGGTCCATCCACTGACAGCACACACACAACACGAGGTTATTATGGCTGCGGTATTCTGTAGAGCGGAGGTACTTCCCCAGTCGGACTGCTCAATTGGACAGAAATACCATTGTGTCCTACCTCCTACGAAGGATTTCAGGATCATAAGGCACGTTTTTATTCCAATTAGTATATTATCTACAACCTTTTTTATATAGAACATGTCAATTAGACTTCGCCTTGCCTGATGGCAAGCTGAAGGCAAAGTCTCAGAAAAGAGGGTCACCATTACTTACACATACCGTCTGACCCATTGTGTGCCAAACCTAAATTGAAATGGAAGTTTTCTAAAGAAAAGTCGTCCGAATACGTAGTCTTATTTTTTATATAACGTAAAGAAGCCACGTACATCGCATTCACCGTGTACAGTTAGATTTTATCAGCGTTCAGTGCCTTCCAGCTTGTCCAAAGCATCCTATTTCAAGGGAATTCCGACGTGTGGGCTGACAATAGCCACGTATTGTTCGTTTGCGAACGACACCGCGTGTTCCAATCGAGTATTTTACATCACACGACACTGTGACGACAAAATATATCATTTAATTAAAGTATTTTTAACAGATCTTGTCGCAATTTTTTTTTAATTTAGGACACGCCAACTTGACTTCACCTCGCCTGATGGTAAGCTAAAGGCAAAGTCTCAGTAAAAAGGGTCACCATTACAGACACTAAGTACCTAACGTTACAATGGTGGCACTCAGCTTGGCGGTTTCATCAGATGCTTTTTCACGCCCCGCTTAAAGGACCCGGGACTGTAGGAAGAAGGAAACACGTGTGCTGGTAATGAATTCCAGGTCTTGGTGGTGCGGCAAAGAAAAGAGTCTCCGAACCGCTTGGTTCTTGCTCGTATATTCTGCACAGTGTGAGGGTGACATCTAAGCTCTGCACGTGTTGTCCTATGTAGGAAAGGAGAGGGTGGGATTAGGTGGAAGAGCTCATCAGAACACTCACCATGGTAGAGAAGGTAAAATACAGCCAAGAAAGCAACATCTCTACGCATCTGCAAAGGCTCGAGGGTGCTCTTGACCACAGGACGCCCAATAATGCGGACCGCGCGTCGCTGCAACCTGTCGAGAGCATCTAGTAGGTATTTCGCGGAACCATCCCCGAGGTGCAAGCAGTATTTCACGCAAGAGGGAATTTGTGTCTTATAGAGAAGACACCGCTGCTCCAGCGTGAAAAAACGTCTCACTTTGTTGAGGAGCCGGAGTTTTGATGATGCTCTCTATGTAGTTTTTGTTATTCAGTTTGCAGCGAACATTCATGCCTAGGATATTGAGATTGTCTTGCAGTGGCAGTGAATAAATATTGTGTTGTGGTACTATTCACAACATGACCCTGACTATTGAAAAGCAACCGAAACTAGATCAGTATAATATTCCTTTAAAATGATTTCATGACTAAAATGTGCGTGTAAATCGATACCATATTTTTATAGAGGTTTGTATTGACTCATTAGCGACAGACGTGTTAATCGACCAATAAAAAAAATTATACCACCACACCAATATTCGCATCAGCTTCTGACAGCGACAACAAGTTTATCGACAGACCAGCACACACATGCAGTAAGAAAGTTTAGAACGATCGAATGAACTTGACAGCTGAATCTGCGGTGAGATTTCAATGTATGTTGATATGTTTATACAGCATGTGCCTGCTGGCGTAGAAAAAAATCAGAGAGCCTCAATTTCATTCATGCTTCTGACAAAATAAACACAATTTTGTTAGTAATAAATGTCTTAATTTAATTCCAACTTCATGAACCTGTTGATCCGTTGGATCCGTTCCAACTACTACATTGTCTCACAGTACGAGTATCTCTGTGAACATTGACTATTTCTGTTTGACGTCAAATTCATTTGTTATTTACACTGGTTATTAAGATCTAAATAAATTCTCATGAAAATATATCGTGTTATGATTATTAGATTATCATTATCTTATTATAGATTTTTTCACAAGTTTACACTTGGTATTTTCTTAACTCCTGCTCTGAGACATTCAGGGAAGAGGAGGTTCGGTTTCCCTTGAATTTATAAAGGATGGTATTTAAACGTACATCAAAAAGAGTACATTTTGTACGACAAAATAATCCAAATTCACATCAAAAATACTGATTGAGCACCAACAAACTACTGCAAGTAAGTAGTTAGTTAGCAACCAACCAACCAATTATAAAAAAAAATACCACAAAGACATAAGGCGGGAGCTCCGCTTCGCTTCACTCCCGCCTTAGTCTTCTAACCTAACCTATCCATTTCGGGGTGGGTGGTTCTGAACTTAATTAGATGCACAATCAGTATTTTTACTGAACGCGAAAATATTATCTATTTATAAATACTGTATCCCCTAAAACTTTGCTTATTATTGTAGAAGTGTGTACGGCTGCTTGTTTTTGCAATTACGTGTATATTAATGTTTGCTTTTAATTTATCTAATGTATCTGTGTATACTTTTAGCTACTACTTCTCTCATGTCGTGCCTATTACTATGGGTATCATTTCTGTGTGTTATTATATTATTATATTATATGAGGAGGTGAGACACGGCGGCATTTCCGCCCAATCGAGCAGTCCGACTGGGGAAGTACCTCCGCCCTACAGAATACCGCGGGTATAGTAACTTCATGTTGTGTTCCCAGCGGTGAGTAGGGTAGCCAGAGCTCACTGTAGAATTTGTGATGTCAGTGGGATGACTAAAGGCTTGTCCTGCTTTGTCCTCTACACTGACGGCACAGAAACTCTGTGCTTACAGGGTCCACGTCCATAGGCCACGGTGACCACTTTCCATCAGGTGGGCCGTGCGCTTGTCTGCCACCTAAGTGGTATAAAAAAAAAAAATTAACTTATTTAACGTTTATAATCCCCCTACAAACTTTATTTTATTACGTGTCGTATCCGTTTCGTGTCGTAGAAATCATCAGTACCTTTTGTGTTGTTGGTGTCACTACAAAATTCTATTCCTATTGAACACTAGAAACGCAAAGAGATGCTTACCTAACTGATATGTTTCTCAATTCAACCGACATAAAAAAGAGGAGATTCTCAAATTTTCTTTTTTTTTTTTGTTATTTGAGTATATGTTTTTTATGAAAGAATTTCAATTATTGTTTTTTGTAAGATTCAGTACAGGAGATTGGGACTCCCAACAAGATCTATGAGGCCAACTTCAGACAGACGAAAGTTATGTTATGGCTCATGCTAGGAAAAAAAACTATCTTTTTAGCGTGCGAAAAATTTCCAGATGGATACACAAACCCTCCCGGGAGTCGGTGGGAGAGGTTATACTGGATTCGAATCGACTAAAACGCATATTCCTCGCACCTCGGCCGACCCAGGGTCATCTCTCGCTATTTGGACCTCTTCGGGTGTGGGGATTGCGGAGTCCCCGGAAAAGGGGAGGTGCGCCTGCTTCTGTCACAATATTGACATCAGCTTACTTAAATACAATGCGATTTCACGCCGTTTTTTTGCTAAGCATTTTGCTAGCAATGCGATGTGTAAAGCTTTGGGTCTAAACAGCGCTGTGCAGTATGTTCTAAAATATTATATTAAAAAATTAAATATACATAACAGCTTATTAACCCGTCCCGTTTACAAACAATTACTCAATAACAGCTATACGAAATAGCTGTGTATATCTAAAAGCCGATTGAAGAGATAATTGTGTTGCTAATTTAACTATTACCCAACACAAACCCCAATGTACTCGATTATACACTAAACGACTCCTGAATCGACGCATAATATCAATGTTAAAGCAATTTCAACCATTATGCAATACATTTAGATTTCAAAGTTTAATGATTCACCACAATCGATTAACCAGTCTCGTGCATCAGAGGCTTATCAAATATGCAGGTCGACGGTGCGGCGTCTGAAATCTGAAAGGTCCTTAATAAATGAGACTGAAATTCCCCAGTGCGGTTCAATGAACTGAAACAGTTTGCGATAATGGCTATCTATATAAATAAATAAAATTGAAATGACTGTTTCTAACGTTAAAATAACAGCTTTTTAATATAAACTCATGCCTATATCTGCAAAGGGGTAGGCAGAGGTGCTTGCACCCCACATTTCGCCAGTCTATGTTTAGGTCCCAATGTAGGTTCGGAGTTCGATGAACGACCTCCGAACCCCATGAGCGCAGGCCTGGGGGTGACAGGTGGAGTCGCCTGTCACCCTGGCAGAAGCAGGCCGCGGCGGTGGCGCGCCTCCCCGTTTCCGGGGACGAGCTGGGGACTCTGTAGTCCCCACACCCGAGAAGAGGGCCAGATCGTGAGAGATGGCCCTGGGTCGGCCGGGATGCGAGGGATATACCTGTCAACCTCGCCTTCGGCAACCAAAACGACCCACAGGCGGCGTGCGTTTTAGTCGGTTCGAGTCCGACATAACCTCCTCCACCGGCTCCGGTGGGGAGGTATCCGTGGGGATTTTGCGCACGTAAAAAAAAAAGGTCCCAATGAAGGTGGCGAGCCTATTGCCATTAACCGGGTACTTATAAGCCTGCGATAAATACACACATAACTTCGAAAAGTATCAAAAAATCATTGGTGTGTGCCATGGTAAAACCTGGGATCGAACCTGAGAACTCGTCTCAGCAGTCCATTACCCATACCACTAGGCTACCGCGGTACGGGTTTTAACAAATGCAAATCAGTGGTTTGCACGATACAAAAAAGTGTTTTTTTTTAATTGCCTGTCCATTTTTAAAGAGTTATCTCTAAAGTGACTGGACCTGTTTTGACAGGTTTTTACTTTTTTTAAACCACTTAGGTGGCAGACAAGCGCACGGCCCACCTGATGGAAAGTGGTTACCGTGGCCTATGGACGTGTGTAACACCAGAGAAGCCACACTCGCGCTGCCGACCCTTCCTCAGTCGGACTGCTCAATTGGGCAGAAATAGCCTACCTCCTCATTGTAGATAGCTGATGTCATAAGGCGTAACTTAGGCTACGTTTATTTTCAAAAAGTATTAGGGTTACACGAATATAAATCTCCATCCTGGTTGCCTTGAATACATTGCCTTGTGGGATAAGGCCGCTTATGTATACTGCGAAACTGCTCCATTTAATGTAATCTGTTCTTTCTTTGTGTACCATACAATATCTTTCTATAATAACAAAATGGATAATTGTTATCTCAAATTGAAATTGTAATATTACGACTAAGAAGTGCCTTATAAGTATAATAATAAATAATTTCGGAAATAATAAAATAAAAAGAAATACTTGATTTGTTTTGATTCACGCAAAGGTTAATACAATTTTCATAATAAATATAACTGCTATATTGAAAGTATGTTTCTATTCCCATCAGTATTTTAGCTAATAATAAGACACTAAACAGATAATTATATGTCCTTTAGTTATTGTATAATTACATCGGGTGTTTCAATAAGTGAAGCCGAATCAGGAATCTGAGTCGACTGGCGGGAAATCTCTATTAGCTACATGTCAGATACGCAGACGTTTTCAATATCATTACACAATTCCCTCAGTGTGTCATAAAAATGCCACAGTCGTTAACCCTCGTCAGAGACTACGAAAATGTCAGAGTTTGATGATGATAATAAACTTTTATTTGCAGTAATTATTTATATCTTGCATAGTTAATATCTATCTTTCCTGGTGCAGAGGCAGGCCCATCCAGCGTGGAAAGTATGATGGGCACTTTTGCGCAGGGAACTGTTAGTGGTGGGTTATCTGATTAATTTATTGACTAAATTGTATTTCATATAGTAAAAAAGGTAATATCTTCCTAATATGTAACTACTTTACTAATTTTATTGATGTATGTTCAATTAGTAAAGTAGGTAGGCCTATATTGTGACCATAATTATTTTTTTTAGGAACTACTTTACTAATTAACCATAGATCGATTAGTAAAGTTGTTTCTAAAAAAAAAATATTGGTCACAATATAAGGCCTACCACACGCACAAGCTTCACAACAGTTTCGCCAGAACTTTGCGACTTGCAAAAACCATGCGTAACCGTATAAGTTTCACCAACTACACGCACGGTGTTTCTTGTACAAACCGGCCTGCGCAAGAAAAACTGTGGTGAAGCTTATGCGTGTGGTAGGACAATTATAATATTTTTCACGTAGCATGGGTACGGTGACATTTGACTAATTCCATTTCATGCATGATTCATTTCGAAACAATTTACCTAACGCGGAATACAGGAAACAACACTTAATACGAAGATAAAAAGAAAACTGTTTTATTTTGCATTTTTAACTTAAAACTATTTTTATTTCTCCGTAATTATTTAAACTTTAAATATAAACATTCCAAATACATAATTCTTGATGCGTGAATCGGAACAGGTTGCGTTAGAGATTGACATAGTAAAATCGTTATAATCGATAAATTGTCGAATAAAGTATCATAAATCGTTAGTTGTATTTTTAACTAAAATACGAATATAAAATATAATTATGTAATAATAAACTTTAAACAAAGCATTTTTGTCTTTGTGGAGCTTTATTATAATATAGCAACACTGCTTAAGCATGAGCTGGCAGCCATCTTGTTATATCAACTCAGTACGAGTGCGTCTGCCTTGTATGCGGTCTGTTTTCTTTGTTTTGAGCTTGCGTGGTGTTTTTGTTACTTGTTTTTGTTATTGACTATCGTTGTGCTTTGTTGTTTTCGTTACCGTTTTTTGTTATTGACTTTTGTTTTGTTGTTTTTTTTGGCAAAATGCCAAAAAGAACGAAAAAGACTGTGCTTGGTAGTCAAGCCCGTGAATTTGTAGTTCGATTGAGGGATTACTTTGAGCGGGAACGTGAGAATGGCGGAACGCTATTGCCTGTGTCCAACGTTTTGGATCGAGTGGCAGATGCGTTAGACATTGGGCGGAACACGGTTTCTCGAATCACTCGAGAAAAATATGGTGCTCACGATACAGAAGAAAATAAGTTGTCCACCCCTAATAAAAAGCGAACCAAAAAGGCATCTGTAACAGATGTAGACAGTTTTGCGGCCGATGCTATACGGAGCCACATTTATAACTATTACCAGAATAAAGAATTACCGACGCTTCTAAAGCTGGTCAAGTCTTTAAAAGATGCTGATTTGTTTACTGGAAGTCCTACATCCTTGTGGCGCGTATTGAAGGACATTGGTTTCCAATTCAAAAAAGTAAACAAAAGAAAAATTGTCATGGAGAGGGGCGATATAGCACTTGCGCGGGTTACCTTTTTGAAAAAGGCTAAAGCGATTACCGATTGGAGCAATGTCGTCTTCCTGGATGAAACTTGGCTGAATGCCAATCATACGGTCGGTAAAATGTGGACTGACGATACACCTCATGCCTCGACCAAAGTGCCAGAAGGAAAAGGGGAGAGATTGATTATTTGTCACGCAGGCACATCGAAAGGATTTGTAGAAAATGGGCTATTTGCTTTTAAATCGAAAAAGACGGGAGAATATCACGAAGATATGAATGCGGAAGTATTCACGGAGTGGTTTCAAAATATGCTTAGCAATTTAGAAGAACCCAGCACAATTATTATGGACAATGCCCCATATCACTCCGTGCAATTGAACAAACCGCCGACTTCTTCCAATAAGAAGAGCGAGTTGATCGAGTGGCTCCAAGCCAATAATGTGGAAGCCGATGAGACGAAATTAAAGGTGGAGCTAGTGAAGCTCGTAAAAATGCACAAGCCCCAAACGACATACAAATTAGATATGATGGCAAACGAATATGGTCACGAAGTCCTGAGGCTTCCACCGTACCACTGTCAGTACAATGCCATTGAATTAATTTGGGCCCAAATCAAAGGTAACTTGTTTAACCATAGTCTATTTACATACTGACAAAAATATGATTATGTTTATTACTTGAATTCTATGACTCAATTTGTTTTTTATCTTGTTTCAGGATACGCTGCACGAAAAAATACAGCTCCGCCTTTTACAGCCACAAAAATGATGGGGTTATTGAAAGAGGGATGCAAAAATGTCACTGGCGATGACTGGAAGAAAGTAGTGGAGAAAACCAAAAATCTAATCTTACATGACTGGGAGCGAGACATTAGAATAGACTGCATAATTGATTCCCAAATAATTATTCACGTCGACGAGTCAGATGACGATGATGATGATGATGATGAAGATGATGAACATGTTTGATTTTTAATAAATAATTAAACAGGTTATCAATTTTGTTTTACTTTTTTTCTTCAAAATTATTAGTTAATAGAATCGATTTCTTCTTCATTAATAAATGATCTCGATAAGATATATAATCCATTTTATTTCATGCGATTTTATCTTGACTACATCTCTAGTAACTTCAAATCCCAAACGTCACCGTACCCATGCTACGTGAAAAATATTGTAGTTTATTTTACACGTTATGTTAGAGATATCCGAAAATAAAATTCAAATCATATTGAAACTCTAGAAGGGACTATGATTAGCAAGATAAAATCAGAAACTAACTAATAAAGCACTGACGACCGTCTTCGTTTGTCATTCAGTAATCCGGCTGTGGAATCATAGCTCGGCGTCGGAGCAAAAAGTTATCATCCGTTTTTATCTGCCCTTTGAAACTCCTCTACTTCCATTTCGTATATTATTCCGTTCGGAAACGACCTTGGCTCAAATATTTGGTCAATGTTTGGCGTCAAGTGTTTTTTAAATATAGAACACGTCAAATGACGCCACCTCCCTTCATCGCAAGCTGAAGGCGTCTCAGAAAAGAGGGTTATCATTACAGATTCCAACAATCTTGCAATGGTGGTTCTTAGCTTGACAGCCTCATCAGATGCTTTTGCCAATTCCTGTACTCGGGACTGTAGGAAGAAGAAAACACGTGTGCTGGGAAAGAATACCAAGACTTTATGGTAGGGCAAAGAAGAGTCATAGAACAGCTTGGTTCTTGGTGGGATTGTTGTGTGCCCTGCACGTGTTGTCCAGTATAGGGACAACGGATATAGCCATATAGAGCTCATCGGAACATTCGCCATATTAGTTCGAAAATTTAAAATCGATTTTAATGACAGCTACGAAAAGTTGCACATTCTGTTAAGGTCAATGTCAAACCCAGTCAGTCAGTACATATCTACCTATAAATTATTAGGCATTAACTTCTTGAGAAACATTCACTTTTACGAAGAAAAATCTTATCACAAAAATACAGGTTCATTATTCTGAGCGACAAACCGTTTCGTAACTACGCGTATTCGTGAAATCCAACACATTTAAGTTGGTATAGTTTTACAACACTTCTCTCTTCTATGTTAACCCTTTTTTAATCAACCGTCTTCTCACGTTACTACAGCGTTTGAGAATCGATGTCTCTCAGAATAAAGCGCCAGGCTCATTAGCGGGCTACCATAGTAACAGCCGCTTGAATTGCGTTAATTGTAAAAACGTGGTTAAGAGGTGATTGCTACAAATTAAGTTAGTTTTCGTAACTGGACGTTTTGTTAACATTCTGTTACGATGAATAACTTGCCTTAAAAATATTTTCTAATAAGAAAATATGGCAAAATAGGGCTATATTGACCAGTCGCAAGTACCCTGCAATTGCTGAGTCCAATCTGCGTCCATGTCATATTTGCTGTGTCCACTATACAACCGACATTATGTTATGTATGGCAACGGAAAGGGCTGTGGACGGGTTCTGGGTCGACAAAATATAGGAAATGACTCGATAAAGTCCCGTGACACGAAGAAGAAGAAGCAGCAGAAAAAGGTAACTTATAACTGTCATTGACAATTGGACAACATTCATTTTTGATGAGCTATCAAATGTGGTAATCCGATGAAAAGTGGACTGGACAGAATTGAAAATTTGATGATTAGAAAATAAATTAAAGATCCCATTTTCACAATTATAAACAATGGCGAAATAAAGGGCACGCGGTAGCTTGCGATTGTTTGACTAAACGGACAGGTTAAACCGCAGGGCACACCTGTATAAAATTATTAATAGTATGAATAAAAACAAAATAGTTATAAATAGTTAAGATATACTTACGTTTCCAAATACTGGAAGACCCTGTACACCGGCTTTCTGTACACCAGGAATCCATCACAGCGTTCCATGGTCACTAAACTATACCACTTATGAACACTACACGACTTCCAGTGAACACCACGAACCACACTTTTCGACGTACACCATTCTAAAGCTATTCGTTGATAATCATACAAAACGGTTTCATAAAAAACTTTTAAGCACTATTGTTACACTTATATACACTTGGACTTATCACTACGTTTCAATATAAAAGTAAGGCGATTAACTAGTAAAAATGTTTACAAAATTTCTAACTTTGGTCCTTTAAGGTGACTTCGTTCTATAGTAAGGCTGGTTTATTGGTTACACGATAAAATATTTGGTTAAAAAGCACTTATAATTGTCTAAATACTACAAATTTAACGCCTAACAGGCGATCACAGTACATATTTGCATTTTCTCAACACTTTGGCAGAATTTTGCAGTCAGCTTCTGTAAAAAAAGAAAATGGACGTCGGGTTTTGCGCAAAGGTTTGTAAATAGGAGCTTTTATTTCCTCAAAAGGCTCGGAACAAATCGCTATGGAATGTTGAGCTACCAAAAGTCTCTACGAACGTTTCCTTAAGTTTACGATTAGAAATGTGGTTTCGAGAAATCGAGTACCCTTGTTATTGCAGATATGTCAATATCTTCCTTTCGTACTTTTCACAATTATCTGTTGTGTGCTTTTGATATTATATGAAACGGATACAAACACACATGATAATTGTTATCTATATATATTATAGAAAGTCGTGTTAGTTACACTACTTATAACTCAAGAACGGCTGCGACGATTCAGTTGAAAATTGGTGGGGATGTAGTTTAGGACTAGGAGATGGACATAGGCTACTTTTCATCCCGTTCGACCTTCATCCTGTTGGACCGCGTTCCCTTATGACGTGATATAAAACCTCAAAGAGAATACAAGTCACAATAAAACTTGGTGTAACCAAAACGCATCTCACTCGGATTTTTTTTTTTTTTACATATAGGACACGTCAGTTGGACTTCGCCTTGCCTGATGGTAAGCTGAAGGCAAAGTCCCAGAAAAGAGGGTCACCATTACTTACACATACCGTGTGACAATGGTGACACTCAGCTTGACGGCCTCATCATATGCTTTTTCACGCCCCGCTTAAAGGACCCGGGACTATAGGAAGAAGGAAACACGTGAGCTGGTAATGAATACCAGGCCTTAATGGTGCGACAGAGGAAAGAGTCTCCGAACCTCTTGGTTCTTGATCGGATGTTTTGCAACGTGTGCGGATGACATCTAAGACCTGCACGTGTTGTCCTGTGTAGGAAAGGGGAGGGTGGGACTAATTGGAAGAGCTCATCAGAACACTCCCCATGGTACAGACGGTAAAATACAGCCATGGACGCAACATCTCTACGCATCTGTAAAGGTTCTAGGGTGTTCGTGATCTCGGGATTCCCAATGATGCGGACCGCACGTCACTGCAACCTGTCGAGAGCATCTAGTAAGTACTTTGCTGAACCATCCCAGAGATGCGAGCAGTATTCCACACAGGAGCGAATTTGTGTCTTGTATAGAAGACACCGCTGCTCCGGCGTGAAAAACCGTCTCACTCTGTTCAGGACTCCGAGTTTTCGTGAGGCTGTTTTGATGATACTTTCGATGTAATTTTTGCTATTCAGGTTGCAGCGAACATCCAATAAAACGACAGGACGAAAAGGAATAACAAAATTTGGATTGACAGAAACGTAATTTTGTCTATGGTTAAGTATAGTTAAAAATTTGACATTTATAAATTTTGTACAAAATCAATAATAAGTAATAATCAGTATTAGTCAGTCACAAAAATCTTTCTCCACAAGATGAATATATGATAATAGGTATAACATATATTAGGTTTGAGTTATAGAAGTGAACATATCTTAATAAATTCTGAACCTAACGTGAACGATGTCGCGGGCAAAAGCAAGTTATTATATAATATTTGCTTGCCGTTTGTTTTATTTATTATATTTAACGTTGTTCACTCAGTACAGTACAGTTAAACAAACAAATATACAACCATTATGTATAAGTATGTTTAACTTACACAATATTGTTATATATTATATAATTTGTTTATTTTTGTACTCCAAACAACTACTACTCATTACCACAACTTTAATCACTATCCAACGGTTGCCTGGCAGAAATTGCTTAAAGCGATAAGGCCGCTTATACTGATTCCGTTGTTATAGACTTTATAATGACATATATTAGTGGTTTACAATAAAGTATATAATAAATAATCTATATATTTTTTATCACTCATCATACAAACAATAAAATAGAGTATGACTTACTTCCCCGTCTCAATAATACATATATTTTTATAGTGCAAAAATCTTTTCGAGTACTCCCCGCGTCTCGAGTATGCGGTCTTGGGACTTGAGATGCAGGAGGTAAGATTCCTATTGACAAATCCCTCGCAACATACCCTAAAATACACCTGATATATTTATAATTTTAAATGAAGTCATGACATCATTATCGGCGTAACTTCACCCCCCGCTGTAGTTCAGGGCACGGCCTTATCACTAAACTATAGGTAAGTATTAACGGAAGCATCCTGCTGCGGCCTATTGTACTGACTGTGATAACAAACCACAGATAAACATTCGCCGCCCTGTAACATTCTCCCCTACTTACTTTTCGTACAAAACGAGTAGGGGCGTGATTCAGTAACATTTTCACAATGTGACTTCAATTTGACGGCTTATTTAAACGAAGACTTAATCAATAGCGAAGAATGAAAATTTTGTATAGGGAACTCAGTGAAAAGAACATTTTTTTTTTTATACCACTTAGTTGGCAGACAAGCACACGGCCCACCTGATGGGAAGCGGTTACCGTGGCCTATGGACGTATGCAACACCAGGGGTGTCACACTCGCGCTGCCGACCATGAAGAAACCTTCTGATGCCCCTCTTGAAGAACCCCATATTGTAGGTGCTTGAGAAAACCGCAGCAGGGAGGTCATTCCACAGCTTGAGTGTGCGTGGGATGAAGTTTCTTTCATACCGCACAGTGCGCACCGTCTCAGGTCGCAATGTGTGAGGATGAATTCCCTGCCTATGGCGAGAGGTGCGATGATAGAATGTAGCTACGGGCATCATGTCAAACAATTCATCTGAGCACAAACCATTGTATAGGCGGTAGAACACACACAGTGAGGCAAAATCCCTCCTAAGGCTAAGAGGTTCCACACTACCTTTGAGTATGGGATTGTCAACCAGCCTCAATGCCCGTCTTTGCATTGAGTCGAAGGGGTCAAGCTGGTATCCAGGTGCAAAAAGGTGACAGCAGTACTCCATGTGAGGCCGGACCTGTGCTTTATAAAGGAGTTGCTGCCCCGCAGTGAAGTACTGCTTCGCCCTGTTAAGCACTCCGAGTTTTCTTGATGCCAATTTAACCTTGTCCTGCAAATGACTTCGGTATTGGACGTCACTGGAGATATCGACACCAAGGATCCCGATACTCGAGGAGATGGTAAGCGGTGTGCCCAGGAATTGCGGCGCTACAATGAATGGGGTTTTCTTAGCGGTGAATACACATACTTGTGTCTTAGTGGGGTTGAATTGGACTAGGTTTAGTCGTCCCCAATCGGATACACCAGAGAGAGTAGTCTCAATTTCAGACACAAGTTGTTCGCGACTCTTCTCCACCTCGGACTGGGGGATATTTGCCCGTGTAACACGTGTCTCCGGTACTGTCGTCCGCATAACAATTTTGTATGCAATTCTGGGCGTTCTTTTTTATACCACTTATATGCGGCATGGTTCCGGGTAGAGTAGAATTTGGGCCACCCTATCTCTTCCCATGCGGTGTCGTACAAGGCGACTAAGGACTAGAGCTGTTAAACATCAGACATACCTATATATACAGTTCAGACTCAGCCTCAGATGCATGACTCTTCTATTTTTTTTACGCATAATCCCCCACAGATTCCATACCACAGCTTCCTTTTGCATTGCAAGCCGGCAGAAATATGCCCCTCGTCTCTGCTTAAATGTAGTTTGTTGACACTAGTTAGGTATTAGGTATACTGCGGAGGTATTATCCTTGATTATCATCGTCATGATACGCAGAAAACGTTTGAAATGCATTCTCAAATTGGTCAGATGATTTATTGACAATCGAAATATAAATCACAAATCGATATTTATATCAGACATGATATATTATCTGTCTGATTATTAATTTCAATCGTAAACCGAGACATGCATGAGATTGCGACTATAATATGAGTAATAATTGGATTTAATTGAAACTGTCAGAAAGTAAATAAAATCGTTGTCAATAAAAATAAAACAGTTAATGTTAAGTTAACAATGAAACATTTTTAATGCTCAGCGAATTTAGGTCCTGAAGGTCGATTCTCTTAAAATTTCTTCTTCCTACAGTCCCGGGTCCTGTAAGCAAGGCGCGAAAAAGCATCTGATGAACCCACCAAGCTGAGCGCCACCATTGTATTATTACTTTGTGTCTGTAATAGTTTACCCTCTTTCCTGAGACTTTGCCTTGCGTGTCCTAGATTTAAAAATATGTTCTAAATTAAGTTTCGATCTACTCAATCCCCAATGTTAAAGCGCTAAATGGTAGCTTAATGGTTAAAGTGTCGGTCTTACGATCCAGACATCCTGGGTTCCAATCCTGACCATTTCACTACCGACATGAACCCATTCCTAACACAAGCAATTTAAATTGCTTGATTTAGTTTAGTTGGAGGGATTAGAAATTACTAATATTCCCTCTAATCCCTCCAGCTAAGTTAAATTGCTTGTGTTAGGAGTGGGTTCAAGTCGGTAGTGTAATTGCCAGGATTAGAATGTTTAATTTGATTTTGAATTTTGACCATCTTTTATTACAAGAGTTGGCCTTCTGTTCAAAGATTCGATCGAGAAAACTTGATAAAATATTGGTTAAGGAGCGATCGATCGAGAGATCCCACTACTGCCGTGGACCCATTGAAGGTTGAAAGAAATCATACTAAACCATCCAACTTTCCATAAAAAGTCAGTCAAGTGCGAGTCGGACTTACAAACTGAGCGTTCCGTACAAAATTGGATTGAAAAAGGAACGTGTGATTTTTTCACAGCTTCAAGGCATCGCCGATCTAAGTATGATATGAATTTCAACTTAATCCCTTCACGCATTCCTTAGTAAAAGGTATTGGCAGAAGGACAACGAACTGATCCTATAACATACATAACATAAACTCACGCCTATATCCCCGAAGGGGTAGGCAGAGGTGCAGGGGTAGCACCTACATACCGCCAGTTTTATGTTTAGGACCCAATGTAATAGTGGCGAGCCTATTGCCATTAACCGAGCACTTATAAACCTGCGGTAAATACACATATAACTTCAAAAAGCATCGAAAAGTTATTGGTGTGTGCCATGGTAAAACCTGGGATCGAACCCGAGACCTCGTCTCAGCAGTCCATTACTAATACCACTAGGACACAGCGGTTCTTTCTTCGCGATCCTATACGGGTTCTCTATATTTATGGTTCCGTACCTCTAGAGGTACGGAACCATAAAAATAACGTTATTTCAAAATTTCACTACAAGTATTCCAAAACGTGTTTAATTATGGTCATGGCATGCAAACCGGCGCTGTGTGTACGTCCGATACGTACACACAACGAGACACGACTGACCAATAACCGCGACATGCATTCTCTATCCCAAATATGCGTACGCGCCGCCGGAAGCAGGTGCCGCGTATGCCACCTGCTGAGGCGAATACAAAAAGGCTGTTGGAACAATGACCTGTCTGGACAGTTACTTATAATAATTGGTATTGATTTTGGTGTCGATATCATTAAAGGGTTGCCTTGTCTGTATTGAGTAGATTTACCGTTGGTGAGACTGTTAAGGTTTTGGTTTCTGAGTACTGCCTACATCACTTTTTGTTATAACACCTTAATACCGGGGCAATTTATTAGCACCTGACCCGATTTGCCAAAATTTCTTTCATATAAACTTTGTCTTTTTTTTTACGTGCGCAAAATCCCCGCGGATACCCCACCACCGGAGCAGGTGGAAGAGGTTATGTCGGAGTCGAACTGCCTAAAACGCACGCCGCCTGTGGGTAGCTTTGGTTGCCGAAGGTGATGTTGACAGGCATATACCTCGCACCCCGGCCGACTCAGGACCATCTCTTACGATCTGGCCCTCTTCTCGGGTGTGTGGACTACAGAGTCGCCAACTCGTCCCCGGAAACGGGGACATATAAACTTTGTCTAGAAAATAACGAACACAGAAAAAGACCATAAATGTCATGTAAAGCTTTGAGAATGCCGCAAAGCGAAAGTCTGACATACTCTTTAACCTACACATTAAGGCGAGTCAAGGCTGTCTTTTGCACGCCTCTAGCTCACCTTAACTTCGTGTGTGTTTTTATACCACATGCAGACAAGCACCCTAGCTTATGGACTTATGCAACACCAGGGGCGTTACTCTCGCGCTGCCAAGCCTGAATATACCTTCTAATACCCCTCTTGAAGAACCCCATATTGTAGGTACTGGGGAAAACCGTAGCAGGAAGTTCATTCCCTAACTTTAGCGTGCGTGGGATGAAGTTTCTTTCATACCGCACAGTGCGCACCGTCTCAGGTCGCAATGTGTGAGGATGAATTCTGTATAATACACACTTAAGGAAACCCCTGTAAGCGTTACATAATGACGACAATACAGTTATCTTATTTATACGCCATGTGACCGCACGTCGATAAATATTTGACATATGGTGCCGTACGTGTGTTGTGTTCATACACGAAAGTTTGTTTACTCGCTGCACAGGTGGTAATGGTATGCAAACACCCAGGTGTGGTTTGGGTTCTTTTACTGAGCACCGCAGTTAGAAATACGGTTTGATGTTAATGCATAAACGTGAATTACTGGTAGGTACTAGTGTTGTATTCCCAGATTCCAATGAAGCCAGACATCACGTATTTTTCGACGAACGAAATTAGTGCGATTGAGTAGTGTTACCCCTCGTTTACACCACGAAACAAGATGTAAACTTGTTTATGAAAAACTTGTTGAAGACTAATCAGAACACAATACATGTTTTATACATGTACCTCAGATACTTTTACGTTCACATAGTATGTATAGTCAACAAGTTGTAAACAAGTATAAAACACATTTGCGTTCACACTGTAGCCTGTGACTTATTGCAACTTGTCAAGTACATGTTTTATAGTTAGGTGTAAACGAGAGGTTAGTATGTACTGTCACAAGAAGATAACGGTAATCGCGAATACTTATAAGAAAAAACTCATGTCAATAAAGTCGAAAATTGTTAGCTTTTTTCATCCATAGCATCTCTATGTATATCACAATATATGCAGTTAATAAAGCCCCTATATAGCAATTTTCCAAGCTTATTTATCAATACTGAAAGAAAGAATAATGTTCTCTGTCGTATAGAATACAAACCTCGACTAGAAGTTCATAGAATTCATTTATATAGCAGTAGAGGAGGTAGGACACGACGATATTTCCGTCCAATTGAGTATTCCGACTGGGGAAGTACCTTCACCCTACAGAATACCGCGGCCATAATAACCTCGTGTTGTGTTCCCGGCGGTGAGTAGGGTAGCCAGAGCTCACTGGAGAGTTTTTGAACTGTTAGTGGGGAGTCCAAAAGCTTGCCCTGCTTTGTCTTTTACACTGACGGCACAGAAACTTTTGTGATTACAGCGTTGGCAGCGCGATTGTGACTCCCTTGTTGTTGCACACGTCCTAAGGCCACGGTAACCACTTTCCATCAGGTGGACCGTGTGCTTGTCTGCCAACCAAGTGGGATAAAAAAAGTTTTAGAACAGAATAAATTCACCAATTAGCTATTTCAAGAGCTATACCGTTTTCCTGATTGAAAAGTCTCAGGCTTTAATTATTCCGTCAGAACGACCCGAAAACGCTATCCTATTGATTCGTTCCTTTTCATTCAGAAACCCATTCAAACATGATAGAATGACAGTGAACTGCGAATAGAACACGAAATATAACCTCAAAAATGCGAAACCATTCAAAAGTCATTCGAAATGATGGATGGTTATCATAACAAGTGATCATGCCGGTTTAGGTCACGTTGCCGTGAAGCAAACTCTTTGCAGACTGAGAAAGTAGAAATTGATGAAAGATGAAGACATATACATATAATCAAACCTTTATCCAAGGAGGGTTAGGCAGAAGTGAAATACATTTTGACCTACTAATGACCTACTAATGAATGTGACATTTGCATGCCGTCTGGTTGAGTATGGTGATACTATCATAACAATTATGAACATCAATGTATTATATACCCATATTTCGCAAATTATGAATAAAAGAAATGAAATGAAATTTCACCCACCCACATTTCACCAAACATTGAATTCGGTTCCACGTAATAGGCGATAAGTCTATAGCCGTCTTCCGGGCACTATTGACTCAAGCCATGCATCTGAGGCTGAGGTTGGGCTGAATATATCTGTCTGATTAAACAGTTCTATCCCTAAGTCGCCTTGTACGACACCGCATGGGAAGAGATGGGGTGGCCTTATTTCTACTCTGCCGGAAACCACGCGGCGAAAGAAGAAGAATGACTATGATATATGAGAATGATATTAAGGTTAAGATAGATAATGCCACTACCTACGCCACATAGGCGAACACGCGTTTCCAAAGCCTTAAAGTGTAAAATAAAGCAGTCACAAAAGGCTTTAATACATGGTATTTGACTAATCACTAACATTTTCTAACTTAATTAATTTATCAATAATTTATTGAATCCTTTTTAATACAAACATACATTATCTAAACCTACTAATATAACTGGCATACTCTTTGCCACAAACTATTAGCCAGGTCAATTACCGCCCTTGATATCTTTAATTAGCGCCCATTCCACAGCTCATACTTAATGAAACCCAGTAAAACACGAGCGACGTCGCGGCGTCTGCCGATGTGATAGGTCAACGCCCTAACTTAATGACCAGCTATAAAACAGCATCGCTACTTGTATTTCGTTTAAACTTGCCTTGTAAACTCTTCATAGACGATATGAAGCAAAAATATACTAAGAAATAAAGCCGTCTGGAGTGAAATATCTTTTAACAGTGCTTGTAACGCAGTACCTAAGTCGCATTACAAGTTTTAGAACTAATCAAAAAGATTTTATTTATTTTTTTATACCGCTTTGGTGGCAGACGAGCACACTGCCCACCTGATGGAAAGTAGTCACCGTGGCCTATGGACGCGTGCAAAACCTAAAGAGTCACACTCGCGCTGCCAATCCTGCAAGCATTGAGAGTTTATGTGCCATCAGTGTAAAAGACAAAGCAGGACAAGTTTTTGGTCTTTTCACTGACAGCACAAAAACCCTCCAGTGAGCTCTGGCTACCCTACTCACCGCCGAATATAGGAATAAGTCCACTTACTTACTAGGATCTTTATTAGCACTGTCTGAAAAAATCCGACTGTGCAATTGATTGATCCTAGATTCTCTAAATTAATCGTTAAAAGATTAATTTAAAATAAGCTACCCTTTAGTGAGTATTTAATCAAACTCTCTTACTAATCTAGGCGTATGGCACAAATAAAAAAATAAACCGCTGCCTTGCCCTCAAGAAAATTAAAAAACGAATTTAACTGTTTTCTCTACATACAACTTTCTATAATATTATTCGAAAATCAAATGTCTTGTTTGATTTTTATTTCGAACGCTATTCAAAACAAAAAGCAATACATTTCAAACGTCAGTTTGACATTTTTAATAGAACATTTGATGTCTATTAATGTCCACGGTAAAACGAAAGTAACAAAACCAATACACATACAACATACAAAATGAATTTTCCTTTTCATACAAAAGCAACTTCATTTCGCGACCCTTCAGATTTTCCTTTACAATTCTCGTCATGCGACGTCGTTGGATCGTATCGGCGTCCCCTGGGAGCCGTTCCATCTCCTATAATATAGTACGTACATTCCTCAAGGAGCTGCCCGGCATGAACAATGGCGGTTCAATAACGGGAGTGCTCCAATAATGTCATTAGTAAACTTGTTTGGCTATTAACTCGATCGAAAAATGGAAGTCACAAATGTTTTGGCGGGAAAGACGGTAAACGAAGTCGTGCAAAATATGAAAAAAAGAACGATCACAAACAATAATGATAGTGGAATGATGTTTTTTTGTTATGAGTGCTACATATAATGTAAAAAAAATACAAGAGTTAAGGAGGTATTTCTGATATCAGCAATTTTTTTCTTATACAGGACCAATTAGTCTTCGCCTTGCCTGATGGTAAGCTGAAGGCAAAGTCTCAGAAGAGAGGGTCTCATCATGTGCTTTTTCACGTCCCGCTTAAAGGACCCGGGACTGTAGGAAGAAAGAAACACGTGAGCTGGTAATGAATTCCAGGCCTTGATGGTTTTAGTTATTGATAACTAGCTGTCGGCTGTCGTAATATCTTTTGAATGGAAGGTTCTATATTTTTAATTTTGTAGTTTTTGAGTTTATTCAATAGATACAAAAATTCAAATCTTTCCTCTTTATTACCCAACGACTGCCAAGAAGGGTTATAATATTAGTATACAAGTATAGATTTATTCACGACCTATGTGGTGTAAAAGTGGAATGTTTGACTGCTATGGAGGATTCGATTCCCGCTCAGAATTTTTATGTATAAATATGTACTTATATGCACTTGCATGTATGCAAGATTTTGAGTGTTTATCTATAACACCATACATACAACACGATAGTTTACTAGAGATATTCTTGTGTACCATTTCAACAATACAGTATCCCCTCCCCGGTTAAATAAAACCTCTTCATTTATAGAATACTTTTCGTTACATCATATCGTTATAATACCTTAATCACGGTAGCCTAATGGTATGGGTAATGGACTGCTGAGACCAGGTCTCGGGTTCGATCCCAGGTTCACCATGGCACACACCAATGACTTTTCGATGCTTTTCGAAGTTATGTGTGTATTTATCGCAGGTTTATAAGTGCCCGGTTAATGGCAATAGGCTCGCCACCTATTACATTGGGACCTAAACATAAACTGGCGAAATGTGGGTGCTAGCACCTCTACCTACCCCTTCGGGGATATAGGCGTGAGTTTATGTTTATGTTATGTTAATCACGGCCTCTGTGGCGCAGCGGTAGAACATTCGACAGCTACGCAGGAGACGCGGGTTTGATTGCCGCTAAGTGCAAATATTTGTATACATGAATATGTTTATTTGCATTGGTCTGGGTGTTTCTACGCATTATGTATTTGTATTTACAAAAAATAATAGTATCTAAGTATGTTTATCCGCATTCTAGATTCCATAACACAAGCTAGTTAAGCTATGCTTACCATAGGTCTAGATAGCGTTGTGTGGAATGTTGTGGCATATTTATTTATTAATCACTATCCAAAGGTTCTTTGGCAGAAATCGCTTCTTTTTTTTTATATATAGAACACGTCAATTAGACATCGCCTTGCCTGATGGCAAGCTGAAGGCAAAGTCTCAGAAAAGAGTGTCACCATTACTTACGCATACCGTGTGACAATCGTGACACTCAGCTTGACGGCCTCATCATATGCTTTTTCACGCCCCGCTTAAAGGAGTCGGGACTGTAGGAAGAAGGAAACACGTGAGCTTGTAATTAATTCCAGGCCTTAATGGTGCGACAGAGGAAAGAGTCACCGAACCGCTTGGTTCTTGATCGGATGTTCTGCACCGTGTGCGGGTGACATCTAAGACCTGCACGTGTTGTCCTGTGTAGGACAGGGGAGAGTGGAACTAATTGGAAAAGCTCATCAGAACACTTATCGCTTAAAGCGATAAGGCCGCCCATTGTACTGATTCCGTTGTCATAGACTTTATAATGATATATATGAACAGTGTACAATAAAGTATATAATAAATAAATACAATGTCAAGGAACACCTAAAGCCGGAGTTAACGCCCTTATATACTGTCCTACGATAATATTTTCATAACACGTACCAAATTATAATTCAGATCATTATTATGCAAATACGAAATTAACGGACATTCCGAATCGTGTCATACACGTGCGGACTAGTTAAGGTATCGTGTAACGGAACACTAAAATAACAGCCCTTGTTTTTTTTTTAATTGCCCAAATACCCTCGGGTTCTATCTACCTCACTGGAGTGAAAGGAGGAGTTACTAAAACCACGTGATGTGTTTTGAAATCTAATACGCCGCGTAGTTCCCGACAGAGTAGAATTTGGGCCACCCCATCACTTCCCATGCGGTGTCGTACAAGGCGACTAAGGGATAGGGCTGTTTAACACCAGACAGATATATACAGTCCAGACTCAGCTTTAGATGCATTGCTCGAGTCAACAATAGTGCCCGGAAGACGGCAATAGGCTCACCCCCTGTTACGTGGCTGTGTGACCGAATTCTATGATTGATGAAATGTGGGTGTTAATTCATCTCTGCCTAACCCTCCGGGAATAAAGGCGTGATTATATTTATGTATGTATATACGATTCAATGAAGGCTACGTTTACAAAAAGCAGTTATTGCCTGAGCGACTGCCGTCTGAGCCCTAACCCTGAGAGCAAATACTACACCAGAGTATCCACCGTTATTTAGCAAGTGACGGTATTAGTGAAGGCCTCGTCCGAAGATCTTGGTAGATCCCATACTACCTAATGCTAATGCATGCTTAGTGATTCGTTATAATCTATATTGAGAAATAAAAATATCGTAAATATAACCGATTTACGAAGGGTAACATTGGCTTTTAAGCGATCTATTATACATTCACCGCACATTCTATATTCAAATGTGGGAACATTTCGAATTTAACAGCGTTCAATGAAGTTGCTATTAAGCACGCTATTTTCACATTATAAGTTATTAAATTTTCTTGAGTATGTGACAAAATGATAAATATTTTTTACTACGATTTCCTATGATTTTTAAGTAGCATACACATAAAAATCATGGGAAATCTTGCTGCACGAAATAAAAAACACTATCACCGCTTCTGTTATTGCTGTCATACAGGTGATACTACAAAAAGTCGCGTTAATAGGTGCTAAAATTAATTAACGCATTATAGAATCCTCCATTTTGTTTTACTTACCCCAAAACTGAAACACAATTTTTTTGCAAAACCAAACTGTTTGTTTAATTAAAACAAATACATAAAAATGATTGATTAAACATAAAAATTGATCTTCCGATCACAACGGAAGCCTGATTTATATCTAGCTATGTATACGAAGGTGTCTAACTTCAATTTATTTTTAAATCGAGTACCAATTATTAATATTGATTTTATTTCAGTAATGAAATATAAACCCAGCTACTGAGTCGGGGTCTTTTGAGACGAGTACCATCATTAGTGGCTCTTATTTGTCCACAGCTTCGCTACAAGAGAAAATCGGATTAATTATATTTCCGACTGTATCTCTCTTCTGTAATTAAATTCGTGAAACCATTCGAAACAACTTTGACTGCGATACGTTGATTGTTTTGTGACTCGCCTTTTTAGGTTCCCAAACTTATAGGAACAAGAAAACAATTATATAACTATTTGCTGTTCGATTTTTTTTTTATATATAAAGCCACGCCAACTTGACCTCACCTCGCCTGATGGTAAGCTAAAGGCAAAGTCTCAGGAAAGAGGGTCACCATTACAGACACTAAGTGCTACAATGGTGGCACTCAGCTTGGCGGCCTCATCAGATGCTTTTTCACGCCCCGCTTAAAGGCCCCGGGACTGTAGGAAGAAGGAAACACGTGTGCTGGTAATGAATTCCCTGGAATCTTAGTGGTGCGGCAAAGAAAAGAGTCTCCGAACCGCTTGGTTCTTGCTCGTATATTCTGCACAGTGTGAGGGTGACATCTAAGGCCTGCACGTGTTGTCCTATGTAGGAAAGGAGATGGTGGGATTAGTTGGAAGAGCTCGTCAGAACACTCACCGTGGTAGAGACGGTAAAATACAGCCAAGGATTAAGATGTAGAAAAAATTGAATCGGTTCAGGTGGGATTCAAACCCACGATCTTTCCCTTACTGTGTATTCGGTTTTATCTGTGTTTATATATGTAGTTTTATTTGTATGAGCACTCTAGTTTCATTCCATCTCTTCCCGTGGGTACCGCAGAAGGCGACTAAGGTATAGGACTGTTCTCCATCCGGCAGTAAACATACATGCCAATGACAAAGCGCCCGCTAGACGGTAATACGTTCGCACTTTTACGTGGGACCGAATAAATCAACCTCACCTGCGGGATACCGGCTTGTACCCAGCTGAATGACAGACAAAGCTTTGACTTCACCCTCGGAGTTGAAAGAGGACCCTGGCCTGTGAAGTGAAAGCTTCAGATGCTATCGGATGACGCTTCATTGATGATGACGAGTAATGTTACCCTTTTATCGTAAACTTTATAAATTTTATTAGGTGCGAAATATCCTCATGGATACCCCTACCACAGGAGCCCACGTGGGAGAGGATATGTCGGACTCGAACCGACTAAAACGCACGGCGCCTTATAGTCATTTTTGGTTGTCGAAGGTGAGGTTAACAGGCATATCCCTCGCACCCCGGCCGACCCAGGGCCATCTCTTTCGATCTGGCCCTCTCCTCGGGTAATTTATACACTTGATTGTATGTATACTATATGAAATATACATTTGACTGCATGTATAGTATACATTTACCTGCGTGAGTAAGTAATGAAGATTGCAATAAAATGTCTGAGAGTAATTTCTAGAATGCTGAGAGCCAACGACCTGGAAACTAAAGGAGTGCAAGTAACGAACAGACTGTTTTATTGAGACTGCGGTTCTTTGCAGGGTTTGTAGTAACTCTCCATACAAAGTACGAGAGGTCTTTGTGGTATAGAATGTTCGACTGTTGCGTAAGGAGCGCGGCTTCGATTCCCGCTCAGTGCAAATGTTTGTAAGCATGAATATTTGGATTGGTCTGAGTGTTACACTGTACGTATTTTCAATAAATAAAATCTATCTAAGTATGTTTATCCGCATTCTAGATTCCATAACACACGCTATAGTTGCGGCACGCTGTAATGGTCGTTTTGACACGACTGGTTAAGCTCTTTTTTGGGGTGTGAAGTTTATTTTCTTCTGTGCCAGTATCGCCTTTCTTTGAATGTTCCTAATGGTAATTCTTTTAAGTTTATAAAAGAAAAAAGTCCCTCTGAACTGAACTAATAGGAGGAAAAATACTCGCTATTACTCCAACGACGAGCAATAACTTATTATTTAAAAGTTTCCCAGTTTCCCAGACTAAACGGGAAGATTGTTAGGTTCAATAAATACTAGTTACGCTGCAGGGTTGAAAGCAAACAATAACAAAGTGCACACCTTTTCTTTCCTAGCCCAGGAAAGTTTCACATTATTTTCATCTATCCGAGGTGAAAATAATGGGACAAAGTAATTGGCAAATAGCGGCACCGATTGTATTTCTAGAAATAATGTGTTAGACGCTAACCCCTCGTTTACACCACGAAACAAATTGTTTTGTTTTTTATTATCCCGGCAGATGAGAATTTGGGTCACCCTATCTCTTCCCGTGCGGTGTTGTACAAGGCGACTAAGGGATAGGGCTGTTTAACATCAGGCTGATATATACAGCCCAGACTATTACGTGGGACCGAAATCAATGATTGGTGAAATGTGGATTAGACAGAATTATCATCTCTGTCTAACCCTCCGGGGATAAATGCGTGATCATATGTATGTATGTATGTTTTTTATTACCACTTAGGTGGCAGACAAGCACACGGCTCACCTAATGGAAAGTGGTTACCGGGACCTATGGACGTGTGCAACACCAGAGGAGTCACACTCGTAGGACTCGTAGTCACAGGTAGGACACGACGGTATTCCCGTCCGAATTGAGCAGCCAGACTGGGGAAGTACCTCTACCCTACAGAATACCATGGCTATAATAACCTCGTGTTGTGTTCCCGGTGGTGAGTAGGGTAGCCAGAGCTCACTGGAGAATTTTTGTGCTGTCAGTGGGAAGACCAAAAGCTTGTCCTAATTTTGTGTTCTGCAATGAGGGCACATAAAATCTCTGTTCTTACAGGGTCGGCAGCACGGATGTGACTCCACTGTTGTTACACACGATCATAGGTCACGGTAACCACTTTCCATCAGGTGGGCAGTGTGCTTGTCTGCCACCTAAGTTGTATAAAAAAAGGTATAGGTCATTCCATAGCTTTTTTCCCTCCTACTAAATGGAAAAGAAGAACCACGCTCAAACGGATCTATCTGTTTGGTACAGGGACAGATAATTGGTATAACATACAGGGACGTAATAAGATATAAACTAATATTTACAAGAATATAAAATAGGATACAAAAGTTTCAAATTAAGCATCGAAAAATTCCTCCCCATCGATGTCGACTGGTAATGTGCCCAAAAGGCTGGCGGCATTGCCCCGTGGGATGGCAATGCCAATCCGTTGAGCGAAAAAGAGGCCAGCCCTTTGGTCATGCGAAGCATCGACCAGTCGTTTTGCTATTTCTTTGTATAGCGACCCCACGAACCCAGCGTTTCAACCCCAAACGGACACAATTTTTATCCCTGGAATAGGATTTGAAAACCACGCGGAGCCGCGGGAGACAGCTAGTGTATCATATTATCTTTAATTCCATTCTAGTCCCCTCAGTAATTGTCCGAATAATCGTAACTAATCCTCAGCGTTCATACTGTGCCTTGTCAGTTCGCGGACGTAATAAGTATGAATGGTGTTTCTCTGTCTGAGGGAAGAATGAGCTTTAAAAGCATTATCAGGTTACTAGCTATTCACGCCACAGAACATAAAATCAAGAGGAACTGTTCTTAAACCGTTAATAAGGAAACTATAGTTACGGCACGCTATAATGGCCGTTTTGACACGACTGGTTTTGGTCTTTTTTGGTGTGTGAAATTTATTTTCTTCTATGTCAGTCTTATTTTTCTGTAGTTTTCGTCTAACAATTCGTTTTCCAATATTAGCGCACGAAAAAAGAAAAAGCTAACAAACCAAAACGAACATAACTTCGTGTTGTGTTCCCAGCGGTGAGTAGGGTAGCCAGAGCTCACTGGAGAATTTGTGCTGTCAGTGGGATGACTAAAGGCTTGTCCTGCTTTGTCCTCTACACTGACGGCACAGAAACTCTGTGCTTACAGGGTCGGCAGCGCGAGTGTGGCTTCTCTGGTGTTACACACATCCATAGGCCACGGTAACCACTTTTCATCAGATGCGCCGTGCGCTTGTCTGCCACCTAAGTGGTATAAAAAAAAACAGTCGTGTCAAAACGACCATCGTAGCGTGCCGCAACTATAGTGATGATAAACATTTCGACTCCCGTACACCTTTGTCGTACCATTAAGGCCTGGAATTCATTACCAGCTCACGTGTTTCCTTCTTCCTATAGTTCCGGGTCCTTTAAACGGGGCGTGAAAAAGCATATAATGAGGCCGTCAAGCTGAGTGTCACCATTGTGTATATGTAAGTAATGATAACCCTCTTTCTGAGACTTTGCCTTCAGCTTACCATCAGGCAATTCTAATCAAGTCTAATTGACGTGTCCTATAAAAAAAAAACTACCGTTAACATACGGGCACGCTCAGCAGCATTAGTACATCTTTCATATTAAATTTTGTCTTACTCAACTCTACAGCGGACCCTCCCACTATTTAAATGATATCATTTTAAATAGTGGGAGGGTCCACTATGTTACTCAGACTCATCCCGTGTCAGTCAGTCATAGTTCACACGGAATGTGTCGGAGTACAATTGCTGTTCACAGTTATTCCGTGTGAAGCACCATTCGATAGTGTGCGGTTGGTTCTTATAGCTGTCAGTCGCATGCTAGAAAATTTACATTCATAATCACTGTGCACACAACAGTACTACAATAAATATTATGAATGTGTAAGTTACTCAATCACGCTCATACTTCTGAACGAATCTGGCAAAAATTTGGTACAAGTTTAAATAAGTACATACCGCGGTAGCAGTAGGTAGTATGGGTAATGGACTGCTGAGACGAGGTCTTGGGTTTGATCCCAGGTTTTACCATAGCACACACCAATGACTTTTCGATGCTTTCCGAAGTTATGTGAGTATTTATCGCAGGTTTATAAGTGCCCGGTTAATGGCAATATCTCTGCATCACCCTAAAGTTGACTGTTTGAGTACAGTAGCCAGAGCTCACTGGAGAGTTTTTGTACTATCAGTAGAAAGACAAAAAACTTGACCTGCTTTGTCATTTACACTGACAGCACAAAAACTCTATGCTTAAAGGGTCGGCAGTGCGAGTGTGACTCCCTTGGTTTTCCGCATGCCATAGGTCACGGTAACCACTTTAAAAACAAATTAATTTAAATATAAATAATAAATGATAATTCGAGAATAATACATAGGCTACTTTTTATTCCTGAACTAGATACCCATGGGTTGCGGGAACGACAGCAAAAATAAGTCTTCACAGGCGTTGAGGCTGGTCGACAATCCAATACTCGCAGGCGATGTGGAACCTCTCAGCCTTAGGAGGAACTTTGCCTCACTGTGTGTGTTCTACCGCCTATACAATGGTTTGTGCTCAGATGAATTCTTTAACATGACGCACACAGCTACATTCTATTTTCGCACTGCTCGCCATAGACAGGGAATTCATCCTCACACATTGCGACATGAGACAGTGCGAACTGTGTGGTATGAAAGAATCTTCATCCTTTGCACACTCAAGCTGTGGAATGACCTCCCTGCTGCAGTTTTCCTAAGCGCCTACAATATGGGGTTCATCAAGAGGGGCATCAGAAGGTTTCTTCATGGTCGGCAGCGCGAGTGTGACACCCCTGGTGTTGCATACGTCCATAGGCCACGGTAACTTCTTCCCATCATGTGGGCCGTGAGCTCGTCTGCCACCAAAGAGGTATAAAAAAAAATACACCATCCAGGCACATAGCGGCTTTCAAAAATGGCGCACAGTAAGTATAAAAATTATAGCTACTAACTTATTATTAAAATGATCATTTTATTTGAATTAAATTATAATTTATATAAATAATGATATTAGTAACCGCGGTAGCCTAGTGGTATGGGTAATGGACTGCTGAGACGAGGTCTCGTGTTCGATCCCAGGTTTTACCATGGCACACACCAATGACTTTTCGATACTTTTCGAAGTGTGTATTTATCGCAGGTTTATAGGTGTCCGGTTAATGTCAATAGGCTCGCCACTTACCGCGGTACCTCTGCCTAACCCTCCGGAGATAAAGGCGTGATTATATGTATGGATGCATGTATTTCTTTAGTTTTCAAATAATGTATGGAAATCTGCCAGATTTGTAGACATTTATGATCACTGCTCCGCTCCCTTAAGTTGTAACGTGATGATATATAGCCTAAAACCTTCGTCGATAATCGGACTATTCAACACCAATCGGACTGTAGGCGGCTGGGGTGCTAGGGATATGCCTAAATATGCGGGTCGTATTTGGCTGCCGATGTCTCCTTCGGCATGACCCGCAGGCGTCGTGCGTTTTAGTCGGTTCAAGTTCGACATAACCTGTCCCACCGGCTCCGGTGGTGTGGGTATCCGTAGGGATTTATCGCAAGTAAAAAAACACGATCGGACTAGTCAGTGGAAACAGTCCTGTGCAAATAATTGCGGAAAATACTTGCCAGTTGACACTCTACATTAGTAATTTAAAGTCAGCATTCGCAGCAAATAACAACTTTGCTCACTTCCTGAACAAATAACTACTAATTTTCGTTTCCAATTATCCCACGATAAAATTCAACATGGCGTAAAATGTATTTTACAAGTTTACAAGTTGAATGGTAATCAGCAAATGTGCTGTGTTGCACGAGTAAAAATATGTAACAGATAACAAATTATGGTAAACACCCGGCTGGAATATAAAATGTCTGCGATACGGCACGGGTGAGGCAAAATATGTAGCCTTTATCCGGCAAGAGGCGCTCTTTT
The DNA here is from genome assembly GCA_963662185.1 of Eilema griseolum. NCBI lineage: Eukaryota > Metazoa > Arthropoda > Insecta > Lepidoptera > Erebidae > Eilema > Eilema griseolum. The sequence continues at coordinate 10,458,973 of OY759254.1, read as the reverse complement.
ATTGCACGCCAGTTTAGAAGATACTTATACAATACTTATACACACAGTATATTATTCTTAGCTATAACTTGTATAATAGTTATTTTAGTTTTATTGTATTTAATATTTGTAACTAATTGTATATTATAATAGCATATTTTACGTACTTAAACTGAATAAATTACTTAATTGATCCTATCAAAAAAAAAACAATTTATCTTGGTAGTAATTTTCCGTGGGACCGAAAATCATAATTGGCGAATTGTGAGTTTTTATACACCTCTGTCTGCCCCTTCGGGGATTCACAGGCGTGAGTAAATATGTTATTTTCACTTCTAAACGATAACCTTGTGGATTAGGAGGTGCAGGTCCCGTTGACATTGGTATTAGCTTAACACATTCCAAGTTACTAACCATCTTAGATAAGGTCCGAGGTGATCTGCTCTAAAACTTTACGCGTGGTTCTGGAAAACGAGCCTTATATTGGAAAAAAAATTAAATGGCCACACCATGGGCATCAGTCATGCCTGATAAGTGGTAGTCCTCGTATTTATTGTAAGCACGTGACGATATCGCGATAATAACAAGAGCTCAAGCGTTAGAATTCATTAACACTTAACAGAAAAGTGATTGGATCATATGAAGTGGTACTCAACGATGGTATAAAAATGTACAAATGGCATAATGAGATAAGAGTTATTACGTAAGATGCACCGATATTGCTAACTGCTTCAGATTTGTGCTATCTCGGTGTTAATCGCATTTTTGTTGACAACGGGGACGATAAATGTCCGCTAACGAGCTCTGTTTAACAACATTGCGAGATAGTGACGTCACATTTTATTTGATAGCTTACCAGTGGAATTGGAATTAGAAAAGAAAAAAATAATTTATGATAAGATTCACGACAGAGATTTCAGTTTTTTCATCAATGACGCCTTAATCTCCGAAAGGTTAGGCAGAGGCGAATTAACGCCCACATTTCAACAAAAATTGTTTTCGACCCCACGTAATAGGGGTGAGTCTATTGCCGTCTTCCGAGCACTATTGTTGAATCGAGCCTTGTATATGTGCCTGAGTCTGGGCTGTATATTTCTGTCTGATGTTAAACAGCCCTATCCCTTAGTCGCCTTGTACGACACCGCATGGGAAGAGTTGGGGTGGTCCAAATTCTACTCTGCCGGGAATCACAAAAAACTGTTATTATTTTCACATAAATATTCTTAACGTTACACCACAAATTCCGTAAAGTGGCTAAAATTGGGACCGCGGTTCAATCAATCAATTAATTAGCCCACTGCAGTCCACTGCTGGACATAGGCCTCTCCCAATACATACATACATAAAATCACGCCTGTCTCCCATAGGGGTAGGCAGAGATCACGGATCTCCATTTGCTACGATCCTGACATACTACTCTCGCTTCATTCACTCTCATTACATTCTTCATGCATGCTCGTCGGTTTAGAGTACTCCTGACCTGCCCCTTTTCTAAAACTTCCCCGATTTGGTCCAGGTATGTGCTCCTAGGTCTTCCCCTTCCGACGGTACCATCCACACTCGCCTGTTTCGTTAGTCTTCTTTCATTCATTCTCTCAACATGACCAAACCATCTCAACATTCCTCTCCCAATGTGCGTCATTTTCTCCGATCTTCCGCCTTCCGCATCCAGTCTGTCCCAGCCACCTTTTTCAGGTCGTCCATCCATCTGGCTAGGGGGCGTCCTACCTTTCGTTAACCGAAATTGGAACCGCAGTTACCACTGTCAAATTAATACTACTTTATTGTGGCCTCATTCAGTGCACAAAATTGTTAGTTTTCAAATCATTATGATAAAAAAAAATGATACAACTTAGGTGGCAGTCAAGCACACGGCCCACCAGATGGAAAGTGGTTACCGTGACCTATGAACGTGTGTAACACCAGTGGAGTCACACCTGTGCTGCCGACCCTGTAAGAACAGAGATTTTCTGTGCCTTCAGTGCAGAACACAAAATCAGGACAAGTCTTCCCACTGACAGCATAAAAACTTTCCAGTGAGCTCTGGATACCCTACTCACCGCTGGGAACACAACGCGAGGTTATTATAGCCGTGGTATTATGTAGGGTGGAGGTACTTCCAATTGAGATGGAAATACCGTAGTGTCCTACCTCCTACAAAATTAGACGCGCATCCTTTCATCACATTCAATAATAATATCAAAATTAATGATTCAAAATGAAACTAAACATCACTTCCGACTTTCAACAACACGGGAACAAAATACATTCACGTTTCAAACCACCCTCATTATTCATCTATTGAACGATTAACTCCACAAGCAAATGTTGAACATTTTTCGCTCACTCTACTCGCCTATTGAAAACTTGTTCGGTACCGCAAATGCCGAGCAAAGGCATAACAATACTAACAAACTTGGTGTGTTTACGTCATAGAGGCATAACCGAGTGCTGTTGTCGGCACTAATTGGTACTTTCAACCCATTGGCACTCGTCGAACTCATTAATTATATCAGAAATTTATGTTGATGGATTTTAAACAGGGCTACTTTTGTTACCTACATGTATGTTTCTATCATAGAGTAAATAAATACAGTAGGAATATGAAAAAATGATCACTAAGTGATAAAAAAAGTTGCGCGACACGTGTTGCTGAAAACATCGGGTGACTTCGTGAGACGTTGCGAGATTTCGCTCAACATATTTTGCGACGTCAACTTTGATAAATTACATGTAGGTACATTAGCTCCATAAAAAAGAAGGTTATGTATTTATATTTTATACATGACAAAGTGCTGTTGCATAAACGCTTTATTTAATTCTTCGGAATATATTCCTATGGGTAGCATAAATAGACATCAACTCTCTGCTGCGGTTTTCCCAAGCGCCTACAATATGGGGTTCTTCAAGAGGGGAATTAAAAGGTTTCTTCAGGGTCGGCAGTGCGAGTGTAATGCCCCTTGTGTGTTGCACACGTTCATAGGTCACGGTAACCACTTTCCATCAGATGGGCCGCGTTCTCCTGCCACCTAAGTGGTATAAAAACTGCAGTTAGAGTCTTAGGGAGCAATTAGTCCGATCAAGAACCAAGCAGTTCGGTGACTCTTTCCTCTGTCGCACCATTAAGGCCTGGAATTCATTACCAGCTCACGTGTTTCCTTCTTCCTACTGTCCCGGGACCTTTAAGCGGGGCGTGAAAAATCATATGATGAGGCCGTCAAGCTGAGTGTCACCATTGTCACACGGTATGTGTAAGTAATGGTGACCCTCTTTTCTGGGACTTTGCCTTCAGCTTACCATCAGGCAAGGCGAAGTCTAATTGACGTGTCCTATATAAAAAAAAAAAATAGTATTTACAAAAATACTAGTCGTATCTGTTCACATTATTGGCTGAAAACAAAAATCTAGCCATTAATGTATTCAACAAAAATATTATTCAAGTACCCTTCCGCCTCATGATCCCAATGAATAATGATAGCCGGGTAAAACAACAAGTCCCTTGAATCTCAATTCCATGCAAATTTTGGCAGCCATGTCCGAAACTTCGGAAAGCAAAAGATAAATGTATGAGTGGAATACCGTTCGTTCACGTTGCTTACATGTACGTTATACATACATACATATAATCACGCCTTTACCCCCGGAGGGTTAGGCAGAGGTGAATTGACATCCACATTTCACCAATCATTGAATTCGGTCCCGCGTAATAGGGGGTGAGCCTATTGCCGTTTTCCGGACACTATTGTTGACTCGAGCAATGCATCTAAAGCTAAGTCTGGACTGTATATATCTGTCTGGTGTTAAACAGCCCTATCCCTTAGTCGCCTTGTACGAGACCGCATGAGAAGTTATGGGGTGGCCTAAATTCTACTCTGCCGGGAACCACGCGTTATACTGGTATAGAAGTTCGTTATGATGATATTTTATCCCCGGATGTGGCACCAGCTCAAGGATCCAGATTGTGACCGGGATTAAGGCAAGGATTGATAATGTATGTTATCACAGCGTTATTACAATGTTATAACCGCGGTAGCCTAGTGATATGGGTAATGGACTGCTGAGACGAGGTCTGGGGTTCGATCCAAGGTTTTACCATGACACACACCAATGACATCGAGCATCGAAAGATGCTTTTCGAAGTTATGTGTGTATTTACCGCAGGTTTATAAGTGCCCCGTTAATGGTAATAGGCTCGCCACCTATTACATTGGGACCTAAACATAAACTGGCGAAATGTGGGTGCTAGGTAGTACCTCTGCCTACCCTTCGGGGGTATAGGCGTGAAAGAGTTTCTGCTGTCACAGCATTATTCCAAGTTGCATCCAAAGCTAACAATTTCCTGTTCACCCAGGGTCCGGTCGTTTACTCTTTTTCTTGATTGGGCATATAAGGTTTTGGTTGGGAGATACTACCTCCTTCCCTGCGATACTTCAAACTTCGAGAGGGAAGCTAGCGCCAAAGCCTCAACCGTTACCGTTGCAGACTTTCAGATGTGATTGGCTTGAGTCCTGAAATTCTTAGTAAGGTTACTGTGACATAATTTCCATCTCGCCAGTGAGATTATAGCAGGTATTCACAAACCCAAATAAACCTTTAACCAAACAATATCCCCCTAAACACGAAACACGCCCTAAATCAAGATAAATATCTCGAAGGCAGGGTGAGTAAACTGCTCGATTCCCATTACGTAAACAAATAAAGAATCAAGGAAAGATTTCGTTAGAATTGTGCAAAACTCGCAGCTAGTGATGCAGCGATTCGATTATTCTTCTAACTTGATATTATCGTGGATTTAAGATCCAGCAGAAGCCGCGTAGTACCCGGCAGAGTAGAATTTGGACCACCCCAAGTGCTTGCCATGCGGTGTCGTACAAGGCGACAAAGGAATAGGGCTGTTTTACATCAGACAGATATATACAGCCGAGACTTATCCTGAGATGCATGGCTCGAATCAACAATAGTGCCCGGAAGACGGCAATAGGCTCACCCCCTATTACATGGGACCGAATTTAATGATTGGTGACATGTGGGTGATAATTCACCTCTACCTAACCCTCCGGGGATAAAGGCGTGATTATATGAATGTATGTAGATTTTCGAGTCGGATCCTGGGAATTCAAGTCGATTTTCGAATCGGATCGAAATGCGGATCGTTACAACTCTATCAGATATCGGATTCGGTCCAAACATTGTGTTTTGCACACAATGAACCTTTGATTAACCGCCGAATAATACTTTACATACCAAATATTATTTGGGCGGTTAATCAATCAAAATCAAATACAATCAGGCCATTCAAAGTACAATCTTGAATTAAATTGAATTTAAGCATATTTTTTGTTGTTTTATATAATAATACACACATATACACATGCTTTTATCCCTTGAGGGTTAGGCAGAGCAGACCCACAATTCACCAATCATTGTATTCGGTCCCAAGTAATAGGGGGTGAGCCTATTGCCGTATTCCAGGCACTATTGTTGTCTCGATCCATGCATTTGAGACTGAGTCTGGGCTTTATATATCTGTCTAATACTAAACAGCCGTATCCCTTAGTCGCCTTGTACGACACCGCATGGGAAGAAATGGGGTGGCCCAAATTCTACTCTGTCGGGAACCACGCGGCCATGCCGGGAACCCCGCGGCCATTTAATAATACATTATTCAAATTAAGATTCTCAAGGTAATTTTGTTGATGTTTGTTCTTCTTTAATATTTAGATAATCACCAACCTCTTGTTTCAAAAAGTAAATGGCATAATAATATTAAATAATATTTTGTATTTTCTTGCAATTTTATATATAGATCGATCTTTTGAAAATAGAATTAAATACATAAGATTCTAAGATCGGATCGGATACGTTACGATCCACAAAATCAAATCGGGTTACAAAATCACATCCCTACCTCCCACAGTAGCTAAATCGGTAGACTGGATACGAACAATGGCAGCAATTTGGCATAATTACGCCGGTAGAGACTGCGTTTTCAGTTACCTGGAGTCTGTAATAGACGGAAAATAATTCACTGTGAAAGGAAACTTTCTCATGGGACAGATTGCGAGGATGCGCCATTTGCAATTACGTTTTGCCAATATTTAGTCTTAAATAAGAACTGAAATAATTAGAATAATGTTTTGTTATATACAACTCACCCAGTTGTATATAAGATATACCAAGAATGAGTAGGTTCAAGGTACATATAAACAGTAGAAGACTTAGATTAGATTTCACCAATATAGGAGGTAGGACATGGCGGTATTTCCGCCCAATTGAGCAGTCCGACTGGGGAAGTACCTCCGCCCTACAGAATACCGCGGTTATAATAACTTCGTGTTGTGTTCCCAGCGAGAGTGGGGTAGCCAGAGCTCACTGTAGAATTTGTGCTGTCAGTGGGATGACTGATGGCTTGTCCTACTTTGTCCTCTATACTGACGGCACAGAAACTCTATGCTTACAGGGTCGGCAGCGCGAGTATGGCTCCTCTGGTGTTACACACGTCCATAGGCCACGGTAACCACTTTCCATCAGGTGGGCCGTGCGCTTGTCTGCCAAAAAACAGAGATCCGGTTGATAGTTTTGATACGAATGATTTGAAAATTATAATTTCCAATTGTAATAGAAAAGCATTACCATGACTGATTTTGAAGGTTTAAGAACCTTACAAAAACGTAGGGTATGATATGACATAATAAACCATGAAAACGTGGCGTTATAGAATCGGACCCTAGTTTTGCCATAAGGGATTTTAATTGTTTTTTTTATGGATCTCTGCTTTTTCGCCAAAAATCGTTTGCCCGATTATCACTTGCCAACTAACGTTGCCCAGAATTATATTTCGCAGAATAATCATTTGCCAACTTGTGATTTCATTTTGTTTTTATTACCCAACTTCTCAGTTGCCAATTTTACGTTTGGTCAACCTTTTAGAATGACACTTTTCAAAATGCCAACTTTCAAGTAGCGAATGTTTTAGTTGGCATAATATTCATGTAGTTGTTTATTGCTTGTTATGTAAATGTATGTAAAAATGTAAAAAAAATGGTTACGGCTTTATCATAATACTAACCTAACCGATTCTGTTATTCGTCTAAAAGTTGTCTGGCCTAATAAATAAATTGGCAAAAGATAAATACCCCAAACGTATTTTGTCATTACAATAATCAGCTTAACAATAATTCTACCAAATGAAACGTTGTCATACAGACAATCGTTAGTCGTCAAAGTGGAAAATTGGCGTAACGTTGGTTGGCAAGTGATAATCGGGTAAACGATTTTTGGCGAAACTATCAACCTTAATATTACTGAAATTTGATACCTGAGCATAGTATAAATGAGGCAACATGTGGGTGTAATAACACATTTCGCCAACTATGATTGTCGGTCCCGCGTAGGGGCGAACCTATTGCCGCTAATCGGACAATTTTTCATGGCATATTTACTGTCAGATGAAGAACACTTCTATTCCTTAATGTTGTCTTCTACTGCACACACGTGAAGAGACGGGGTAGGGCTACCTATTCCATTCCACCAGAGACTTTTTTACGCTTAGTTAATATAGGTAAGTACTTGATCAATGATTGATTTGATAAAAAATCTCTTCATCAAATATTAAGCCTACGGCCTTACCATAGAGAATCCCGGATCCTGAGATTCTACTTCATGTACCGAAAAGAGCAATTGTTAGAAATCACTGGAGAGTTTTTGTGCTGCTAGTGGGAAGACTAAAGGCTTGTCCAGATTTTTTGTTCTGACTGACGACAAAGAAAATCTCTGTTCTTACAGGCTCGGCAGCGATACACGTTCATAGGCCACGGTAACAACTTTCAATCAGGTGGCTGTGTGCTTATCTGCCACATAAGTTGTATAAAAAATTGAGCAAAACATTACGATGAAGCTAACTCAATTTGAAGTAAAATCGCGAGAACGGAGTTTCTTCTAAAATTCATTTCCTGAATGACTCGGTAAAGCGTGTGTTGGTAGATCGAATACCAAGCGTGCTTGTCGGAAAATAAGAAAAAGTTAAAATCTACTATGACGCCATGAACTTAAGGTACATTTTTCAATACGTATCTTGTTGGAGAATTTGTAGGAATTTAATTTCCAGACAACGTTAGAGTAAATTCAATTCCAACATAAAGTAACTATATATTGGGCATCATAACATAACATAAACTCGCCTGTATCCCCAAAGGGGTAGGCAGAGGTGCTGGCACCCACGCTTTTTTAACAAGCTCCCTAATGAAATTAGGGATTTACCTGTAGATAAATTTAAAAATATAGTTAAAAGTAAATTGTGCCAGAAAGGCTATTATTTATAAAATCCATGAATACTTGGATGATAAACAAGTTTGGAAATGAACTGTTCGCTCAACTATGCTACTCAAGTAAATTTTTGTATTTAAATTAAGTAAACAAGTGTATGTTTGTAAATAGACCGAAAAAGAAAGACTCGTTGAGTTTCTTGCCGAAGTCTTCTCAGGTCGGGGCCGCGTTTCGAACCGGTAGGCCATTTACTAAACTGATTTTCATGTTTCCTTGTTTATTGACGTTTTGTACGTGCTGATTTAATGGTCTATGCAGAATAAACGATTATTGACTTAGATTTTTTTTTGGATGGTCCCCTTCGGGACATTTACACCTACTATCGGACGGGCAAGGTTTAGGCGCCCGTTTTCTTCTCGGTGCTTGAGTGGTTGGGTAGGGTTCAGGTTTCAATATATGGTGGAACGGATCCGGCGGCTGGGCCTTGAGGTGACTCTGTATAAATCCGAGGCCATGTTCTTTCATGGACCTCGGCGCACGCCACCACCTGGTTCCAGTCTCACAGTGGGAGGCACTCTCATCGGCATCAAGCCCTAGATTATATATCTGGGGCTCGTGCTCGACAGCCGGTGGGACTTCGGGAAACACTTCCGAAGTCTGGGCCCCAAATTAGTGGGCACAGCCAACGCTCTGGCGCGGCTACTGCCCAACCTGAGGGGCCCGGAGGACTCCTGCAGGAGACTCTACGCGGGTGTCGTGCGGTCCATGGCCCTGTACGGGTGTCCCGTGTGGGCGGACATCCTGAGGGATCGGCATATGCCCCTGCTGCAGCGTCCGCAGCAGAAGTTGGCGTGCCGCATCATAAGGGAGTACCGCACGATATCATTCAACGCGGCGAGTATCCTCGCCGGATCGCCACCGTGGACCCTGGAAGCGAGATCCCTTTCGGCGCTATACCGGTTCCGAAAGGCGGCGCGGGAGCGGGGTCACGATCCCGAGCCCGAAGAAATTCGGGCCGTGAGATCCCGGCTTCCTGTGGAAATGGTGGCGGAATGGGAGCTACGACTTGGGCGACCAGGCGCAGGGCGCGCCGTAGTAGCGGCGGTAAGACCCATCATGGGGGAGTGGCTAGAGAGGCCACATGGCAGCCTCTCGTACCGTCTGACGCAGATGATCACCGAGCACGGGTGCTTCGGGAAGTATCTGCGTCGGATAGAGAAAGAGTCAACGTCCGAGTGCCATCACTGCGACGCGAGCGAGGACTCAGGGCCGCACACGCTCACCGAGTGCCCGGCGTGGGAGACGCCGAGGCGCGAGCTTGTGGCGGCCCTGGGAGTGAGGGTTCTGACGCTCTCCACCTTGCTCGCGGCGATGGTCCGCTGCGCGGATGCGTGGGCGGCCGGCGCCTCCTTCTGCGAGCAAGTAATGCTCGTGGAGGAGGAGGCGGGGCGGGAGCGGCAGCGGGAGCGACGAAGGATCGCAAGCCAAGCTGCCCGCGTACGAAGGCAACTCGGGCGTCGGAGGTCGATGAACGACCTCGTCGATGAGCGCCAGCATAGGGGTGACCGGTGGAGCCGCCTGTCACCCTGACAGAAGCAGGCCACGGCGGTGGCGTGCCTGGCGCGCCTCCCCGTTTCCGGGGACGAGTTGGGGACTCTGTAGTCCCCACACCCGAGAAGAGGGCCAGATTGTGAGAGATCGCCCTGGGTCGGCCGGGGTGCGAGGGATATGCCTGTCAACCTCACCTTCGGCAACCAAAACGACCCACAGGCGGCGTGCGTTTTAGTCGGTTCGAGTCCGACATAACCTCTCTCACCGGCTCTGGTGGAGAGGTATTCATGGGGATTTTGCGCACGTAAAAAAAAAAGGTTTCAATATATGTGAAACTGTTTAATATGAATAAATCTTTAGTACAAGAACTGTCTTTCCGAAAAAAAAACAAGAATATGATTTATATACAGCTAATAACTACTTCAACTTGAATTTCGTATATTTAGTTCTTGTTATTACATAAATTTTCCTGTTCATATAACAATTGTACTGTCAACGACAAAGACAGCTTGACAAATTCTAATTTATTGATCGCTGTGGTATCTAAACCTCACAAAAAATAATGAACAATACATTAAATTAGAGATGAATAAACTAATTGCGCAGATAAAAGAAAAAATACTGGGCAGTGTTGCCGTATAGAAATTGTCCTGTTATACAAAAGCAATACACTGTCATCTTAGAATAAATACATAAATACTATTATAAATTATTATTAATCATTATATACACATTATAAGTAAGTAGTATTGGTAAGAATTCGACAACTCAGCAAACTACCCTATTGTTATTTTTGAATAAATTATTATAATTACTGTTAATCATTTTATGTCGTTGATTGTATCATCTGCGTCATCAGCCGTTCCTGTACGTGACTACATCCATACAATACTCGATAGCATTCTCATATAAGTAAACATATACTAACAAGTCGACGTACCTACACTACCTATGTGCGGTGTCGTCTGTATATGGTTTAACCACGTGTCTTGTGGAAAACACTCGTGATTCAATGCCGCCATATTGTATGACTGCACTATCAACGAACAAACGAAGGATATTGATTTTCTCAAAATTTTCTACTATTTCAAACAAACAGTTGTCAATGTACGTCATTAACGTCAAGCATAACATAAACTCACGCCTATATCCCCGAAGGGGTAGGCAGAGGTGCTAATACCCACATTTCGCTAGTTTATGTTTAGGTCCCAACGTAATAGGTGGCTAGCCTATTGTCATTAACCGGGCACTTCCAAACCTGCGATAAATAAACACATAACTTCGAAAAGCAACGAAAAGTCATTAGTGTGTGCCATGGTAAAACCTGGGATCGAACCCGAGACCTCGTCTCAGCAGTTCATTATCCATACCACTAGGTTATTAACGTCAAATCCCATACATTCGTCATTCAATTCTACAAAACGCCGGCCAACCAACCACACGTTATTCATACCACTTAGGTGGCAGACAAGCACACGGCCCACCCGATGGGTGGTTACCGTGGCCTATAGACGTGTGCAACATCAGAGGCGCCACACCCGAGCTGGCAACCCTGAAGAAACCTCCTTTTTTTTATACCACTTAGGTGGCAGACAAGCACACGGCCCACCTGATGGAAAGTGGTTACCATGACCTATGAACGTGTGTAACACCAGTGGAGTCACATCCGTGCTGCCGACCCTGTAAGAACAGAGATTTTGTGGCGTCAGTGTAGAGGATAAGCCTTTGGTCTTCCCACTGACAGCACAAAAACTCTCCAGTGAGCTCTGGCAACCCTACTCACCGCCGGGAACACAACACGAAGTTATTATAACCGCGGTATTCTGTAGGGCGGAGGTACTTCCCCAGTCGGATTGCTCAATTGGGCGGAAATACCGCTGTGTCCTACCTCCTCAATGCCCCTTTTGAAGAACCCCATATTGTAGTAGGCGCATGGGAAAATCGCAGCAGGGAATTAATTCCACAGCTTGAGTGTGCGTGGGATGAAGTTTCTTTCATACCGCACAGTGCGTTGCAAGTTGCAATGTGTGGGGATGAATTCCCTGTCTACGGCGAGTGGTGCGATGATAGAATGTTGCTGTGGGCATCATGTCAAGCAATTAATCTGAGCACAAACCGTTGTATAGGCGGTAGAACACACACTGCGAAGCAAAGTCCCTCCTAAAGCCGAGAGGTTCCACATCACCTGCGAGTATTGTCTAGAGGGTCTCGGCAGGTCAGAAGTACTCGAAACCGGCGGGCTCGCATGAAGAAGAACTAGAATAGAGGAAGAACGTGAAGTAAAGGATAGAGGTAAATGGCGGGCTGTTGACTCTGCCTATCCCGGAGATAAATAGGCGTGAGCATATGTAAGTTTGTATAAGGTAATTGCTCAGAAAATTAGACATATTCAGAACATTTACCGAAAATATCAGTAGGTATTCGATGTAAATAGAGCTGCGAGAACCAGCAACTATAAAAAATACCAAGAATTGGGTACCTATTTGACTGATCAGTCAAATTAGTTACTTTTTACTAAACGTCGAAACGGTAAGTTAAAAGGAAACTAGTATGAAATAATTTATTGTGACGTCATAACATTTCATTGTCAAATAATGTACTATTATAGGTTGGGTGGATGATTAAATATAAATAAAAACGTTAAAATAAGAACAGTCGCAACTTTTACCGCTCTTTTACCATTTATAAGTTAATAAGCTTAGTTAAAGAGTTTATAATATCAACCACAGAATAAATACCCAATTCATTTTTCAAAATTGAAGAAAGTTGTTTTCTTTTTTCTGGATTTACAGCAGCTATTCGCAGCAAAGGAATTTCAATATGCAGACGAAATGTTACCTCGTTTTAAAATTAATCTTCGAAATGTATCCGCTGCATACACCTGCTTTGAAAGACGTCGAATTTCTGTAACTTTCATTTCTTGCATTGAATTTTTCAAGCGCAAACACCACATCTTCTTGGTAAGAAAATTTATTAATATATTTAGCTCTTATATATAACCTAAGTATTAGTAAAAATTCGACGAACTATCAATAAATTTTACTAGATTTTCTAAATTCAGTTTTAGTTTCGAATCTGTTAGGTACTTAAGAAATATTCTAGGACCTGTTATACAGCGATATAAGTAGACTTTGTCATATGGGTTATTATTGAATGCGGATGAAAATACGTATAACATACAACATACAAAAACACTTATTTTGTAGATAAATACATCATTTAGTAAATATCCACACCAATGCAGGGTTTACATACATACTGCTTACAGGGTCGGCAGCGCGAGTGTGGCTTCTCTGGTGTTACACACGTCCATAGGCCACGGTGACCACTTTCCATCATGTGGGTCGTGCGCTTGTCTGCCACCTAAGTGGTATAAAAAAATACAGATATAGATATTATTCACGCATACAAATATTTTCACTGAGCTAAAATCGAATAGATCTATTTTACTCTTGCTTCAGATCGTTAAGTGAACGAGTTTTATAGTTCACTACAGCCAACCATCCAACACATCACAGAGATGACCTCTGTGATGTGTTGGCTCTATGAGGGACTACTACGAGACTTAGTTTGTGAACTGAGGACTGACCCCATCATCAATGTCCACATTTCGTCACCGTAAGTCATAACAAACAGGACGCAATGGTGGACCTTGGTTGGAATGCATCCTTTTTAATAATTCAGTTATTATTTAAATCAGCTTCCTGTATGGGAAGTGTCATGACTTCATGAGACTTGAATACAGATATCATTTTCGGCAAAAGTTTGTGTACTTAGTATGTTATTCAACTACGATCATTACAGTTGCATATTTATGCTCAAAAATATAAGCTTCCCATTTGAAGAATTTACCTATCAAGTCAGATTATATGTACATATTATGTATATTTGCTGGGCGTTTCCATGTAAAATGTGTAATGTAGCTTACAAAACAAACTACAGAATAAAAACTAAGTATGGAGATAAATGTACTCTCTCCATATTTTACAAGCTGTGCTTAGTTTGGGTCTGGATCTTCTCCTTCATCGAGTCAATGGCTAAGTCTGGCATATAATGGTCTCGTATTAAAATTTTATTGGCCCAAAACTTGGCCACAACAACAGCACTCTCCGTTGCTGTACAAAGGTCGTCGGGAGAGCATGTGGAGGGGCACAGTGAGCAGGAAAACAAATGCGACATGGACTGGGATTGGGCCCCGCAGTCTCAGGACATTGACGTGTTCTATACATAAAAAAAGGACTCTTGCGATCGGTCGATAAAACCCCATTTTGCCATGTTTTCTCTGCAGCGGCCAACTTGGGTCTGCAGGCGGTTTAAAGACTTTCAAGTAGACCACTTAGACCTTTTCGAACAAAAAAGAATTACTCAAATTAGTTCAACCATCTTCTTCAAATCAATGTAGCCAGTTCAAGTGCCGCAGCTAAGTTCAGTACAGAAGAAACTATAGCACCTATATGTGGTTTGCTCTATGACCTTTCGTTATCTGTCTCTATCTGGCACGAATTTGCATGCGACCAGTCATCGGATAGCGCGTCACGCTTTCCTTGTCAACGTGACCGACAGACATGCCCAATATGTCATATTGAATATGCAATTTCGCTTTTAGGTACCATAGTGCCTTCGTCACGCCTTTTGGAGTACCACACTCGTATTATGTGCACTCATCAAGCCTTTCTTCATTCTTGTAGGCAAAAACACCTTCCATTTAGTTATACAGCAAAGGCTAAAGGCAGCCTCCGTGGCGTGGCGGTAGTGAATGCGACCGCTACGCAGGAGGCGCGGGTTCGATCCCCGTTCAGTAGCAATATTTGTATGCATGAATATAGGTACTGAATGTTGCTATGTATAATATGGATGTATTTACAACAAAAAAGTATTTAAGTATCTATATTAGCATTCTAGATTCCATAACACAAGCTAGTTAGCTATGTTTACCATGGGTCTAGATAGCATTGTGTGAAATGTTGTAGAATATTTATTTATTTTATTTACAAAGAATTTATTCAACATTTTAAAATAGGCATTACATACTTTTAACTAATAGCTGGGATGGACTGGAAGCGGAAGACAGACGATCGAGAGAAATAGCGCACATTTTAGGGTTTATTCAGTATTTTCCGATATTATCAATCAAATCAGCATATTAGATCCGAATTTACTAATATTCCCTCTAACCGCTCCAGCTAAGCTGAACTGCTTGTGTTAGAAGTGGGTTCACGTCTGTAGTGTCATGATCAGGTCGATACCGGGATCTCTTGATCGTAAGGCCACTATTGACATTCAATTTTAACAACGGTAACATGAATATAAATTTCGAACCAATAAAGCGAAAGTTCTGGCTTGGTTTACAACCAATCATTTAGTTTGGGCGTAATAAAGACAAAATGTATCAAGTTTAGTACATCCAACCTCAAGAATTACGACACAAATTATAACTTCGAGTAATAAAACCCAGTCTTGTAGAATCAATTGTATTTTAGAACTTTAACTGTTGGACAATAAGTTATACTGGGACACTCAAATCTAGTATCTTATAAAGAATATAGGTATTTAAACTATCATGGTCACTCACATCAGTATCAAAATAAACGGGATATTGCATTGCAACAGCGCCGAAATATCGGAAACTCAAAACAATGAAACATGGTAAATATCCCGTTTATTTTGATATCTTATAAAGAATTCCGTTTTTGTAGTCACAAAAAGTCACAAATGACCACAAAATAGAATTTCTTAACTCCCGAGGGATACTTCTTTGGCCCTAGGTCATTCGAGGTGCGCGAGCTATATGCCAGAGGCTACCTCATCCCCGGCAACTGATGGCCCGAGGCAGCCATGTGGTTTTAGACGGTTCGAGTCCGCCTTAGGGGGATTCCAAACAGATTTCCACACCTTAAAAAAGTATGCTAGAACTACCAGGTTTCTTTAAAGAAAAAAAAATGATTTCATTGCTTCCTCTCATTTACAGAATTACGCTTAGGAGCAAGGCGGATTATATGGAAATAGGAGTTTCAGTATTCTTCACAATGTGCCAATTCAAAATCCGTGAACTATATTTAAAATTGCAAGATTTTGTTATCTTTTTCGCGCAAATTCCAGTTTAATTCACAAACTTATCTTTATCCGACTGCGGTGAAGCAAAAAGCGAGTTATTTACCGACGTAAATACACGCCTAGCATTTCCGTGAGCATTTAGAGGCAAGCGTTCAACATTAATCTTTCGTCAAAAAAATACAACTTTAAAAGATATTGTACATTTAATGCAGAAACAAAGGTTTAAGTACACTGTAGGTAGGGCTGCCATTCGTCCAAACTACTCAAGTAGTGCAAAGTGTCCTCAGGCCCCCTACAATTCAAACACATGTCATTGACACTACCGGTAGTGCCATTGGGAAAGAATATTCCCCTTGACACTACCAGTAGTGTCATTGGGTAGTGCCACGGAGATGTCACCTCCTAATCAAACATCTGAATCCCGTGGAGGAACTGGACACACGGAAACAAATTTACTGTCCCAAGTGGCTCTGGAAGAATGGTAGAATTTCTTGAAAAATTTGAGATTGTCGAAATTGTGGCGATTCGCTGTAGAAGCCATCAAAAAGAAGAAGAAGAAGCATCATCAGCTTTGTACCAGGCTCCTATTTAATGGGGTTTTTATAAAATATCCCGGTGAACTCTGCTCACGTCTTGTCCAGATTTGATGATAAGAAAACAGCGGTAGCCCAGCTGAATCATCAAAGCTTGAAAATAAAAATTGCATCCAGCAGTGTGTATGTGCTATTCTTTCTCTTGATAAGTTGATTGCTTGATTTTACGGGACAGCTTGTAAGAGATAAGACTACACTTCATCTAGTAGTGGGTAGCAGAACAAGCTAGTTTGTTTTAAGCTGCAAAGATCTTGCCCCTAGACACATTATAAACTATGTAACTAGATAAATTTGCAATTTATAACTTTGTTTTATCAGGGCATTTGAACATTGTGTCCTTCAGGCACATGCTGTAAGAGCTCTACAAAAAAAACGACAGCCCTAACTGTACATAACAATGTCCGCTCCTCACAACATTGTAGTATTTATATACCTCTTTAAATCGTCTCCAGCATCCAGATGCTTTCGTAATAGTAGTACTTAAAATATTAAAACATTTCTGAAACACCGCCATTCTGGCAGGTGAGAATTAAACTCATTTCCTTCGTGACAAATGTTCGTGGAAGGCGTGATGTTTCTTAATAATTCACTGCACGAGTAATGAGCATTCATTCGTGTTCACGCTGAAGTCTGTAATTTAGGCACTAATGGGGGAAGATCCTGTGCGAGAAATATATACCTACCCTATATAAGATAAGATAAGATAAGACACTTGTCTACCTTGATATGTAGATGTATTAATTGAAGGTTTTGTGATTTAAATCTTGTGTAATTTGAAATTTGACCTTTTGAGGCTAAACCAATTGATTCTGTCGGAAATTAATAAATTGAAAATTATCATTTAAAAAAGATTAGATAGGCATATTATTTACTAATTAAGTGTCACAGGGAGCTGTTTGTTGAGAAAGTGTCGCAGGGACTCTCCTTTTGCAAGTTCCTTATGGAAGGGGATAGATTAGGTTGCTGAAACCCATACCTATTTGGTAGCACCCACATTTCGCCAGTTTATGTCTTAGATCCCAATGTAGGTAAGAGGTGGCGAGCCTATTGCCATTAACCGGGCACTTATATACCTGCTATAAATTCACAAATAACTTCGAAAAGCTTCGAAATGTCATTGGTGTGTGCTATGGTAAAACCTGGAATCGAACCCAGGACTTCGTCTCAGCAGCCCATTACCCATACCACTAGGTTACCCCCTATAACGTGGGACCAAATACAGTGATTGGTGAAATCTGGGTTTTAATTCACCTCTGCTTAACCCTCCGGGGATAAAGGCGTGATTATATGTACAAGTCTTATACTTGAAGCAGGATTGATCAATTAACCGGGCACTTATAAACCTACGATATATACACACATAACTTTGAAAAGCATCGAAAAGTCATTAGTATGCCATGGTACAACCTCGTCTCAGCAGTCCATTGCCCATACCACTAGGCTACCGAGGTTTTATGTTATGTGCAATGCGTGTGTATTTTGTTTGCTTTCAATAAATAAATATAAAACATGTTTAAGATTGCATTTATGATGTTAGTATACTGATTAAAGTACGAAGCGGCAAACTATTGTCTTCTCCACTACGCTACGGCCAATCAAATACTCACTTATTTTTAATTTTTCATACTGAGCTGACAGGGAACCAGATTCAAGTTTATTTAAATAAAAATATCGATTATAACAACATTTCTTTTGCGGGTTGAACATAAGTAAATATGTATTCTGACGATGATGATGTCACATCTCACATCGCCTGACCGGCTGTTAAAAATGGCGGGTTGTTGGGCTAAGGACGAAGGCCGAATTTCAATTCGAAATTCGAACAGTTGAACGAGCCCGAACCGTGCCCGTTGTCATGCAAATTGAGCATAATATTTATGGAAGCCAGTTAGCGTAACGACTTTATTCGAATTTTGAATACATGAAAAACATAGGCATGTAGGTAGAATGGAATGTCCGACATTTAGTTAGACTTTGAAAATAACAGATTGTAATGTTTGCTTACTTTCGACTTATTGGAGGGGCGGAAAGGGAACGGTACAATGACAAGCTGATACAGAATCAGAGATTTCCTGACTTAGAGTCCTTGATGTAACACCGTGTTGGTAGCTTTTGTCGGCTTCGTTCGTAGCTTTTATGCAAAATTAAAATTCAATATTGGTTTACAGAGTATAACTTCATTTAGATAACATTCATAAGAACATGACTGAGGAGGTAGAAATATGTGAAGGAGAATAACATGTATATCCTAAAATAATTGAGCCAAGGGAAGATAGATGAATGTATTCAAACCAATAGTCTTGATAACACAAACATACAAATACAGTTGCGTATAATTTTCCAAGTCCTTCATTATCACAGCACAAGTAGGCATGTAAGTATCAATTTGCAAAGTCAATAACTGACAATTACAACGGAGAATTGAAACCAAATGAGTATAATTCCTAAGGTTCCAATCACGCCTTTCGCCCACTGCCACAGATTACTAATAAGTTGTTTGACAGCCAAGGCTCAGTAACCACAGATTAGTAGAATATGAATCATTCATTCGTGTGTTAGCTAATTATAGACATTGACAAGATGAGACGGCTATTTAATTGTTTTAATTAAGTAGCTTTTGCTTGTGTCATTGTCCGCAAGGATTTGGTTATCGTTGATAGAAATTGTTCTTCTAGCCAACGCCAAAAGTTCTCGTTGTAGTTATTGATTTTTTATTTTGAACAATTCAGAATTTGTAGAACTCCAGACAAAAAAAGGTCATTGCCCTTGAACCGACAGCTAACTTTTAGATTACGGACCACGGGATCAAAAGGCCTCGGTTAAGTCATGGACATAGTGAACAGGTAAAAATCAAACACAGATAAAAATAATTTAAAAAAATCATGTTAATATGGATACCCAGGATTGTATTAAGTGATGATGTCTCTGCCAACCCTAATGGGAAAGAGGTGTAACTATATGTATTACTTACTGTTATATGAAATTTTGGTCGATTATAATAGGTCCAAGTTACGCATGTTTTTACGATAAACGCCCACTTTTAAAGAACAAATTCAATTACGAATTTGCATTCATTCCAAAACCATTAAGTTACATGTCATTATCATCTGGAACCACTTAACTTTTGCATAACCAATAGTTATTAATAAGATTGTGGTAAGTGACTCAATCACCTTAATAAGGTTATTTATATAATATCGTTACGTCTCGCATCGGTAATGGGGTCATAGATACGGAGAAAAGAAAATAATCAAAGGATATCGGCATTGTACAAGTGTACACTCGTGTTTTGTCCCACTAGTGGGGGCACTTAGAGGGGCACAGCGGAAGGATTCTATCCACTGTCCCTCTGTGGGTCCTTATTCCTCCGAGCGAAAGTCATTGCTGTCATCATACGAAAAGTATGGAGGAAAATTGTCCATCTGTTTCATTTTACAGCACTAACATTTCAATTTGCCTAAACTGGGTTAATTATAAACGACAACGATCATAAAACTAAATAACCAGTCATGGTTGTTCAATGTTATAGATATACAACGTGACAACGCAATTAATACGTAACTTACCTATATGTCAATATGTCTTAGCTTTGGACAAAAACTAAATTCATTACACTTGCACTTTTCCACAGTGTTGTAGAATTTCGAATAATTACTGTGGAAAAGTAAAAGTATCTATATATTATATTATGTAGCCAGTTCCACCAAGTGCGATCGATCAACAGGATAAAAAATGTATGAAAATGTTAACCACCCACCTATGATAGGCAAGGCTTCGCCATAGACTCGTTTATCAGTTAGTAAGTTTGGCTTGAGCCCTGAAGATCCTAAAGTCCCATATCACAGATTACCTAAATAGCCCTCCAATAAATGGCATGTTCACCCAAATATTCGACAAGACAATGGTTTAACAATCTTTAACACATAACCCTCAGTAAGCGAGCAGTATCCTTACCGCAGATGACCTCTCGGCAGCAATTATATAATAAATATCGTAACGGGAAGCCATTACCTCCCCCGTCACAGTTCGCAAACGTATTTAATAAAGGGCCCTAAGGCTATCGCAAATGGCTAAACGTGTTTGTCGCAAGACCTTGGCAGTTCGAACAAGCTTAATAGCGAATACTTGCTAAGTAATAAGTTTTGTGACAACTTTCGCCGCCCGCGTGAAAGTTGCAGACATCAAAAGGTAAGTCGACACGCTTTGGTAGAACTTATTGAACTGTATTATTGCAGCGGACTCGCTTGTTTATTAGTTCATAGAGCTTCATCATTCATCGTTCAATCAACCTATTAATATTATACATGAGTTACTCGCGATTTCCCACAAAAATGCTGCCTGATAGTTACATAAAACGCTTTTATATACATAAACATAACATAAACTCACGCCTATAATCCCCGAAGGGGTAGGCAGAGGTGCTAGCACCCACATTTCGCCAATTTATATTTAGGTCCCAATGTAATAGGTGGCGAATCTACTGCCATTAACCGGGCACTTATGAACCTGCGATAAATACACACATAACTTCGAAAAGCATCGAAAAGTCATTGGTGTGTGCCATGGTAAAACCTGGGATCGAACCCGAGACCTCGTCTCAGCAGTCCATTACCCATACCTCTAGGCTACCACGCTTTTATATAACTGAAAAAATCTACTAACTAACCCATGAATGTGAAGTTGCTCTAATGGCTGAACGGATCTAGCTGAAATTTCGTACAAGGAAATATTGTAGACTAGAATAAAACACAGGGTTCTATTTTTCCTTGAATAGGTTCCCATGGATGGATGAGATCAAAATTCTAAAAAGGTACGGTACGGTTCCGTAGGCACAACTGGTGGGACATAGAAAACAATATACTTTTATATTTTCTTATTTCTATTGTCAAAAAAGATTGTTTTCAAGCGAACGGGAGTAAAAATGCTGATTAAGTATTAAGTATATTACCGAATCATCAAACATTTTTAATATTGTCAAACAGATGTCCATAAAAACGAAGCGCTGAACTAATAAAAACTAAAATAAACTCCATACCTACATCATTATCACATCTGTAATTAGCGCGCCAATTTTAATCATGTCAATAGTCTGCTGGTATAAAAAGTCACGATAAAAATAACAACAATGTTATGATACAAACGTCTATATCATATAAAACTCGTTTAATTAAATTTATACATTCACAGGAAACAGGAAAGTTTATAAAATGGAACTTACTCTTGAATCCCATTTTCAAATCTGCATATGAATATAAAATACGTATATATCCTACACAACCTCTTTTCTAAGAAAAAATAACTTGCAAACAATATATCAGGAAAAAAACCATTCCTTTTTTAAATTGGCTCAAATTCCCGCTCTTAAATATCCTTCAACGAACCACAGACTAGACTTTAGCCTCGCCAGATCACCATTGCTATTTACAATGCCAATTCATTATTATAAAAAATAACAATGAGATGAATCCATCACACGATAAACTGAGCGACATGTAGTTCGTTGACCCATTGCGGGGGTTAGACATTATTGCTGCTACAATAATAAATTAAAATAGAATAATTATGCAATCATTGTTGTTTTACTTGTTTTCCGTGCAATATTGTGAATACCAGCTGTATTTGCATTTTACTCACTCCGATTTGATGGCATAATATGTGTTTAGTAAACAGGTTTTTAGGATGTGTAAAATACATGGGTCAAAGTAACACATAAGGTGCACTGCTTTCACTCTCTTGGAGTTTGTTCATCTGTAAAGGTACACAAATTATTATATATGTATTTAATTAAATTTACACATAATTACATATGACATATACCGCAATGCCATTTTCTGTCAGTGCAATTCCAGAAGATTCACACTATCTAAGTCAGTAGCTGCAGAATTCAAGGCCAACCCGTTCATGCCTGAACCATAGACAAAACGTAGAATGTTTAAAAAAAATGTTATGTCAAACAAGCCGTTAGTTTTCCAATCAGTGTTCCGTTTCGTCTACCGAGTGTCAATAACAAGACCTCGTGTACACTCGCACACAGAAATACAGTAGAAATATTATGAATCAACGATTCCGTGAAATGGCTATAAGCGGAACTACGGTTGTCATTGTCAAATGCATTGTTTTGTTGCAAATTAAAGCAAATTAGCACCTTTTGACAATATTGGGCACATGCGTCGGGAAAAAAGCTAATGAGAGTCCAGGTGATATCGGAGTGCTTCGGTTTTGTGGAGCGTTCACACTATCGCACATCGACGTGACAGTTAAGACCTAGAGTACTTAAAAATGTATGTATTTTTAAAATAATTATATCAAGCTTTATAGATAGACATTCGCTGTTTATGAGAAAACGCTCTATAAAACCGAAGCAAGCCGAATTTTCATTCTACTCGACACGCGACGCACCAAATCGAAAGCGTACTGTACGCTCACAATCAAAAGTATTTTTTTCCTACAGTTTATAAAGTCAATTGCTTCTATATTAAGACGACCTACAATCACAGTACAGGCATCAACACACATATCTACATCACGTTTTGTGATTGAAACGTGCGATTGGACGCGGAAATGATCGTGACGACTCTAAATGACAACGGATGTTCTATAGATACATAAAAATATCTACATGAGATACTGCTGCTATTTGTCTACAGTAAAAAAGGCAATTTAAAACTAATTAATCATGATTTATGAAAGACACGAGGGCTATATAAAAAAGTAAACATGTTTTCGTTCTGAAGTTGATGACATGTATTTATATCTCGGCTGAAAAGATGTTATATCAACATTGTATTAACTTCATCAATTTATTTGTACAAGTTAATTGCAACAGTTTCTGTTGAATTTTCAAATTTTAAGATGTTTCTTTCAGCAGTCTTCAATGCGTCTTTCAGTATTGACCGTTTTTTGTCACAAAATTTGTACAGAACGTAAATTAGGAGGAGGTAGGACACGGCGGTATTTCCGCCCGATTGAGCAGTCCGACTGGGGTAGAACCTCCGCCCTACAGAATACCACGGCTATAATAACTTCGTGTTGTGTTCCCAGCGGTGAGTAGGGTAGCCAGAGCTCACTGGAGAATTTGTGCTGCCAGTGGGAAGACTAAAGGCTTGTCCTGCTTTGTCTTCTACTGACGGCACAGAAACTCTGTACTTACAGGGTTGGCAGCGCGACTGTGACTCCTCTGGTGTTACAGACGTCCATAGGTCACGGTAACCACTTTCCATCAGGTGGGCCGTGTGCTTGTCTGCCAACTAAGTGGTATAAAAAAAAATATATATTTTTTAAATCTTGTCCTACTTGTTTTCTGAACTGACGACACAGAAACTCTCTGCTTTTACAGGGTCGGCAGCACAAGTGTGACTCCCCTGATGTTGCACACGCCCATAGGCCATGGTAACCACTCTCGGTCTGTCTGCCATCTAAGTTGTATAAAAAAATCGATCTTATGATTTCTCACAGTGCGATTAAATGTGATTCAAAATTTTGTTGGATATTTAGATACAAGATGTCTCGAACAACTTGTACCAAAGTTTACACAACCGAAATTACCCAAATTCTTAAGCTAAACATGTCTGCCTTTTATAATCAACATAATTGATGATTGAAATAATTTCTGAACGGAACGCTTTTATTTTTTAAAGCTTCCATAAGTTATAATCAAATATAATGAACCGGTCGATTCCAAAAGTTTCCTTTTAAGACCGAACTATGGTTTAATGATCGACACTTGATCAATTATAACGATTATGTAAACCTTTTCTTACGACCGGAATTAATAGTCAATCTAATCTAAAATGTTAAATTAATATCAAACTACGTTAGTTGACGTGGGCGGATAATTACAGCTCTGAATACACCTTGGGGATAAACAGGTGTGAGGATTATATCACAATTATACATGTATGCACTTTCGTTACGTTATTTATGATTGCACTAGTTTCCGTTCCGCGTTCCATATGTCATCAAGTAATTTGACAGATTTTTGGATGGTTAATAATTTTCATTTTTAAAGACCATAGAGTAAATATACTAATATATTGATATTGGTTCTATAGAGTAGTGCCTACCTTTTTGGTAAACTATATCCATAAGGTTATCTGAAATATTTATAGTAACTTTTTTTAAATAGAATAGCTTCCTAATCCTGTACAGGTATAGAAATATCGGTAAAAACGTGTATCATTTTTAATTTTTATCAAAAAGAGTTCGAGATTTTCAGTCTAATTGAAATTTGCGGACGGGTCTTCAGGTAAATAATGCAAAAACTAATTAGCGTACATGCGCTCTTACAGTACAGTAGATACATAGATATCACAGCTATGACACATTATGACATATGGCCTAAGTACCTACAGGATAAAACTATGAAGTTATTAATTAGCACATAATGATGATAATAACATGAATATCTACCTAAAAAGAATATTATCGAGGATCCATCTCTAAAAATATATTGAAGTTGTTGGAAATTCATACCTTTATGTCTAATCATCAGTCCAAATGTGCTTTTGCACTGCGTCCAGTATAAAGGTAAAAAGGCAAAAAACCTACGTAATCTAATATATATAAAATTCTTGTATCGCAGTTTTAGTGTTTATACTCCTCTGAAATGGCTTGACCGATTATGATGAAATTTTACATGTATATTCAGTAGGTATGAGAATAGGTTTATAACTAATTTTTACACCCCTGTTAACAATCTCGCCCTAAAAAAAAAATTACTATTTTTTTTCTTTTTATGGTGTGGAATTGAAAAATACATTTAGTACTAAATTTTTACCCTTCTACCACCGACCCCTATGTTATGATAACATTTAATAGTTTTCTACCCCGGTCGATAGCTGATCAAGAAATAATTCATATGGCAAACCAACGTTTGCCGGGTCAGCTAGTTATATATACAATTTTCAAAACACTCTTTTGGCAAATAAGCTACTATGTTTAAATGTTTTCTTGCAGTTGATAGTATTTCGCTAACGTTATTCCAACCATGTATAAAGGTAAACAAGACAGAATTGTAAACAGTACAAGGTATTGATCCAGAATTAAATTAGCATTTTCAGTTACAACATAAAATGTGTAAGAAAGGGTATACTTACCTTTTTCGAATGTTACGTAGGTAAATATGGAATACTTTGAGTAAAAGAATTTATAATGCGGAATAACCTACATACGAATACAAAATATCCAATTTAGCTTGCTAAATTGAAATCTTTTTAAGTGGAAGCATTTTTTATCTTTCATTCAACTTTATGTTAACATTTTACATGAATGTTAATTAAATGTGAATAAGTATAACTCGTTTTATATCTTTTCATATTTTTGACATCAATTTCAAATATCTGACTAGGTAAGTTGGGTATACATATTATATTCTACAAAACGTGTTTTTTTTTTATGTTTAACACGTCAATTAGACTTCGCCTTGCCTGATGGTAAGCTAAAGGCAAAGTTTCAGAAAAGAGGGTCACAAATACTTACACATTGTTTTAATAATCCTTGTGATATCAATTAAAAAATAGCTTAGCTAGCGGTTGTCAAAGTTCAGAAATCGTTTTAAAGTTATAGTTACTAATAACTATTTATAATAACGGTTATGCAATCGTTATTGGTATTCCCTTATTGGTAGTAACTTGGCTATTTATCTAACTCATTACCTAACTCTAACCATCACTTTAATTAAATCCTGTAAAATCCTGAAATCTTTCAACGTCATAGCATTATAATCCTCAAATCATAATATTTAACTAAGTACTACATTCTATATAACATAGAACATCCATAGCTTCACCAATTTAATTTGAGAGATAAATATCTGAATAGATCCGAGTTCTAGAGGGCCCTTCAGAGCTTATAAGCCAGTTTGTTGGAACATCGTAAACATCCGATCCTTCATCAAACAACCAATTAATTAGGAAAATACACCGCAGACATCCCACTAGAATCGAAACCTAATCACTTTAATACCATCGCGAAGTAGATAATCACGTCTTCATTACCATAGACAATGTTTAAATCACGAAGTTTTTTTTAAAGAGAATCAACTTTTCCGAAAAGCATTATGTAAACGTTCCCAAGTTTCATTGAATTAAGAACGGAATCCGGGAACTTGGCCAAAAATATTTATTCACACGAATTCCAAGTATTAAATATTTTAAATTCGTGCTGAAAACAAAACTTTATACTTTCAACATATTTTGTAAAATTTGCGAGAACTGTGATGCTCATTTTGTTCCTTTTTTGAGGAAATAAAAGCTGCGATTAAATAGATGGGAACAAACCAATGCGCAAAACTTTATATTCACACCACGCACTCATTAAACTATGCACTAACTTCGTTATATGTGATATACAAAAATTCAGCACTTTGATGCACTATTTTTTATTTTTTTACACTTTTATCGGGAGATATCCCACACGCATGTCGAAACCATCAGCGAACGTTCGTCATACGAAACCTACCGCAACGCGACGCCTGTTATCGAACGAACATTCCCAAACAGGGGATGTGCAAACGCGGGCAGTGGTGCCGGCGACCGGCGTGGCACTGCGGCTGCCGGCCGGCCGCGTGTAGCCCGCACCGCTCAGAAACCTTACGACCTAACTCCCTATACATTCAAGCACAGTCACCCTTAAACACAAACGCAGAGAGTTTATATCTTTATAGCACCACACAAAAACGCCAATCGATGCTCCTGGAACAGGACAACAGATCTTTCCGCCTCCGCTCCCGTAACGTGACCGAAACTACCGTAGCGAAATTTTCGCCTACTTTACCGGCAACAACAGTCGTGCGGAATCGATTGCGAAATGAAGCGTAATTTTAATAAGCAACATCGACATATTGTAACGCACCGAGATCTCGGATTTCATTAGGTAATCGTATAAATTCGAATACGTTAGCGGCACATGTGCAATAAACAGGCAATAAATGATAAATATATGGGAACTTTTAACAGAGATACTTTGTTATTCTTTAAATTGTATGCGTTCGGTTCGATAAAATGTCGTGCAGTGGGAATACTTTATTTACGCACCATAAACTACATAAGCACTTTTTTTGCTTCTACTGTGGAATCGCCGCAATTTTGGCAATGTCGAATAAAATATAAATGTTTATTAAAGTTAATAATAGAGAAACCCCAGTGTCTAACATTGGCGATATAGAAAAATCTATACAAGTAAACAAATATTTAAAAAAATGATTCCATGGAAACCAAACTGGCATATGAGTTAAGAAAATGCGGTCATAACAGGTAAAATAAATTCTTATTAAGGTAAAAGAAAAGATAAATAAGCAGCGGTTGTGAAACAGTAACACTGAATGGGCAGGATATGAGTACACCCACAGTGTTGCCCACGCAATAATACATTTTACAGATAATACAGTTTTGATAAAAGGTTTAAACTGTTTAAAGTTAGACTCCCTGACAATAAATAAGTCAGTATCATTTTTGCTTCAACTTATAAGCTGCCTTTCAATGCAATTTGATTCTGCGAGTTATTTTTAACTTAATATTAACTAAGAACACTGTGTCATATATTAAGACAGTTATTTTTGCATCATTGTAGGTATTCAATTGTTTAAAGAACTAAACATAGAACATAGTAGTATCGACCCAAAGTTTTTCTACGTAAATCATGCTCCCATGAGGATATTTGAAAATATCTCGCTGAGTTTCTTGCCGAAGTCTTCTCAGGTCGGGGCCGGGTTTCGAAACGGTGGTTCATTTGCTTTACTACTAGTTTACTAGTCTTTAATCTTTCTTTTCATATTGACGTGTTGTAAGTGCCGTTTAATGGTCTATGCAGAATATATGATTTTTGCATTTGACTTATCGGGAATAACTTTCTAATGGTTAGATATTAATATTAAAATCGATTCATTAGTATAAGATTTTTACTCTCTCGATAACTTCGAAATTCGAATGGATATTCGACTACGGAATTGTAATTAAAAATGCCATTTTAAGATAGATTATAATTATTTAAATAATCCTGTTTCCGTTAATATCAGTACAGCTGGTTTTCTGATACCAACTTCCAGCGGTATACCTATTGCTTGTTTCTGGTATATTTTGCTGTAACAAATTATTCACACCAGGAACAATATAAGCTGTAGGTCAACATCATTATATTCACGTTAGTCCCGATAACCGCTACCCTACCGACACAGATTAATAAATAGTTTGCTACCAATGCTAAATAAAAATTCAAATGGATTGCGATCTGTCTACTCTATTGAAGTCAGCTAAAACAAATTCACACAACATTTTATTCAATGTTACATTTTGCAAGTATCGATGCGCGTCTGTTGTCGGCAAGCAGGCAGATAACTATCCTCTTTCATAACAAGAGAAGGTTCGTATTAACTTACACAACATAATATTCTGTATTTACAAAACATTCCGCTTTTGACGTGGAATCGCTGCCTGCAGTGCGCTCTTGCGTAGATTGCGTTTCATTTTATTTAAATTGCATGCAAGAATAAAATGGATGGACAAAGATATCACAGAACGGGGTATTTGATAAAGTGAATAAAGATTAAAGTGTGATGGAATTTACATCTATGAAGAAACAGTTTGAGAGGGAAAAATGAAAGACATTTAGTAATTTACCTTTCATTTTGAATGGAAATCAGTTTCTATAGTAGCCTTTCGCCCAGATTGCAACCAAACAGACGTAAGATTTCAAGTCTGACCAAGACCTTTTTAACGAAAAATCCGCATCAAAATCCGTTCAGATATTAATGGTATCTTGTAGTGAATGGCACTTATTGACATTTTAAACTGTTCAGAAGTATTTGGTCACCTTGTCCACTTCTATATATCTGATGGCGACTGTACTTCTGGTATTAAGAGATTCTATTTTGGGAATGTACTATACCAGATTCCAGAGAACAAAGAATTTTTGCGCGTCCATCCATTGCGGTCAAACATTTGCAATTTACAATTATGTAATAGTAGTAGAAATTGCATAAATCTTATAAAATTGTGTCGCTATATCCGTCAACCAGCAGGTGAGGTTGGCTTGTGCCACCGAGATCTTGGCCGATTTAAACTCGCGGCGTGCATACTGAGAGCTTCGACAAATGCGTTTTCACGCTCCGAGTGACGAACCCGTGACTGTAAGAAGAGAGGAACATGGTGTGTCTAATCAAAGTACTGCTATCCATTGCCATTGAAACACATTTCCTTGTCAGGCAACAGGCCTTCTAGGAAAGTCTTCTGACGAATTGACTTTGCTAGACTGGCAATTTTATTGCGCTCTAGCACCGACGCCGTTGGTTCAAACGTTCCGCTTGGGCCGTTTCGATGCCGTGGGAATGTTAGATAAAGCCTAGATATAAGGTCTGGTACAGAATGATTCAGTTATTTGAGCTAGAAAATGTTGATTAGCACTTAAGTTTTCCACTAATGGTTGTACGAGACACAAATATTCCCCTTTTATTACAACCCCGGGTTCATAAAATGGAGCGTGAAAAAGTATTTGTCAAGGCTGTCAGGGTAGGGACTACTATTTTGGGTTTCA
Organism: Eilema griseolum; assembly: GCA_963662185.1. Lineage (NCBI taxonomy): Eukaryota > Metazoa > Arthropoda > Insecta > Lepidoptera > Erebidae > Eilema > Eilema griseolum. The sequence goes on along the minus strand of OY759254.1, from coordinate 10,429,004 downwards.
CAGCATCTGGAACCCTTATCATCTCTTTTCACCCTGACTGCTTTTCATCCGGCAGGGTGAAGACAATTGACAGTCTGTTTATTAAAAAGTTATAATTTTGATATACTTAGATAAGTATGTTTTTATTAAACGCTAGAGTGAATCAGTACGAAGTTGTATAAGTTGATAGTGCCTCATATTTTATTTAAATCGTTCGACTGTCTTAGTTATAAACCAGTACAGCAGTGTTCCAACATAAGCAATACGATCTACCATCAAAGAAACGCGTACAAAAACATCGACAATCTAAATTAAAATTTCTTGCGTCTAATCACGCCTTGCATTGCACAGCTGATGAGCACATGCCCTTACATCATTAACTTTGACATTGTATTGTATACTCTAAAGTGATGCAATTAAACTTAATTTGCTTTCAACCATAATACGGTTATTACGGTTACGTGGAAGTGTATGGACGTTCAATCCAGACGACACGATCTTGATACGACTGATCGTTATTGTATCGCAGATAAAGAAAAATATTTTTTTTAGAACAGTATAAATACTTCAAATGCCTTGCTCTGCTGCTAGCACACATACATATTGGTGGTGGTCCCATCAAGCTCTTCAAGGCCCAAGCCCAACTCAAGTGCCAGCCGGTATACCTGCTGATCAATGGACAAGGTTCTGACGCAGATTTCGCTAAAATACGCTAAAATATGAGCCTTGCACGCAATAAGAACTGTCGCTCGAATGAAAAGAAGAGTAGAAAGTCATCTATGCTACATAGGAACCTCGCAAGTAAGGTAGGTTTGCTTATGCCCCGAAGACCTTAGGGATTCTATATATCCTTACACATCGTCTTTCATGTACATCGTGTTAACTGGTCACCCACCAGGGGATCAATGGGCTATATAGGAGACTCATCTACAATTTACAATACTCTTTACAATTTTTTGCAATCTACAATATTACAATTCCGGCAGAGTAGAATTTGGACCACCCCATATTTTCCCATGCGGTGTCGTACAAGGCGACTAAGAGATATGGCTGTTTAACATCAGACAGATATATACAGTTCAGACTCAGCCTCAGATGCAGGGCTCCAGTCAACATTAGTGCCCGGAATACAGCAATTGGTCTCACCCCCTATTACGTGGGACTGAATACAACTATTGGTGAAATGTGGGTGTTAATTCACCTTTGCCTAACCCTCAGGCGATAAAGGTGTGATTATATGTTGTATGTATGTATGAATCTACATTTTTATTCCGCAGGAATAATTTTACGAGACCACGGAGTTCGTCGCTATTTTCATCCAATATCGTAATCGTGTCGCATCATCTAAAAGCACTGTTATTGTATTGTTAGAACGTCAGCTGTTAACCAGTACGTTATTATGATAAGTGAAGAGATTAGGCATGCGCAGAGCAGACACTTTATCTTTGAGAAATTTCTCAACAAATATTTACTTTACCTACAAAAACATGATGGATTTATTTTTTAAGGGAGGGATCGTTTCGAAGTTCTTGTTTGTTTTGGGCGAATGGGAAGCCTGTCCTGGGAAGATTGTTAATAACTTTGTCCATTTTAGTAACTTATATTGAATTTTCATATACTTATTGTTGGTCGGTATAAAATTGTTTTTAGCATTAGTAGACTCACGCGTAGCTTCCATCTCACCTGGTGGTGTGTTTATATATATGGCTGAAGGTGTAGCACGCTTGCCTAGAGACTTCCAGGTTATAGCTTTTTTCAGTCGCTAAACAGTTCTGTAAACTAAATCACGTTTAAATAGGCATTAAAAACAGAACTTACCCGTTTCTGAATTGAGAAATCTTTTAAGTGTCTCTTTAGGCCTGCTACTGATATAGGCGCTCATTTTTCATTAGGAAAGTTTTATATTGTTTTTATACTACTAAGATAGCAAATAAACACACCCCAAGTAAGCGGTAAGCGGTTGACGTTTCAACGAATATAATTAATAAGAATTCTTAAACTTGTTGATAACCATATTGTATTCAGTATGAAAGCTGGTACTCCAGTTCGAGTTCTAAATGATTTCGCAATTATATTTCATAATACCATGTCTATTGAATCGCAGTTCACGGTTCAAGTACCACTCTTCAGTCAATTAACAATTAATTGTTATTCATTGAGATACTGATGATATATTTACGTTTAAGTTTGGGTAGGATTTGGACTTTCTTTTTATATAGGACACGTCAATTAGACTTCGCCTTGCCTGATGGTAAGCTGAAGGCAAAGTCCCAGAAAAGAGGGTCACCATTACTTACACATACCGTGTGACAATGGTGACACTCAGCTTTACGGCCTCATCATATGCTTTTTCACGCCCCGCTTAAAGGACCCGGGACTGTAGGAAGAAGGAAACACGTGACTACCCCATCTCATCCGATGCAGTCGTACAAGGAGACTCATGCATGCCTTGAGTCAACAATTTGGTGAACTGTGGGTGTTAATTCACCACTATTAACCCTTCGGGGATTTTCCTTAGGTACCTATAGCATGAATATATATATGTATGTCATATACAAAAAGCGTGAGCGAAACTCATTGTTAGAAAAAAAGATTGATATCGGTAGTCCACGTTTACGCAATTGCGAAGAAAAATTATACAGCACTCAAGTGTAATGTGAGTTGAACACATAAAATGGTTTCCATATTACTGTTTGTTACTTATTATAAAAGGGGGTTCTTTATCGCTTCCTTTCCTGTAATTTATTACAAAAGTTCGACTAAACCTCAAAAATGCTCTCTATTGATCTCACAATGGCTTTCGACACAATGGACCAAACGAAATTCCTGAAAATATCAAACGATAAATATATCCTATATGTATTTAGTATCATTTTAAAGGGTTGTTTGACATGTACAATATATAATAATTTGAACTAGTATGGCATATATACCCAGAAAAAATGTTTAACTGTACTGTATTTTAAGGTTGCTTATTTGATCAGATACATCATTAATAAACATCAACTTACAAATGTAAAAACAGACAACAATAGCATGGAGTTCTACAAGGTAATATCTTATGCCCCACTAAATAAACGTAACCATTCATATTTTTGATGATAATACAGTAAATTCGGCTAAGGCCATATACCCTAGAGACCTAAGAACAACGGTAATTCGTCACAATCGAATATACCGGTACCATGTCAGTAACAATAACATTCATAGCAAAGCCTTGGGAATGGTATTGTGTCCATAGCTAACTGCTATTATAACGATACTCATTCAAGTTAATTACATTGTTGTACCGTTAATGAGGTCATCGGTATTGTTGTAAGTTGGAACTACCAAGAAAGAAGCCGTTGAAGATACTATCATTTGTCTTCCATAATTAATTTCTTACAGTTTATGCATTTTGAAGAGGACTAGTGAGATCTTTTAAACAATGTAGATAAGATACAATTTAGGTATTTAAGCTATCATTAATATGAGAGGTAATGGGATATTCATGTCGTTTTGATGTCCCAAATTTCAGCACTGTTTGGCTTTATAAGGCTCAAGAAAAGATGAATGTATTATAAAGTGGATATGGCAAAGAAGAGAGTGACTAAGGAAATGCCATCTGACAGGAATGTGTGGAGGAGAATGACCGATCCCAAATAATTGGAACAAGGGCACGTATTTGATGAAGATAGATTCTGCACTGCAATATAAACTATATTTTTGCCAAAAGGGCAACTGGCTGAGACGGACTGGATGTAGAAGACGGAGAACTGGACGAAATGGCGCGAATTGGGAGAGGCCCTATGTCCAGCAGTGGACTGCGGTGGTCTGATTGCCAAATAGCGTCGACTGCGTAATTTTCGTTAAAAGACATACTTGCCAAATATTTTACTTCACGTATATTATATTGAGATAATATAGCTGAATAATTCAATTTGCAACCTTCGTATGTGCTCAGTCGGAAGCTGCCAATAAGTAACCAATGACTAATGTTAGTCATACCTAGTCAAACGATACAGATTTAATTTGATCCATCATTGACCTGTACGGTAATGGAAGTCTCTTATGAATGTGATTATATGTCACGACTAATAATACTTGTTAAGACCTAATTACTTTAGTGTTCCGTCGTCGTTCCGATAACATATAAGAGTGCTTTACCAGTTAGGAGTCCCCCAACACGACAACGCTAAAATCTAAATTTTACTAGGTTAAAGGGCTAACCAACACGATTTATTTTCTGGGGGCTTTTCTTTAACTCGAAAATTCAGTTTCATCAAAATCGGTTCAATCGTTTTTAAGATATGGATAGCTACGGGTGTTTTGGTAAAGGTTTATATTTTGTAAATAGCTGCACTTCGTAGTTTTGCTAAGGTTGTTTTTAATGATAGTCTGGTCATAGCAGATAACGATATTATTTAGCCTACGACCTCAGACTATCATTAAATCTATGCAGTCAGTCGTCTAGACAGGGCAATCGTGCTGAGTAGCATACAACACACCTATTAGCCACCTCAGGACAATTTTCAAGGTTAGCGATTAGCACGTATTTAAATGTTTTTTGAAATGTTTAATATTGTCTGCAGTACCGGAATGACGCCTACGATATACACTGTTATGATTGTAAGAAAAATGCACAGATTGGATAAAAAATTGTTCAAACTTTAAAAAACTTTCCATATTCGCATCAGTGGCGAGGGGTCCGTCCCTATAATGTGATTTCTGCGTGCTTCCCAATGGGTCGCAAAATGCATGACAAACTATATCAAGATAAGTTTTTTTTATCCTGGTTTTTTTCCACTGGTCCACCCAGACCTCTGGGGCCAAGTCAACCAAAACCTTCTGCAATAGTTCTAGTATAAAATATCGAAATTCAGCGAAATCTGTAGTTAGACTGGAAAAAGTGGAACTGTGCCCAGACTCCGAAGCGAACGCTTCGGATGCAACTGGGGAAGAAGTTCTAGTATAAAAACACATATTAAATGGCAATATAAGCTACGCTAAGTTTGTGTCTAGATGGCATTTTGTTTTGTCCTAGTGTATTTATTTAATAGTTTTGTTTCAAAAGCAAAGCTTATTATTTTCTAGTCCGACACATGTGGCAATTAAAGTCGTTTTATCTACGAGACTTAACGGTTTGTTTAGACAAAAAATAGTATTTCTATACGTCTGAAGATAATTACTGTCACTCAAATTTCGCTACATAAATAATGATAGCGACATTTAGCTGGCAAGGCTAGGTATTTGGAGAACACTGTTTGCCTTGCTTTTTCATACTTCACACTCGTGTGTCTTCGAAGACAGCAGAGTTTCCTTTACAGAAATTTCGATTTAGGTATTATGTTGAATCCAAATGGACCCCAGGTTCTGAGATGAAAGCCTCGGATGCGATAGGGGTCAACGCTGACATGATGATAGATTTTTTCATGTAAAGGAGTTTTACGGGGTCGCCTTGTCACTGGTATTTTTCCACGTTTGCTGTTACTCAAAATTGTCTCATAGAATAGGGAAACCTCTATAAAAGATATTACGCAACTTGGGAATTAAATTCCATGTATATGTTATTAATAACATTACAAATATTATAATACAGAACACGCATACGCGTCTAACAGAACGATTTATTTTAATTTTATTTTTTTAATTCGTCACGCGAACGATGACACAGACGATAGCTAATATATCTAATAGGATAGGTAAGTTGACCTTTTATACAGTGTGACCACGCTTAGGGGGATGACGCATAAGCTATTAGAACAGCGATAATATTCGATTGTCGTCGTTCCCGGGGTAATATGAACGGATCCCAGCTGTGATAAATCGATTGTTTTGATTACTCACAAAGAATTGCGTGACTTATATCGGATGCTCTCGTCAGCTGTGCGGTATGATAATAATCGATTAATAATTCGATTGGGTTTTACTTTTAATTTACAGTACTGGTGAGTTGGTTCTGAATTCTGCGTGAATCGAATGGAGTAGGTATGATGTCCAAAGGTGTCATTGGTAGAGGCTGCTGCTTGTGGTGTGAGCTATATTTTTGCCGTGTTTTTTGATAAGCACCATTGACAACACCCAAAACTCATTTGGCGATTGTTACGATTGCTAAAAACAAGGTTTTTTTATGTTTCTTAGCTCAGAACACATATTTATTAAATTTGTCTGCTAATAATTACGACAGGGACCATAGATAGTGGATTTCCCCGTGATTCCTGCAGGCATAGACTTATAACGCATGCGTTATAATTCTATGCCTGCAGGTACCATTGCAGGGACCACGGGCAATAAAGGGTGTGGTAAAGGAGAAAAAGAGATATGTATTTAATGACAGAGAGGGAGAAAACTTTCCTGACCGATTGCAGTTATAGCGTCTTGCCAGCACTCATGACTATTTTTTCCAATTTTCGGAATTTATCAAGATTCGCCAAGATCCAGCAGAGTACATTGACTTTAGGGTCATTGAATGATTGACCGACGAACCCAAAGCGGTTTAATCATTCACCTCTCTTCACAAAAGTAACATTCACTAATAAACATTCATGTATTTTTCATATCATTTCACGCATATTTTATCTTCAAAATAAACAGACGAAATCTCAAATACAAACAGTAAAAGTTCCTCTCAACCACGGTTTCAACCCGCGCGTGTTCAAGAGCGAGTTCATTTTGTGGGTTACCAGGGCGGCGCCTAATTACACAGAGTATACGGCTTCGTCTAGATATAGACAAAAACTACAGATGATTATGAGAATGGATATGCTTTATTTTTATTTGGGCATATTCTTAGAACAGTCCTCAGCGACGATAGGAACCGAGATTAAATTTATTATTATTCGCAATTCAGTCTCGATCTAACCTTTTTTCTTTTTTTTTAATGTATGCGAAATCCCCACGGATGTCCATACCACCGGAGCCGGTGGGGGAGGTTATGTCGGACTTTAACCGAATATCTGGACATATCCCTCGCACACCGGCCGGCTCAGGACCGTCTGAGACGACCCTCATCGGGTGTGGCGATCACGGAGTCCCCTTCTCATCCCCGGGTATGGGAAGGCGCGCATCGCGCACTGCTTCTGCTAGGGTGACAGGCAGCTCCACCTGTCATCCCCAGGCCCGCGCTCATGGGGGACAGAAGTCAAGGTTCTCTCTTGACAATTGAGTGACTAGAGTACCATTTCCGGTATTTAGTATCAAGACTAAATATTGAACACATTTTTAGTAGAATTTGTCTTCAATTCACCAGTTATTACAGAATAAACTTTATTACCTACACATAAAACATGTCTGTGTCTACGACTCTACTATACCCCAATTTAATTCTTTATGGATTGAAGGGGGGTAAACTGCTCCTGTAGGTAACTGCAGGCCTACCATGAACTCTTATAACAGATCAAAACAAAAACGTTTTTCTTTCTTTCTTTCTATTTTAAATTGAAAAGTAACTCTGTCTCTCTGTCTGTATTACTACGCTTTCACGAAAATTGTGTATAGAGGTAGATTAAACCTTGAGAAAGGATATAGGCTATGTTTTGTCGCGATAATCGCCATCCATACCGGCAGTGCCGCGGGCAACGGCTAGTATCCTATATAGATATCCTGTATATTTGTATGTTATATGTTATTTATGCAGTTTTATGACTGTATAACAGCCGTTCAATAATTGACTTGTTTTAACAGTCCATAGCTCGGGCTCGGGCATGTATAATAAAACATCTTGATAATGTACATACTATACGAAGCGCTTTTAGGTCTCTTTAGTGGTCATGCGCCATTTAACCAATCATAGATTATTATATAAAAACCAATCACGGGCTCCACTAACTAGCGTCATTGGTTGAGCAGTCCTCGTTATGATTTTTTGGTTGACACTGATGTTCTAGATGTTTGCCGGTATGAGTACAGTGTACTCTAAGTTCAAACAAACATCCCCGATAGCATTTCCTTGTTCCAATACTGTAAAGCACCTCACAGTTACATAGGGGTTCAATTACACTCAAGTAAACAGTAAACACTGTAAACGGTTACATAGTGTTTATTCGTGCGTGTCTCGAAATAGACGACCGACTAGAGTAAAGACTCTTTAAATATTATACATACATACATATAATCACGCCTTTATTCCTGGAGGGTTAGGCAGAGCTGAATTAACACCCACATTTCACCAATCATTGAATTCGGTCCCACGTAATAGGGGGTGAGCCTATTGCTGTCTTCCGGGCACCATTGTTGACTCAAGCCATGCATCTGAGGCTGAGTCTGGGCTGTATATATCTGTCAGATATTAAACAGCCCTATCCCTTAGTCGCCTTGTACGACACCGCATGGGAAGATTTGGGTTGTTCCAAATTCAACTATGCCGGGAACCACGCGGCGAAATATTATAAATGAAAAATAAATACAGGCAGTCTTTGGGCACCGGCAGAAGCGTTCGGTATTGATGACGTGGGGTCCATGATTTTACTTCGCCGCATAAGTGCACAACGCGCCTAAAAAGTTTTCCCTTCAAAAATTGGCATAGAAATAAATCTTAGAACCTGATTAGGATTGTCTAGTCCAGTACCTAATAGTTTTCTACGAAGTTTCTACAAAAAAAAACAAAGATATACAATTAATACTTATATACAATTTATAAATTTTTTAAATTGTTAAAATTTTGGTGAGGGTACTTTGTATAATAAAGTCCATCCTTATCACAATGGGGCCTGATGGCACCGGTGAATTTTGGAAAAAAAAAAAAGGGGTCACTGAAAAATAGTAAAAGACAAATGTATATTAATTTTGAGTTGGCGAGAGAATTTTGAATATATTCTTCTATAAATGAGGTGTAGGCATCTTCTAGAATTAGGGACCCGAGGAGGCGTAGACAATCTTTTTCAATAATTTAGATGTTGGGAACTAGTGAATCAAAAGATATCTATCTAATGGAGGTAGGACACGACGCTATTCCTGTCCTCCGTCCTACAAAATAGCCCGGCCCTAATAACATCCCATGGTTGTGTTCCCAGCGGTGAGTAGGGTAGCCAGAGCTCACTGGAGAATTTGTGCTGCCAGTGGGAAGACTAAAGGCTTGTCCTGCTTTGTCTTCTACTGACGGCACAGAAACTCTGTACTTACAGGGTTGGCAGCGCGACTGTGACTCCTCTGGTGTTACAGACGTCCATAGGTCACGGTAACCACTTTCCATCAGGTGGGCCGTGTGCCGGTCTGCAACTAAGTGGTATAAAAAAAAAAAAACATCGTGTTGTGTTCCCGGCGCGCGGCGGTGAGTAGGGCAACCAAAGCTCACTGAAGAGTTTTAGTGCTGTCAGTGGGAGAACCAAGGCTTGTCTTATTTTTTCTTCTGCACCGGCAGCACAGAAACTCTCTGTTCTTACAGGGTCGTCAACATGAGTGTGACTCCTCTGGTATTGCACACGGCCATAGGTCACGGTAACCACTACCCATCAGGTGGGCCGTGTGCTTGTCTACCATCTAAGTGGTTTAGAAAAAAAGACAGTTTCAAAATGTTATTAAAAAAAACTCACATTTGTTGTCATTGAGCTCTAAACCCGTGTGGTAACGGAGAAAGAATACAAGTATCACTACTCAATATCATCCAAAGGGTATTGTAAAAGCGACTGAAAAAATACGCAGACGATATTACTGCGAGAGAAGGAAACTCGAAATAAAACGCTATCTCTGTCTGGTCAGCGTGGAATCAGTAAGCCTAAGCCTCCCAACATGTCCACCATCGATCGACTGGTTGATTTCATATAGGCCATCTCGACATCTTCCTCTAGAGTCCCGTCCTCTAGGTGCCATAATATGGCAAAAAAAAAATGTATAATTTTTTTTTTGTATTTTGTTTTTTTTTTTGATAGATTTTGTCAATTGTTATGTCAAATCAAATAACCCGCCCCGTATCGCTCCCGGCGCAAAGGTGCCCATGACACTGGCAGCGTTGCCTCGCTGAATCGCGATGGCCATCCTCTGCCCCAGAAACGAGCCGGAGCGGGAGTCACCGCCTTGTTCGCGGAAAAAATAAAAAAAATAATTATTTTTTTTATACTTTTTTTAGATTTTATTTGAATTTAAATGCTGTATAATAGGTTGAATAGGTAAGTGCCAGTGGCGTTAGGAGTCCTTAACTATGATAAATAGGATTTCTAATGAGGAGAAATCTATGTCCAGCAGTAGACTGCAATAGTCTAAATGATAGAAATCTTCTATTCTTTTTGCATTGATGTTCTTGAATTCTAGTATTTCTTTCACTTTTTGAAGTAGCCAACTCCGGTCCGATTGAGTAGCGACACTAGAGATGTGACGATTACCTGCAAAGGGAGAGAAAACGGGAGTATCGGATAAAGGAAACTGGATAGCTAGAGAGGTAGGGACTCCTTCACTAAGGTTTGCGTAACGCCTGTATACTGTATAATGGTCAATTTAGATCAGGCCGGAAAATACTCGAGCACTTGTTAAGAGTTTATTAAATGTCAACCTTACTCCATTCAAAAATATTCTGTAAATAGCATGCAGCATGAAATTATATCCCAAAAGATAGTTGCTTACTATTTTAAGCTTTGTCTTAATCGAATCAGGTTGATATTTAATTTACACTTACAAACTGCTCGAGCATTTTTCCGATTGATTTGAATTGACTTAAGCCTACCATGTGGAAAATTGTATAAATCGCACTCCTGGCTTAAATCGAAAACCGTCACACATATCGACACGAAACTTATTTGCTTATATCAATGTTTCTGAACCGTCACGAGTCCTAATCGTATCCGAACCGTATTTCCAGACAGTAACTTAACGTAGATAGTACATTTTTGTTTAGATTCAACCCACAGAACAATACAGAACGACGATACAGAAGAAGTATTTTGTAATTTGTATTTTGTATTTCAATTACAAATAGCTAAAATACTGTATTTAGTATTTTATATTTCAAATATCTTACTTAAAAATATTTTGTATTTTGTATTTCAATTTCTTGCGGTTACAGTATTTTGTAATTTGTATTTCAATTACTTGCGGTTACAGTATTTTGTAATTTGTATTTCAATTACAGTAAAGTATGTATTTTGCCCAGCCCTGTCTATAATATCACAAATATTTGTACTTACCAACTGGCGCAAGCTGCTCACAGGAATATATCACCTGGAAAAATACAAAACAGTTGAGATAAATCATTCAAAAGGGTTAGGATATTGAATATTGACCCAGTGAGGTAGAATGACCAAGAGAGATTCCTTTCGAAGCGTTCCTGTGAATGTGCTTGTATATTTTTTATTCATCTGTCTTTTGTATCTGTTTTGCTCATTTTGATACTAAAAACTATTAGAACAATAGCTTCTATATAAAACTGATACTAAACTGGTTGTACAGAACAAAAAAATGGTATCGTATTATTCGTGATATTTTTTTTATACCACTTAAGTGGCAGGCAAGCACACGGCCCACCTGATGGAAAGTGGTTACCGTGCAAAACCAAAGGAGTCACACTCGCGCTGCCGACCCTGTAAGCATAGAGTTTCTGTGCCGTCAGTGTAAAAGACAAAGCAGGACAAGCTTTTGGTCTTCCCACAGCACAAAAACTCTCTAGTGAGCTCTGGCTACCCTATTCACCGGTATTCACAGCGGTATTCTGTAGGGCGGAGGTACATCCACAGTCGGACTGCTCAATTGGACGGAAATACCGTCGTGTCCTACCTCCTGATAGACCACAACCAGACCACTACCATTACAACTACATAGATCGGGGGGCGCGTTGACCATATGGTAGATCAGCCTTTCTAGGTTAGTTATTTCACCCGTAACCCCTCATAATGACTGCCATAGATATTCGTATGACAATCGAGACCAACACAACTTAAAGTGCATCTTTAAAGTGCTCTCTGAGGCACGAAAATGGGTAGGCAGAGACCACATGTGTCCACTTGCAACGATCCTGGCATACATCTTTCACTTCTTCTACTTTCATAATAGTTTTCGATGCATTTCGAAGTTATGTTTATCGCAGGTTTATAAGTGCCCGGTTAATCGCAATAGACTCGCCCACCTATTACATTGGGACCTAAACATAAACTGGCGAAATGTGGGTGCTAGCACCTCTGCCTACCCCTTCGGGGATATATGCGTGAGTTTACGTTATGTTATGTTTTCATACATTAGTATTAAAGTTATCGGGATATTTACTATGTTGTATTGTTATATCCCCATAACTTTAATACTAATGTGAGTGACTATGATAGTTTAAATACCTATAGTTTTCATACATGCTCCCCAGTTTTGGGTACCTTAGATATGTTCTTTCTTTAAAATGCCTTCGATCTGATTAACAAACATATAATCTAGGTTGACCCCTACCAGGTCATACAAACAGAAGACATTACAAAAAGGCGCATATTTTTTTTTTTATTCAAATCAAAATTCGTTAACTTATTTATCTAGTTTCTGCGGCCCATTCGAAATTCAAAATTTATTCCCGCCTCAACAGGAACTGTGACCCAATTTTTGTTCAAAATAGCTTGTATCATGTAAGACATTTTGTCTAGACCAATCTTGTAACAGAATTTCTCCATTGCCCTATTTCCAGCAGCGAAAGGAATCTAGCACACAGCCTGTTCCGATCCAACTGTCACCAGACGTGAGCATTCGTAAAAGAAATATCAAGTATTTGTATGCGATGTTGTATTCTATTCAATCTTTTCTGTCCTCGGGTAAATAAAAGCCTGAATACACAAGCTTTTCCTAGTGCCAATAGACTGTGAACGTGTACAATAAATACGACACTATATTTTGCTCGTGACTTCGCTCGCGTTAATGTAGATTTTGTGAGCAACTTTAGAATCTTAACAGTACCTTTTTTCGTGCGGAAATCCCGTCTAATACACACCGCCTCCCGGCGTGGGCGGTTATTTCGAACTCGAACAGATTAAGACCGTACACCGCCTTGGGTTTTCAGATGCCGGCTGCGGTGTGAAATTGCCTAAAACATAGCCCTCGCGCTCGGGCTGACTCTGAGTCATCTAAGGTTTCAAGATGGCCCCCTTGGGGTGTGAGAACGTCTTTGCATTCTGAAAAGGGTGGCGTGTATCGCATCGCTGCTCTGTTTCTCTGAACAGTACGTACTTTTTTGGTAGTATTGTCCTTTTATTTGATATACAACATTTTATAATAAAGCTGGACGATTATTTATGTTGTGTGGAACCATTGTAAACTACCAAATACACAAACTCCCTTTTGCAATCTTAATAAGTGTTGAACTTCATAGCAATTCAAATTTGAATACAATATCAGCTACAAACAGGATTACTGATGTATTATCTTGCTGTCTCATCTGATAAGGCTTTTTGATATTTTGTATTACAATAAAGATACTGTTCAAAACGCATAAATTGTACTTGTATAGTATGATTGTTGTGTTTTAATTTTACAATGCCAATGTCATAAAGACTTTGGTGTTGTCACAACAATGTGTAGAGAGAAAATCTACCTCCTCTGCTGCAAATAATATTCCTGGTAGCATCCAAAGCTTTGGGGACTGCGGTCCAACTCCTCCTCCTCCTACAACAACTTACCAATCCAAAGGAAAAAAAACCATTCATCTATTCCAGGTAGAAGAATATAGAATATTTATTTATTTGCATAAAATGTAGGTACATATTACATGAGGTGTTACATAACATAACATAAACTCACCCCTATATCCCCGAAGGGATAGGCAGAGGTGCTAGCACCCACATTCGGGTACAAATCCTGGCCATTACTCTATCGATGAGAACCCACTCCTAATACAAGCAGTTTAACTTAGTCGGAGAGGTTAGACGGAATATTGGTATTATCAGTACTAATATTCTTTAAAAAAAATTAAAAAGACTTATCAATCTAACTCTAATATTTGGTTAATTTTTATCTTTACATATGTATGAGTACTGACAGTCACTTCAACCCCGAGAGGAAGGCTTTGGGGTACATATTGCCCCCAATTGCTCGTTTCATTGTGGAACCCCTGACTAATAAAAGATTTGAATGCAATGAAAACGGACCCTTATCAACATTGTACTTCTGACCAAATTACTATAGTAACTAAACCAAGTAATACAATTTCCAAAAGACAAAAGTTCACTAATTATTGTAATTAAGATTATCATATAAAAAAACTTACTATCAGTCAAGTCAGCTTATCAATTGGGTGATTATCACTATGCAGTTCAATTACCTGTATATTGATAACTAATTTTACATCACTATCAATTTTTCTGTATATGAGTTTATAAACTAACACCTCATAACAGAAACAATTTTTTGTATATATTTTAATGGATTCCGGTGTTATACAACAAAATCAAAAAAAATGTGAACAATATGTAAGCAATTTTCACTACTTGAAAATAAGTGCTGAACTTCCAAATTACTTTAGATAATTTATGTGTGTTTATATTTTAATGATACAAAATTAAACTTAGTCACAACTAAATATTGAGTCTAGAGGCTATACCAAAACATGTTGCATTTTTGTAGCAGGCTGTATTTTTACCTAAAACATTTTATGTAGGTATAGTGTAAAGAAATAGTTTTTTTTTATTTACTTTTTTATTTTATTAGAGAGTGAATTTCTTCACTTTCATTCCACTGGTCATACTTATAGGCATTGCATATTGAGAATTCTTTAATACTTCCTTCTCACTGAAATAATTCAGTAATTTACCAATTTTAACAGTAACATACAGATGAATTTTATGTGATATAGTTTAGTATTTGAATCTAGATTCAACCAACATAGAAAAATACTGTTCAGATGTTTGTAGCACCATTAAAGGCATTTGTTTTATATTATACCTGTTTTTTATTTAATGTAACCAATTAACGTTCATTACTCATATCATTCCAACTGTTATTTGAGAGCAATTGATTCTAATTTAGCCAGCACCGCTATGTTATTGCCTAAGAAAACCAGTCGAAAATCAGGCGCCAGAATATGACTTCGATAGAGAAACAAAACTATCACAAAATTTAAATGTTTATCTAAACAGCTCACCTTTATAAAATAGCACTCTATTTACACTTTTTAAATAAACAGTTTACACTAAGCAACACTTTATTATTAATATTATTTTAATATAAACAAAAGTTTATTGCACATTAAAATTATTGACACCCTTAGAAACATAGACAAAAATTTGTTTTTAAATCTGGGTCATCTAAGCTCGGCGGGCCGGGTATATCAAGTCAAGAGTTTTCACTTTAATAACAAACCTCTGAGTAAAATCAGAAAAAATATAAGCCATCTGAAGCTTAAGCGCTAAAATGTGCATTTCAATCGATTCATACTATCAAATGCAAATTTGATAAGTAGAACAAGTTCTAATTAAAAAAAAATGTAATTTGTACTTACTTAAATCAAACTTTACGCAAAATTTGGTCAAAATAAAAAGTAAAAAAATATTTGTTTATGATTAACCTTGTGCTGCCAGATAAATTTGTTAATTTATTACAAACAGTTCATTATAAACTATACTACTGCATTTCCTTTTAAATTATGGCTAATTTTATAACTGAGATAAAACTTTACAATTATGTTTTTACTTAAAATTAAAAAAATAATTGTAAAGAAAATCTTCTCAAACTTACCGATATGTATGAAGTATGCTCCTCGAATGTACCCAAGTTTTTGGTACCCAAGTTTCGTTTCCAGATGATTTTATGTCATTAGTGTCATTACCAAGTCAAACAGACAATAGCAAAGGTCGCATTTGCGTAGTAATTTACTACGAGGAGTGTATTTATATTTATTTGAAAAATATCCTGATGGCGCTCAACACCTATATGTAATATTACTGTTACCGTGCAGGACGTAGTGTTGTTATATCACTGTGTTTTACTGTGCATAAAGTGTAGCAAAGTACAATGAGTGAACCAAATACACAATTCGATGCTAATTTCTTAGCCAACACGGCTATGACACAAGGGCAATCACCTTTACCTGGCTTTATCCCGAATACGCAAATGCCGTCAACCTCTGCTGGCCCGTCTAACTTACCTCCCCCTCTACCTCCTAGACTTGACATGTCCCAACAAAACGCTATGATGCCGAGCTACGGTTACGGCGGTATGGGTGGATACGGAGGAATGGGTGGATACGGTGGAATGGGGGGATATGGTGCAATGGGTGGATATGGTGCGATGGGTGGATATGGCATGGGTGGATATGGAGGTATGGGAGGAATGTATGGAGGATACAACAGATATGGTGTTGGTTCTCCAATGTATGGCGATATTGAAAGCAGGTAAATAATAGTCTTTTACTTATGAGTCAGGAGTCCAAAGACAATACACACGTGTAGGAGGTAGGACATGGCGGTATTTCCGCCCGATTGAGCAGTCCAAGTGCGGAAGTACCTCCGCCCTACAGAATACCGCGGTTATAATAACTTCGTGCTGTGTTCCCAGCGGTGAGTAGGGTAGCCAGAGCTCACTGGAGAATTTGTGCCGTCAGTGGGAAGGTCAGGCTTGTCCTGATTTGTCTTCTACGGACGGCACAGAAACTCTGTACTTACAGGGTTGGCAGTGCGACTGTGACTCCTCTGGCATTACAGACGTCCATAGGCCACGGTAACTACTTTCCATCAGGTGGGCCGTGTGCTTCTCTGCCAACTAAGTGGTAAAAAAAAAAAATACTAATATTGTCTATGGATTCCTAATTAAGCTTTACTGACTTTGGGTCTATTTTATTTGTCATTAGGTTTGTTACTTAAGTAAAGGTAAATATTCTATACTCTGTTCGGTTAGGTACGTAACTAAACGTCAACGATCTTGATGTGTCTTTAAAATATTTCATTTAAAAACTCATAAAACTATGCAACGTGACAATGCTGCCAGTCTTCTGGGAACGCTACCACAAGAGGCATGCGATGCGGAGGAATTCCATGACACATTTTAATTATTTGGAGCTATAAGTTTTATAATAGTTTTATTGTACCTATGTAATTTATGAATATTTGAGTAGGTAATTAAATTATTAGGATTTAAAAAACTAGTTTATTAATATTTTTCTGTTTAGAAACCATTTTAAAGACTAAAAACTGAAAAAGAACCAGTATTTAGTCAGTTAGTTTGTCTAGTTTATTTGGTTAATATTTGTTTTCATAAAAAGTTGCTACAAGTTTATCTTTAGTTCCTAACTGAATTTTTTTTTTTTTTTATACTTAATTTTTTTTTTTTTCCTATTTTTTATTTAAAAATTCACTTTAATAATTTTTTTTTGTTAAAACTCAGGTTAAATGTTAAATGCAAGTAAATGCTTAAATTAAACTACTAATTTAAGTAGTACATTATTTGTTAAATATGTGTTTTTTTTTTCTTAGTTCACTTAAATATTGTTTACCTTTAGTTAAGTACCAAAACAGACGTAGTAGAAATAGGACTCTGTATAATATCCCAGAATATTAATAAATCAGTTTAGGATACAAATAGCTTTAACAAATCGATTAAAAATAGAAAAAATGGGATTGGTTCAGGTGGAATTCGAACATGCAATCTTTCCCTGAAACCATCCAAATTTTTCATTCAAGCTGAAATGACAACAGATTTTTGGTCTGTCTATAGTAAGTACCAAAATCCAAGTAATCGTGATTTTTGGTCTGTCTATAGTAAGTACCAAAATCCAAGTAATCGTGATTTATGGACCTAAAGAAGACAATATAATGTCTTACTAAATGTTAAGAGAGAGTTTTTTGTCCATATTAGTATAGTCAGAAGGGAAAGTTACAATTGAGATAATGAAGATGATTTAGCAATCAAGACTTTGTTGCAAAATGGAAATGAAAGTGGTGTAAGCTGCAACTGCAGTTAGCAGAAGAATGAATCAGCTCTATAGTGTTTTTGATACTTTTCCTGGGTATCCGTGAGGATTTTTCGTACAAAAAAAACATTATATTTTTATACAGTGCTATCTAAATAAGCAAAGTTAGACGAGCTTAGAATACAGGTTCTAGAATGTGAATAAAGTGGGAGAAAATATTATTTTTGTAACCTGGTTTGGCAATCCATCCATCTATTTTTTAGGTAACAGATATATGAGCTTGGGAGAGCCCTATGTCCAGTAGTGGACTACGATAGGCTAATTATTCAATTGACACATAGATGACTTCTACCAATGTTTGTATTGAACGGGAATCAGACTGAACATAGCAGTAGGATGGTCCCACCACAGGGTCTCTAAACCCCTTATTAAAAATTATTGTGGAAATTATGTAGGTATTTCTAAAAGCAAATAATTAGCACAGCAGTTTGAGTTGAGTTTTAATTGCTTGAAGGTTCTAAAGATGCTTCATTTTTTTTTTGTGAGAAAAACACTCATTGAACAATTTCAATTCCACAATTTACCTTCAGCATCATCAATTGTTCTTTTTATACACCATGGTGAGAACATAATTACAGTTTATTTTTGTATTATTGAAATCTACATTTATAAAAGCGAAACACCATTCACTGATTAATTACGAAATTTCAGAAACTATTACACATACAAACTTAAATTTGACATTATGGCAAACTCCACCCCGAGTTTCGTAAAATCCAATTTGCCAAAATGTCTAATTTCAAGGGGGTCTTCTTCTTCGAGTCATTGGCTAGGTCGGGTATTTAAACTTTATTGGGCCAAAATTTGCACAGCAACAGCGGGGTAAAACGGGTACGAAGTCGCGGGCGGCCACTAGTAAATAATACATGCTCAAAAACACGGCTGCTTGCTTGGAATTTGTCTCAACTTTGTATTTCTTAGTAACTATCCTGCAATATAGTTTAAAAATTATCCGTGTGGGTAGTGTCTGTTATTATGTCCCTAAGTCCTAAAGTTTATCCATTCAGCCATTTTTGCTTGAAAGAATACATAGAACCATATATCAATCCATCCCCTCACATTCTTCAACAGCTTGAAGTTTAGTATAAAATTTTCGAGTATCATTTTTTGTTTTATTTTATTTTTCAATTTTAAGGAAACTTACAGCTATAAAAGTTTCAATATTATATAATTAATATGATGAAGGCCAATTATAATTTTTGATCCGGATGATCAAGTCTAAATTACGTCCCCTTGCCAAAATGTGCCCACCAAGCTTGCAGCATTTCCACTCTGTATGGGCAGGGAAAGATTTTGGAATAAATATTGGCCAGAACGCGGATCCCGCCCCTCCATCCGCAGTCGGCACCACAAATCGCCCACGAACCTCTTCGCCTCGAGGCCCCATGGACCCGCCGTCTCTCCCGCTAATGGGACGACCCCATGACCCCTAGGACAGCGTATTTGTTATGTTTAATCAGGGCCGCGGATTTAGTTCCCGCATCTGTATAAAAATAATCATATTAATTTCCATTCAATCTCTAGAATTACAGTAGTATAGTTTCTTAATATCTTAGAAATCGAGCTTTTTACTTACGAATCTTTGAAAGAAACCTTGTTAGTTAAGAACTGGAAGATTCGTCATGTTTATTTTGAGTTAGGTGAATGCGTATGCACATCACGAGGGTACAATCATATCACATTTACTGATATCATTCTGCAGACGAGATATGTATGTATATTTATATCTGTTAATAACTTATCGTGAAGCAACTTATGTATATTATTTTGTGTAAAAGTAAACATAATGTAGATAAAACGATTTAATTCATGTAATAATGAATATTTATTTTAAACAAAATGTATGGGTACCAGTATTGTATTGAGAACCACAGACGTAAGTAATTAATTCAATCAACGGTAACGATAACGTGCTGTTCCCGTTGAAAAAAAAAGACAGATAATGCAAATAAAATATGTAATTTTCACTGCTCGAGAATCGAACCTGCTATCTCTGATTTAACAGTCGAAAGCTTTACTGCTCCACCATAGAGGCGTGTTCTTAAACAACTACCTCGGTGAAGCAGCGGTAGCGAATGCAATTGCTGCAGAAGTGTCGAATCCAGGATGTTCGATTTTATATTCATCGATGAATTCAACCTTATTACTTGTATGTTTAAGTACAGCTTGTGTTTAGTTTTTTATTTAATTACAAAACATTTACAAAAATACATATAATTTTTTTTTATTGTTAATTGTTATTGGTAGTCCAAGGTTGACTTCGAAAATAGATTGGACCCAGCTTCCTCAGATCAACATGGGTGGAGCAATCATGCCAATTAGTGAAAATGTCAAGAACTTGGGTATCTATATGGATAAATCATTTTGTTGGAATATCCAGTTACAGGAAACCAGTCGTAAACTTTTCGCTTCAGCGGGTGCTTTACGCAGACTGCGAAACTTCCTACCAATTGCCACTAAAACTGCGCTCGCACAATCGCTTCTTCTTCCTGTTCTCGACTACGCCGATGTCAGCTATCCCGATCTCACAGAGGAGCAACTAGATAAACTTGAGCGACTTCAAAACTTTTGCATACGATTTATATTTGGTTTACGCAAGTATGATCACGTGTCAGATTTCCGTAAACAACTCAAGTGGCTCCCAATTCGGCTTCGCAGGAATGCTCATATTCTAACATTATTATATAATGTATTATTTAATCCCATCACTCCCTCTTATCTCAAAGAACGATTCCAGTTCCTCCATGACACACATACGAGATGCCTGAGGTCATCCGAGAATTTGAGGCTGAGAATGCCAATGCATTCAACTGATTTTCTTGGTAAGTCATTCTCTGTCAAGGCTGTGCGCTTATGGAACGCATTGCCATTGAGTATCAGACAAGCAAAATCCTTAAACATATTCAAAAGAATGGTAAAGGACTACTATCTATCATTGTGAACACTGTGACAGCTCACGATTAATATGCTCACTATTTTCCCTTTTTATTACTATGTACTATTTACTTTGTATATCTATTTATGTGCTAAAGTTGTATATTTATTTAACTTTATTTGAACTTCTCTCATATCTATCTTTCTTTTTGTATCTTTTAATATATTATAACCTTGTTTCTAGTTTATTTGCTAACTACACCAAATTTTTTGCTTTATTACACTACTGTCCATCCCAAGGTTGCCTGGAAGAAATCGCTTCCAGCGATAAGGCCGCCCATTGTACATTAAACTGTATGCATGCTCACTACAAATTTTACTGTAATCTATTGGTGTACAATAAAGAATTATCTATCTATCTATCTATCTATCATATTGAGAACTCATTTTTACTTTTCCACAGTATATGAATACTGTATATGAATACTGTGGAAAAGTACAAATGAGTTCCCAATATGTGCAACAACAAATTCCACCAAGTGCCATCAATCAACGGTGTAAATAATATACACAAATACATTCGTTAAATTAAATACTAACTGAACACAAGCACACACAAGTGTGCGAGGGACCCACATCGTGACGAATATTATGGATATTATCCAAAAATGGGAACTTTTGGCGATAGCCGAAAGCAACAATTGACTTAGCCAATTAATCAGCGGGCTATTTTTCTGCCAATTTTACTTCTCACCTCGTGTACAATTTTTTTATTTTTTTTTATTTAAGGTTCATTCAAATGGCTGAAGAAAATACGCGGCCAACATTTGATTCGATACAAAGCCTCGTGCACGCCGTTGGCAGCGTGGCCATGATGTTGGAGAACACATTCTTTGCTCTCACTAGTTCTTTCAGAGCTATATTGGGTAAGTTCTGTAACACGGATGATCTACTACACCGCAATATATGACTCGTCACGGATTCAATTGCCTCCTTTTGCCCTCCGTAAGGAGTTATCTGAAGCACGAACATGCTGGTCTGCCACACACACGGTAGAAATAATACCGTGTTGAACCAAGCGGTTTGAAACTTCATTACTTTGTCGCACGGCAAAGATGTGGAATGAATTCATGCACACATGTCATGTTTCCTTCATCTTACGATAAGATCTCGGGTTTATCAAGCGTTTATAAGTACATAAATATGAATAGCTACAACCCTGCCTACCCCTTCAAGGATATAAGTGTGTAACTTTATGTATAAACTACAAAACAATGCCTTAGCTTCGAGAAGCATAAAGCCATTTAGCAAATTAACAAAAACTTACCATTCTTGAATTTCTTACAAACGCCACGCGTAAAACCATTATAACTAGGTACTTATTTTTATGACCAACAATGTAGGTATTCTTTTTATGTTCACATTCGCATTATTATGTAGGTACTCCTAGTTATATTCACAGTAAACAGAAATACCTGTTTACTGCAATACAATTTCAGTATACTTAATTATAACCAGATTGTAAAAATTACGGTAACAGTTCGATGGTGATGTAGGAATTACCGCTCTAGGTTCTTTGCTATCTATCTTGAATTTTGATTAAGGTATGCAGATACACTAAGGGTATGCAGATACAACTACTTTCCACTTACGACTATTAAACTTACTTTGATAACCCGAGAAGAGGGCCAGATCGTGGGAGATGGCCCTGGGTCGGCCGGGGTGCGAGGGATATGCCTGTCAACCTCACCTTCGGCAACCAAAGCGACCCACAGGCGGCGTGCGCTTTAGTCGGTTCGAGCCCGACATAACCTCCTCCACCGGCTCCGGTGGGGAGGTATCCGTGGGGATTTTGCGCACGTAAAAATAAAAAAAAAAACTTTGATAATAATGGTTTTCATACTTGTTCACCCGTTGTGGATAAAAAGATGTGAGTAACATTGAATTACTTTTAATGAAAACGATTTCTTAACACGGAACTGGTAGCACGACCGATTGCTCGGGATGATACGGGAGGTTTGACTTGCAGATGTGGGGCGATGTCGCGGGATACGTGGTAGATGCTGACTAAGGCGTAAAGATGGATTAAGTTGGCAGAAAGGCGTAGGGTTGCCGGTGTAACAGTACGTATACCAGCAAAAATCTCATGGAGAAAATTGGTTCTAAAAAAATGTCATTCGCAGTTGCTCAGCTCAAACCACACCGCCGCACCGCCGTCATGGAACTCCTTGTCTTTCAGTCGGTTCGATAGCGATATACACTGCTCTGAACACTCGTGGAGTTATTTACACACAAAACAAAAAAGGGATAATATGGAGTTAGATCAGATGTACACTAGGAAAACGAATCGAAATTCTTTTCAACATAGAAAGTATAATATGAAAAGTCACCATCCTTTTTTTTTTACGTGTGCAAAATCCCCAAGGATACCTCCCCACCGGAGCCGGTGGAAGAGGTTATGTCGGACTCGAACCGACTAAAACGCACGCCGTCTGTGGGTCGTTTTGCTTGCCGAAGGTGAGGTTGACAGGCATATCCCTCGCACCCCGGCCGACCCAGGGCCATCTCTCACGATCTGGCCCTCAACTCGTCCCCGGAAACGGGGAGGTGCGCCACCGCCGCGGCATACTTCTGCCAGGGTGACAGGCGGCTCCACCTGTCACCCCCAGGCCTGCGCTCATGGGGGCGGAGGTCGTTCATCGACCTGAAGTCACCATCCTAAATATCGTGCATTTTTTATATCACTTAGGTGGCAGACAAACACAAGGTCCACCTGATAGAAAGTGGTTACCATGGTCTATAAACGTGTGCAAAACCAAGGAACTCACACTCGTGCTGCCAACCTTGTAAGCACAGAGAGTTTCTGTGCCGTCAGTGTAAAAGACAAAGTAGGGCAAGCCTTTGGTCTTCTCACTGACAGCACAAAAACTCTCCAGGCAGCTCTGGCTACGCTACTCACCACCGGAATGACAACCCGAGGTTATTATGGCCGCGGTTTTCTATAGAGCGGAGGTACTTCCCCAGTCCGACTGCTCAATTGGACGGAAACACCTAACACATTCGATCATGTACGATATTTAGGATATCCTTTATCCGATGATATTCGTGGCGCCTGATGTACTTTTTCAAGATAGGACAAAATACAGGAAGCAATCTGTAACGTTCTTATATCTTTTACAAACTGCCGATCTTAGAAGGTCTCCAAAAATATTAACTTCAGCTAAAAACCTAATTCATTCCTCCAGGAGTGGCAGAGAACTTCGGTAGACTACGATCTCTGTTCGCACAATTCTGGTCCACATTCGCCGTCATCAGGACAATCAATTGGATGATTAGGAAACTACTCGTCATCATGGGGATTCGTACTGAAAATGAATTTAAGGTTAGTAGAGACTTCAAGCTTCAGGCCAATAATGTGATATCAGGGGTGCAGAAGATCCCAACACATAAGAATTTAGCTCGCATGTGCGGTTGACTTGAGGTCCGAATATTATCGTGAAGCCTCAATTCTCATACATCATTTTTTGTGCGGTAATCCGCTCGGATACCCAAGCTTTCAGGTAGCGGTGGTTGTGTTAAAAACCACACGCCCCCTCGGGTCTTCAGATGCCAAGGTAGCCCCATAAAGCATTTCTCTTTCACCGGTGCCGAGTTCCCCCCTCGGAAATTCTAATACAATATAACCTAGGTGACAATATGTGGCATACGTGACCACTTTTTGTAGGACAGTTAATAAGTATTGAAACACCGACTTATTATTTTATAACAATAGGAATATAATACACAATCTAAGTCTGTATCAGAGAAAACAATTGCAGAGCTATAAAAACAAAGGCAGTGAACGAAAGAGGTATCTTATCACTACATTTAATATGATGACAATAATCTTTTATCACTTTTGGTAACATGCGATGGCAGTTTATCTACTTTTTAGACATACTGCCCTTGTAACGTATGAATAATTTAAATTATATTTTACTTTCAAAAAGTTCGTTTAATAACATACATACCTGCATATAATCATGCATATTATCTGCCTAACCCTCCGGTGATAAAGGCGTGATTATATGTATGTATATGTTTATCCCCGGAGAGTTAGACAGAGGTGAATTAACACCCACATTTCACCAATAATTTTATTTGTTCCCACGTAATAGGGGGTAAACCTATTGCCGTATTCCAAGCACTATTGTTGACTCAAGCCATGCATCTAAGGCTGAGTCTGGGCTGTATATATCTATCTGATATTAAACAGCCCTATCCCTTAGGCGCCTTGTACGACCCCGCATGGGAAGAGATGGGGTGGTCTAAATTCTACTCATCAGGGAACCAAGCTACTCTCCCGGCATTAGGATCCTCGCGGACAACAGCAAATACTTTATAATATTCGTGTAATCTTTACAGGCATGGGCGGAAGCCGTAGCCGCTACACAGCCAACGTCACCTGAGGCCCAAGCTCCTCAACGCTCAGGCTGGCCAGTCCTCATGTTCTTCGGCCTCGTGGCTGCGGCGCCCTACATAGTACTGAAGATGTTCAGCTCCATCTCCCGGAACATTCATGAAAATTGTAAGTACTACTCAGTTCATCGGAAATGGCTCAGTGTCAGCCGGGATACGAGAGAATTGCCTTATTGCGTCTCCTTAAGTAAAGTCAAAGTCAAAAATCATTTATTCTGTATAGACCATTATATCGGCACTTACAAAACGTCAACAAAAAAGGAACATGAATATCAGTTTAGTAAATGGACCACCGGTTCGAAACGCGGCCCCGACCTGAGAAGACTCCGGCAAGAAACTCAGTGGGACATTTCTTTTTTTTGGTCTATTTGCAAACATACACTTAGTCTACTTAAAGTACAATCCGTGAGTCGAGGCCGTGCTGTTTTAGTCGGTTCAAGTCCGATATAACCATCCCTGTTGGCTGGTGAGGGGCATCCGTGAAGATATCCGCACAAAAAAGATACCCTAGTAAAGAAAATTCCCCGTAGGGGAAGGGAAAATAGAGGTTTGAGAACATTTATAAAAAATACTTCAATACGGCTCATGTTTATAATGCTCACATATCAGATAGCGGTTCTTAAGACTACTGTCTGATTACTATCTGTTGAGATAGAGTCCAATATATCATGACAAAACACGTTACAATTCTGTTAAGAAAACGTGATATACTTATAGGATAGTGAATCGTATCTTTACTACATATCAATCCCAGTTGCATCCAAATATAGCACTTTGGGGCCCTAAAGCGGAGCTGCGTGGTTCCCGTACAAGGAGACTAAGGAATTTAGAACATACATACATATAATCATGCCTTTATCCCCGAAGGGTTAGGCAGAGGTGAATTATTAACACCTACATTTCACCATTGTATTCGGTCCCACGTAATAGGGGGTGAGCCTATTACCGTTTTGCGGGCACTATAGTGGACTCGAGCCATGCATCTGAGGCGGAGTATGGGCTGTATATACGTGGGGCGCACTATAAGTTTCCGGAATGAATATGAAAAAATACTATTAAAGGTACAAAATTAATTTATTGTTTTTCAAAATAATCTCCCTTGGCGTCTATGCACTTTTTCATTCGATCAAACCAGTTTTGAAAACTTTTGTGCCACTCCTCTGTGGTGACCTCTGAAACGTGTTTTTCATACTCCTCGACAGCCTCTTCTGGTGATGAAAATCGTTGGCCGCGTAATTGGTTCTTAATTTTTGGGAACAGATAAAAGTCACAAGGTGCCAGGTCGGGACTGTATGCAGGATGACTCATGAGTTCTACATTTTTCGCCTTCAAAAAGTCGTTTGTCTGTCTGGCCGTGTGAGAACTAGCATTGTCGTGGTGCAGGATGATACGGCGTTTACGGTTATTTTTACGGAGTTCGTCAATAACTTCCGGCAAACAAATGGTCGTGTACCAGTCACTATTCACAGTACGACGATTTTCTAAAGCAACAGTAGCCACGTGTCCAGTTTTATTAAAAAAAGAAGCAATCATCCGCTTAGATGCACTTTTCACGCGCGCCACTTTGGTTGGTTTCGGCTCATCTTGAAAGACCCATACGCTTGATTGCTGCTTTGTTTTGGGATCGTAGCAATAAATCCATGTTTCGTCACCTGTTACTATGTCCCACACCAAATTTGACGCACCTTCGTTGAATCTGGTAAGCATGGCACTGCACCAAGTGACGCGGTCCGTTTTTTGATCCTCGGTCAAGTTATGTGGGATCCACCGCGAGCACACCTTTCTCACACCCAAATGTTTGTGTAGGATTGATTGTATTTGACTCATGCCTATTTCTAAGGATGCGCGAATTTCATGGTAGGTCACATGCCTGTCTGTTTCAATCATACGGCGCACAGCATCGATGTTTTTGTTGGTCACAGCGGTGGACGGCCGACCATCGCGAGATTCGTCACTGAGATTGATACGACCACGCTTGAATTCTGCAAACCAGCTATAAACAGTCGTCTTGCATGGAGCTTCATCGCCAAAAGCTGTTTCAAGCCGAGCGATGCTCTGTTGAGCCGTCAAATTACACTTAAAATCGTAGAAAATCATACTACGAAAATTTTCCCGAGTTAAATCCATGTTGATGCAGACACACAATTTTTTAAATGGCGCCACAAGGTAAAAACAAAAGACAGATGAAACAAACTGTATTCTACAGCCAAAGAGTTCTATTTTCAAATGTTGTAATAAATTTTTAAATATTGTTTATGTAAGTGGCCAGTTCCGGAAACTTTTAGTGTAACCTATGTATCTGTCTGATGTTAAACAGCCCTATCCCTTAGTCGCCTTGTACGAAACCGCATGGGAAGAGATGGGGTGATCCAAATTCTACTCTGCTGGGAACCATGCGGTTATTTAGACCTAACGAGCGAATGCTCCCTCTATGCCCTCTCTCATTAATACTCATAATCATCATACATACATACATACATACATACAGACAGGCATAGAGTGAGCGTTGTTATTTCTTTGAAACTAAGGTTTGGTTTACACTAAACGCCACCATTGCCACCATTGTAACACTTAGTGTCTGTAATGGTGACCCTCTTTCCAGAGACTTTGCCTTTAGCTTACCATCAGGCGAGGTGAAGTCAAGTTAGCGTGTCCTATATAAAAAAAAAACTTTGTCGCTAAGTTGATAGTCGACAGTAAATTGATAAATTAGTTCACAGATATACCGCTAGATGTCGGTAATTTTGTGAAAGCTCGACGTAAGTAATATGTGTGAGGAAGGGTCGGCGGGGGGATATAAGCGTCAAACGCTCAAGGTTAATGAGAGCTAGAACAGCCTTAATGCTCTTGTTCTAGCTCTATGTTCGTTTGGTCTAAATTTTTAGGTATTTTTAGGTTAGGTTATAGCCCATTTTATCGTTCAACTTGAATAATTCCCCTTTAACTCCATAATATTTTATCCATCATACCTTTTTCAGTACATGACCCCACGACGTGGCAGGAGCCACTTCGCGCAGTAGCTAGCCACTCCTTCCAAGCCGGCAGTCCTCAAGAGCTATCCTTCCAAGAAAACGACTCCATCACCGTGGCTCCTCAGAGCCTGCAGAGCCACCTGTGGAACTCAGGGTGGCTGATGGCCACCACCGACAGGAGAACAGCTGGCTTAGTACCAGTGAACTATATCAGAATTATTAAACCAACAAGTCCGACGGAACCCCAGGAAACAGTGACGGAAAATGTTAAAAATGAATTTTAATCATTTTAAAAGAATGAAACAATGTGATGTAATAATGTCAAATGGTCAGAAAGCCAATTCTCGTATTATAAATCTGTTCAAAATTCAGTTCGCGTATCCGAATTTCCATACTCGCAGGTGATGTGGAACCTCTCCGCTTTAGGAGGGACTTTTCTTCGCTGTGTGTGTTCTACCGCCTGTACAACAGTTTGTGCTCAGATGAATTGTTTGACATGATGCCCACAGCAACATTCTATCATCGCACCGCTCGCCGTAGGAAGGGAGTTCATCCCCACGCATTGCAACCTGAGACCGTACGCACTGTGCGGTATGAAAAACTTCATCCCACGCACACTCAAGCTGTGGAATGACCTCCCTGCTGCGGTCTTCCCATGCGCCTACAATATGGGATTCTTCAAAAGGAGCATTAGGAGGTTTCTTCAGGGTCGGCAGCGCGAGTGTGACGCCCCTGGTGTTACACAAGTCCATAGGCCACGGTAATCACTTCCCATCAGGTGGGCCGTGTGCTTGTCTGCCACCTAAGTGGGATAAAAACAAGACGTGATCGTTTTTGACGTTTGGGAAATTGAGATTAGATCGATACTGAATTTTGAACAGACATAACAGAATTTGCCATCGGGCCGTTGTTAGTGAACTGTCAATTATATACCTACCATGTAGACGTACGATTCTCAAGAGCGCGTGCACTGATATAATAGAACAATATTGACATCAAACACTATAATTTTTTATAGTGAATACTGTGGAAATATTATATTAATAAGACTATCCTCTCATTATTGAAAAATGAAATGAATAACCTTGTTGGACAATTCTACAAAACCTATCACGTTTTATAATATTGAACTAGCTGACCTATCCACGGTTTATCCGTGGAGTGGCATAACATCGAAACGCCGTATCACCCTTTTCTACCATATATTATGCATTCAAATAATGTATGGGAATCTGCCGTATTTGTTGACATTTATGATTACTCCCTTGAGTAGTAGCGTGATGGTATATAACCTACAATCTTCCTCGACAAATGAACTGTCCAACGCAAAATTCGAACCGCTGGTACCCGGGAAGAGTGCATTGAACCAAATTAACTAAAATATCAGTATCACAATAAACGGGATATTTACCATGTTTCATTGTTTTGAGTTTCCGATATTTCGGCGCTTACTCCTAGGGAAAATCTTTTTCTCTGTTCACCGCCACTACTCCAGTTCCTCCGTGATCATGGTGCTTGCAACAGCGCTGAAATATCGGAAACTCAAAACAATGAAACATGGTAAATATCCCGTTTATTGTGATACTGATGTGAGTGACCATGATAGTTTAAATACCTAAACTAAAATAGTATAAATATGCGCCCTTGGGGATGTAAAATAAAATATATGCTGTCAATATGATGCCAAGTTGCTTTCCTTAAGAGCATTTTTGTATGTTTACAATACATGTTTTGCGAGTGCAATAAATGAAGAATACAATTTTAGTATGTTTTTCTTCTCAAATCACAGTGAAGCGTCAATAATTGCCTGATTTTGTTTTTAAATTCTCGAACGGCATATCCATAACATAACTAATTTTTTCAAGATTAATTTCTTCGTATTTTGTTACAATCGACAAAGGAGATACGGTTGCATCTTTACATACAATTTTATATGAGAACTAGCGACACGCCCTGACTTCGCACGGGTGCAATGCTGATACTAAATACACTGCAGAAAAACTGTGAACGTTGTATATAAAAATATAGCAGTCCGCTCTGGCTTCGCACCGCTTAAGCGGAAAAAATGAAATTATTTACGACATCTAGTATCGTTATTTCTCTACTATTTAATGGATGTTATTATACATATAAACCTTCCTCTTCAATCACTATCTATTAAAAAAAACCGTTTCAAAATCCGTTACGTAGATTTAAAGATTTAAGCATACATAGGGATATAGGGACAGAGAAAGCGACTTTGTTTTATACTATGTAGTGAAGTGCTACCGAATCTCCTTTGTTGAATGTCCATAGATAAATTTAAAACACTACAATATATTAACACGGGATTTCGATTCCCGAAAACGTATCTACGTAAATTGTATTTACTTTTTTTGCATTTATATTTATCAGCCCTTGTTGTAAATACCTATTATTTTATGAACTTTTGTGATTACTTGTATATAGTGTTATATAATTTGTTACTCAATTTTGTATAATCGCGAATGTTTATATGGTACCTATAATAAAAACAATAGTAACGGGAAAATAATGTAATATTATTATCGATGAATATTCGTCGATATTTATCTATTCCCTATAATAAAATTATATTTTAATTAATAATAATAGCGAGCTCTCTGCAGTTCAATATGCAATATTAATGTGGGATGGACTGATTAAAAAATAAACTTAGCTTGTTAGAAATTGATGTTTTTATTTTATGCCCATTATTTTTAGCGACTGCAGTGGTTCTATCGGACTCGAATAGACTAAAAGCGCACGCTGTCTTGAGTCTTCAGTTACCTGAGGTGAGATAGCCATTAATACAACTCTCGCTCCCCGACCGACCTAGTCATCTCCTGTCTTGCCTCCCATCTTGACCCCGCCTCGACTTGCTTCTGCTAGGGTGACAGTCGGCTCCACCTGTCACCCTCAACCTCGCACTCATTTAGGACGGATGTCGCATAATGACTTCCGACGGGAGTTACCAACGCGCACCAGGATCAGTTTTTTTTTAGTTCAGTTAGATCTGTTTGAGGAAGAGATGGAACTTCAGCTCCCTTTTTTTTTTTGTAAGCTTTTAGCACAAACAGACAGAATGTACAAAGGCGGACTTAATGCCACAGGCATTTTCTACCAGTCAACCTTAGGGTGATGCAGAGATATTAAAAGTAGGTGCTCGAAGTGTTGTAGTTTCTCCCTCGACCAACACGTAACACGTGCTGGTAACCTGCTCACTAAATATAACATTGAGAAAGTGCTGCATAAGCGTCTTCCATATTACTTATATTCAGTATAAATCGTAACATACATGTTTTAGAAAATTAACAAAAACCAAAAATTAACCCTGGTTCCATAATTTTGACGCAAAATTATCCTCTTACTGGGGGATCAGACAGCAGTCATTCCAATAAAAGCCAAATCATGGAAGGAATGGGCCGTTGACCATGCTCCGTGAGCTTGAAGGCTTAGTTTTCAACCAGAATTGGCATATGGATGAAGATGAAATCGTAACTCCCGCCATATATCTTGGACACAAAATACACGTTTTGCGGGTGTTTTTATTTACAATAGTATACATTTAAATCGTTGACATCTTAGAATACAAAGTATAAGTTCTGATATGTACACCAATTAGAGGCATGTACAGTTCACACTATAAGACAGCGTACGGTTAAGTGCTAGTTAACAAATTAGGATTCAAAACTTGAAGAGTAATTGGACAAAGAAAATTCGCAAAGTCTATAAAAGTGATCTCGATACCTTTGCCCTAAAAGCACCAAACGAGTCGTGGAAAATATCCAGCTGGTCGAGTTTACTGTTTAACGCATTGTACCAAGACACGCACGTGTTTTGAGGATAGCACGGCGTACTATAGCAGTGGACAAGCTAAAATCCCGCGCGCGCCAGTGCCTCTATTCTCTCGCGAATTGGGTCCGAGATTGTATAGCGGCAGTTAAAATAAATCAAAGTCAGTCATAGTTTTTTTAGGTTTATTGTAAAGTCATAGTCCTAAGTTTACAAGTAGGGTTCGGGGAACTCAAAGGTGACTTCGCGCCCCGTAAGCTTCTTGTATACCGACTGGAAGGTGTCCACCTGAAACAGAAATTAACATTCTTAGATATATTGTTGAGGATGATAGATTCAGATAATTTCCTTTTTTTGAAGTAGTATGAGCTATATCGTGTTGGTTCCTAGTGGAGAAGAATAAGGCCTCCCTACCACTTCCTGTGTGTTGTAGAATATTCCATGACATTCTGACTGAAAGCGGGCAGTTCTCTATATCACAGTAAACATACAGCCTATAGCTGTCCTGCTATGTGGGACCAAAGTAAAAGTGGCGAAATTTGAATGCTTTAATATGTACACCTCTGTTGGGGAGCTTTACAGGTGTGTGATTTATGAGGTTAACATACATACATATAATCACGCCGTTATCCCCGGAGGGTTAGACAGAGGTGATTTAACAACACCCACATTTCACCATCATTGTATTCGGTCCCACGTAATAGGGGGTGAGCCTATTTTTGTTTTCCGGGTACTATTGTTGCCTCGAGACATGCATCTGAGCATATGTAATGTGTAACAAAATGAATTCGACGCACGCGTATCACGACTCAAGAGGCCCCGAATTCCGAATCACGGCTCCGCGGTAATTTTCAGTACTAACATTTTTATTTTATAAATGACAAATCCAAATTTTTAAATCAACTTTCAAACAAAATATAAATAACGGAAATAGCTATTAAATTACAGGAATAACAAACTAGGTATAATTTACTTAACCATGAGCTCAACTTACCTTGTGTTCAATAGTGGTCTGCTGGTTCTTGTCTAAGTGCACCTTGATGATCTGTGAGCCGTCCAGCTTGATCCTGATGCGCTTGCCCACAATCTCAGCGGGGAACACCAGGTCTTCCAGGATAGCGTCGTATACTGACGTCAATGTCCTGAAAGCAGAAATGTTAATAGTAAGTTCTTGAAAGTGAAAGAATTAAATAAATATTCTAAGACATACTACGAAACGTACTAAGATACATTTTGTGTTTGTCAATAATAATAATTATTATTAATATCATTTATTTCAGAATAGAAATCCATACCATGATTCTTAGTTTCACAACTTAATAAACTTGTTAGTACATCTTATCCACTAGTTAACAAAAAAATAAAAAAAAATAAAAATTAAAAATAAATCAGTTCATGTATCTTCCTGAAGCATCAGGGCCGCCATTATGTATTCGGCACCAATGCTCCAGAAAGACACCATCAGCACTATCAGCTATTATTTTCAGGATGCCGTTGGTACTCCCACGTATTCTGCTCAGTAGCGATGCCGTTCTCTTGTGCATTATTGCCGCAAAGCCAACTGTAGCCACCTCAGCGAACATTGCCGAGGCACTACAGAACCGCGACAGACCCAACAGCATTCTGAACGCGTTGTTGTACTGGATCCGAAGAGCATTGTAGGTCTTTTGCGCATGTCTGACCCACAGACTACACATATAGGTCTGACAGTAAGCCTTAAAAAAAGTTATCTTTACCGACTTCGTGCATCTTGCGAATCTGCGAGTCAGCATACTAATACAACATCATTTGTCTTACATCCGAAGCCTTCACCTCGAGTCTGGGGTTCGCTTTACCAGTCACTACGGATTTGGTTAAACTTCGATATTTTCTGTGAAGCAACTGCTATCTGACCTCCACAACCCAAAGGCGATATCGAAGCATTGCAGCTAGACCAGTTGATAGAGTTTTTAGAATTAGACTGCCATAGATGTTGGTATGGCTACCGGAACCCCATATGGCATAACATACTATGAGAGGCTTGATCAGACCAATGCAATTACTCATATTCATTCATACAAATATTTGCACTGAGCTTTCACTACCATCACACCACAGGGGCTGCATAATCATTATCATTATTTGAACCTTTTTCACAGTTCAGATCGGGTCAGCTTTTAACTGTGATGCAGCTGAAACTAACATATTCATGCAATATGTGCATTAAGCAGGAATTGAACCCATGAATTCTGATGCTAGCGATAGCAGGTAGCCACTCTTCTACTACATTATAAATGGTTTTTTTCAATTAATAATTAACTGTAACATATTCTTTCGTATTATTATAATTTGCTGATATTGCAAACTTTCTACTGTTTACTTTTGTTTAAATTATGATTGATCATCTGTTAGTGAGATGTGTAATAATCAAAATATGTGCCGTTATGTATTTGGGTGACGTGTAATATTCAAATCAAATCAATTTATTGCGATCCTTGAATAAATGAGTTATGGAGTGTACTGTTCCAAGTCACAATGTCTGGGGATGGATTCCCTGCCTGTGGCGAGAGGTGCGATGATAGAATGTAGAGAACCATTGTTCAGGTGGTAAGACACACACAGCATTGCAAAGGTGTAGGAGTCCCATAAACCCACTTTTGAATACCCGAGAGTTTTATTGCATTTTCAAACATACATTTGTCATTATATTTGTAGGAAAACAGTCATTCTTACCTAGATCTGGGCCTCTTCTGTTTGTTAGCTACGCGTGTCTTGTGGCTGGGTTTCGGGAGAATCTTGCGGTCTCCTACAAACACTACATGTTTGCCACTGAATTTCTTCTCCAACTCACGGACCAGCCTGATCTGAATCTTCTGGAAAGCCTTCAGCTTGGGCATGGGCACATAGATGATGATTGACTGGAAATAAAGGTAAAGTTCACATTAAATTCCATATTTTAATTACCAAATGGTATTGACAATGCAACAAATTACTGCCAAAATCTAATTTCATTGGAAAATACACTACCTAAAGAACTATTACTATAGTGTGACTGCAAGTGCTGTACCACCCCAATGATCTACTGTCCGTCCTATCTGTCTGTTTGTGAATAAGCTGTATCTCATGAACCCTGATTAGCTACATAGTTGAAATTTTCTCAGATGTTTTTCTATTGTCGCAATAACAACAAATACAAAATACAGAATAAGCTGCCATAAAAGGGCTAGATAATGGTCTGATACCATACCATATCATGTGTCCCACTCACACATGGTCCGCTTTATTTATAATTTAAAAATGTCACAATGACACATGTCAGTTTGCCAAGTTTAATGCCAGATTTTGGATCACTATTCATTACAATTGGAGGTATGTAGGTTCTACAATATTTGTTATTCTTTTGCACTCTACCACATGGGGAGTTGTTAATTTAATTGTCTTGCACCTTTGTTTCTATACTCTTGGAGCCACAAAAGTTCAATCAAATGATTCCCAGCGCATTAGACAATATTCAGAACTCAATCGAAAAGAGAAAGTTGCAAGTAAAAGAAAATTATTGTTGTTGAGATGTTTCTTTAAAAAGTAGAGTATGGACCAGATTATAACTACTCCTACAATGTTGTAGTGTGACAAAGACAAGTATTATATTAATATATTCTATCTAGCTAGATTTGTTTGTGTTTGGACAAATAGCCTGGTAATACAATTCTAACTTTACTGTAAGTAATTAGGTCCAGTAGAAGTGATTGAAGAATTGAGGTTGACATGTCATAACCATAATGTTTGGTTTTGACACTTCTTGGCAGACAATTGCATTTAATATGTACCTCTTATCTTAAGATGTTCATTACTACAGATAAAACTTACCTTTTTGTTGTGCAGTTCAATTTCCTTAGCCTTAGTAATGTAGAGCTCCCTAAGTTGCGCCTTCAGGTCAGAGTTGGTTTCCAACTCGACCAACGCCTGCGAGATCG
Source organism: Eilema griseolum (assembly GCA_963662185.1). NCBI lineage: Eukaryota > Metazoa > Arthropoda > Insecta > Lepidoptera > Erebidae > Eilema > Eilema griseolum. The sequence goes on along the minus strand of OY759254.1, from coordinate 10,393,143 downwards.
AGGTCTCGAAGGAGTCCGGCTCCGCGGCGCTAGCTTTGATGATTTTAGTACTCATCTGCAACGTATAAACACTGATTTAATACACCACTCTGAACTTATAGGTTAGGAAAGTTAACTTCATATTTTTAACCAAATTTAAGTAACGATCACTTGAAATTTTTGCCACAAATGCACATCCTCGTGAAATACAGGCTATTTAGATGTATATACTAGTATTTACATGATAATTACACTTTTAGTAATCAAAACAACGTTGGACACAGAGGGAGCAGATTTGTCACCACAAATTATCAAAGTAATCTTTACCGTTAGGGATCAATTAATAACGTAAGAATATGAAAGGATAAATGTAGAAGTAAAAACACTGATTATTTGTAGTCTAAAACGCTAATAAACATAAAATTTATCTAAAAATTCATAAGGACGGCTACCTTGAGAACTATACGGGAGAGAAAGAGATAGACATTCAGTGTTGTCAACGTATAAATATAGAGTTGTATTAAAAAAAAAAGTACATTTCCCTGTTTTGTTGCACAGATTAATTAATTATATATTATATTAAAAAATAAATTAATAATAATACATTTAAAAAAGTTATTTCTTAACATGTGTTACGATTTTAAAATAATAAAATATTCGTCTTTGACGTGGCGGTAGTGAACGTGACTGCTAGGTTTTAGGCGCGGATTCGATTCCTGTGCTGTGTAAATATATAATAATATGATTATTTACATTGATCTGGTCATGCCCTCGGGGACCGGTTAGCATTTAGGTGTAGTTGGAGTCCTAAAAAGTACAACAATTGATTTAACAGCAAGTCTTACTATAATAATAAAATATCGCCTATGGGTTGTGAACGTCAGATGACAGTCGTTTATATGTACCTACTTAAATATCGAAGACTAGTCAAACCCACAGTTATCGAGCGACTGGGACAATAGGATGAAAAAGGAGAATTGAAATACTTACTCAAAGATTCTTAAAATTTCGATTATTCTTATTCTTACATGGTAGCTGTTACTACCAACAAAAATAATTATGTTAGACACTAAAGATATGTATCTCAAACCTCTTGTAGCTAACTTCCCAGAAGACTGACAGCTTTGCCACTTCGTATAGCAATGTCTTATTTTCCATACTAAAACACAAGACTTAGGGTCACAAGAATCTTTGATCATGCGCTTCACAACCTCACTAAAGAGATTATGAGCACTCCAAATGGAAAAAAATATTTGCTAAATTTGAAGCAGCAATGACACACTAGTGCCTCCAGGTAGGATACGTCAGCATACTAGCTATATGGCTAGAATCAGTGGTGTTGAGTTCTAAATTTGAAAGGTTCTGACTGGTTTGGTTCTGGTTACTACTGTGTAAGGTGAACAATAATAATAGTTTATTATTCCCGTTACGCATGTAGAGGGAGCGTCTATATGTGCAACAGAAATAGCATATTATAGTAAACCGTCTACGGAAATTAAATGGCTCGCTATTGAACTGTGACGGTAAAACGTGCCATTGCCGTTTATAATATAAAAGCGGATAATGGCCTATGCATGTGCCATAATGCTCCCATTATGAAAATGCATGGAACTCATCATCCTCCTGCCTCCTCATAACTTATTAGTTCCATGTGAAAATGTCTCAATAGCGAACTATATAATCTGTCTTCCATCACTGTCAGTGTCACCATCAAACGTCAACTGTCATTACTGTCAAATTCAGTCCATCGTGTATGTCATGTCATGTTGAATGGTGATTATTGAGGTTTGCTTTTCGGCAAACTAATAAATAAATTTATTTAAAAACTACAGGGCGTTCTCCGATACTATAAACACCTAGATGTAACTGTGCATTCCATAATCGTCAACTACTTTTGTATAATTTACAATGGAAACGTCAGATACATGAACTATATAAATATTATGGTGCTTGCTCTACTGGCTACTATTTATTCTTCAGTGATGTATGGATATTGTGTACATTGTGTAAATAAATCTTGAATACAGCAGTCGTGCTACAGCGCGTCCTTACTCAAATAACAATGGAATCTACAGAGAATGGGTAAGTATTCTGTAATTAAATGTTTATCATTGTGTATCTCCCTCATTCAGATATAAATCATCTAGTTTATCTGATAGCTGATAGTACGTATTATCTGTATATTGATTATCTTGTATACTGCATTTGGTTAGGTACCTAACTAAAGGTGAACAATCTTAATATGACCTTTTACACAAACACATTTAATATGTGTACATATGTGTAAAACAAACAAACTACTGCTTAAACAATAGTGGTTCTTTTTCTGTTTATAGTCGCCTTTATATTAAATTATAAGACAAACCTTTAGTCACATATCTAACAAAATATAATATAGTTTGTTATAATAATAATGAAATCTTATTTGAATTTGGAACATTATATGTGTAATGAATTTAATATTTGTAAACTTAATTTAATATTATTTTTGGATTTTAGTTTTAAGCTAGATATAACTGAATCTTCCGTGATTCTTCAGGGCAGGGCATTAGTAGGACCGCAGCTCGAGTGTAACACCCCTGTTGTTTCATATGTTCGTAGACCACAGTAACCCCTATCATCAGATGGGCTATGTGTTGTCTACCACCTAAGTGATATAAAATAAGAAACTCTTCGACCTACATACATCAATCTAACTTTTAACTTTACATCCTACTTTGGCCCTATCTATTAGTTCAATATCAAATATTTATATAATTAATTGATATTGAATTACTGATCATATTATTCATATGTATAGTATATACAAATCATGAAACAGTAGATATCTACTGTTTATGAAAAACTTTAGAACCATGGCCTCTCAATCGCACAAAACTTCAAACAAAACCAAAAAGGAAGTCTCATGTAAGGCTATCCTACATAGGCAATTCAAAGCTAACAGAATTGCAAAGCGATTCGATGCGATATCACGCGAATGCAATGCGATGCGGCGGCCTATTCCTGCGTGCGGCAAAAAGCCCCTGCCACATTAAACCACTGCCACCGGTCATCACTCTGAGAACCGCCAACCACCACCGTGTTATATTCACGCGAAACTATTAAACCATCACGTTCGCTATAAATCGCATCGCGCAGCAGGGAGACCTGGGTGCATTTGGTCACATAGACCATTTCGATGCATATCGACTGTTTGTTGTTCTCGCGTCGCGTTAGCTTCAAAATCGCTTACGTAGGACTCTGCGTTAGTAATATTCTGCAAAATAGTTTGTTTAATTGTTATAACTAACTAGTGAACCCAGCGGATGTCATATTCGATGCGATATTACGCGAATGCAGTGCAAAGTGGGCTTGACTAGCGTCCGCGCGAAAAAGTCCGCCTCTTCACTTCGCTGTCCAATAAAATAACACTCCGACAACCGCCACAGCGTCACATTCGCGCTAAAATATCAAACCAACGGATTGCGTTAACATCAAATCGCATCACGCAGCAGGGCGACCACACAGGTAGCCCTGCTGCGTTTGGGCACTTAGGCCATTTCAATGCGTATAAACTGTTTGTTGTTTTCGCGTCGCCTCGCCCCGTTTTTCGTTGTGTCCAAAATCGCTTACGTAGGATGCCGCATTAGCGATGCTCTGCAAAATAGTTTGGTTTATTGCTATAACCAACTAGTGAAGCCAGCAGTTGTCTTCTTGCCTGTGAAAAAAGAGTGCACACTGAGAGCAGTATCATCTACCAAGCCCTTTTATAATTTCAAACAATTCAGGAGTCCATTGAAATATACACACAAAATTTAATCCAAATCGATTCGGATTGAGGTAGTACACGACGGTATTTCCGTTCAATTGAGCAGTCCGACTGGGGAAGTACCTCCGCCCTACAGAATACCGCGGCCATATTGTGCAGTCAGTGAAAAGACCAAAAGCTTGTCCTGCTTTGTCTTTTACACTGACGGCACAAAAACTCAATGCTTGCAGGGTTGGCAGCGCGAGTGTGACTCTCTTGGGTTTGCACGCGTCTATAGGCCACATTGACCACTTTCCATCAGGTGAGCCGTGTGTATAAAAGTGGTATAAAAAAAAACTGTTATGAAGGAGGTGACAAACAAAAAAAAATTATATGTATTACATAACTGATGTCCCTGGTTCCATTAGTGTGGTATTTTGATCCCGTTCCCGAAGCCAATAGGAACGTATTCCTGGGAGAAAAATATCCTGTTTTATTCCATGCTATGAGATCTATTCTCCATCTTATCGTTAATCCCAGTCGCATCCGAACCTTTCACCTCGGAGTCTGTGGTCCGCTTTACCAGTAACTGCGGATTTTGTTGAACTTCAAAATTTTCCGTAAAGCGACTGCCATAATATGACCACCCTAAGGCGATATAGAAGCAATGCAGCTAGACCAGTTGTTGGACGTTTTTAGGGCTCCAAGTACCCGTAACGACTCCCATAGAAGTTCGTATGACACCCGGGACCGACGGCATAACGTACTCTCCGAGGCACGACCAGACCAATACAAATACCTACTGTAGGATACACAGTCCTAGCAATATATTATTATGATGAGTAGAATCGTACTGGCTCACTACTACACTCAATAGCGCAGGTCTGTCTGTGTCCCTCTGTACGGATACGCTCATCCGTATTGTCAATGGTCTACTCCCCAATGACAGCTAACCTCACTATTGGTGTACGTGAGACAGTGTATGTATCTATTCCATAGATACAAACACTACACCTACCTATATTCATGCATCTAGATATTGGGACTGTCCGGGGATCGAAACTGCGCCTCCTGCGTAGCGGCCGCGATCACAGCGGCTGTCTCCCATGACATCTATCTCAGTACGAAAAATCTGTTACGAAAAGCGTAAAAGTGTGACTGTCCACGTCCATGCAAACTATAATCCCCTATTTCCTCCCCATATAAGTCGAAATTGCAATCAATCAATTAAGCCTATCGTAGTCCACCGCTGGACATAGGCCTCTCCCAATACTGGGCCGTACAGTAGGCCAAAACTGTTTCCACACTGGCCAGACGGGTTGGTACAGGGTTTTATTGCGAATTTTCCTTCCCTCGCAGTGATATCGCCTGCGTACTTTTCCGTTAGTCGCCTCTCACGATACTTTTGTTCTTTCTCCGTCACCACACGGATATTCCGAAATATCAAAAACGCTCTTATTTTATTTTATTCTTACGGAAAACTTACAGTTAATATAAGTACATATACATAAGTACACAGTAAGAGAAGGCTACTTAAAAGTTTTCACTTGAAAACAAGACATTAAGTATTAAATATTGGTACACTGCAACAGGCATATTAATATGTGAAGGAGGTAGGACACGACGGTATTTCCGTCCAATTAAGCAGTACCTCGAAGTTTTTCGAAGTCCTTCGAAGTTTCAACCCCTATTTGAACCCCTTCAAGCTATTTTTTCGAGACTAGTTCATCTCTATACCTACCAAATATCATCAAAATCGGTTCAGTTTAGGCGTAAAAACAATATAGCCGGACAGACAGAGTTTTTCATTTATAATATTAATATGAATGAAGTCAATCTATAAAGAAATAGTAGCAAAATGTACCAGAATATAACCCATACCTACATACATAGTGCCTTATAAGCAATTTATACAAGTGCTGATAAAGTAATCTACTCATAATAGAGTGGGGAATAACACATACTTAGTATACGATAGCACACACAATACAGTACTAAATCATATACATAAACGTCAATAATAAAATTGTAAACTATGAAATTAGTTTTTTTACATTGGAGATATGTATATGAAAAAAGAATTGAAATTGGAATCAGCCCACCCCTTGCCTGCCCTCTACTGAGCCTTAGGGAGGCTCCTGAAGGGAACTTGGAGTACGTGGAGCTCCCGAGCAGCCATCTATAGGGTAGCTTCCGTATTGACCGGAATTGGCTGTAGGCGGCAGCATGTCCTCTATGTAAATATTTACTTTACATATCTCTGTACTTGTGGCTTGAATCGATATTGCATCATTTAACGTCAACACTTCATGTGACGTAAGCTATGTATGTTTCTTCTATTTCATAGTGTACAAATTGATAAGAGCTCTCCTCAGTGACCTCATAGCCGCTTGCCGGCTAACTCGCTTCGCGTCTGCCACGTTATAAATAAAGTTAGTGAGTTTTTTTTTATTTATAGTGTTTTTAGTATCATAAAAGTAGAGTATTTAATTGCTTTTAAAAGAAAAGTTTACGTTTAAGGAGTTTAACGTAGTCGGCGTACTATTATAAATATTTATATTAATAGTACATTGTTGTAAAAGTAGTTTTAGGTCGTTGGATTAGCTACGTGTGTTATTTGGCATATATTTAAAAATAAAATGTTTATCCGTTAACGTTTATCGGATAAAAAAACAGTGTATCGAACCGATTTACAGCTAATCCGATTTAGTGTTCTAATTTTAAACTAATTTCCTGCATTTTCTCTTACCGATGCTGTTTTTTCCACAATATAATACAATTGTATTTTCAAGTTTACTTTCCTGAAAAAACTTTTGTCATATTATTTTCTGGTATTTCCTGTGTAGCTGCAAAATCGCTAGTAAATAATAGAGACCTTGTTCGTTACAAATTATTTTACTAGGGACTATGACTAGGGTTCTAACACCGATAGGTGTTTGGTCTTTTCTGTCCCAAAGAAGTGTCCCATTTTTTCGTACAAATATGTAAAAAAAATGTATGAAGAATAAGGTCTCTATTATTACCAGAAAATAATTTGACAAACGTTTTATCAGGAAAGCACATACACCAGAAAAAGTCAGCGTCAAATATCATATAATGTACCTAGGAATATTATATGATATTTCCTGAATTTTTTGATACATTTATGATTTGTCCAATTCGAGGCAGTAGTTCCTGAGATAGTAAATAGCTGTCTCAGGAACTACTGAGCCGAATTAAACAAATCTTTTTCTGTTGAATTGTCCGTTTATCGAGGAAGGTTATAGGCTATATTATATCATCACGCTACTACACAAGGGAGCAGAGCAGCAATCATAAACGTCAGAAATCCAGCAGATATTCCCATACGTTTTTTGAAAAAATAACAAGGTTTCGAATTAGTCCACGGGCGAAGCCGGATGACGTCGGCTATTATTTATAAAAAAAAAGCTAAGTTAACATGAGTGGGGAAAACGCGAGATACAGAAATTGAAAACAAAGAAGAAAAATAAAGTGCAGCTAAACACACACCTAACAAATCAAACAAATGAGTAAAGGTTACTATAAAGTGGATGAGTATCTTAATGATGTTAATGCGTGGTCAACATAAGTCTCTTGCTTGCTCGCACAAAATAAATTGTAAACTAAAGCAAATTTAAAAAAAGAAAAATAATCTAGTTCTAATATAGTTCGCTGAGTTTCTTGCTGGTATCTTCTCAGTAGAACTAACCTACCGAACCAGCGAAATAATCATTTTCCAATGGTTTATTTGTACATTAATTAATATTTTTATATTATTTCTTGACATATCCAATTGTAAAATTTTGACGTTCATATATGCTCTTTGTGTGCCTAAACTGAATAAATGAAATTGATTCTTTGATTCTTTGAATCTCGGCTTTCAAAAATGGCGCTAAACACTAAGTAAAGAAATTTTATAGTTAATGATTAATAATGCCTCATCATCATGTCACACATAGTCCACTGCTGAACATAGGCCTCTCCCACAGACACATGAGTAGATAACCTATTATCTACTCATGTGCCCACAGACTTCCAGAATGACCGATCTAAAGCATCCAGCGCTTCCCGGCGACCTTCACGAGGTCACGGGTCAATGTCGAAAAGTCCCGAACAGTTGTTTAATTATGAATTCACACCGCGATAGTTTAAAAATAACATTACGCTTACGCTTATTTATAGAAGTATATTTCCCAAAAACGGCACGGAAACGACCACAGAAATGAAGGACCGAACCACATCTTTAGACATGAAGACCTTGTGGACCTCTTGCCCAAAGAGAGCTCGGCAGTACTTGTAACTAGCAGATCTTTGTGCAACAAGTGTAGATGGTTATGCATGGGCAACAGCAGCCGCCACAGCAGCCTCCACAGCATCCGCCGCAACACATTTTGGCTAAGAAGTTTTGAGAGTACAGAGAAAATCTAAATTTTTTTTTTTATATACCACTAAGTTGGCAGACAAGCACACGGCCCACCTGATGGGAAGCGGTTACCGTGGCCTATGGACGTATGCAACACCAGGGGTGTCACACTCGTGCTGCCGACCATGAAGAAACCTTCTGATGCCCCTCTTGAAGAACCCCATATTGTAGGCGCTTGGGAAAACCGCTGATAAAATGATAAAGATTATAGAAGTTGTGGAAAATAAACTTAGATGACTTATATTATTATTACTATTAGCTTTTATAAAAAATTTTTAGAGCTTTTTATAATTTATTATACTGCTCGGACAATTTGTAAGTACATCAGCTAATCCTTTCTAAGCAATGAATATAACTATCAGTTATAGCTATTTCGCTCATAATCGATCGATCAACGAAGCGCCCTGTAATGATAGACGCGTCAATAAGTAGGTAATCCTTCGATACTAGTTGTAAACTTGTAAACAATTACATAATTAGATTACCATTATTTATTGTACGAATGTAATGCTTGTCATGTTTATCTGTTTGTTTAATAATACTAACCTTCACTTAGGTACCTATATCGTATCGCTTAGTTAAATAAGTAGTAAGTAGAAAATATGTTGTAATATATGAGTACTATTATGTACTAGTAATCAAAATTACTAGTATGGTACTAGTAATCAAAATTACTAGTATGGCACTAGTAATCAAAATTACTAGTATGGTACTAGTAAACAAAATTACTAGTATGGTACTAGTAATCAAAATTACTAGTATTCCCGTTAAGACATTATTTAAGTTAAATCGCTAGTTAGGAGTGGGTTCATGTCGACGTCGTAACAGCCAGAATTCGACACCGAGACCTCATTTCCATGGTGACTGCCGACTGACCCCCTCTAAATCATAGCAGGAAAGCTAGATCTGAAGATACTCATAGATAACTATATAGATTGATAAGAAAAATCTATATAAATCTATTTGCTAACAGTACTTATTTATCAAGATGAGACGAAATTTCGCAAGTTAATATTATTTTAAATGGATTGAGCCGAATCTACTACTATTTTTTTTTTTTTTTTTTCACTGAGCCGAGTAGGTATACTACAACCCCATAAATCAGCAGGTCTATCGGCTGTGGTTTGAAAAATGAAATGGTATGAAATTAATGGGGTTAAAATTGTCCGATAAAAGTACGAATAAGTTGTATTTTTATTATTATTATAATGACTATTGAATATAATATATAATTACATAGTATATAAGTATATATCTACTGACTTTGTCACACTCACATAAAACCATAAAAATCATCCATAAAATAATATTTCAACGAAGATAATAATGTTAGCAATAAACTGATAAATAATCGTATTGAGGTCTACAGCTGTGCTTGTGTTTACTTTAAATTATATTTGCGAGTGAACACTCGCGTTCATCAATAACAGCACACGTGAATCTACTTATGGGTGTATTTTTATTTTTTTACCCAAAACGCTTACGCTTCTTAATATTGCTTCTAAGTATCAGTACTAGCCTTTTCATACAGAAAAAACACGGACTTCAACAATACCCTGCGCTCAACCCTGGTCTCCATATTTTAAAAAAAGATCTGTGCTGGAGACCAAAGACCAAACGCTTATTTAATCTTTTTAAAATTCGAACTACTATACAAGTTTCCTATTTCCATTCAAATTGTATTATTCTTTGGAAAATAACAAGTTCAAATAATGCAGCGTATACACCAACGCACGGAACGAGGGCGAAAAATAAATAAACCATCCACCCAAACATATTATATTTTAATTTAATAATAAATTGGCGAATTGGGACGCAGGTTGATGGACAAAACTGGTGACTCTCACTCCACCTTGTGCTTGGGGCAAAGGTTGGTCATTGTTATCCAGCGGGGCAATGCTGCCAGCGTAAAGGGCACCTTTGCACCGGGTACATCAAAGGGCGGGTTAATAGATTATAACTTGACTTTATATTAATTTTGAAAAAAAACACATAAGTTACATAATAAATATTTGTATAATAAATTATAGTCAAACTCGTGTTATTTATTAATGTAGTGTACTAAGACATTCAATCAGTTCTTAGTACAAAATGTAGGTACAAGCTTTCTCAATTAGATAGGGAGATACAAGATAAGAGAATAATTAGTGTAAGGTTGTAATTCTTAAGATAGTGATATCGATACCAGTGCACGCCACACTCACTCGATATTGGACGAATATTACATTTTACAATAGTTTATTTTCTAATACTACGAGATGGTATAACTGTTAATATTTTGAAATGAAAATGTAAGTTTTCCCCACGCGGAGCAGTGTGTTGGTGAGGCCCTGGCATTATACTGTCTGCCATTAAAACAAAATATTCAATGTAAATTGGTGCAATTGTTTTGCTATCCTTACTAATATTATAAATGTGAAAGTAACTCTGTCTGTCTGTCTGTTACGCTTTCACGCCTAAACCACTGAACCGATTTTGCTGAAATTTGGTACAGGGGTAGATTAGATTTTGGGAAAGGACATAGGCTATGTTTTGTCGCGATAACCGACATCTACGCGGGCGGAGCCGCGGGCAAAAGCTAGTCTGCTATAACAAGTATATTTAGCTGAAATGTTATAACAAGTATATTAGTATCAAAATAATCGGGATATTTACCATGTTGCATTGTTTCGAGTTGTAAACGAACTCGAAAGGGGGTAGATCGATATATTTACTACTAAAAAAAATTTTCTCTGTTCATCGCCATTACTCCAGTTCCTCCATGATCATGGTGCTTGCAACAGCGCTGAAATATCGGAATCTCAAAACAATGCAACATGGTAAATATCCCGATTATTTTGATACTGATGTGAGTGACCATGATAGTTTAAATACCTATACAAGTATATTTAGCTAGTTACAAACGTTGGCAACGTTCTGATAACGATTTCCTTTACAACACACTTTACATTTGCATGTACACGACATTTTCGGCAATTTTAAATATTTATGAAACTTTAAATAGAATGAATTAACATAGAAAATGACGTATCAAAAAAAGTACTTACAATAAGTATTATTATATCGTCTAGTTAGCAACACCACGTTTCTTAATTTTTAACTTTTAGAGAATGGTCACGTAGACACAGTAGAAACCCTAGGTTTATAGTGACAGTGAAACCCCATGTGACCGAGACTCACGGAAGGATGATAATGATGATGGGTATCACCTCTACATATACTGAACATAACATAACATAAACTCACGCCTATATCCCCGAAGAGGTAGGCAGAGGTGCTTGCACTCACATTTCGCCAGTTTAGGTTTAGGTCCCAATGTATTAGGTGGCGAGTCTATTGCCATTAACCGGGCACTTATAAACCTGCGATAAATACACACATAACTTCGAAAAGCATAGAAAAGTCATTGGTGTGTGCCATGGTATAACTGGGATCGAAACCGAGACCTCGTCTCAGCAGTCCATTACCCATACCACTAGGTTACTTCATCTCTTAATTACTATTACATTTATACTCAGACATAACCTTTATCCCCGGGGTTAGGCATAGGTGAAATTAACACCCACATTTCACCAATAATTTTATTCGATCCCACGTACCTAATAGGGGGTGAGACTATTGCCGTATTTCGGGCACTATTATTGACTCGAGACATGCATCTGAGGCTGACTATTGGCTGTAAGGGCTGTTTAACATCAGACAGATATAGTCTGATGTTAAACAGCCTTATCCCTTAGTAGCTTTGTACAACACCGGATGAGAAGAGATGGGGTGGTCCAAATTCTACTCAACCTGTATCAATTGTTACAGACTCACAATGACCTCATCAATCCTAGTTACCGGCGGAGCGGGCTACGTTGGCTCTCATACCGTCGCGACTCTCCTGGAGAAACAGACTGAAGACCTAGACATAATTGTTATAGACAACATCTGCAATGCTTACCGTGCTGAAGGACAGAAGAAACCAGAGTCGCTGCGGATCATAGAAGAGATGACGGGAAAAACTATACATTTTTACGATGTTGATATCAGAGATCAGAGTGGATTGAGTAACATTTTTGAGAATGTAAGTATGAGTTCTTGATTAGCTGGTGATACGAGCGGGGTACTATATAAGTTGAAATATTTATTCATTTAAGTAACTACAAATTAAAAAAGATAATATTTTCGCGTTCAGTAAAAATACTGATTGTGCATCTAATTAAGTTCAGAATGATTCACCACCCACCCCGAAATGGATAGGTTAGGTTAGAAGACTAAGGCGGAAGCGAAGCGAAGCAGAGCTCCCGCCTTATGTCTTTGTGGTAATTTTTTTTATAATTGGTTGGTTGGTTGCTAACTACTTACTTGCAGTAGTTTGTTGGTGCTCAATCAGTATTTTTGATGTGAATTTGGATTATTTTGTCGTACAAAATGTACTCTTTTTAATATACGTTTAAATACCATCCAATTAAAAATACTGTTAAATATATCAATTAACCAATGGCAGTCCAGTGCTGGATATAGGCCTCTCACGATGTGCGCCATAGCTCCCGATTCTTGGCCTTCCGCATCAAGTTAGCTTTCTCAGATCGTCAGGCAGTCGATTCATCTGACAGGGTATGTGTAGGTTTTTTTTATACCACTTAGGTGGCAGACAAGCGCACGGCCCACCTGATGGAAAGTGGTTACCGTGGCCTATGGACGTGTGTAACACCAGAGAAGCCACACTCGCGCTGCCGACCCTGTAAGCACAGAGTCTCTGTCCCGTCAGTGCAGAGGACAAAGCAGGACAAGCCTTTAGTCATCCCACTGACAGCACAAATTCTCCAGTGAGCTCTGGCTAACCTACTCACCGCTGGGAACACAACACGAAGTTATTATAACCGCGGTATTCTGTAGGGCGGAGGTACTTCCCCAGTCGGACTGCTCAATTGGGCGGAAATACCGCCGTGTCCTACCTCCTATCAAATAAAATATAATGGAAAGCTAAAGCTTAGTTATATATTTTACGGATCGGCCGGGGTGCGTGGGATATGCCTGTTAACCTCACCTTCGGCAACAAAAAACGAGACACAGGCGGCGTGCGTTTTGGTCGGTTCGAGTCCGACATAATCCCTTTCACCGGCTCCGGTGGGAGGGTATTCGTGGGGATTTTGCGCACGTAAAAAAAAAAGTTACTTATATATTTTACAATAAGTACAAATAAATAAAAAATGCTCTAAAATCTTCAATCAATCAATCAATCAGCTCATCGCTGTCCACTGCTGAGTGCTGGACATAGGCCTCTCCAAATGTTGAGAGGCTTTAGCCTTACTGTTTCCACGCTGACCAGATGTGTTGGTACAGGGTTTAATTTTGAATTTTCCTTCTCTCGCAGTGATATCGGCTGCGTATTTTTCCGCTAGTCGCCTCTTACGACACCCTTCAGATGAGATGGAGTGATGATACTATATTCTTTCTCCGTCACCACTTGGAGACTAAAAGCTTACGATAGATCTATTTTATTTACTAGCTCGCCTATTTATAAAATAAGACTGCGAACCGAATGCGCGAACTGAAAAGTTACATTTTTCACATTTAAAAACTATTCCGTGCCTTGGAGAGTGAATCCTGGGGTCCAAAGAGCAGACTTTTGACCCCGGGATTGGTGCTCAGATGGCGTGGTTCAACATCCTAGTATTTTCATGCTTTTGTTTAAGAGTAAAGAATTTGTTTCAGCATAATATCGAATGTGTAATTCACTTCGCGGCGCTGAAAGCAGTCGGTGAATCTGTGGAGAAGCCACTGGAATATTACCAAGCTAACATTACTGGAACCTGCACATTATTGGAGGTTAGTATAGTATACGACATGCTCTACTGGACTACAAGGCTGTTGAGGTATAGAGCTGTTCTTCACCCGACAGTATCCGTCAGTACCCGATCGCTTGATGGCAATGAGCTCGCCCACCTGTTACATGGGACTTAAAATCAGAGCCGGAGTGTGTGGGATAGGCCAGGGGTTACCTCATCCTTGGCAACTGACGACCCGAGACGACTGTGCGGTTTTGGTCGGTTCCAGTCCAGCTCCGATTGGCGAGTATCCATGGGGATGTTCGAATTTTAAAAAAGGTCGCCACATGCTACCTATAAGTTTTACTGTAATCTAATGGTGTACAATAAAGAATTATCTATCTATCTATCTATCTAAATATAAAGAAAATAATCCTGGACCCCGATTCTGCTAATTTTAAACTTTACTGTTATGCTGTTAGAGTTTAAAATTAAATGACATCAGAGTGATTGAAAAAGTGTAATGAACAATTTTTCATTTAATTTTGAACTTTTAGGCTATGCCAATAAGCTCTGACAGTAGTGACTGTTCTTTTGAATAAGCGTTCTTCTAGGGAACAAGAGCGCGGCAAGCGGCAACCCCATTTCCTACATAAACATGTACATTTTTCTTCACAGGTGATGCGCAAATTCGGTGTGTACAAACTAGTGTACAGTTCGTCGTGTACGGTGTACGGGGAGCCCACGAGACTGCCGATAGACGAGGGCCACCCTACCGGGCAGGGGCTCACGTCCCCCTACGGGAAGTCCAAGTACTTCTGCGAGGAACTTATGAAGGACGTCTGTATTAGCGATCAGGTAATTATCATCATAGTTTACAGAGTTCTTTTAGTTCTTTTATTATTATTACATACATACATATAATCACGCCTTTATCCCGGAAGGGTCAGGCAGAGGTGAATTAACACCCACATTTTACCAATCTTAGTTTTCGGCCCCACGTTTTTTTTATACTACTTAAGTGGCAGACTAGCACACGACTCACGTGATGGAAAGTGGTTACCGTGGCCTATGGACGTTTGTAACACCAGAGGAGTCACAGTCGCGCTGCCAACCCTGTAAGTACAGAGTTTCTGTGCCGTCAGGGTAGAAGACAAAGCAGGACAAGCCTTTAGTCTTCCCACAGACAGCACAAATTCTCCACGTAATAGGGGTCACACATCAATCAGACTTCCCCTTTCCTGATGGTAAGCTGAAGGCAAAGTCTCAGAAAAGAGGGTCACTATTACTTACATATATCATGTGGCAATGGTGACACTCAGCTTGACGGCCTCATCATATGCTTTTTCAGGCCCCAAAGGACCCGGGACTGTAGGAAGAAGGAAACACGTGAGCTGGTAATGAATTCCAGGCCTTTATAGTGCGTCAAAGGAAAGAGTCACTGAACCGCTTGGTTCTTGATGGGATATTCTGAACCGTGTGCGGGTGACATCTAAGCTCTGCACGTGATGTCCTGTGTACAAAAAGGAAGGGTGGGACTAGTTTGAAAATTGTGATATGATTTAAGTATTTTTAATTATAAATTCATCGTAAGTAAATCTTTCAAGAAACCCCAGTACGGCTGTCTTGATGTAGAAATAGTCTGACATAAAATAAAAGCTCTTTATCTTTCAATCCAGCTACTGTTGAGTTTGACTAAATTTCATAGTTTTTGTGCAGAAATGGAAGATAATATCCCTTCGTTACTTCAACCCGGTGGGCGCGCACCACAGCGGACGCATCGGCGAGGACCCCTCCGGCATTCCCAACAACCTTATGCCTTACATCGCTCAGGTATGTAATGTTCAGAGATTGATAGATATTGACACACATTTTACGACCAACAATGATACAACGAATTAGGTAAATCCACCACTGCGAAAAGAGTAATTTGGATGTTATTTTGTGGGGGTAAATTTGACATTTTGTAAAAGGTTAATTCGACATTGTGTAAGAGGTAAATTCGACATTGTTTAAGAGGTAAATTCGACATTGTGTATGAGGTAAATTCGACATTGTGTAAGAGGTAAATTCGACATTGTGTAAGAGGTAAATTCGTCAATGTGTAAGGCGTAAATTTGTCACTGCCTAAAGGTGCATTAGCTATTAATTTAGATATAAATTCACCATCATATATAACGAATTTGCACTTTACCCAATGAACTACGTGTCTACGTACGATGACAAGGCTCTTTCATAAGTCAATGATTACCAGCTATCATTATCATTATTAACGAAACATCATCTACAGGTCGCAGTAGGTAGACTAAAAGAGCTGCTAGTATTCGGTAACGACTACCCCACGGTGGATGGCACGGGTGTAAGGGACTACATACATGTCGAGGACTTGGCTGAGGGGCACGTGAAAGCCGTCAAGCTGTTCACGCAGTCTGGCTTCAGCGGCTTCCATGCTGTTAACCTTGGTAAGTTGGAATGGAACACCTATTTGAGATATAGATAGGAAAACGTTAAACGGCTCAGGCGGGATTTCACTTTTTCTATATTAATCGATTTGAATAGTTAGCATAGTAATTGTTTTAAAAATTTGCTTTAAAAATCTTGTAGTAGGTAGGACACGACGGTATTTCCGTCCAATTGAGCAGTCCGACTGGGGAAGTACCCTACAGAATACCGCGACCATAATAACTTCGTGTCGTGTTTCCAGCGGTGAATAGGGTAGCCAGAGCCCACTGGAGAGTTTGTGCTGTCAGTGGGAAGACTAAAGGCTTGTCCTGCTTTGTCTTCTACCCTGACGGCACAGAAACTCTGTACTTACAGGGTCTGGAGCGCGAGTGTGACTCCTCTGATGTTGCATACGTTCATAAGTCGCGGTAACCACTTGCCATCATGTGGGCCTTGTGCTTGTCTGCCACCTAAGTGATATAAAAAATGTTTTTAAATTATTTGAGATTTATTTTGTACTGCTATACACTAAGCAGTAGGTATAGCGTAAAGATAACCGATGTAAAAAAATTACTACGTTACTCAAAGCATCATCATGCATATAAATAATAATCCATACAATAATTACAATGAGTGCATGGGTATCGAACCTTTTGACTTCTTTGCGGTCAAACTCTACGGCCATGCCTGCCACATATCGTCACCCTCTATTTTGCCCGGGGAGTGAGAAATATGCCAGTGGCCATCATACCCTCAATAACTGAATGACGCAAGACGGCGGGCGGTTTACTCACACATAACCACCCCCGTTGGTACCGGCGAGGGGGTGGGGGTTTAGGTTACCCCTTTGTTATCTGATTCTAATCTGGGGTATTGCAGCTAAGACCAAATTACAAAAACTACAGAATAAAGTTATTTTTTTTTTCCCGAAACCTATCAGCTATCACCAACCGACAAAAATACAAGGAGACTAAACTAATCAGCATAAGGCTACTAACCTGTATAGTACTCCGCGTGGTACCCATCAGAGTAGAATTTGGGCCCCCCTATCTGTTCCCATGCGGTGTCGTACAAGGCGACTAAGGGATAGGGCTGTTTAACCCTGTTTAACACCAGACAGATATATACAGTCTAGACTCAGCTTTAGATGCATTGCTCGAGTCAACAATAGTGCCCGGAAGACGGCAATAGGCTCACCCCCTATTACGTGGGACTTAATTCAATGATTGGTGAAATGTGGGTGTTAATTCGCCTCTGCCTAACCCTCCGGGGATAAAAGCGTGATTATATGTATGTATAGTAATGGGGAAAATATCTTTAAACCTTATTCTAGAATTCTTCTATTAATCTTTTCATTTGTTCTAGGCACTGGTACAGGATATTCTGTTCTCCAAATGATCGCAGCTTTCGAAGCAGCCTCAGGCCGTCCGATCGCCTACCGCATCGTGGGTCGAAGGGCCGGCGACATCGCCGCTAACTATTCAGACGTAGGGCTCTCCCACAAGCTCCTGGGATGGCGCGCCGTGAAGACCCTCGAAGACATGTGCAGGGATACTTGGCGGTGGCAGAGCGGGAACCCAGACGGGTTCAAGAAGAGTTAGAAGGTGATATCACAGATTTAGAATAGGTTAGGTATCTAGTCGACTGAACTAGAGTTTTATAGTTCGCGGCATATATCTTGACTCTGGTTTGATATATTCTATGATTGGCAGATATGAGCTCCTTCACCGACATAGCAACGTGTTATCGTCAAAAGACCCCCAAGTAACGCGTACTGTGTGTATAGAGCACATTTTAGGTCCAAGATATATGTCTCGAGATAAACCTTTTCATAATAAGTTGTTTAAAAAAGTGTACACTTATATCCTTTGGGCCTGTACAAGCTCTCCTTGTTCCTGCTAGTCTATGTTCACCTGTGTGAATCACTTTTAAGGTGTGTAAATTACACCAAAGATGTCTGACTGTTTCAAATGGGAGATAAATCGTGGAGATAAAATTATTTCGAGAAGATATAAGGACGCTACACTTTCCACTTATTTTACCTTGGAGATAGCCCCTGGGTGAGATAAGTGGGACAATACAATAAATAGCGTGACGTCATTAAAGGTATCGAAAAAATTACACGCGACGTTTTCGTACATATTGATGCGCACGCGTCATCTAGCGTACTCTAAATCTGTGGATAGTACCTAAAGAATTTCTATGTTAGTCAGTGGCATAATGCATTAGGGTAAATTCCCACTAAAAAAACAGCGACCGAAATTAATTACTAGAAATAGTTGGGAGCAAATGACTATTATAAACTTTTTCTTCCGTAGATAAGATTCAAAATGGTTTGTATTTTTTCCTCGTCGCTGCCGGCCGCTACTATTTTAGTGGAAGTTGATCCTTATTCACGAAAATTTAAACTTTAAGTTTGAAGTTCGTTTCTTAAATATATGAAATATTATTACATTGCAAAGGTAGGTAATGAACAGGCGGAAAAAGGGTACCGCTCTATTGCTATAGGTTATGATAACCGCTTACCATTTACTTTATTTATTTTTGGATTTATATCTATCGCCATTATTTAAGTTAATTCATTTATTTGTACAGAAACAGAATAATGCTATTTGCATATTTTTATACCAAATGTGTTACCAAAAATAATTATATAGATCTTTGTTTGCTAACAAAAGGAACATGGTCAATTTTTTAGCTAAAAGCTATATTGTTATGTTTTTAGCTTCTAAAAGAAAATATTTTATTTGTATGTTAATGTCGGATAATTTACCATTTACTAACCAAATGTTACTTGTTCCTATTGTGTTGCCATATTTTGTCATATTATTACATATAGTTATTTAATATATTTTTATATTTATTTTAGGACCAAAGCAATACATACCAAATGTATACCAAAGCATTTAAACAGTGAATAATTTAAATTATTTTTTAAAGATTTCTATATTTTTTTAATATTTTATTGATTTAAAAATATCATTTGTTGTTAGGATTTCCGTTCATCTAGATTATCTAGAAGATTAGTGTGAATATTGCATTTTATTTTATCATGATATGATGAGTTGTTGATTACAATTGTGACGGTGCCAAAGTAATGTGTCCCGAGCACGAAAAATAACGAATTCCTAAAGTAAAGGTATCGAGAGAACGGAGCATTGCGATTGGCCGCCTGCCCCCTGTGAACCTGTGTATGTGTGAAGCCAGCCAATCACAATGCTTCGTTCTATTGATACGTTTCCGTTCCGAATTCGAATATACTTCGTGCTCGAAGCATTGACGTTTGACTTTTAAATATAAAAAAAATCGAAAAGTGGAGTTATATATTATATATTTTTTATTTAAGTAGGCTTCTAGTATATTACACTATATTTCTGTACGAAAAATGTTTCCTAAACTAGGCTATTGCCTGTATTTTAGGTAAACAGAGTTCAGTCGTTGACATATTATTTATTATCACTGTATTGTAGTGATTGTGATAGTTCCTAGGGCCGTTAATTGATATAATATCGTAACTCTTCGAATATGTTTTATTTAAAAAACATAGACTCGGAAGATACACTGACACTGAAGCGTTTGGCGGAGTTTACCGCCGATAGATAGATTTTATGTATTTCATTTCTCAGAAAGGCCCTGGGATCTCGGGAAATATGAACCTGATGATTGATTTTTTTCTTCAGGTATCGGTTATTCTGGGGATGTAATAAATACTTCTGATATATAGGACTGTAATGAGTAAAGGCCGGCTCACATTATCGGCATCGGCACGGATCAGGATTTTTATTTGTCGAATAAGAATAAGCCTTATCACTATCACAATAAAATTGAAATTTCAATGACTCACCGAAGTCGCAAAATAAAGGCAACGGTACAATTTAATATAATTTGAATTTAAGTTTTATGTCGATAGCAATGAAGACTATTATTTGACAAATAACGCCGGCCCTAAGTGATGGTACTAATCATTCCTCTTCTATTGCATTCTTTTTTATGGTGGTTAATTTAGTTTTCTTTTTATTTTTGGTGCTATTTCGTATTTTTTCGAATCAACCTTGTGGATTGTTGCTGTATAATAAAGTGTTATGAAATAAAAAAAATAATTTGTTTGATTACTAGAATGCTGAATGAATCTATTCTCCAATCATATCCAGAAAACATGTGCTGGGATGTCATCGCACCCACTTACGTACGGTACAACCGTACAAATCATACCGTTTCAAATCCAGCAGGCCCCCGATTCTGCTAGTAATGTCATAATAAAATCCACGTATTCTAGTTTGTTCCTACATCACTGTCACTGACATTGCAAGCAATGCCATAAATTTTTACTTTATTGATGTACCTACGCTTAATTAATTTCAATCACTATGACACATCATAAAGTGTCATAAAATACTTGAAGAGAATGACGTAATTTAATACGAAACTTCATGAGCGATCGTAATTTGCTTCAGGACAGCGAACCTGTTAAAATTATAGGAAAAAAAAAACTCAATTACATTTTTCATTCACTCTACAAGAAGCCATTTAAGTTTAGACTTAAACATGAGAGTAAGTCTTCGCGGAAACGAGGCATAAATAAAACACAAAAATATTTTAATTAATCTGTATTGTCTAAAATTACAAATCTTTCATAATTTCAATCATTACAACTAGTTACCACGTGATTATTCAGCACATACCAACTCTGTATAAATATCAGATTTACATTTTTACAACGATCGACTAACGACTAACATTGAGGTTACTATCTGAAAGGAGGATAGGCAGCGGTGAACAGAAGAAAGTCTGTAGGCAGTCTAGTTAAAATGCTTTAAGTTATAATAGATAACGTAATACTTATGTCGTTATTTGGAGTAATTCATTTTTTATTATATTTAAATAGTACCTAAATGATGTTGGGACATTAATATCACGCTATTATAGACATTACCAGCGCTAAAAGACACAAAAAATCAAATATAAATTGTGCTGAAAAACTTAAAAATAGTTAAAAGGCCTTTACTTACGTTCTAAAGAATTTAAATGAGTTTTAGGAATACTATTACAACCTTTTTCATAAATACAAACTTTTTTCTATTTCTTAAACTAAAATGTCATTTCATTATTTTTAACCGTCTTTGTAATTACAGAATTTAATAATAATGTTGCAACAATATTTCTAAACACCCCGTTAAAGGCAAAATTCATCTATTTTAGTGAGAAAAGAAATTATATAATATAATAATATTAAAAAGCTTACAATTCAATACCAGATAAAATAGAGAAGCACAAAATATTGGCGCCAAAATATGACATAGTAAGAACGCCATAATTATTTTGCACCAAATTGTAATTCTTTTTTCGAATTTTTAATGAAAATATAAAGTTTATCGTCCGAAATTCCTTTGTACATACTAAATAATTTGTATTGTAATACAAAATCATACATAAACTATGTTTACAATCTGCAAATTATACAACGCATTGGTACATTCTTATGGAATTTATTCAAGCTTAAAAAATGAAGCGTCGAAATACATAAAACGTTGATACGAGCGTATTATTAAAGATATGGTGTATTCCATACGTGAAATTAATATCATTAAATTCCTACCATCTCTAAAAGCATTGTCTCTAACTGCAATACAGATTAGTAAGTTCGTAATAAATATCATATATTATTTAACTGGAATTAATTATTATTCTATTTACTTCAACTGTAAGTCGTCACTAAGTGATAATAAAATCATAATTAGCACGTGTTTTAAATTCGGACAGTAAAGTTTTATTAGGCTTAACCATAGAGCATAAAAAAGTTGAACAGAACAAAAATGTGATCACTGACATTTGGTTGTTATAATTTATCTGTCAAATTCAACTGCAAAGGCGCGAAAATGTAGAGATTTTGTGAAATTTACAGGTAATTTTACTATAAAAATATTTGAAAATTTATTATTTATACAAGTTTGTAATTAGATTTTTTACGTGTTATTTTACTTGGCACACCTGTGACTCCATTTTTGTTCTGAACTGCTCATCTATTAGTATACAGACATCTAGAGTAGCTAGAACTGACATTACGCAGTTCAGTAGAATAAAATGAATGAAGTTTTTTTAAGTGTCTCACTCCACTCACGCATGTGCTGATACGTCCGCATAATTATGCCTAATTGCTTACGTAAGTTCTTTTTTTTTAAATAGACGACAATGAAATCAGTCTGTATTACAGCTATCTAACAACTCTAAGGCAACCATTGGTAATGTGGATAGACTATGAAGGTGTGGGATGGTTGCATCGGTCTGATTCTTGGGGTATCGTTTGTCCAACGAGTAAAGGCTGAAAAGCGTCTTTATTAGAAGAAATGTGCGTTTATCATCTTATTAAATTATTTATTTCGTGAAACAGGTTTGTTATTAAAGGTAATATCAATAGTACAAGCTATAAGTGTATTTGACATAAAAAGGACTATATTCAACCAATAAATTGCTACCAATTCATTGCTATCAAACCGTGAATGTAGAGAGTGAGCCTCAATTCGTTATATAATACGCTCTATTCGGCCATATACGACAATGTGTTGAGGACACATTTGTCTTTATTCGCACGCATAAGCGCGAATAGCAAGAAATACATGACAAATATTTGGGTGAATTCAGCACAATCGCATAAAAATAACCACTTATATATATATATTTTTATGTCGTTCAGACATAAATACAGATGTTGCATTTCATTGTCTTCCTAAGAGCGCTCTTCAGCCACCCCGTTAGACATGAAGCAAAAGGAATGACTTGATATTATTATCTAATATTACTTTGGTCGCTAGGTAACTTACGGAGCAAGGAAGGGGTTGGCCAAGAATCGTCGTAATGCTACCATGCCAGACATACGAATGGAAAATGAATTACAAAGTGCTGTGGCAAATCGTATTCAGTTCAATCTAATATTTAAAATATTGGTTAATTGGTGATTTTAGACGGGCTCCCAGATTTTATTGCCTTGAGAATGGAATCTGGGTGCAAAGTGTTATTTGGGCCATGACCTATGTAAGAATAATTAAATTAAAAATATTTTTTTATTCTTCTACGAGAATATATATATTTGATTATATCTATATTGAGGAGTTGTACTGAACAAAAGCTATATTCGTCAAGCATATTTTAATTTAGCATTTCGTTAGTCAAAAAAGTATAGCTGCTGCAATATAGATGTTTAATTACATCTATGTCTTAATTAACGGTTAAAGTATAGAAGGTCTTGGGACCTACGAACGTTTTAAACGGTAGGCAGATCTAAAAATATTATTATTTTTCTTCGACCGTTCAAACCGCACATTACAAATTTATATATAATTGTTATATTATATATATGTAATTTAGGAAAACCATACGATTTGCCAAAGTACAACCTTACATTATTATTTACTATTTATAGTATGAAACGCCACATTTATAAAAAAAACACTACAATATTTGATTCTCTCATATTCATACCTACACAATTAAAAAAAAGCACACCCTAATAAGATGAGATCCTGGCCTTACCAGTTTCGAAAAGTGAAAAAATAAGCAGTGCAATAGAATAAGACGTTATTTAAAAAAATAGGCTGAACAAGCTAGATGACCAATGATGTCAATGAGAAAAAATAAGGGTGGATAAAAAGACTCGGTTTCCGAGTTGTATTGTCTATGACTGTCAAGCTGGGAAAAAATATAACATTCACTATAGCTAAGACACAGCCTGCTTTGTTTTATTATAGTGTTTGAAATACGTACATATGTTTCCAGAATATTGACACCACTGGTCTATTGAGAGGGTGCAGGGGTTATTGCAAATGAAATATGTCAAGAGGGTTCATTCTTAGTTGGCCATACATTTTAGGCCAATAACCGCCATTGTTGGTCACAGTACGAGAATATTACATATTTGAATATGGAATATAACAATTTTGATTTAATTCATAAATGTTATTTAGTTTTTTTTTGTATTGTTGTAGTTTTTAGGTGTTGTGTTGTAAAGGTTTGAGAAATAGTCTGAGAAAGTGATAGGAGCGTGTACTTTCTCAGGTTCAGGAAAATGAAAAAGTAAGGCCTGACCTACGACAAGGCTTTGAACTTAATAGCGGTGGGTATGGTGTAAAAAGAAAACATTTTGATTGAAGAAATAAAATTCCATATTTTACAATCTAATAAGAACATTTTTACCGTATAATAACTATGTCGGTAGGACATAATGACAGCTATTTTTTGATATAATAATGTAGTGATAACATAACCTACAAATGATACTGTACCTGTTTATAGATTGACGCACAAGAACGACAGACCAGATTGTAAAGCATTCTCTCTATAGCACAGTGCATGATTACAGCTTGATATATTTTTAGAGTATTTAAAGTCAAGTTTTAATATTTGAAGAAATGGTATTAACTACTCTATTATATATATCGAACTGTTGTTGTCAATGTACAGTTGACAAAGCAGATACGGTTGCACCTTCACATATAACTTGGTAGGAAAAAATGCGACCGTATCTTTGTCGACAGTACTATAGAGAACGTTTTCCAAAAAAGGACTTTCACTCTTCTGCCATGTCAAAAAAAAGCCATGTACTGTACAATAAACGTAGAGATGCAGAAAATTCCTTTAACGTATGCTGTATATATAACGCGATACAGAATGAACCATCTAGAAATATTTCGTAAAGTATGTTACATTGGTGTTTCTCGTACATATGTTCACTAAAGTCTTTAGGGCACTTGCTCACTCGCGGGCTAGCCTTCCCGTTTGATGCTGGGCATCTGTGGGGGCGGTTCGGCTAGGCCCTTCACCTGAAACAAAGGTTTAATTTATTTACTTTATGGATTTGACAATAAATTAGAACACTAAACAATATCTGTGTACAGTACAGATCGGTATTTTTAGATTTGTATAACATTTACTTTATAAGACAGTTGGATACCTTTATAGAGTGGTTAAAACCATATGTGTTAAAAACTATAGCTTCCGTTTTGGGGTGCGAGGGATATGCCTGTCAACCTCATCTTCGGCAACCAAAACGACCCGCAGGCGGCGTGCGTTTTAGTCGGTTCGAGTCCGACATAACCTCCTCCACCGGCTCCGGTGGGGAGGTACCCGTGGGGATTTTGCGCACGTAAAAAAAAAAAACAAAAGCTGTCGTATATAAGGATAGCGTCAAATGACGGCTTTTGTCTCTGCCTTCCTCGGAGGGAAATAAGCGTAATCATAATATATGTATGTATGTACAAATCCGAAGCAAGTAGGTCTTAAGCAATTCATTCATAAAATATTGCCACGCTAGCACGGCAATATAAACAAAAAAATAACCGTTTTATATGCAGTTAAGATATCAAAGTAATTGTATTTTTTCGTGAGTGTAAAAAATCATAACATGCAATCAATCAACTGTACAAACTTGCTTGCTGAGAGTTCACGGTTCAAAACATTAATGACAATAAAAAAGTATGGTAGTACGACCGCATCAATAAAAGGTATGAAATGTTTTAATATGGCATGAGAGTTACGAATTAGCATCTCACAAGACATTCTGAGATTCAAAAATAATTCTACTCATTGAAGCTGGTTTAGAGGACATTATGTCTTCTAGAGGCCGCTCACGACCTCGTACGTGCGGGCTCGTTTACACATTTAGAGGCGGTGTTTCGTAAACTCCGTTCTTAGCGAATGTCTAAACCCTATAAGGAACCTATTTACCAAATTTGAAATTAAGTTTGTAAGTGCTATAGTTTCTGAAATTTCGTAATTAATCAATGAATGGTATTTTGCTTTTATTTATGTGGATTTATTTTTCTAAACTTAAAACATTAAATTAATAAAATTCAAACTAACTATTCAACTCGATAAGATAGAAAAAATTTAACAGGTTCAGGCGGGATACCAACCCGCGATCTTTCCCTACTGCTATTGATTTAGATTGTATGAGAGAAATTAGAGTAACTAAGATGTATCTATGTAGCACAATTAGTCAGAGGATTTCCCTGGACTGGCCACGGGTAAAAGCCCCGTCTGAACATTCAGTTTTCCATTTCAAATTGACTAAAACATTACGTTTAGAAAACTTAAAACACCAGCAAACCATATTTTTAACTCCTCCATGCACGGTGAAGAATCACCTGTCGAAACCATCAAGGTAGCGAATGCCTTGCGAGGAATAATATACGGAGGTAGGACACGGCGGTATTTCCGCCCAATTGAGCAGTCCGACTGGGGAAGTACCTCCGCCCTACAGAATACCGCGGTTATAATAATTTCGTGTTGTGTTCCCGGCGGTGAGTAGGGTAGCCAGAGCTCACTGGAGAGTTTTTGTGCTGTCAGTGGGATGACCAAAGGCTTGTCCTGCTTTGTCCTCTACACTGACGGCACAAAATCTCTGTTCTTACAGGGTCGGCAGCACGAATGTGACTCCACTGGTGTTACACACGTTCATAGGTCATAGTAACCACTTTCCATCAGGTGGGCCGTGTGCTTGTCTGCCACCTAAGTTGTATAAAAATAAAGAAAAAGAATAACCTTTGACACGGTGTCGAATTCAAATTGACAGAACAGAGATAAAAAAAAAATTAAACCCGGAACATCTACTGATTGACTGAAAACGCTTTAGGAAAAGTTCTTGGGGTTAGAGACTACAGTTGTTGCCATACAAAAAAGTTAACTAAACCACTGAAAAGCTTTAAATGTCATCACGATTGGTGCTAAAATGAAAAGAAGATTTACCTTAAGCCTAGCGGCAGTCTTGAGGAATGCGGGCAGCTGCTCCTGCGATACGTTGACTTCGCCCGCGTACATGAACTCCAGGATAGCTTGGAGGTGCAGGTACGACACGTCCTTCAGGATTATTATCGGGTGCTTCGACGGGTTCTCCTGGAACACAGTCGAAGATTTGTTTAGTTTACTGTCGAAATTTTCGGTGCAATTCTAAATCGTCTGGCTTAAGATACAGTCCACCAAGACCTTTAGAGCCAAATCACAGGTTGACTGTTGGGAGGTCAGAGGCACTCTTGACATGTTCATTCTTAAAAATGCCTTCGATCTGATTGATATAGGTACGTATGTCAAGGTCGATCCTTACCGGGTTGCCCTTTCATAAAACTTAACATAAACTCACGCCTATATCCCAGTAGGGGTAGGCAGAGGTGCTAGCACCCACATTTCGCCAGTTTATGTTTAGGTCCCAATGTAATAGGTGGGGAGTCTATTGCCATTAACCTGGCGCTTATAAAACTGCGATAAATACACACATAACTTTGAAAAGCATCGAAAAGACATTGGTGCGTGACATGGTAAAATCTGGGATCGAACCCGAGACCTCGTTTCAGCAGTCCATTACCCATACCACTAGGCTACCGCAGTTTTTGAAGGGATGGTGCCCATTCACCATCCCTTCAAAAAACTGTTTCGTCAGTCTTCTTTCATCCATCCTCTCCACGTGTCCAAACTATCTAAGCATCCCTTTCATTCCTCCTCTTTCACGAGCAAGTAATGCTCGTGAAAGAGGAGGCGGGGCGGGAGCGGCAGCGGGAGCGACGAAGGATCGCAAGACAAGCTGCCCGCGTACGAAGGCAACTCGGGCGTCAGAGGTCGATGAACGACCTCCGCCCCCCATGAGCGCCGGCCTGGAGGTGACAGGTGGAGCCGCCTGTCACCCTGGCAGAAGCAGGCCGCGGCGGTGGCGCGCCTCCCCGTTTCCGGGGACGAGTTGGGGACTCTGTAGTCCCCACACCCAAGAAGAGGGCCAGATCATGAGAGATGGCCCTGGGTCGGCCGGGGTGCGAGGGATATGCCTGTCAACCTCACCTTCGGCAACCAAAGCGACGCACAGGCGGCGTGCGTTTTAGTCGGTTCGAGTCCGACATAACCTCCTCCACCGGCTCCGGTGGGGAGGTATCCGTGGGGATTTTGCACACGTAAAAAAAAAAAGCATCCCTTTCTCTAACTTAGTCACTACATCTTGAACTACACAACGACGTTCCCTTATCACGCTGTCCCTCACTCGATCCATCAAATTCACCCCAGCTATACTTCTCAGACTTCTCATTTCCACATCATTCAATTTCCTTTCATACTCTTTCTTCAAAACCCATCATTCACTACCATATATAAGTGTAGCGACGAGCACTCCTCTATATACCGGCAGGCGTGCCTCTTTGGATACGTTCTGGTTGGTCATAAAATAATGCATTCCCCCATTCACTCGATTCCCAGCCATAACTCTACTTTCAATATCACTGTTGTACGTCCCATCTCTCGCAAACTTCGAACCCAAATACACGAACTCTTTCACTTGTTCTATTCTTTCTCCTTCAACCAGAACTGTGCAGTTTGTCATACTTTCCTTCTCTTTCAAAAACAATCACATTCGTTTTACTTACATTCACTTTCATCCCTTTTTTGATATTATATTTTTATTTAACGAACTTCATAATATAAAACATGACAATTTAGTTCAGTTAAGCGAACTTTCCTTAGTGTAATTCATCCTTAATGTTGAAATCCATCGCTTTAACTGTTGAGTTGAAAATATTTTTTTTATCTTTATAGGTACGTCGCATACGACAGGGGACTGTCTGCCACAGTCATTATCTAATAATTGAATACGTAAAAACCGACGCTGCGCAAACGGTAGGGTGGGCCGCTGCGGTTGGCATGGCCGCGAAGGTAAATTATTTACAAGAACGAGTGTGGTGAGTGCATTAAGGCCTGACCCTGACCGCCCGAGTGCACTGAGCCCGCGGCGATCAATACTACCTCGGACACTTTCGGACTAAATTGTCTGCGCAGCACTTCGGTAGTGTACTGTCCTAGGCATTTAGAATCATAGGGTTAAGTTGTCATAATTGAAAGAGCGTACGGAAACATTTGAAATGCATTAGTAGTTAAAGTTTATTTAACGAAATTTAACAGCAATTAGTTCATACATACAAATACTCATGCCTGTAAATCTTCGAAGGGGTTGGCATAGGTGTATAAACACCCACATTTCACCAACTATGACTTTCGGTCCCACGTAATAGGGGGCGAGTCTATTGCCGTTAAGCGTGCACTTAGTCATGGGCTATGTTTCTACTGTCGGATAAACAGCCCTATCCCTTAGTCGCCTTCTACGGCACACACTGAACAGACGGGGTGGCCATGTTCCACTCCACCGGAAACCAACACGGCATTTAGTAAACTAATTATTTACATCAATTTAGATTAGAAAACACTAACACAACACTACAATAGAGATTTGAACCCGCAACCAGTACCCCGATTCTAAAAATTGTATTTTTTTTTTTTTTTTTTTTTATACCACTAAGTTGGCAGACAAGCACACGGGCCACCTGATGGGAAGCGGTTACCGTGGCCTATGGACGTATGCAACACCAGGGGTGTCACACTCGTGCTGCCGACCATGAAGAAACCTTCTGATGCCCCTCTTGAAGAACCCCATATTGTAGGCGCTTGGGAAAACCGTAGCAGGGAGGTCATTCCACAGCTTGAGTGTGCGTGGGATGAAGTTTCTTTCATACCGCACAGTGCGTACCGTCTCAGGTCGCAATGTGTGGGGATGAATTCCCTGCCTATGGCGAGAGGTGCGATGATAGAATGAAGCTACGGGCATCATGTCAAACAATTCATCTGAGCACAAACCATTGTATAGGCGGTAGAACACACACAGTGAGGCAAAATCCCTCCTAAGGCTAAGAGGTTCCACTCTACCTGTGAGTATGGGATTGTCAACCAGCCTCAATGCCCGTCTTTGCAACGAGTCGAAAGGGTCAAGCTGGTATGCAGGTGCTCCAGCAAAAAGGTGACAGCAGTACTCCATGTGAGGCCGGACCTGTGCCTTATAAAGAAGGAGTTGCTGCGCCGCAGTGAAGTACCGCTTCGCCCTGTTGAGCACTCCGAGTTTTTTTGATGCCAACTTAACCTTGTCCTGCAAATGACTTCGGTATTGGACGTCGCTGGAGATATCGACACCAAGGATCCCGATACTCGAGGAGATGGTAAGCGGTGTGCCCAGGAATTGCGGCGCTACAATGAATGGGGTTTTCTTAGCGGTGAATACACATACTTGTGTCTTAGTGGGGTTGAATTGGACTAGGTTTAGTCGTCCCCAATCGGATACTCCAGAGAGAGTAGTCTCGATTTTAGACACAAATTGTTCGCGACTCTTCTCCACCTCGGACTGAGGGATATTTGCACGGCCCGTGTAACACGTGTCCCCGGTACTGTCGTCCGCATAACAATGAATGGAGCCATCAGACAGCATGTCATTGATATGCAGCAGAAACAGCGTCGGAGACAACACGGAGCCTTGTGGGACACCAGCGTTTATGTTCATGCGGTCCGAGCAGCTGCCGTCGACGACAGCTTGGATGCTTCTGTTGGACAAAAAGCTGGCGATCCATTCGCAAAGTCCCTCGGGGAGTCCATAGTACGGCAACTTCGCAAGAAGACCTTTGTGCCAGACCCGATCGAAGGCCTTTGCTATATCGAGGCTGACCGCTAGTGCCTCACCCCGACTCTCGATGGCTTGCGACCACCGGTTTGTGAGATACACAAGAAGGTCACCGGTTGAGCGACGGTGGCGAAAGCCGTACTGTCGGTCGCTCAGTAGATCGTTTCCTTCAAGGTATCTCAGGAGCTGTGTGTTAATGACACGCTCCATAACCTAACCTAAGGTTACAGCGATAGGCCTGTAATTGGTCGGATCTGTCCTGTCGCCTTTCTTAGGTACAGGGTGCACGAATGCGGTCTTCCACGAGGCTGGGACCTGCCGCGCGGAGTAGGAGAGTGCAAAAAGGCGTGTAAGTACAGGGCACAGTTCGGGGGCGCAGTGTTTAAGCACCATCGCCGGTATCCCATCCGGCCCACTCGACTTCCGAACATCTAGGGACTTAAGCTCACGCCGGACCGCCCGTTGCGTGATTTTAACTTCAGACATGGAAGCACCACAGCTGGGAATTATGGGTGGTTCGGCGTCCCCGTATGTCACAATAAAACCATTGTTGTACTACTGACACAGCAAACAATGCCAATAATGTCAAATAATTTCAGACTTTACTGCAATGCTGATAGGGTCTAAAATTAAATATCATCTTGTACAGTGAATGAAAAGTTTGAATGAACTCTTTTTCATTTAATTTTGGATTTTAAGTGTAAGTATGTCAATAAGGTCTAAAACTGTATGTCATTTTTGCATCAGTTTTGCTATGACATAAAATTTGCAGATTCGGGGAATGCTCTCACCACTGAGCTACTGAGCCTCATCTTGTACATTTGAAATTCTCCTATACAACCATCATGGGGCGACAGTGGGAGTCATCTACCCATAATCATAATATGTACTATCGGTAACAATGAACGATTTTACAAGAAGTTCCCGTCTGAACATAAACTCACCTAAATCTATAGATGAATAATGACATTTTAAAGCAAGCATATTAACTATTCAAATCAATTAAGATACTCCCTTTGCGTTGCACTTGTCCATAGGTCACGGTAAACACTTTCCATCAGGTGAACCGTGTGCTTGTCTGCCAACCAAATGGTATAAAAAAAGATAGGAATCAGATTAAGAAAGGAAAATCTTAAGCGATAGGTACGGTTAAACCGACTGACAGAACCGATCATGAGTGTGAGGTTGCAGGTTTGATTCCCGCTCAGAGTAGTTATTTGTACGCATGATATTATACATTGATGTGTGTTTCTAGTATGTGTTAGCTTGTATTGAGTAGGTAAGCCTCAATGTATCTATTTGTAAAATCTACTCAAGGCATTCGTTACGTATAAATATTCTTTGATATTACGTTACACTCTACGGGCATATAACGACCTGCACATTCAGGATGCTGTTGGGGCTGTCTCGTGCATCAGGAATGTTCGCACAGGCGATTTCTATGCTATTATCAGAAAGCGTTCGGCCTCTGCCTTGGCACGACTTCGCCGCAGCTCCAACAGTTACTTGAGTGTATTTAAGGACAGGTGGGACTCCCCCTAATTGCAGCACTGGATGACACTCCACACGTGTCACAGATAGTGGAGTGTTGTTATTTATTTCTATTTATTACTACTTTATTACTTAAGTTAAATTGTTACTAACACTATGGATCGATGGTCTGATAATAAATGAGTTTTAATTTAATTACATATTGCATCTATTATCTATGGTTAATTTTTGCCGCCAAACAAAATACACGGCCACCGATTTTTGTTTTTTTTTTTCGCGTTGAGTACAATAATATTATTGATATTATATAAGAAATCATTGTCATGAGCATGTAAGTACCGATTGTTATTCGTTAGGAAAGGAATAAATGCATTATTTTTTATATGATAAAAGAATTCTTATTGATGAAACTGTTTTGAGGTGCGGATAATATATGTATTTTACAATCATCTCAATATTTCGCTCCGAAACGTCTACAAAATGAAATGTGTACGCATTCTTACCTAAACCTATTAATTAATTACCTATAGAAGTTTGTCATTTAGCACACGAATGTGTGGTGAAGAGTCATATAGCAATGGATTTAGTTCAACATCCTGTACTATGTTTACATTCTATATCCGCATTATTGAAACTTTAGGTCCGTCAATGTAATTAAATACTTCTATATTGCAACTTGCGTCATGCCTAATAGAGAAAAACTGCATACTTTTTAACACTTGTAGGTTTTGTAATGCTGAACAAGCAAATAAATAGTACAACTCATCAGCCTCATAGCAATTTCTCAGTTGCATCCCATTGCATGTTTGATGGGTACAATGCAATCGTAGCAATTTATCGTAGCTGTTTAACCCCTATTAGGTACACTCCTATTTAGATTGTTGTGTGAGATAAAAGTACCTTATTTATAGCTATTAAGACTTCATAAAAAAATTAGATAACCTCAGAAGTCGATAACAAGATTCAACAAAATAACACATCACTAAATAGGTACATTGTGAAATGTTTATTTTTTGCGTGTCTAAAAACGCCACATTGATCGATTCTGTTAAAATAAATTTCAAGTTTCAAGTATTTTTTATACAATTTAGGTAGCAGTCAAGCACACGGCCCACCTGATGGAAAGTGGTTACCGTGACCTATGAACGTGCGTAACACCAGTGGAGTCACAACCGTGTTGCCGACCCTGTAAGAACAGAGATTTTATGTGCCTCCAGTGCAGAACACAAAATCAGGATAAGCCTTTGGTCTTCCCACTGACAACATAAAAACTCTCCAGTGAGCTCTGGCTACCCTACTCACCGCCGGGAACACAACACGAGGTTATTATAGCCGTGGTATTCTGTAGGCTGTAGGGTAGAGATTTCTAGAAAATTCGTATAATGATCACTCAAATGAGCAGAAACACAACAATTAATTTACTAAGCAGATTCTCTAATTTCATATAAATATTTGTGGAATGACAAAATATTATTTTAATACGATTCCAATAGACCTGGTCCTCGATTCTATTATAGCAAAACCACTGGTCATACCACAGACGCTTCTAAAAATCAATTTAATTTTATACTTTAACGCAATGGGATTAGAGGCCAAAATTAAAAAGGTTTTTGCATAGTGAATGAAAACGTGTAATGAAACTCTTTTCAACTAATTTTGGACTTCAACCTTATAGAGAGATTTTGTACAGTCAGTGGGAAGACCAAAAGCTTGTCCTGCTTTATCTTTTACACTGACGGCGCAGAAATTCTTGTTTACAGGATTGGCAGCACGAGTGTGACTCCCTTTGCGTTGCACACGTCCATAGGCCACGGTAACCACTTTCAATCAGGTGGGCCGTGTACTTGTCTGCCAACCAAGTGGTATAAAAAAAAAATAAGGTCTAAAATTTCAAGTCATTTATTGCAGTGTTTTTGGTATGATAGTGGTATTAGTAGAATCGAGAACCTATCCCCTAGCACGAAAACCTATCATAATTATATCGTAAACGTAACGAGTATACTCCTTGTATTGCGATTGGCCGCCTGCCTACTGTGAATCAGCTGTTCAATTCTCTAAGCACACAGCGACGAACACAGCGCTGCGATAGCCTTGATACAAATTGTGATTGGTCGGACTGGGTGACGTCACTAGATATCGACCAATGACCATCTCTATCAAGATGTCGCAGCGCTGTGCTCGACGATGTGTGCTCAGATAATTGCACAATCGTATCGTAAACGTAACGAGTATACTCCTTGTATTGCGATTGGCCGCCTGTCTACTGTGAACCAGCTGTTCAATTCTCTAAGCACACGGCGACGAACACAGCGCTGCGGCGACAGCCTTGATACAAATTGTGATTGGTCGGACTGGGTGACGTCACTGGATATCGACCAATGACCAACTCTATCAAGGATGTCGCAGCGCTGTGCTCGACGATGTGTGCTCAGATAATTGCACAATCGTATCGTAAACGTAACGAGTATACTCCTTGTATTGCGATTGGCCGCCTGTCTACTGTGAACCAGCTGTTCAATTCTCTAAGCACACAGCGCTGCGGCGACAGCCTTGATACAAATTGTGATTGGTCGGACTGGGTGACGTCACTGGATATCGACCAATGACCAACTCTATCAAGGATGTCGCAGCGCTGTGCTCGACGATGTGTGCTCAGATAATTGCACAATCGTATCGTAAACGTAACGAGTATACTCCTTGTATTGCGATTGACCGCCTGTCTACTGTGAACCAGCTGTTCAATTCTCTAAGCACACAGCGACGAACACAGCGCTGCGGCGACAGCCTTGATACAAATTGTGATTGGTCGGACTGGGTGACGTCACTGGATATCGACCAATGACCAACTCTATCAAGGATGTCGCAGCGCTGTGCTCGACGATGTGTGCTCAGATAATTGCACAATCGTATCGTAAACGTAACGAGTATACTCCTTGTATTGCGATTGGCCGCCTGTCTACTGTGAACCAGCTGTTCAATTCTCTAAGCACACAGCGACGAACACAGCGCTGCGGCGACAGCCTTGATACAAATTGTGATTGATCGGACTGGGTGACGTCACTGGATATCGACCAATGACCAACTCTATCAAGGATGTCGCAGCGCTGTGCTCGACGATGTGTGCTCAGATAATTGCACAATCGTATCGTAAACGTAACGAGTATACTCCTTGTATTGCGATTGGCCGCCTGTCTACTGTGAACCAGCTGTTCAATTCTCTAAGCACACAGCGACGAACACAGCGCTGCGGCGACAGCCTTGATACAAATTGTGATTGGTCGGACTGGGTGACGTCACTGGATATCGACCAATGACCAACTCTATCAAGGATGTCGCAGCGCTGTGCTCGACGATGTGTGCTCAGATAATTGCACAATCGTATCGTAAACGTAACGAGTATACTCCTTGTATTGCGATTGGCCGCCTGTCTACTGTGAACCAGCTGTTCAATTCTCTAAGCACACAGCGACGAACACAGCGCTGCGGCGACAGCCTTGATACAAATTGTGATTGGTCGGACTGGGTGACGTCACTGGATATCGACCAATGACCAACTCTATCAAGGATGTCGCAGCGCTGTGCTCGACGATGTGTGCTCAGATAATTGCACAATCGTATCGTAAACGTAACGAGTATACTCCTTGTATTGCGATTGGTCGCCTGTCTACTCTGAAGCAGCTGTTCAATTCTCTAAGCACACAGCGTTGAGCACAGCGCTGCGACAGCCTTGATACAAATTGTGATTGGTCGGACTGGGTGACGTCACTGGATATCGACCAATGACCATCTCTATCAAGGATGTCGCAGCGCTGTGCTCGACCGATGTGTGCCAGACGCCG
This sequence comes from Eilema griseolum, assembly GCA_963662185.1. Classification (NCBI taxonomy): domain Eukaryota; kingdom Metazoa; phylum Arthropoda; class Insecta; order Lepidoptera; family Erebidae; genus Eilema; species Eilema griseolum. The sequence goes on along the minus strand of OY759254.1, from coordinate 10,357,025 downwards.
GCCAATCGCAATGCTCCGTTCGCTCGTCACGTTTGATATGATAACGATAGTTTTTCGTGCTAGGGGTACAGTACTGTTGGTCTTGTCTTGTGTCAGACAGTCTATTTTTTAAAGAAAAAGTTAAGTTATAAGGAAATTTGTATGAAATAATCAATTGCGACGTCATAATTTTTAATTCGGTATTTGACAAATATCGGAAACATATCTTGAAAAATGTAAAAATTTATTTGGGAAAATGATGAATTGTAACAGGTATGTACCTGTTACAATTCATCATTTTCCTGTATATTATTTAGAAAAAAATACATTTTCACTTGGTTAGCTTAAAAATTGCGCGAAATACTGTGATTCTGCGCGTGAAGTCATTAAATAATATCTACGAAGAGACCAGCCAACGAAACTTTGCGTAAAATTTTATAGTTACGTCACGCGAACCTCTACAGATTTTTTGCGTTTTGTCTCATGTGAAATACAGATAAAAATCTCAATTTTATTTCATAGAAATAAAATATTTAGATTTATCTTTTTGTGAAATACATTTTGTATAACTATCATTTATGTATACTACCATATCCAATACATTTCATATTTAATTAATTTACTATTAGGTTAGGAGGTTTTTTTATGCATCTTAGGTAGCAGACAAGCAACCTGATGAAAAGTGGTTACTGTGGCTTATGAACGTGTGCAACACCAGGAGAGTCACACTTCTGCTGCCTACCATGTAAGAACAGAGAGTTTCTGTGCCGTCGGTGCAGAATACACAATCAGGACAAGCCTTTGGTCTTCCCACTGACAGCACAAATACTCTCCAGCGAGCTCTGTTTGATTAAAAGTAAATAATGCCCGCTGAGTTTCTTGCCGGAGTCTTCTCAGGTAGGGCCGCGTTTCGAACCGGGGTGGTCCATTTACTAAACTGATATTCATGTTCCTTTTTTGTTGACGTTTTGTAAGTGCTGATATAATGGTCTATACAGAATAAATTATTTTTGACTCTGGACTTTAAAAACGACAAAATAAGAACAAACACGAACACATTCGCTTCTTCACCATTTTTAATTCAATAAACTCAGTTAAATTAAATAATTTATTTCAACTACAGGAAAGTTCTCAATTGCCACAATGTACGTCGATAAGACCCCAAGACAAATTGTATCCGGAGCTGTTGAACTTGAACAATAAAAGATTATCTATCTGCAAATAAATTGTGTTTTGCATGTGATCTGCATATGTTTGTAATGAATACCTACTGTCGTATATTTTATCTCGTTTTTTTACTCGTATTAAAACCAAACGACGTCGCAGGTAATTTTCAAATTCAAGCGTTTTATTAATTGAATAAGAATTAAGAGATCTACATAATAAATAACAATATTGAGATAGTGAGTGTTGCACAGCTGTGTTCTCAATTAATCTGTCCCTGCGGTCTCCCCTCCAGCTCTCCATGTTTCTCGCCAGTCTCTGCACTAGGGGGCCAGCGGTAGTATTTGAAGCAGGTTATAAAAAAAACAGTGCGGCTATCCAATAAACGCCTGTCCCGGCCTAACGACAGAACTTCTAGAAGGGCATTAGGTTTCTATAGAGTCAGCAGCACGACTACGACGCCGCTGAAGTTGTATATGTTCATAGACCACGGTAACCACTTTCCATAAGGTGGTTCCGTAAAAAGAACAAAACTAGTAACTAAAATTCTCTGTCTGTCGAAGGACCGATGTAGCAAACGAGTTCTAGACTGGAGATCGCGAGAAGGCAAACGGAACGTAGAACACCCCCTAGCCAGATGGACTGACGACCTGAAAAAGGTGGCTGGGACAGACTGGATGCGGAAGGAGGATCGGACGAAATGGCGCACATTGGAAGAGGTCTATGTCCAGCTGTGGACCACGATGGGTCAATACCCAGGGGAATACAGTTAGTAGATTCAGTTATCAAATCCAGTACCTAATCAATATTAACTAACTGTATTCCCCTTAATTTCTCCAAATAAGCTATTTTTACTAGTGTTAGTTGTGGTTGCACATCGGTAGTGTAATGTCCAACGGGTCTAAAAAGGCCACGTTGAGCGATTACACTAAACCTGGTAACCATCGGAATCCCTCAATGTGGCCTTTTTAGACCCGTATCTTTATGAATTTCCAGTAGATCTCAACAGATTCCTATAACATTTACATAAAATGGTCACTCACTTGAGCAGAATCACAACAATTAATTTACTAAGCAGATTCTAATTTCGTATACATATTCAGCTAATATGATTTTAATCAAATGGCCTTTTTAAACACACAGGACTGTAACCTGAGACATCTCGATTGCTGTATAAAAAGTATTTTGTATATCTTACCTCTAATAAACTTTTGAAGTATGGACTACACGCCGACAAGACCATTTTGTGGGCCTTACATGTCTGGCCTTCACATGCTAAAGTTACCTGAAAATAATTAATATGTTACAATTTTTTTAAATATTTTAAACTTTAAGTTTATTGTAAGAATCATATTCTAATTGTATTGTACCATACAAGTTGGATCTGCTGCTGTACCAATTCGTACCCGTAGCGGTGGATACCCTTAGGAGCTGGGGCAAAGGGGCTAAAAGCCTTGTAAGGGCGATTGGATAAAAACTCGTGGAGGTTACTGGTGACTCTTGCTCCGGATCGTGTCTGGTGTAGAGGCTGGCCATCGCAATCCAGCGTGGAAACGCGGCAAGTGTGATGTGGATGTTTGCACCGGGAGCCATCAGGGGTGGATTATTCGATTAAGTATTGACATCGTATTTTTTATTTAGTATTAAGGTGACATTGTGTAATTTGTAATTAGAATGTATTTGAATTAATAAATTAAAATCCCCATGGATACCCCCACCACCGAAACCGGAGGGGGAGGCTATGTCGGACTTGAACCGACTAAAACGCACGCCGACTGCGTGGGCCGCAGGTTGCTCCGGCAACCTGCGGGGTGAGATTATCTGAGACATGTCCCTCGCACCCCGGCCGGCCCAAGACTGTCTCTTATCAGATGGCCCTCTTTGGATGAGCGGACCACGGAGTCCCCATCTCGTCCCCTATTGACTCTTGAATTTGAATCTCTAAAACTCGAGCATCATCACCATCAGGTTCTGTTAAGATTTGATGGAATATGTTTTCCTTTTTTTATACTACTTAGGTGGCAGACAAGCACACGGCCCACCTGATGGAAAGTGGTTACCGTGGCCTATGGGCGTTTGTAACACCAGAGGAGTCACAGTCGCGCTGCCAACCCTGTAAATATAGTTTCTGTACTGTCTGAACACAACACGAAGTTATTATAGCAGCGGTATTCTGTAGGGCGGAGGTACTTCCCCAGTCGGACTGCTCAATCGGGCGGAAATACCGCCGTGTCCTACCTCCTACAACTTCCTCACTAGTTTTGAGATCAGTTTTTTTTATACTGGCTGGATGTCAGTTGTTGCGACAAAACAGTCTTTCTCAAGGTCTAATCTACCCATATACCAAATTTCATCAAAATAGGTTTCAGCGATTTAGACGTGAAAGCGTAACATACAGACAGACAGTTACTTTCCCATTACTAACATTAGTATGGATATACCAAACACACTCGAATAATGATTAACTGGAATGACTCCATTCTCCTTGCAAAGGAGAATGTTGTTTCCTGAGTTCTACACCTCAGTTGCCGATTGACCTCCCAGTCTGAGTTGTTCTGGTCACCCCATATATGCCTTGGTCTTGACCTAACGCCTATTGACAAAGGGAGTTTTTTTATACCACTTGGTTGGCAGACAAGCAAATGGTCCACCTGATGGAAAGTGGTTACCGTGGCCTATGGACGTGTGCAACGCAAAGGGAGTCACACTCGCGCTGCCAACCCGGTAACACAATAGTTTCTGTGCCGTCAGTGTAAAAGATAAAGCAGGACAAGCTTTTGGTCTTCCCATTGACAGTACAAAATCTCTCCAGTGAGCTCTGGCTACCCTACTCACCGCCGGAAACACAACATGAGGTTATTATGGCCGTGGTATTCTGTAGGGCGGAGGTACTTCCCCAGTCGGACTGCTCAATTGGACGGAAATACCGCCGTGTCCTACGTCCAAGAAAGAAAAACAACTAAGCGGTCACCCATCTAAAAGCCAAGCGGAGGTGGCTTAACACGCTAAAGGTTTACTGAACATTCTGCGCATAAAGCCACAAACATTTCATTTTCTCATTATATATGGACATATAGTATCATTCAGTACAATTACAGTTTCTACTTTCCTAATACAGGTAAACTCTGGGAAATCACTAGCAGGGTTGAACAGCCTGCTGGTGGTCTTCAATGAGTTGGGATGGATCAAGTAAAATGCAACCAGCCCGTGATACTATGGTATCATACCGTATCTATGGTATCAGAAAAATATGTCTTCAGATCAAATTACCGCAAAATATTTTCACAAGACAAATTCTCTATATAACATAAACTCACGCCTATATCCCCGAAGGGGTAGGCAGAGGTGCTAGCACCCACATTTCGACAGTTTATGTTTAGGTCCCAATGTGGGTGCTAGGTGGCGAGCCTAATGCCATTAACCGGGCACTTATAAACCTGCGATAAATACACACATAACTTCGAAAAAAGAAAGAAGAAAAGTCATTGGTGTGTGCCATGGTAAAACCTGGGATCGAACCCGAGACCTCTTCTCAGCAGTCCATTACCCATACCACTAGGCTACTGCGGTCTGTTCAATTCAATCAAAACAAATTCTCCAATCAAATACTTTAACACTCTAAGGCAAGTGCATACAGCATTGCAAAATATTTCACATTAGAATACTAATGTTTTATGTCTGTTAGCGCATCTATGAATATTTTTCAATAGATTAAGCTAATGAACATAGTACTCATTTGTACGAATAGTGACATAACTACGAAAGATGCAGCATTGTAAAGAATTTCTAGGAACGTGGGCCACATATTACTTTCCGTTAACATTTCAACGGAATTAAAATACCGTCTATGATTTTTTTTATACCACTTAGGTGGAAGACAAGGGCAGGGAAAAATAACACCTGAGAGATAAATAAGGGAGAGCATATATTATGTAAGAATTCAATTGTTGTGAGGTTGAATCTGTATCAGCAAGGTGTGAGCCAGCAGTTTTCAAGTTTTTTTTGGTTTTTCTTTTTTATGCAACTTAGGTGGCATTCAAGCACAGGGCCCACCTGACGGAAAGTGGTTACCGTGACCTATGAATGTGTGTGACAAAAGTATAGTCACATCCGTACTGCCGACCAAGTAAGAACAGAGATATTTATGTGCCATCAGTGCAGAACACAAAATCAGGCCAAACAAGCCTTTGGTCTTCCCACTGACAGCACAAAAACTCTCCAGTGAGCTCTGGCTACCCTACTCACTGCCGGGAACACAACACGAGGTTATTATAGCCGTGGTATTCTGTAGGATGGTCACTTTTTTTAATATCTACAGATTTTGTTGATAGGTGATTAATTCTAATCATTTATATGTTTCAGTCAGTAAGATACAATTATCCAGCTTGATATTTCAAGTCAAGCATATAAAATAAAAAAAATTACTGGCAAATACAATGTTAATTTCAAAGAGATAGAAAGGAGGTGGGACATGATTGTATTCCCAGCCCAATTGAGCATTCCTACTGGGGAAGTACCTTCACTCTACAGAATACCACGGCTATATTAACCTTGTGTTGTGTACCCCGGCTGTGAGTAGGGTAGCCAGAGCTCACTGGAGTGTTTTTGTGCTTTCAGTGGGAAGAACAAAGGCTTGTCCTGATTGTGTCTTCTGCACTGACATCACAGAAACTCTCTGTTCGGGTCGGCAGTATAGGTGTGACTCCCCTGATGTTGCACCACAGTACCCACGTTCCATCAAATGGGTCATGTGTTAGTCTGCTACCTAAGTTGTATAAAAACAAGATATATTCGCACATGTTAATCTCCAAAGGGGTAGGCAAAGGTGTATTAACAACCCAACACTATATCCCCACTAGGTGTTGCCCATGGCTCCTCTTGTGTGGATGTCCATTATCGCATCCAAATATAGATCATATCTTTTCCTAAGCTCTAATTTATCTCGATATCAAATTTCATCAACATTGGTTCAGTAGTGTAGGCATGAAAGATTAGCAGAGTGTTACTTCACATTTATAATATTAGTATGGATATTATTTAAGATGCAGTAGCCTTGTCTTTACAGAAACATGTAAAGGAAGAGAATTTAAAAATAAATTGTCAGACCAAAGACAATCACAAAAATATTAACACATTAACTTTAATAACAGTATATACCATAGAGCAGTGACTAAATTTCATTTTACTTTATTTTATGTATGTAACAATCACACATTTTAGGAGGGTATGTTTACAGATCTAAAGATGTCATGCTCAAATTCAGATGATACAACAACAATTTAGAACAAACAACTGACTGTTTAGAATGCAAATTCTTCATCAAGCAATTACAGAACCACAGTAAATAAATTTCCACACATATGCCCTTGATATTTGTTTAGAATTCTATAACAACACAACCAAACATGTGGTTACCCCAATAACACTTTTTAGACGCCAAAATTATTACAACAAAATAAACTTATAGGTTATAGATAGATTGTGTATTGATATCACGCCATACTCACGTCTGTGAAGCTTTTTTCATCTCTCAGATGCCTAAACGATGTCACCATATTCGTTTGGAAGTCGTTCCATTTGAGGAAGAATTGTTGATCACCCATTTCGGCAATTTATTACACTGAAAGCACAAAACAACTATTGTAACGTTACTTAGACACTTATAGTTATAACAGTAAAATTATATAGTACGAGAGCAACATTCTAATCACAATTTAGATAAAACCTTCATAATAAAATAGTGCACTTTTTAATATAGTTTACCTACGTCACTATGTAGTTGCAATAGAAATGATGCTTACCTATTAAGACTTGGTTATAATTATTATTTACGAATTTGATCGCCGTAAACTAGCTCGAATTATACTACAAGGGCACTGCACGTTACTTCGTAACTATCACTACAAGTTAAGCAATTGAAATCTCAAAATAAAGACGCTGTCTCGCATAAATTAGTGACTTCTTTCTATTTCTTAAAATTCCTTCATTCACCTAGTCGATGTTGCCAGAGTGATTTCCTATTTCCCCATCGCATTACAAGGACAGTAAAATGGGTTAGTTTTAAATTTCAGTTCATTTTAATATTTTTATTTAATTTCAAATATATGGAAAACCTTACCAACATCTATAAAAACGCAAAGGAGACATCATAAAAGTTCATTTTGTTATATTAAGTCAACATTTGAAATGTTTTGACTCTTGTTTTCAAAATGAATTACGTGAAAAATGCCATATAGGTAAGTTTAAAATTGTGATCAGTGGATTCCTCATCTAAATGTAATTATGGCTGGTTCAGGTTCACTATCAATCATTCTCATGGATTTCTTTCTAATCATAATATATCATGATCTACATCTATAAATATAGTTACATAATATATAGCTATGTATTATCTGTACATAATACCAAAAATATTGAAATTTGTTGAAAAGCAATAGTTTTTCAAGCTGCCAGTCCGTAATAAAGATTTCTCGGCAAGAGTAAAATTACCAGCTAACATGGGTAATATTTTATACGGGCACTTCAAAACATTCATTGACTATCATCATTCACTCGAACGGAAATGTTTAGGTGCGTTCATTCATTGTGAAAATAGATCTACAATAGTTTATATTATGTACTTATTTGTTTTATTTCGAAACTGTTTCCATCAAAGAATTCTACAAAATAAAGTACGAAATATCAAAATAATAAAATGAAACTAAAATCATCTCTAATCACAGTGTCCACTAGATTTATGTTAAAACTAAACGCTTGTAGTGTCATCTAGTGCTGAGTAGCTGTAGTTTTGCAAGCTATGTTCGTATCTGCCATATATCGCCTTCATTTTATTATACATTTATTTAAATATTATCAATATAATACGTAAACGTATTCATTACTGAAACAAAAAAGGCTATTTAACAAGATCGTCCGATTCTTCGTAATACCGCTTAATATCTTAGTTTGATTTAGAAAAATATGTCTCACAAAATAAGACATTTCCTAACTCTACTGAAACTATGACTTTTCATTATTTTTAATTTCCAAAGACAATCAAAACGTAAACAATCAAATTAAGTTCAAATATGTAACTTTTTAGATTTTTAGATTGCTCAATAAATTTCAAATTACTTTTATTACTAACTATAGGTACACATGTAAACGCAACGTGGACTGAGATAAACGCGATTTCTTTTCAACTCCATACATTTGCACTACGCGCAACTGGTTTTTGGCTGGCTTCAGCAATTGAATTTTCAAAATCAAATATCTTTAAAACTATTTGTCGTAGGAATACTATCTATCGTAATAAAGAGATAATTTATCAACAATAAACATAACATAACATAAACTCACGCCTATATCCCCGAAGGGGTAGGCAGAGGTGCTAGCACCCACATTTCGCCAGTTTATGTTTAGGTCCCAATGTAACAGGTGGCGAGCCTATTGCCATTAACCGGGCACTTATAACCTGTGATAAATACACACATTACTTCGAAAAGCATCAAAAAGTCATTGGTGTGTGCCATGGTAAAACCTGGGATCGAACCCGAGACCTGGTTTCAGCAGTCCAATACCCATACCACTAGGGTACCGCGGTCAACAATAAAAAGTAGTCAAATAGCTCTAAGACACTAAATTGCAGCCGAGGAAATTAAATAAAAATGCCCACTAGTAGGTATTTAATCTAAGCAATAATTTAAAGATATTTAAATATTATCTTTACCAGTATTGGATGTTTGATTTGATCGAAACCTAAAAAAACAGATTGATCAATAAATATTTGGTATGCAACTTGCTATAATTTTTTTGATAGGCGCAATAGCCAGAATATTTTTGGCGTGGTTTGAGATTTCAATTTCTGAATAAATGCTAAAATGATAAATATCAAATGCTTTCTGTAGGTATGTTTAATTGTTCCTTTGCAAAAACTGTCAAGTATACAAACGTTTTGGCAAACCTTTAAGTATATTATTGTCTCGTATGTGTCAACATTTAAATATATGAAAATCATCATAAACATGAGATATTGTAGCTATCTAGTTTTCTCTTTCACTTGCTGGTAAGCCAAGACATTGTCGACGATGGAACACGCTTACATGGAAGCAATTTCGGCAACATATTCACTCGGGACTACAAGGATCCCGGGTTACAGCTTTCCGGAACAGTTTATACTTAAGGAAGGATTTCCATACGCATTTTGCAAGTAGGATTGTTAAAAGGCGGTACAACCGTATAGGTAATGGAGAGCTGAGACGAGGTCTCGGGTTCGATCCCAGATTTTACCATGGCACACACCAATGACTTTTCGACGCTTTTCGAAGTTATGTGTATATTTATCGCAGGTTTACAAGTTCCCGGTTAATGGCAATAGGCTCGCCACCTATTACATTGGGACCTAAACATAAATTGGCGAAATGTGGGTGCTAGCACCTTTGTCTACCCCTTCGGGGATATAGGCGTCAGTTCATGTTATGTTATGCTAAAAAGTTATGTGTGTATGAGCGGTGAAGAGAATGACAGAAACACGGTGATATGCCACCGCAGTGGTGTCTGTTCATTCGCTAAGCAACTGAGTAAATTACGAAATTTTAGCGTATATTCACCGAAATGCACCGTACAAAACACCAACGCATGGAAAAATTATTTCTATCCTCATATATCTAACTGTCTAATTTGTTCTTCCCAGTTTTCAGATTTTTAACGACCCACTATGATCTTCATAGCCCATAAGATATCCTCTGTGGCGTGGCGGTAGTGAATGCAGCTGCTACTCAGGAGGCGTGAGTTCGATCTCCGCTCTGGGCAAATATTTATTTTATATGCAGGAATATGTGTATTTGCATTGGTCTGGTCGTGCCTCGGAGAGTACGTTAAGCCGTTGTCTCAACTAAAAAGCCGACCACAACTGAGTTGGGCATTTTTTTTTACATATAGGACACGTCAATTGGACTTCGCCTTGCCTGATGGTAAGCTGAAGGCAAAGTCCCAGAAAAGAGGGTCACCATTACTTACACATACCGTGTGACAATGGTGACACTCAGCTTGACGGCCTCATCATATGCTTTTTCACGCCCCGCTTAAAGGACCCGGGACTATAGGAAGAAGGAAACACGTGAGCTGGTAATGAATTCCAGGCCTTAATGGTGCGACAGAGGAAAGAGTCTCCGAACCGCTTGGTTCTTGATCGGATGTTTTGCACCGTGTGCGGATGACATCTAAGACCTGCACGTGTTGTCCTGTGTAGGAAAGGGGAGGGTGGGACTAATTGGAAGAGCTCATCAGAACACTCCCCATGGTACAGACGGTAAAATACAGCCATGGACGCAACATCTCTACGCATCTGTAAAGTTTCTAGGCTTTCGTGACCTCGGGATTCCCAATGATGCGGACCGCACGTCGCTGCAACCTGTCGAGAGCATCTAGTAAGTACTTACTTTGCTGAACCATCCCAGAGATGCGAGCAGTATTCTACACAGGAGCGAATTTGTGTCTTGTATAGAAGACACCGCTGCTCCGGCGTGAAAAACCGTCTCACTCTGTTCAGGACTCCCGAGTTTTCGTGAGGCTTAGACTCACAGAATGATAAAATGACCTTCATAGTCCAATCTGCTAGGTGGTACTTCAACTGATTACCGGACGAGACTGGCTTTCTCTCAGAGTTGAGAGGTCAGACGGTAGTCACATCCGTAAAAATGAAATATGAAGGGTGTCCTAGTGCGGAAGTATGGGCCCCAGACAGAGGTGTATTTAGTAACTTTAACCAGCTGTTTCTCAGCCTCACGGTACTCAAGAAATATGAACTTAATAAAATTTGCTATTTGGTATGAAGTTGCATCTAAAGAGGCTATCATAAAAGTGGTCTTTGGAGCATTATTTGTTATCTGCAATGGCGACCCTCATTATTATACCTTCCCCTTTGGTTTACCAGCAGGGGAGTTGCAGTCATGTTGACATGACATTCATTAAAAAAAACTACTTAAAGGTACAGGAAGTGAAAAATAAAAAAGGTTGTTTCATTTAATAATACACCATTATTTATTTGACAAAAACCGTTTTTAAAACGACACTCATATTGCAAAAAGTAAGAGAGGCAAAGAGGTGAATTATAACATCTTATAATAAGTACAATTGTATTATAATTACCATTGAAATAATGCGTAATATTGGTAAAATTTAAATTAACTTACTTACACGAGAGCATATTTTTAAACACACGAAGAACTACATTTAAAAGGCCAAGCGGTGTTGCCACATTAATATTACCTAGTTACATTATTTACTCTACCACTAAATATGAGATTACTACCTATTTGCTAATTTATAGTTATGTAACGTTATTTAATGTTAAACAGCGCAATTCATAACTACTTTCCGTATTGGACGAAGCAAATTTTACGAAAGAAAAAAAAACTAGAAATATAATTACAAATATCAAAATTATTTTTTCCTTCTAACTATAATTGACATAAAGCAGGAGTTACATGACTCGTTTAAATCAATAGATACACTTAATAATAAACTTACTTTGGTGTAAATTATCTAGATGCTATTAAAAGATATAATTTAAGAAAAGTCACATCTACGTTTGAATTATTAAAAACATTTAATATAAGAAAACCACTCGGTCCTAAAGATAACGAAATCTGTTATATATTAAGATAACCATTACATATATCGCTCATCATTACATAAAATCTCATTCCTTTCAAAGATTTCGTTTTATTTAAGACTATATAATAATTACACAATACGATTTACTTACATAATTATTGCTTAAACTTCCACATGAAGTATTTCTAATAAGATGGGTTAGTACCCAATTATTAGTATAATTATTAATTCTATATAACTAATCTTATTAATTATTACTATTATTATAATATATTTGGTTTATAGTAGCATTACAAATATACAAAGCACATTCGACCTTAGGTATATTCTAGCGTATGAGTAGTCGATCCGCAATGGAGACTGTAATTATTATTAAACTAACCCTAAAAGGTTTATAACCCACAAGAAAAAGTAATATTGCCGTATCGATATTAAACCGATAAAAATAATAATATAAAAACTCAATTTTTTTTATGAAAACTAAATATTTTAACTCCAAAAATAGCTCCCAGTACAGTAAACGAGTAGGAAGTGAAAACTTTTAGAAAACATAACATTATTATTATAATATTCAGAATTTATATTATATTTATAAGTACCTAAGAGATCCTAGCCATCTTACAATTTAGTTTAAACTAGTCTTTGTCAGTAAAGAAATGCCATAAATTTGAGCAAACAAAATGTCATATTTAAGTTCCTAATAATAGTCCCAACTCGCAGCTTAACCCTTAACTAGTTATAAGATGAATTTAGCAATAAAAACTGGCATCTGCCCCTTGAGATGAGATGATATATACAATGTACTTAGATATAAAAAATAGTAATATAATAGAATAGAAGATATAGTTATATATTTAGAATATAGATGAAATATTCAAGAATATAATAGTCAAGATAGTGCTAGATTTTAGAGCAACTTATACAATTTTTTTAATTATAAGAAAACTTGCTTATAACTATTCATTGGTAGAAGGTTAATTCTTATAGGAGTTTAACCAGTTAGAGAATGTAAACTACCTACATTTTAGTATTTTAGCTTATAGAATAAGATATTTTTTAAATTGACTAGATTAATTTTGGGTTGGCGAAAATTAAGTTTTTTGGCTGAACTTTATTACTAAACAATCACTTCTATGTATGTTAGACAAACTATTTAGAATGAAAATTAAAATGGTGTCAATATTATTCCTGGATGAGGCGGAAATACATTTTGAATTCGATTTTGGAACGGAACTCAGAAACTAGATGAATGAATAAACCATTTTGAGACCTATTAATATAGGCATAGGGTGCTTTAGCATTAGACATTTACAAAAAAATATCTTCGTTGCGATACCATTTTTTTTGTTCTATACAGCCAGTTCGATACATAGAAGTTATAAACTAAACATGGTTATTTTTAATATTAAATGGGAGATATGAAAAACAAAGTGCGCGACTAGATGGAAATGCATAGTTTATTGTTCTTTGCTCTTTAGCTCTTTGTCAGCTTATAGACTAAAGTGCATTAAATATAGAGTGAAAAAAAAAACTCGTAACATTTTGTTGCCTTTTAGAGAAATTATGCCTTTTTAAAAATAGAAGCTGGCGAAGAAAGGTACATTTAGTCAGGTGGCTGGTTAAATCAATAAGTCAACTTGCGATTATGCAATGACCGAAGGAAATGAATATACCTATAATTTCTACCTATCTTACGATGAAGTATTTTTGTATTTTCTTTAAAAGACACTAAAATGCTTTGAGTTTAATAAGGTAAGTAATTGCTACTTCTTTTTTAGTACCCTATGTACTAATATAAGACCATGAGTATATACTTACGACTAAAATTCAATTTACAAGTGTACTTTTAAAACTGGCACTAAAGAAAACTTCGTTGTTGCTCACCCACATTTCAAGCATTATAATAAGGCATAATAGGACGGTTCATACTTTATATTAAGGCAGCTAAAGGCACCTAGTTACACTAGCAAACTATATGTACAAGCTACCATAAACTTTCGTTGCCAAAATGACCACTCTTAGTGTGGCTACTCGATACTAGATGGCGTTGTAATATACAATTCGTTGAAACTTCACTTGGATATTTAAAATTAGAACTAAAATTATATACAAAACGTACTATAAATTAGTACTTCTATTCGTTGCTTGATGGCGTTGTACCGTTAATGACAGCTTTGGACGTTTGAATTTGTAACGGAATTTTTAGTCCTCGCGGTGCCAGGATTAGTCTGGCAGGAGTCACGAGGACTAAAGCGTACTCTCATTTGTTCACTCCCAGGATTTTAGCTGCCTCGTCTGCAGAAGAGAGTAGCTTGTTGATAGTTTTGTCAGGGATACCAAGAAGTTTGCCAATGAGATCGCTGTTCTCGTGGTCATTGTCGGCCTCTGAGGAGTATTTGCGTGACGTCATATCCAATTGCAGCTTTTTGTCGTACGGGGCTGATGGAGGGGAATTGTTGTTGTTTACGTTGCTTGGGATCTCGTTGCCTGACCCATCGTCGTCTTGGTAGCGATACCTATGAAAGAAAAAATGATATTAGTATATTTATAAGATTTTTTTTTTCGTTTTGCCGCGTGTCATTCGGCAGAATAGAATTAGGGTCACCTCATCTCTTCCCATGCGGTATCGTACAAGGCGACTAATGGATAGCGCTGTTTAACATCAGACAGATATATACAACCCAGACTCAGCCTCAGATGCATGGCTCGAGTCAAAATAGATTCCGGAATACGGCAATATGCTCCCCCCTATTACGTGGGACCGAATACAATTATTGGTGAAATGTGGGTGTTAATTCGACTCTGCCTAACCCTCCAGGGATAAAGGCGTGATTATATGTATGTAGGTTTTTCGTTTACCTTCAATAAATTGATGAAATAAAAGAAGAGGTTATTAAATGCAATAATCTTTAGTTTAATATGGCCCTGACTGTATATATAACGCATAATAATAATGAATAATTTGAATAATTTCATACAGTTGGCCCTGTCCAGTGTGCTCAGAATTAGCTTAACACATTCCTTATTATTGATCACTTAACTCTAAAACCTTTTACAAAATAATAAACGATACCTTCATGTATCGTTTATTATTTCTCGAAAGATTACAAAAATATCTATGCATTTATTTCAAAGAAAATATCGGTTCCGTATAAACGTAAAGCATACACACCCATTAGTAATATTTTCCTCCATTGGAGTAGTCGGTGGTGAAGCCTCCTCATCATCAGTAATTTCTTCACGATGCTTCTTCCTATGACGGAGCATGCTGTGCTTCAGGGTGAAGCGACGTCTGCATAGGTCACAAGCGAACGGTCTCTCTCCGGAGTGCGTCCGCATGTGACGGCGAAGGTCCTCGGCTGACCAGAAGCGACGTACGCAGAATGCGCATACCACCTTTAAAAATAACGTAACTTGTAAAACTTGACCTTCTTTTACAACAAAATAACTAGACAAAACATTTATGATAACAGTAAAACTTTACTTCAAAATCGCGCAAGTTAACGGCAAAAAAATAAAATAAAATCGAAAGGTACCAATTCGCGCGCGAATTCCAGATTAGTGAGTTGATGAATGACTCTAAAAATATACTGATTTATTATGTTGTGTTGTCTTTTATTATGTTTCGTACGTTTCAGTGGCTTTTTTGTAGCTACGGAGAGACTAAGCAGTTGGTTGTATTTTATCTTGAAGTGTTATGTGTACTTCAAAGTACAACTCGGGAAAATTAACATGGCATCCACCACCAGCAGCATCCGTTACACTATGACCGTTGCATGTTTGCCTTAGTTTGAGTTTCGTAGTTATTTGTTATCGGATTTTATTTGAAATTTGTTATTGTTATGTTTAGGAAGCCAGGTGCCATGTTAATGGGCACGAGTTATAGGTAAGTATTGCAAGTGTTATTTCTACGCTAAATGGGCTAAATTGTGTTGATAAAATCTTATTGAAAATAGCATTATATCAAAATATTCGAGTGAATTTTAATTAAATCTCACCTTTCTATTAGCGTGGTCTGGAAACTTCCCTCTCTCATCATCGTCTGCGCTCTCACTCTTGTCACTATTGGCATCTAAAGCTCCTTTGCTCAGAAGTAACTCATATTCTGCTGCATGTCCAGTCGCCAGATGATTTAGAGCCCCATTTCTGTCACTAAATGATGCTTCACACAGATGGCACTTAAAGACTAGACCACCTTCCGCGGATTCTTCAATAATTTCGGGAGCAGGTGAACTTGGTTGTGAATCACTTCCGTGTCTCGAAGACATATGCTTCTTCAATGTTTCGAGAGAAGAAAACGTACTGGTGGGACAAGATGCGCATTTGTATGGTCTATCAGGGACAGCTCGATTGTCGTTAATTGGCTGAGGTGGTGATACGGCTTCAGGAATAGGGTCTGCTAAGATTGCTCGAGCTGATCCCCCATGCTTTCTTAACAGATGGCGGTCACAGTTTGACTTGGTGGTGAAAAGTAATGTGCAGTGTGGGCACTTAAAGGGTTTTTGTCCAGTGTGAGTTAGAACGTGGCGTCTTAGAGATGAGGACCACGGGAATTTTCGGTGGCAATATGGGCATGACACGCGGTTTGGTGCAAGGCTGTATGCTGACTTTTTCTTTGGTGGTTGTGCTGTATCCGTTTCTGATCTGGAAATAAAGAGCAACTTTTAGTACTGGCTAACAAGTTTAATGTCGGTATGTCGGTATTTAATTTGATTTTGATAAAAATATCTAAAATTATGTGATTTAGTGAGGAACTTACTTATTTTCATCACTGCCGGAGTTATTGCCTTCACTAGTGGAGGCAACCAATCCTTCTTCATCTTCTTCTTCATCGCTGCGAGTTGGTACAACCGGTACTGGTGAAACGTCTTGGTTTCCCAACGTGAGGTTCATTCCAGAATCCGTTTTCTCATTGTTAACGTGTACCGGTTTATTAATCAGATTGCCCGCAATTTTGAGATCAAAGTCTTTATTCATTTCTTGCTGGCATGTAGCCATTAGTATTTCGGCTGCAGCGCGCCGAGCGGCAGTATGATCTTCCGCCTTCATATCTTGGTCCGGTTCTTCATCTATTACCAAGGTGTCTTCCTCATCCTCCTCATTGTCAGCTACTTCGTCACTATCCCGTCTTACTGGCGATCGCTCTGACTGCTGCAAAGGCCTTTCTAGATGGCGAGCCAACAACGCAAACTTCATGCGGTCAGTTATTGAGTCAGGAGTAGGGTATGGTGGTGGAGCTCTTGGCGACGGCCTACGCACGCTCCAGTGTTGAGGATGTTGTTGCTTTACATGTCGTTCCATATTTGATCTAAGAGTGAATCGCGCCGAACATTGGGAGCATGAGAAGGGTCTTTCGGTTCGATATCGCCTTTGTTTCTGTTTTGGCATGAGAATACCGTTTTTTATGACCATTTTGACAGAATCGGTTTGAGAAACAATTGAGTTATTCATTTGGGGGCGTGGCGACTCTGAATGCGGTGATGGGACGGGGGAAAGAACTGGCGGTGGTTTTTGTTCTTCTTCCTCAGGTTCTAATTTAGGTTGATTTTCCTGTTCGTTAGGAACAAGTCGGCCACCAGACATGCTTAGTCCTCGTATTATCTCCTTTTGAATACGCTGTTTTATTTCAGCAAGTTCTTGCGAGTCAGTTGGGTGAGGAAAAAACGATGGTTGAAGTAAATATGGGGCTATAGGAAAAGACGGCGGTAAGGGTAGACCAGGTATTCCAGGAACAGCACCAGCATAAAGTTGGGATAGCTGAGAGGCATAATAGGCTGGATCAATTTTTGGAAGGGATGACTCGAAGAGTCTTTGTTGAGCTAATATAAATCTTGTCTTTTCAAACGCTGATGCGGCAATGCTTGCTGGGTCAGGTTCGAAAGATGGACGTTGTGGGGGTTTAGGTTCATCGTCGCTATCGCGTTTCTTCTTGCTAAGGTCAAGAGCATCGCAGTTATCACTTGTGCTTAAATCTACTGGTACTTCTTCATCATATGGCTCTGGTTGGACCTGTGGGCTTACTTCGTAAGATAGCTCTGGTGGCCTAAATTCAGGTATTTGCGTCAACTGGCCAATACCCTTTACTTTAATACGAGGTGTGGGTTGTTCTGGATCTCTTTGAATCATAGGCGGTTCAGAAATAGTTTTAGTTGTCAAATTAGTGACTGGATGTCGTTCTGATATGAAGGTTGGTGTAAAGTGGGTAAGCGGAGTATCGCGACCAGTACTTTCACTTCGTCTATCCACGTCAGGTGTATGAAAAGCTATTGATCTTTTTACCTCGTCTCGTGCAAGTTTAGAGTTGACTTCGTCATTATTTGGGTCTTCAGACGGATGGTAAATAATAGATCTTTTGACATCCTCCCTAGTTACTTTAGCGTGTCTGTTTCTTAAGTGACGCTCACAATTAGCTTTAGTTGTGAAAGCATAATTACACACGGCGCATTCATAAGGTCGGTCTCCGTTATGCGTGCGCATATGACGCACTAAAGCAGCCTTATCTAAAGAAGCATGTGGACACATGTTGCATTGATACGGTCCGGGCCCCGTTCCACTCAAGTGCACTCTGTTATGTCCTTTCAAAGCTCTAAGGTTTGGAAATTTGGCCGGGCACAATCTGCAAGGGAATTCTCCACGCAACTTCATGCGTCTGAATTCAGCTGCGAAGTTATCTTGAGTTTCCTCTTGGTCTCGCTCCTTTATGATAGTATCGGGAGGGGTAAGCGCTGCGCTTTCTAAAGCCACTCTTGAGCCAGTAAGCCTCTCTAAAAGGCCACCGGCCGACGTGACATTCAATATTGACTGGATATCGGCCAAGTCTCGGGCTGCATCGATGTGTCTAATACCATTTGTGTTTAGATGACCATCGTCGTATTTGGGAGGGAATCTTTCCATCGGTGGTGTTAAGGTACCAGAAATTCCGAACGATCTGTTTCTCAGATCTAGCTTTGCAAAGAAGTCCTCCCTATGATCTCTTTCTGGACTCGGGATTCGCGTGTTCTGTGCACAGGATTTTCTATGAATGTCCAGTGCTTGTCCGCAAGGGAAATCCCTTACGCAGATATCGCATCTGTAACGCTGATCGGTAATTGATACGTGAGGTTTTCTATCACAAACACCGCGAGCAATTTCTGCAAACTTTTTGCTAGAAAAATCCACAAAAGTTAGGTCGTCAAAACCAGCCTTGGTTTCGTCACTATGTGCGGTATAGCGGTGAATGTCATAGGCGTTGACTGAGTCAAACCTCTGTCTGCATTTGGGACACTCGAATCGGGCAATCCTTTTGTCCATTGGCATTGGCGATGGAGACGACGAGGCCACCCTCTTGCGTCCTCTTCTGGTGTCTTCTTCCTCACTCCTATCGGACCTGTTGTCGCTGTCAATGCTCATAGTCCTAGTGGCTCTGAACTCCTGCCTTTCAATTTTTACCCCGTCCATTTCTACTTCGGCCTCGATTTTAGCCTGACTGATGACCTCCTCTGTTTTGATTTCTGTAACAAAAGAGTACATGTTACAATTGATTACGGATTAAATGTTTGAATAACGTAGGACGCTTTCTTACAATTCTAAGAAATATCGACAATAGGTGACTCAGGCAATTCACTTGTGCGAGGTCGTTATATTAGAAGACTAGTAATAATGAGTTATCATTGGCAAAATCTATTTGAATTTCAACAATTAGCTAATAGATTTCGTTGGAGTATATTTACAAATTGAATGTTTACTATTGCTACTAGACAACAGAGGGCGTTGATTTCTTTTCAAACTACGTGCGCATTAAGGGCTATCTAAGGATCGATGTAATCATAAATATGACTTGTATCTTCAAACAATGATTCATTGTAATAAAGACCTAAAAGCTTTAAAGTAAATGTATTACAAGTGAGCCTCATTGCCTTAACCATAAGATACACTTTCGAGTAACCATATCGATCACTAAAAATTCTCAACCACAACAAGTTCTCGATGGATGAATCACACTATCTTTTGTTTTACAATGAACAGTAACTATGGCAACAGAAAAAGCGACTTATTGTCTTTCAAATAGAGTGAAGAGTCGCTTGGTGCTATTGGCGCTAGCCGCACTAAGGCTATAGGGCAC
Organism: Eilema griseolum; assembly: GCA_963662185.1. Lineage (NCBI taxonomy): Eukaryota > Metazoa > Arthropoda > Insecta > Lepidoptera > Erebidae > Eilema > Eilema griseolum. The sequence goes on along the minus strand of OY759254.1, from coordinate 10,337,185 downwards.
AAAAATCGATAGGACTGACACCTAACTGGGTATAGCTACAAATATGTTTTCGCTGGCAAACGGCTGAGTCACGTAAATGCTATCAGATCGTTGTTTTGTGAAAAGTAGCGATTGTGAGATACTTTGTATACGTGCTATGAATAAATAAATATATTTGGCGAGTAACTTCATAATCTCATTGGGTAAGGCAATATCAGTATTAGAGTAGACAATATCTGCTACCATTTGGTTCAAAAGCGTGTTTGCATTCAATTTCTTCGCTTTCAATAAAGTTGAAATATTAACAATTATTCTGCATTGTTTCTGTTCAGGTAAAGAATTCTTGTCACGATATTTGTAAGGATTATGGTTCCTTAACATCCCGGAATACCTAGAAGAATTATGTAATAATTATATCCGTATTTTCGAAAAGACAATTGTATAATGTGGTATCCTATTAGCGCAACCAAATAGAAAAAAAAAGGTATAGATAGTTTATTAAACTTGTTTCAATATTTTAAAAAGTAGTTGGGTTTGAATTTTTTTAATACTATTCTATATACTTCTAATTCCCTTCATTATGATATCCCACTCGATAAATTTTAATGAAAAAAAAAACACCTGAAATCCATCGCATAGTTTTTGTTGACATTTTATATACCCTATGACACTCAAGAGATGAACACCTTTCATTTGAGATCTCATACATGGAAATCCGTCCAGCCGTTCGGCCTGTAGAGGGGAACAAAGAAAACTACATATCTACATACATATATACATACGTGCGTAATACATTACTCTGAAAAAAAGCTTCGAATTTTGATTTCAAATCTACATTTACAATTTACTTTATTTAAGAGTAAAGAAGTAGCATCCAATGATACATTAGATACTTGTTTCAGCAGGATAAGTTAAGTTAATCTATTCTTCTTAATACAAAACGTAACAAGAGAGAAACAAATGTGATATGAGAGGGTGTTCCACAGGGCGTTAAACCAGGCCCTAAGTCAATTAACAACGCAGTCGAGTAAAACTCGTAGGTGTGATATTATCTAAGAACAGGTCACCAAAGGAGGATTTGAGAACTGTGTAAGAGCTGTAGTGAAGCCTTAAAACATATTCAAGCTTATGGTATTACATTTTTGTTAGCCATTTATATATCTCAGTAGATAGATAAACACAATGTATTCTGTATTTCATACCTTTACATGAACAAGGTAGAAAGTGTTACTTTGATGAGTAATTAACGTTCTTGCTTCCTTTTAGAAGAATAGTATTTGTTGTAAAAACATATAATACAGTAAACTGAACTCATTGTACTTAGAAATAGGGTTAAAGATCACATCAACACGCCAGTAGCCTGCCTTGACACCATTAAATGTGCATTTTACTGGCGAGGCTAGGGGCGAACGGATGGGAGGGAATTAGAAATGTTATGACAATATTTTAGTTATCTTTTAAAATGTTTTCAAATCAAATACCTTTATTCTTGTAGGTCATAAAGGAACACTTATGGATATCAAAATTATTACTTTTCACTTACCTTTATCGATTAACAGTCAGATTTGGAAAGTAATAATGGTAATAGTAAGAGACTTTACCTATTGCCTCTTTTTAAAAACTGTATCGACAAATAAGATGCTGCTAAATGGTCTTGATTAGCAAAGGTGCCAGATGAAAACTTAATATTGGTCTTCTTCTTAATTGTGTCAATATAGCGTTGTCCTTTGCCCTTCTCCTCGATAGTATTAATGGAGAGGCACAGTGGGCAAGAGACATGGATTGGGATGGGACCCGCAATCGAAGGGTACATGCGCCCGGTCAATAAAGATTAGAATATTGGTAATATTGAACAATTGCGCAGATAGATTATTCGAACGGAAAGTTTTAGCTGGACATGTGTCGGAGCTGTGAGATTTATGTTTATCTAATTCTCGGCTCGCTTCGTCATCCTCTCTTAACACAAGTTGATAAAGCTTTGTCAATATATTAAGTGTTCGGTTGTATCTTTCAATCTATTTTAATTACGTTTATAAATATAACGAGTAACGAGTAACTGTCTACTGTCTTCTGGATTTTACAAAACACGACAGCTTTTGGAGATGATAATCAAGCTGATAAGTCACTGCTACGCAGTAACTAAATGTTAGGGCAGTTGGGAATTTTTAATTTTCTGCTCCAATTATGCTCATAGCCGACCTCTGTCCATTTCTGCATCCAAGTTCTGACCACTACCTGATAGCTTATTAGAAAGGGACACGTACATGGGGTATCTGTGAGGGACTTTCTCCAGTGGAGTGGTTCCATATTTAAAAACAAATCTTGATACCCAGCCAAATAATTTTATTTATCTAGACGCAAAACCATGATTACGTGAATGTGTAGAATAGCAGTCAGTACTTAGCGCCCGTGCTTAGAATAATGCATTAAACTTGACAAGTAAAATAAATTGATCTAAGATAACTTGGCACTAAAGAAGTGCGCCTGAATTCAGTTAGACCCATGTCAATTGATATTCATTGTGATTATCAAGAATATTTATATATTCTGTTCTATCACTTCGATGCTAGCTTTATATCTGCTTTCAATACCTGTTAGTTTACTACCTACTACTGTAACAGGTACAGTATATAATAATAGGGATTTAAAAATGGTTATCCGGCAGAGTAGAATTAGGGCCCCATCTCTTCCCAGGCGACTAAGGGATAGGCCTGTTAAACATTAGACAGATATTTACAGCCCAGACTCAGCCTCACATGCATGGCTCAAGTCAACAATAGTTCCCGGAATACGGCAATAGGCTCACCCCCTATTACGTGGGACCGAATGCAATTGGCTAAATGTGGGTGTTAATTTACCTCTGCCTAACCCTCCAGGGATAAAGGCGTGATTTATTTTGATTTAGATTATCTTTGCTATAACGAGAGCGACAGCCGCTTGAACCGCTAACAATGAGAAGAAAGCCAGAATAGAGTATTAGAATATAGGTATTTATTTTTACAAACACCTTCACAAAAGCCTGCTGAAGAGTCTCATATATCATATATCAGAAGGTGTGCTGGTGAGGTTGTAGCTAAACATAATAACTTATCAGAGACATTCCATTCGATTCGAGAACACTTGTAAGCTAGTCATTACTCCATAATTAACATTGATTATAAATTAATCTCGTTGTATATAGGTTATGATGACGTTTGGAGTGTGAGTCAGGGCTCGCATTGTCCTCCTAGGGAAATACAGTCGGCTGACAGCTTTAAATAATAAACAAAATATACTGGCTTTTTATGTAACTACTGACTATGATAAGAAAGATGGAGTAATGGGCGAGATTTCCTCGATTCAGGGTCAAAGAGTAAACGCCAAAGTAAATAAGGAAAGAAAAACTTGGAGAGCGAAACTACTTAAAATTTGGTATATATCTATAGGTATTTCTTCAACTATGATTTTCGGTCAAACGTTTTTTTTATACCACTTAGCACTTAGCTGGTAGACAAGCATACGGCCCACCTGATGGAAAGTGGTCACCGTGGCCTATGGATGCATGCAAAACCAAGAGAGTCACACTCGCGCTGCCAACCCTGCAAGCATTGAGAGTCTCTGTGCCGGCATTGTAAAAGACAAAGCAGGACAAGCTTTTGGTCTTTCCACTCACGGCCCAAAAACTCTCCAGTGAGCTCTAGCTACCCTACTCACCGCCGGGAACACAACAGGATATTATGGCCGCGGTATTCTGTAGGGCGGAGGTACTTCCCCAGTCGGATTGCTCAATTGGGTGGGAATACGGGGTCAGTCTATTACCGATAAATATATAACCCATGACAATGTACCCACATTGTCATGGGTTATATATTAATCTACTATCGGATGGAGAACAAAGCGTAGACAGGAAAAGATGGAATGGTTCTATTCTACTCAACCAGGAACCAATACGGTTCTAACAGCATTCGCTACAATAAAGGGTGCTCAGATGAATTGTTTGACATGAAGCCCGTAGCTACATTCTATCATCGCACCTCTCGCCATAGGCAGGGAATTCATCCTAACACATTGCGACCTGAGACGTGCGCACTATGCGGTATGAAAGAAACTTCATCCCACGCACACTCAAGCTGTGGAATGACCTCCCTGCTGCGGTTTCCCAAGCGCCTACAATATGGGGTTCTTCAAGAGGGGCATCAGAAAGTTTCTTCATGGTCGGCAGCGCGAGTGTGACACCCCTGGTGTTGCATACGTCCATAGGCCACGGTAACCGATTTCCATCAGGTGGGCCGTGTGCTTGTCTGCCAACTAAGTGGTATTAAAAAAACGACGAATCTAAATATAGTGTACAATTTCATCAACGCGATATTGGGATGGTACGATAGCTATGAGTATTATTCTTCACCGAAGTACCTACGTCTTTCAGATAAGAACTCATTAGCAGATATCGATTTATTTGCTAACAGGATGAGGTACTCAATGAAACGTAGTTAAGACAGATAATTCGATACTGCTGAGCAATAAGAGCGCAGTAAATAACATTAATTCATTACGTGTTAAGTAGTTATTTAGATAAACACATCCGGCCTTAAGTCTCGGTCGAATTACGCAAAATGTTGTGTTTTCTTCGTTTAGTGTGTGTATAGGTTTGGTGAAAAATTTTGGATTTATTTTTATACCACTTTGATGGCAGACGAGCACACGGCCCACCTGATGGATAGTGGTAACATCAGAGGAGCCACACTCGCGCTGCTGACCTTGTAAGCACAGTGTTTCTGTGCCTTTAGTGTAGAATACAAAGCAGGACAAGCTTTTGGTCTTACCACTGACAGCACAAAAACTCTCTAGTGAGTGAGCTAATTCAGTGGGTGAGCTTAAGCAACTGCCGGAAATCGAACCTACCCGTGTCGACTGCTATAGATTTAGATAGGAAAAGTTAGCAAATTGCTTTAAAATCTCATTACACTGCCATAGATGTTGGTATGGCAACCGGGACTGAACCATGCTCTCATGGAAAGAAATAAGTAGGTACAGTTAGATATTATCCGTATGTCACATTCAATGATGCAGTTTTTGATCACAAACGTCACTGTCCCTACACTTTGTACGTAAAAAAAAAGTATATATTATGGTTCTATCAACACAATCTACTAATTTCATTTTGTCTACAAAATCCTGTCCATCAATTCCCGAGGCAATGGTTACCTCACCATTAGGTATTGGCAAGCTTTTGATGAAAACACGATGCAAGCATTTCGTGTCGGATTTTCTTAGCACTAATCATATCACGCAATCTCGATGGTAATATGATGCGTGGTCATTGTTGTGTGCAATTATACCGAAGTGTAATGTGCAACGTGCAATTTGATTGAATGATAAAGAAAAGTGTAGATCGAAAAAGTATGTTGAGTTTCTTGCCGGAGTTTTCTCAGGTCAGGACCGCGTTTCGAACCGGTGGTCAATTTGTTGTCAATCGATCGATCAACTATTTGACTGACTAGTAAAATTAGTTACTTTTAACTTATCGTTAAAACGGTAAGTTATAGAGAAACTTGTATGAAATTACATCGACGTCATAATATTCAATAATCAAATCATTTATTATCACAAGTTGATTGGTACTTTGTATCCTTTGTGGACTTTGTGGTTTTCAGTATTTTTTCAGCGTTCTTAGGTCGTAATCTTCTTATAACGATCCTCAGTTATGTCCAAAGTTTTTGATTGGTATGTTAGCTTTTCAGGGTGCGAATGCTGTTTGACCTCCAAACCCTGAGAGGAGAGTCTGCGCCAGAGCTTTATCCTGTTCAACAGGTACATCGACTTGCAAAGTTGCAGGTTAGGTTAGCTTGGGTTTCTCATGGATGTAGGTAGCTACCTCTAAACTGTACACCATGTCTTATTCTGGAGCTATTCTTAGTTATTCTTAAGGAAATTTATTTGCTCATTGGTTCATTGTACATAATTCTGCAACGGTGTGATATCAAGACGTTATTTACGCAACACGTACGTTGAATATTAAGGTAAAGTTTTGTGTAGAATGTGACGAAATTGAAAACGTACTGTTTCTCGGAAGCGATCTGGACACGCGCTCGGTTATATATGTAGGTTTTCTTTTATTCAACGATTATGAAGTTCCTTGTAGTTAGAATTACTATTGCGTGATACCCGGCTAAATAGAATACCATCTCTTGCTGAGGGTATTGTATATGGGGAGTAAGATAACCTCTGGGATTATGATGAACGGCTTTCTTTAAGTAAGCTTAATTGCTTGTTTCAGGAGAGGATTTACGTCGATGGTACACAGGGTGTGGTTTTATCCTTATCAAGGACTAAAGATGGAGACACCAGAATATCTTCAAGTTACTAAAATGAAATGTCAAAAGTAAACACCTCACATTATGCATGTATCACGAAGGTGACTACTCAATGCAAATCCTCCATTACATCCAGGATACAAAACCAAATAAAACTTTTAAAAAGTTTTAATATTCACAGTAAGAAACAAACACGTGTATGGCGACATCAAAATAGTACAACCAAGGAATAAACACCATCAAATTCAACGTACCAAGTTCAATCAACTTCATGTACGGAGAAAAGGTGTCACAGAACCGCAGGCGCACCGTGACTTCCTCCTTCCCGCTTATTCGGAATTTAAATCGACCTATCGCCATCCCGAAGTGTCCTGAAGTAAGCCGAACATACGACAATAACTCTTATTGGCCGCATAATAAGATGGTTGGCGCGTAACGGCAGGCGGCGCATATTATAAGCGATTTGATTGATATGTCGGGGACGTCGCCAGGTACCGTAGCTTTCTTCAACACTCCAATGAGCCTCAACGGTACTGAATTACACCATGTAGTATCTCCAAGCAGTCATTTATGGTGTCGCCATCGGCAATTACCTGGCCATGCTGGTTTGCCGCTTTCGCAACTGTCTTTTTGCTGGGAAATTCAAGTGTTATACAGTGTTTATGGAGCTATGTCAGTTTTTTCTAACGGTAAAGTTAAGTTTGTCTTGTGACAAGAGACGGGTATTGTCTAGAAATTGATAATGTGTTGTGTGGACATACGTTTTGTTTGTCAACTGTGGACTAGTTTTATATCTCAAGAGAAATTTAATTATGAGATTCGTTAAAGAAAATTGCTGGTGCTTTCTAGTTTTATCAGTTTTTTTTTATTATGGACACGGCAATACGTTTTATACGTGTCTTGGATATTAAATAACTCTATAAGTTACTTCTTATTATGTTTATATGCGTCGGTATTCGCTTAAATAGCTATAAACTTAGACTTAAGTGTTATGAATGTACAGGTACATGAATGAAAGACAAAGCAAGACGAGACTTAAGTCGGTGAGATATAATCATCCATCCATATCTCGTAGCCATAAGACATAAGTGTTGGTGATCATTAATGCAAGTCAGGGATCTGCCTTCCGCAGTAACGGTCCTAATGGTTATGATGCTATGTCACTAGTCCGGCAGTGTCCAATATTTTATATGGGACATCGTTATTTTCTAAGTACATGGCTGGTTAACTAGGACAAGGGGCGTAAGATGTTAATTACATTTAGGGAATTATTAGGTTTGATAAAATCCAACTCCCTATCTGTGTCATCTTAATGCTGATGCTCATTAGCAATATAAAAAAGAAATTATGGCCTGGATCTTTTGGACTCTTTACTTTTTTTTATATACCACTGGCTTGACAGACAAGCACACGGTCCACCTGATGGAAAGTGGTTACCGTGGCCTATAGACGTGTGCAACATCAAGGGAGTTGCAATTGCGCTGCCAACCCTGGAAGCACAGAGTTTCTGTGCCGTCAGTGTAAAAGACAAAGCATGACAAGCTTTTGGTCTTCCCACTGACACCACAAAAACACTTCAGTGAACTCTGGCTACCCTACTCACCGCCGGGAACACAACACGAGGTTATTATAGCCGTGGTATTCTATAGGACGTAACTAATTAAAAGTCATGTACTGAATGTCCTCCCGAGGGAACCAAACCCCCGGCATTCGGGACACGAGACGACGCAGCGTATCTTTTAGTAGGTTCGTGACCGTGACCCGTCGCGCTGATGTTTGAAATAAAAGTACTATATGCTCTATAGCCTAACCTTAAAGTAAAAATTAAAACAACAGACAACAAACAGAGCTGCAATCAATTGTTTATAATGTTTGAAGGAAACAGCTAATTGAATAACATCCATTGGAGGTGTCGTTGTGTCGATTTAGCGGATATTAGCAAATGTGGTGTGTTTTCTAAGAAAATAGCGAAATATTCGTGTATTTATGAATGAAATGTGTAAATCTAAACATAGTTCATGTTACGAGGTGTCTTATTACTCATGAGTTGAAGTTCAAGATTCGAAGGTAATGCAATTAGACAAAATGTAGTTGTTATTACGTAAATATGTACTGTTTGGTAAGAATTTCTTTCTAGAAGCGTTTTACAGGTTGCGTCTTATTGAATGGCAACCATTTTAGATCTTCGCTAAATGTAACTATATAGTAGCGTGAAGAACACCATCAAGGTTGCTCTCTAATAGAGCACAAATGATAAACGCATCAGGTATTTTTACATAATGTAATACTAACTCCGTGCTCTGGCGTCGCACCGTTGCGATTATAGCATCCTTTTAAAGGATCCATTTTAATTTAAAGGAGGTAGGACACGGCGGTATTGCCGCCCAATTGAGCCGTCCGACTGGGGAAGTACCTCCGCCCTACAGAATACCGCGGCTATAATAACTTCGTGTTGTGTTCCCGGAGGTGAGTAGGGTAGCCAGAGCTCACTGGAGAATTTGTGCTGTCAGTACACTGATGGCACAGAAACTCTGTACTTACAGTGTTGGCAGCGCAACTGTGACTTCTCTGGTTTTGCGAACGTCCATAGGCTAAGGTAACCACTTTCCATCAGGTGGGCCGTGTGCTTGTCTGCCACCTAAGTGGTATAAAAAGAAAATCCTACTATTGGATTTTCCGGGGGGAGTCGTAAGCAAAAGCTAAGTATTTGTCGGTAATCACTTCATTTACAGTACTCAAGTACATTTATGATATAAGAACACTTATGACGTAAACATAATTTCCTACTAAGGTTTTACTACACGTCGTTTAGCACGAGTCAAGAGTCTAATACAAATAAAATCTCAAAAGAAATCGATGAATTGCACGCCCAAAAATGGTTTCCACTTGATCGCTCGCTTTCTCCAAACGGAAAAGCGTCCCAATTAAGCGTGTGCGCATGTCGCGGGTTGTGGTGCGGGGAGTTTTACGGTAGAGATGTGAATAATTGAATATTAATTCGTTTAGGGCCCGAGAGATGGCGGGACTGTCGACCTGATGAGCGTGATCTGGTTGATAATTCACCGTGTTTTCTTGGTGAAGTACTTTAACATTGTTTTTTTGTAGTTTACCTACAGGTACGTCGGTAGGTAAGTGAATGAAGTTGATGTTAACAGCAGTGATATAGTGTTCCTTTATTACTATTCAATGTTATAGAATTATTTCCATAACAATTTATTTGTTTGTGAACCTGTTGTAATATAACCTGGGTCAGACGGCAGTCACTTCTCTAAAAGACCTGATAAGTCAAAGCAAGTTACTGGATAAGTCCAAAATACTAGATACAACTAACAACTGACACGACCACGAAAATAATGTAAGTATAGTTCAGCATCAGACCGATCTTGTCAAACAAAATACTCAAAATTTTCTTAATGCATTCATCATTGAATCATTGAATCAATGTTCAAGATTAAGATTATTTTGAGATTTCGTACCAATATTGTTCTAACGCTGACTGTACAATCAAATACCGCGTCAATCTTTTGGCATGTTCAAAGTGACGCCAACAAAACTGTAACAATCTTTTAACGGGATGGTCATTATTTGTCAAACAGAGCAATTAGGACCGGAAGACTCAAATAGGTTATCAGATAAAGTTCCGTTAGCACAAGTACACCTCTAGACGCCCTAATCGGTCACAGAATACGTACATGTAACTTCTAAGACATAAAATAGTGATAAATGTATATTTGTATAAGATACTGGGAAATAAATCTATAAGTAGACACTATTATTAGGTATAAAGAGGTAAAATTTGCGAGTTTGTGACATTATCTCTGAGACTGAACAGATTTTGAAAAGTCATTGACCAATAGAAAGTCACAATATTTGTGAGTGTCTAAGGCTGTACATCATAACGCCAGCCAATAACGCGAGCCATGAACATTAGTTACAGCTTATATTTTAGTAGTATTTGGAACTCTTTTGATGTTTATGTACATGGTTAGGGGGCAATGAAAGATTTGTGTGTGATTTGTGTGTGTGACATGTTTATACAATATCTAAGTAGGCACTGATTGCTACACCAGGCAAAACAGACTAAGCTGGCGGGTATAAAGACGTGAATATATGTATTTGTGAATGTATGTAAGACAAATAACTATGACAAAGAAAAATCTAAATAAAGATTAACACAAACCACGGGCTCCAAAGTGCAACGGATGCAAACAGGGACTAACTTTATGAAGATTATAATGGCTTCAAATAAATCAATATCTAATCACTTGAAGTCACTTTAACAATATAAAGCAGGCTACCTAAAAACGCCTAAACTCCATCTTGATACAAAGTCTTTTTAAATTGATAAAGAAAATTTAAAAATGGAAGTACGCAGATTAGAAATTGTAATCTTTTGTACGCTTTGTAGTACAAGTTCCATATAAAGTTGAGTCTGTGACTCAACGAGACAATGTTTTAACAAAACGTTGGAAGTAACGACACAAAAGTAAAATACAGCGTACAATGGGACAGATCAAACAGCCATATAATGTAGGCTAGCTATGGACAAATATTAAGAAATGAGGTTACAATTTCACGAAACTTCCGATTGACAATTACAAGCTCCATTTTGGTGTATTTGAATCAAATTTCCATAGATAATTAATAAAATTGCGATTATGTTTTTAATAACCAATAATTCTATGATTAATTGAAAGTTACTTTGGAACTTTTGTATTTAATAGAAGACAAGACAGTTATTAATGCTTAAAAATATCCAGAAGAAGTGTTTTATTTGTAAAACTAATAAATGAAACCACCTTGATTATGTAATCAATAAGGTCATATAAGACAATATGTACATTTTTAGAACAAAATTCAAACTACGAATTTACATGCAAATAAGACAGTAAAATCTGCATACAAGAAGTTTAACTAAATAATATTGGCCAACATCACAAGTGTACTAAAGACAAATCTCATTATCCCATTTTTCCCTATCCAAAACCACGAGTGTGACCTAGTCTGTTCATATTTGAGGTACCGTTGTCTGCATGAATGGCCTTAAGATGTGTGGACACAGGTGTTCGCACCACAAAAGGATATTTCCCTTGCTCTCTCGAGATTGCCGCTTCGGCTGAGCAAACCGAATTCCGTATACGATTGTCTTAATGAGTCTTTATTAATGAGATATTTTGTATTATATTTGGTTTACGAAACTTCGCTTTAGTTCGTAAAATCTTTTGAGTTTAAACAGCGGGTCTCAAAAGACTTTATCGTACCGCACCGCCTGTGTTTAGAAGAGATTATAATCAGTTTGTAATTGGTAAATCTATTGACTGATTTTCTTTAAGTAAGGAGGCGCTTGCGCAAGTCTAAATATTTTTATATGATACTTTCAAGAATGTTATTGTATAATAATATAAATGACTAAGTTATATATTTACTTTTGGTGTGATGACATACGACGTATTAGCTGATATATTTAGTTATTAAAACATATTACAAGTTATAGGAAAATATATAAAATATATAGCCTCAGATACATGGCTTTAGTTAACAATAGTGCCCGAAAGACGGCAATAGACTCACCCCCTATTACATGAGACCGAATTCACCTCTGCCTAACCCTCCGGGAATAGAGGCGTGATTATATGTATGTATGTATATTTTGAGAAAATAATTCTAGAATAGAATTTTCTAGCAATGCCCTATGTTATTTAAAATAACAATTGTAAATACATTTGTGATGGCACGCCGCAGATAAGAAATACACAGTTTAATTACTTCTATTTGAAGTATCAATAAAAAAAACAATAAACTTTGTTCGCGAGCCTCGACTATTTTACATACTCTATAAAAGAATCCAGACTATATGACTGTCAATACCGGATGCCGAGTCGTAAATATTATCAGTTGTTCTAAACGTGTAATGTAAAACTGAGGGTAGTCGTATAAATGCTCGGGTGTCGGGTGCGACGCGTGCGCAACCTCACTGCGGTGTCGGATTGAGCACAATCTTTATTGTTTAATGAAATGCTTTGTCTCAGTAGATGGTTCAGTCGGGTAGGTGGGTTTTGTTACTGGTAGGTAGAGGATAAATTCCTAGTTAATGATTATAAGGTATTTAGGGGCCTCACCAAGGTCTTCTCCCTTGCCAACCTCGTCTATAAGAGGTACAGTTAATATCAGAACGATGATGACAAGTAAAGTACATCTTTGCATTGATCTGAGGCTGACTGAACACGGACTGATTAGCAGACGATGTTCTGCAGCAGCTTTCCTTAGGTAAGACGGCAGTAATGACCGTAAAAGACAAGAAGAACATATCAGGTGGAAAAAAATGGAAGCTTTGTACACAAATGGGATGTTGATGGTAAAAGTATTAAGGTACTTACGCTGTGCAGCTGGTGGTTCAGCCGCGGGAGGCGCGGGCGCGCTTGCAGCTCCCTGCATGGCCCGCGACGGACGACCACGCCTGCGCCTGCGCAACAAAACAAACATATTCATTAACAATTTATAATAGCAAATAAATCAAGTCATTTGTCAGCGTTGTGGTTAAGGAGTCGGTCTACCGATTGAAAGGTCCCGGGTTCGAAACCTGGCCTTTACACTACCGACGTGAACCCGCTTGCTAAATTGTTTGTGCTAGCAGCACAAGCAATTTAGCTTAGTAAGAGGGGTTAGAGGGAATATAATTATATTCTTTATCTATAAAAAAATCTGATTCTGAATTATTGATAATTTTTCAACTTAGTTGCCTTTTCTGTTAAAATTTGTGAAGTGGGTTGTATTGTATATCGTGAAATTTGTACTTAATCGCACGTACCCGTACGACCTCACCTATAAATGGGTCCGAGAAATTGAGGCCGTACGAGTGATTTTGTCATAGGGTCCAAACCTACCGTTACCGATTAATCGATGCACATCTTTTTAAGGTATTGGAGCATAACAAAACAATTTTACAGTTAATATATATATTTAAAAGAAGAAAAATTAACATGGATCATTGTCATTTAGATAGTCGTAAATTGTACATCGTAATTTGCATGTAGTGTAGTCAATAAAGGCAATAAACTTGTCTGAGCTTATTGTACCCGTATTGTCTATGATACATATGTATTATCCCACACCAAAGACAATAGAGTTTCAGTACAGAACGAGTATAATGTGAATAAAGAATCGATAAATGCTTATTAAGTTACATTAAAAAGCAGTTTCAGTTGCATTTGATATGTGTCTGGTATTAAAAAAATTCTTTAGTGATATCATATGTGTCATTTAATATTGTGGATTTTTTTTAAATAGGACACCTTTTATTTGAGATGCCATTCATTGAAATCTGTCCAGCCCTTTTGCCTGTAGAGGGGAACAAAGAAACATACCTACATACATACATATGCACGTAACACATTACCCTCGCAGTAGGTTAAAAAGACTTTGTTTAAGAAAGTAGCCTAGTGGTATGGGTAATGGACTGCTGAGACGAGGTCTCGGGTTCGATCACAAGTTTTACCATGGCACACACCAATGACATTTCGATGGTTTTCGAAGTTATGTGTGTACTTATAGCAGGTTTATAAGTGCCCAGTTAATGGCAATAGGTTCGCCACCTATTACATTGGGACCTAAACATAAACTGGCATGTGGGTGCTAGCACCTCTGCCTACCCCTTCGGGGATATACGCGTGAGTTTATGATGATGATGATAATGATGAGTTTAAGAAAGTTTATGTAGGAGATTGAAGTCTTTGTTCAGGTGAAAATCTTTAAAAGAATGTGTAGCATGTTCTAATAATCTTCAAGAGCGTGCATTGACTAACCAGACCAGTAGCGTCTCAAGTTTCAAAACCAGAAATCATTAGATAACAAACATAATATTATACTCGTTACAACTTAATTAGTAACACAAAGGTATTTATCACAGAGCAATACACATCAAAAATCTGTTCTAATAGTGCTACAAAGATGTTTCTTGGAGAGTAATATAGATTTTATACAGAATCTAACTTCTAACCAATGGCTTCAATGAGTGACTGGTTGTACAGAACAACGAACTTAATATCGCTAAAATTTATTTTTAATTTATTGATTTCTAGTAATTATTTTTTGTAACTTGTGTAATTCCATACCATTTTCATCATGTAAAATTTTATTGTTGCATATAGTACCTACATTGTTTCTAGTTGAAAAATAACGTGTTGTATTTACTACAAACCTCAGTTGTTTCTAAATGCACTGTAAATCATTATGTGTATATTATGTTTGTAAGGTAATAAATAAATAATTTAAAACAAAAATTATAATACCGCCAACGAACATAATATCACGAATTTTTCTAACTGTCATACAACTTCGATGTAGTCTGCAAGCCGTGAAGATCAGATGGCAGTCCAATTGCAAATATCGAAGTGCATAGTTAGATTGAAAGCCGAGCCTAACTGAGTCGAAAGAAGGTTCGTAGCACGGTGAGTAATACGCATTTTATTCACTTCTAACACGAACAAAAGTCGCTTTAAAAACAAGAATACTTATTTTCGTGAAAACTTGTCATTTCCACAAAGGAGGTTGAGTCATAGCCGCTATCAGCGGCTTCCTGCAGCACTCGAAGTTAATCATTGATCGGTGAGAAATGAGGGTAACTTATCTATACACCTATCTAATGGGTGGGGCTTCAAGAACAAGAGTTGAAAATATTTCGTGCCAAGTGTTCGAGATTATGTTTTGAGGTAGTGGGTTTTATGGCTTATCTGGTAGGTACTTACACTCGTGTATTTGATTTAGTGTAGATAATATAAATAAGAATATTTTGAACTAACAAAAGTGGGTTACTTATGTACTACTGACTTCTGTGTAAGTATAGGCTTCTGTACTAGAGTGGCTGTAGGTACAGAACAAATAATTTGGTATCGCGATTCCCTACGAAAAATTATAGATTTTAAAATGGCGTTTTATCACGGTATTTAAGTTTAAAAAAATGGGGGATTCGCGATTAGCCCTCGTAAAGACCACTACCTACTTGATTGGTGGCAACACTGCGCGACTTTGTGTAGCTGTCATACAGATGATACTAAGTACTTACAACTAAAAAAAAACAAATACCTTTTTTGTTTTTTTGTCGTATATCCATATTTAATAATGCTTCGTTTATTCTTTTAAAATAATAATTACACTAAAGAATAAAGAAAGAAAAAGTTACGTTACAAAAATCTAATAACCTTTTTGTAAGTATTTATGGCGCTTATATTACCTACCCATGTGTATTTAATAATGCAAGTGGAAGAATCATTTCTCTTCAAGATAAAGATAAAAGGACCGCCGGGTTTTTTGTGTAAGCATAAGTTTTGCAAAAGTATTTTTATTAAATAGGTCGGGACTTGCAACATTTTATTTCATCAATAACGTTATCAGTTCTTCTTGTTCGGTAAAAGCGCAGTCATAAAACAATAATGAATGCTTTCAATAGATTTGTTATGTATTTGTTCCGAAGCGTACCTCAACAGTTACTAACAAGTACCATTGTCTTCCAAATTCTTAAAAACGGGATTAGAAACTTGGGTACAGGAATTTTAACAGAAAATAAAAAGCCGAAATGTATGTACCCGCATGATTTTCGAACGACTGCAATAAATTTAGATAATTCTTTTATTGTTCTGTATTTGTTATACTTTAGGACAATGTGTGTGTATCTTTTGTGACAAAGTTTTTTTTATCGCCTGCTGAACGGATTTAGTTGAAATTTGGCACAGGGATAGATTATACTCTGGAATAACACATGGGTTGTTTTTATCCATAGAATCGGTACCTATTGTATATCCTATCTAGCTATGTATTCCAAACTACAATTTTCTTAATGCATCCATAAGCGCGTACCTAATTTCAAGCAGGTTCATTCAGCCGTTTGAACGTGATTGACTAACAAACATCCAAACATATTTACATACTTTAGTATATATATTATTGAGAAGTAGGATAAAAGGTATGACTTAAAACTTATCCTATCATATCAATTCGACCAGAATCATGGCCACACTAGTCGGTCGACTGGTCGGTGCGCGTGCGCACCTCGCGACCTATTATAGTCCAGACAATGCGTGCTAATAACCTGACTGGCTGGTATGCGCGTGCGCCAGTTATATACAGACAGCTAGTTACTTAATGTACCAGACTGGATTTTTACTCGTTATGTTAGTAAGGGTCTTGAGAATGTAGTTTTGTGGTAAACACTGTAAAAAGTGCTTAATTTGTTTTTAGCGACGTAAAGGCATTATCAAAGGAAAATCACAGGTACAGTCAGCATAAGTTCGATATTGTCCAGCAAAGTTCTGAGAACTTCCAGTACCTATTTTACTGATTAGAGTAGGTACCTACTCGAAAATATGGTATTAAGATCGCTTAAGTTAAGTTAAGTTAAATATGGTATAACGACGCTTAAGTTAAGCTCTTAGTACCTACTCATAAGCTAAGCTAAGATCTTAGGTGGGCCCCACTAATACCTAGGTAAATATGTTTTAGAAAAAATACGTTCTATTAAATCTTCCACGTTTATTTGATAGTTCAAAGGGCAAGCAATCTAAAATTGTTTACGCTAAGATGTGTACAAAGTCGAAATGTTTATAAAAGCAATCACGAACACGCAGAACATAATATTTCGGTCGGATCGTAAAACATATGAAATATCTGTGGTTTTAGGAAGAAACAAAGAAAAGCGCACCCTGGCATAATACCGGGCTCGGGGGTAAAAACTGCGGATGCAAATGATTGACGCTAAGATGATGAATGCAATTATCATCACTACAGACCATTATGGAGTCTTATATCCGCTCTCCTACTCTTTATTTTGAATTGATTTCCATTTGCGATAAGCAGCGACCACCATCTGACCTGTCTTCCTGAGTTACCTAAGTTTGAAAGAGTATGAGTCAGTGGAGAGCAAAAGTGGAGAACCGCTTCGGATGTTTTTGGGCAGTAAATAAATGGGTTATACGTAATGCAGATTACCTAACCGAAAGGTAAGTAGATAAGTACCTACATACAATACTTGATCTGAACAAAAACACAAATAATATAATTAATAATAGAGATTAGATGTATGAACGAATCGAATCACGTCTACGCAGGTGATAAGAAATCCTTGTAATGATAAGAGAATCAATAGGTACCTCGTTAACTATAGACAACTCAGCTTATCTTTTACCATGAAGGTATAATGTTCATACCTAATTGTTAAAAAATAACAAATAATAATTTATTAAATATAAATGAATTATTACATTATCTTAACAAATTAAGACTGGATGCGATGTCATTAGCCGAAGAAAAACGATGACAAATTTAATGTCGAAAAGTTGAGGCTACTGATCATCGAACTAAAAACTTTGACATAATATTTTATGACGTCATAGCACAGACTAAATAATACAAAATAATTTAATTAAAAGACAAATTTTGGTTCTTTTTTTTTAATTACCATGAAGCTTATACCTACTTTAATATTTCTAAAAAAGAGGTTGAATCAACTTAGCATTCACGCTGCTGCTTTTATATCGAGCCATGAAGTAGTGCTGTAAAACACAACGAGCTGAATCAAAATTAACGATAAGTCGATGAAATCAGTTCACTTAGATAACTGTAAGTTCCATTAACTCAAAGAGGCCGCGTTACAAGATAAGTATTAATATTGTATTACGTTTCCAAGTACAGTGTAATCCTGATCATCAAACGCGCCGCTAAAGGCGTCATTTTCAGCGTTTAGCTTCGTTATTGTAAGTTGAAACGTGTGGAAAGATGGTTTTGCTTTCCGTGGAAACTATAAGATTAGACGCTGTGCTGAATAGTACAAAATTGAAGCTGTTCTTTTCATTCTTTTGATGCATTAGCCTGAATCTTAGTTGCAGAAAGCAACTGGGCAATAATCTATTTAATTACGTCACTTTTATTCAATCTAAATCTATATGAATAGTTAGCGTACTAAGTGATTAAGATAGGATTGTTTTTTTTAACCGGCTCAGGCGGGACTTGAACTCGGGATCTTTCCCTCATAGGGGAATTATTTGACCACTAAGCCACCAAATCTTATATATAAAATTCTCGTGTCGCGGTGTTTGTGGTTAAACTCCTCCGAAACGGCTTGACCGATTCTCATGAAATTTTGCGTAGGTCTGAGAATCGGACAACATCTATTTTTCATCCCCCTAAATGATAAGGGTTGTCCACCCTTAACATTATATGGAAAAACAACGTTTGCCGGGACAGCTAGTCTTCTTATATAAATCCGTGTTACGGCAAATTTTCATATCTTAATCAATTTTAATAAGAAGCATACTAAATGCTTGAAAATTTCATTCTAGCATATCAATTGGTTTAAAATTTAATTAAACTAGGAAATAACAATGGAATAATGAAGATTCAGAACGAAAAATACGAAATCTCTACAACCAAAAGATTAGCCAGATCAAAAGATTATTCTCTTGTCTAAGAAGGACAAGTAAAAGCTTCACACCTTGATGGAATATAATCGACTTTTGACGAGACTCTGGCGCAGGCATTCGTATCGGGTCCAGTAGTCACTCTCATCTGTCATCAAGGAGTCACAGGATCTTAAGATAATAAGGCACGCATTAGCATATAGTAACTTATTTATCCAGGTAAACGATATTTTTCTAAAAAAGTCATAAGACGAAATCATTACAGAAGTTAATAGCATGATAAACAATATCTATCGATAAATATCATGTTCAGTAACACAAATCACAAGAAAATTGTTGGTTTATCAACTTGAGTAACTGAACATCTCGTGTAGATACACTCGTGAGATAAGTAATTGCTAGATAAAGGTTTCAACCTCATCTCATTGAGACATTTGTTGACCATTATCGCGTAATCTGTATCTCGAGTGGTGATAGCGATGTGCTCTTTAGAAAATTATGTAACGGTTTTATTATCACTGAAATTATTGCCGCTTTGGGCTGTTTCGAAATACATATTGGGTGATTATTGTGATATTTGATGATAATTGTGATATTTATCACAAATGAATCTCTGTGTTACTTGGGTACCTAGGTTAAAACTTAAAAATGATTTTACAGATTTTATTAATGCGTTTTTTAATAATCTACTAAATACTTGGAGAAGGCTCTTACAGTAAGAAAAATGCGAAAAATATCAGAAAATTTCAGAAAACATTAGACGATTATATTATTCCATGTAATTAGGTATGTGAATTGACATTCCTTAAAATATCAGTAGGTATGTGAATTGATGTTCCTGAAAAATTAATTTAATGGGTAAATATTTATGTTTTTTATACCACTTGGTGGCAGACAAGCTCAATTGATATTCTTCAAAATATAACTGAACATAGAATTGGTTATTAAACACACATATAAGCGTTAATTATGCAGAAAAGGTAAGACACAAAACATAATCAAAGCAATATAGCAATTTCTTACGTATTGATCGCATTTTACCTTGCGATTGTGTTGATACGTACGATTTAGCATTGATTGTACCTTACACCTTATGCCTTTTCTGCATAATTCACGGTATTTGGTACTTATGAGCTATTAGATAGGAATCGTGCGCACCTGACGTTATACCGATCAAGTGTTTATCAGAACGTATTCGTAATCGTTGCGTCAACTGCTCTAACTAGTCGAGATGGTAAGACTTTGTCACGGACTGATAGATAAATACCTGTTACACAGTAACTGTTATCTGTTCTGATTTCGATTTGATACGATAGTAATAGGTATTTGGTTTAGGTGTTACAAAATATAAGTTCTTATTATTCTCGGCCGGGGTGTGAGCGATATCTCAGCCAATCTCACCTCCGGCAATCGACGACCCACAAACAATGTTTTAAGGGTTCAAGTCAGACATAACCACCCTCGCCGAATCCGTTGGAGAGCGATGGGAGATTTTGAGTCCGTTAAAAAAATAAAAAAAATTGGTTTTGAGTCACAGTCGCATCTAAAGCTTTCACTTTTGGTGTCCGGCTTTTACTCTTCCACTTTGCAAGGAGTTCGTTTCGGTTTAGGGTGGTATGACGGCAGTCGCAAATTAAGTAGATATACAAAATTATGGAAAAAGCGATAGAATAACGGACCACGGGTTACAAAGCTTTGTGTGCATTTGTATGCAACCAGGACTGGTGATCGGATGACATGACGAACTGAATCCGAATGTTCTGCATGAGATCGATTCGATTCCTGGGTTGGGCTAAGCATGATTTCGTTTGGTGAAATTCTCAGTAGAACATTCAAATGGGAGTAATATGATGACAATAGGTTCGATTTTATAACATGAATGTCCAAAATATCGTTCAAGTATCAAAAGGTAAGTCGGTAGGAATCGTATTGTCATTGTAATTTACAGAATTGGGTATACAATTGTATGAACTATCCGTTATATAGTCAAAAGAACGGTATTTAAATTTTATATTTCTACCAAGGTCTCATTTCACGTCATTACCGAAATTTTTTTGGTTTGGCAATAATTTATGCAGTAGGTAATGACCATTCTAATAAGATTTTTTGTAATCAGAATGGGATGATTGTCAAAATGTAATTTAACTTGCAAATTGGGTCGTTTTTGAGAGTATCCTGTCTAAAACCCATTAAGAGCAGTAGTACTGTTATTAGTCCGGTTGTTCGGACCTACTGCAACTCTGCAACTGTTCAATTGCAGTAATCCAGCATCGAACTATTGCCACTGTTGTGCAGCAGTATTCCGATGAGTAGTTCAGTTGATTGAACTATTGCATCTCTTCAGTTGCAATAGTTCAGTTGTTTAAAAATGATATACCGAGATTAAGGTGAGCTAAAACTGCGTAGGTATGTTTACAGCCTTACGTTGAATTAGAAATCCCTTCAACTGAATTGTTCTACAAACTTCAAAGATAGAAGACAACTTAGCATTATGATGTGTTGTAATATTGGTTTCAAATCATTTAAATAACGCAATCTTTACAGGTACGTTACATTAGGAAAGAATTCGATAATTATCAATTAGTAGACTCATAATTATCTTCTTGGAAACTATTATAATTAACTATTTTACATTGCAAATCATCTACAAACGATAATAGCAAGTGTAATGCATTTCCAAATGATTTTTGATAAGACACCTAAGTACTTACATGCTTTTTAAAAACAATAAAGGACGTGTTCCTTTTTTTTTCATGTTTATCTGTCTAGATTAATGGAATGATATATTTATCTATATAATGTCATACGATTTGGAGAATCCATTTTGTTAATTAGCGTGATCGCAAACAATTACGGCACTGAAAAGCATTAGCGCAAAGCATGCAGTCTTTTAATATTCCATTTTTTAAAATGTTCCGTCGCGTTTGAATTTTACTTTATGGCAATATTAATTTGCAGGTCAACGCTTTTTTGTCAAACATTTTTATGATTTCATTTTTAGATTAATTAACGATGTCAATAATCTTTTTTTATATAAATTATTAAGCAAGCTAAATAAATGAAAATTAATTATTTAGTAATTTCACAATAAGCTTTAACACATTGGAATGTCGAAGTTCTTATTGGAATAAATTCTTATTTTTTTCTAGTAGATAAAAATTCTAATAAGCAATGAGGTTTTTTTATGTTATCGCGCTTACAAAAATGTTAATGATATTAAAGGTAGGTATGCGAAGATTGAATATTAGTTGCTTTGGACATTTCTTTGAAAAAAAAACCCACTAACAATACGACTAACTATAGACAAAGCCTAGAATTGTAAATGAGTGGTTAAATCTTAAATATTAAGAGAATAAGAACAATTATCATTTAATTACAAGCCGAGGAAACAGTCACTGCCCGGGGCGCCCGACGGCGAAAGTGATGATTTGTTAGAAAAAATCTTTTGTCAGTGCACACGCAGATATTTATTCGATATTTGCATAGTAATTTCGTAGATTTTGCTTAAATGTATATAAGTACAACATATTAAAAAAAATTGAATCGGATCTCTGATAGCTATCTACAAAAGACGTTTAAAAATTTCTTTAATTAGTTTTAAATATAACAAAATCTTTATAAAAAAAAATTCTCATTAGATGATCGTAGTTGATTATTATTAATATAGTACCTAGTACGTCATCCAAGAACTTTTTCTGTTATCAGACCATTAAGATCACTTTGTCAATTGATGATTACTTATGCATAAAATTATTAATCACTCCACACCTAAATTAAATAGCCATTTTCTCGGACGTTTGTCACAATAAAACACGTCTTGTAATTATTATTAGCTAAGTTATTTTCAAATTTAGAACGTTACCTATCATTTTTCGCGCACATTTTTTTTTCAGTGATAGGTACTCATTACAAAAAGGTTTATAATCAGATTAACACGAAAAAAAATAGAAAAAGCATTGTTCTGCAAATCTACTTTTACCAAAATTTAAGTGTTATTGTTAAAAGGGTTTAAGGGTCAAGAGACGACAAAACATTCGACTGTCGCGTATCGCACTGAGCCCACTCGATATTAATTACTAAAGGTACCTAAAACACAGGGCGACGCCCGCCGTCACAAACGATAATTTGCATTGTAATCTAATCGAAATTACTTACCCAATGATGGATAATTTTGCGATATCAGCTGAAGCCCGAAATATTAAGTACAGAAAATAGTCCAAACAACACTCGAACCAGCGTCCAGTCTCTCACTAAACACTTGAAATATTTTTTTGAGCACAGATTTAAAGTCTTCGATTATTTTATATTCATAAACACTTGTGAAATTTGTAAGGCACTTATTTAAATAATTCGCGCGCAGAACGTATATTGCATCTCGCGCGGGAACGACAACCTCGCGCGGCGAGATGTCGTCTCCTTGTGTGATCGTGATGAGAGTACGCACTGTCGCTCTGCTCTCGGGGGAGCAGAAGATGGCCGCCGATTGGTCGAGAACGCCAGCCGGGTGCGCGGGGAGAAGGAGAGAGCGCATCTCACGCGGACTGCGAACGAGCGAGACAGGTAGTATCGGTCGTTTCGTCGCGCGAACAAGATTGTCCAAGCGAGTTCAGGTGGATGGATCACCGTCGAGAGCTCGCAATGATAAGAACGTGGAGATGCCGCAGTGTTTCCGTCATTATCAATTTATTGGGCTTTATCTTTGTGATTAAAACAATGATGGCGGATATCATTTACAATGTGTAATATTTTAAACACATTTATATCTTACTATATACACAACATTGAAATAACTTCAAAAAATGACCGTATATGATTTTGGTAAATGTTTTGGATAGATTACGAAATTTAACCTCGAATTTTTAAATTGTTTGTACGTTGTTTCTAACACTATACGAATGTGTTAGTGCCTCTTGCTGTAATTTTTTAAATATTTCAATTGGACTCTAAATTTTCTTACGCAAATTTACTATTATTTAGAATTTTTAGTTTTTTATGAACTGGAGACATGTTCATTTTTTAATATTATAGTAATTTAATGAAACCTCTTTGCAAGATTAATTACGAAAGATAAAGCTTATTTTTTTAAATAATAACGAGAACCTTGGTTCCATTCATTGAAATTATCTAGGTATACTAGAAACAGCATAAATAAAAATATTGTGCATATGTAAATATAGGTACAATATTTAGTACTCAAAACTATATTCAATTACATATAATTAATTTACGATTATCTATATTTAAGTGGCTAAATAAGTACTGGTCTCTTATCGACTTCACTGTTATAACTTATATCTATGTACACCTTACATACCATACTTAGGTACCTATATCAATTACTACATTGTGTCAGTAGATATTTATTAGGTTCGACAAGTACGATAGTAGTAGGTATATGCCGTAGATGTACTTAGGTATATGTATTTGCAGTAGATGCGTACAAAATCGTAATTACCATATTATAGCTATATTGAAATATAAGAATAATCAAATAGTCATAACTATTTTGCATACCTATCCGTACTTATTATACAAAATATTTATTATATGCGTCTGTTCATTAGCTATATCAATTAAAATATTTATGGTAGGTATTATAGATTATGAATATAAAAAAAACACTAAATTTCTTGCGCTATGTGTAGAACCCTCAGCAGGTAGATAAGACAAGTCGTCGAATAATATTAACAAATTGATAATTAGGTAATTCCAAGAAACTAGACCCTGGTATTGGTAATCCCTTCTCCCTTTAATTGCTTCCAAGAAGTCGAAATCCATATTACCTGTCTAAGCTTCACCCTAAACGAACTAGAAAACAGTGAACAGTGAAATTATTTCTATGAATTGTGGTAAGCGCAAATAAGAATATAATAATAATAAATTTATTACACATCCTAATATTATATTTTGGAAAAGAAGATCGTTACACAATTATGTACAAGTACGAATTAAAATATTTCAGTTTACTGTATTCTCACTCTAAAAATTTAGAAATATTTAAAGGTTGTGAAACAACTCGATCATTTAGATTAGTTGAAGGCATTACAAGAATATTCGTAGCCTTTCTAAAAAATATACACGTATCTATTTACTTAATGCTACGTATTGTGCCATATAGAGATAAATTTTACTGAGTTGTATTGATTAAATAAACGCTACTACTGCGTAGCCTGCTTCCCTAAAACTGGACTTTATTTGTAGAAATCCGTATAACTAAAGTTCTTACATTTTACTCAATAATACGAACTAATAGTAATTGAATAAGATGTATTATCGCAGTTTAGTTTATCTTGTGGTCTATTTATCATGTTATATTGGCAAAATCGAAAGAATAGAAACTTAAGTTATCATTTTAGTCATATTATTTATTATTAATATTTTTAAGTGTTTTGTGGAAATTTCATTGCACCAACAATTTATTTCTCACGGCAATAAGTCTGTTGTCATGTCAGAGACGTTGCGTGACTGCAGGTACATACTTGGTTCAACGCCAAATTCCGACTCTCCGACTTAGTCAATATATGAAATCTGTAAACTTATAATGATCATTCACTTAATAAGTATAGCAACAAGGGGAATGCTTACCATATATTTTTTATCGAGTTTCTGATATTTCGGCACTGTTGCATATCGGCACCATGGTCAGTAACTCGGTAAAACTAGTTTATGTGGTAAGTATACCGTTTGTCTTGCTACCCAAGCGTTCTGATAACTACTCGGAAACATTCTAAAAAAAAAAAGATTTTGACTTAACAGAACTAAGAGCGGATAGTTAGCAACCGCGATAAATTCAAAAGTACATAACATCACATTTTACAAAGGTTGGATTTTACAAGTGACATTTGACTCAACTGAGTTTTCACGTTATAGAAGAAAGAAAGAAAATACATTTATTTACATACACATTGGACATATAATCACCCCTTTATCCCTGGAGGGTTAGGCAGAGGTGAAATAACACCCACATTTCACCAACAATTGTATTCTATTCCACGTAATAGGGGGTGAGCATATTGCCGCATTCTGGGCACTATTGTTGACTCGTGCCATGAATCTGAGGCTGAGTCTGGGGTGTATAAATCTGTTTGATGTTAAACAGTCTTATCCCTTAGTCATGTACGACAGCGCATGGGAAGAGATAGGGTGGCCCTAATTCCACTCTGCCGGAAACCACGCAGCACATAACGTACCTACTTTTACGTTTTACTCAATGATAAATAATGTAAGAATTATGATGTACGTGCGTAATACAGTAAATGTGATGACGCGCTTTAATTTCAAATAATGAATTTATATTTTATTCATTGGTAAAATCCTGCCTAAATTAATTTCATTGAGTAAAACTGAGTAAAACCACTTTATTACATAACAAAAACTTGAACGTAGTAATTTTCACGACTGCAATCCGACCCAAGTGAGCTAATTTCCAGTAGGTATAGCAGACATTACAAAATACTATAAATAAAACGAAACAAAGCAGTAAAGCAGAAAGAAAATAAACATACCTAAACATTCGAGTAGTAAACATCTCAAGCAAAGTGTACTCATATTGGATGCCATTACTTATCAGAGGAGTAAATATTGTAAATAGAATATTAATTAGCACTTGTTCTACTTATGTGTCATAAAGAGACATGATAATACAAAATTTTAAATCAAATGACGGTTCTCTTTTAAAAAAAAAAAAATAGAGCATCGAAATTCGAAAGTGAAATAGGGAAGGTCTATATTATGCCGCGAATTTTGAAAAGTCAATGACCGTGCACGTCAAAAGTTCAATCATATTTTTATTTATTTCGAATCTGTTCTTCGGTCGTCCAATTATTCTTATTTACACTGGATTCTTTTGTGTTTAACTATTTTGTTTTAATTACGTATTACGTACTTATTGATAAATTATGATAAGGGTGAACAAAATCAAATTCATTAATATTAGTAAGTAATAGAAAAATAGTTTATTAAAAAATAAAAAACCTGACTGCTGTTTAAAACATCAAAACAAGTTTGATAACAGGCGGTACCCATTCACCAATCCTGTAACCAACCATATTCTAGGAAATAAAGATTCTTATTATTATTCTTAAATTCTTCTTTAAATTATGATTCTTATTATTATCAAATCTTTTGCTTTATTACACTACTGTCCATTCCAAGGTTGCCTGGAAGAAATCGCTTCCAGCGATAAGGCCGCCCATTGTACATTAAACTGTATGCATACTACCTACAAGTTTTACTGTAATCTATTGGTGTACAATAAAGAATTATCTATCTATCTATCTATCTATCTTAAATAAATCATAAACCGAAAGAATCTTAATGGCTGTATATGTATGTGTATAGCTGTAGGTAATCGAACTAAATAAAATAAATATTTTTTTTATCTAATTTATATAATGTATCTAGTTTTGGTAAATAAATAATGGAAAATTTAGTGAATAAATCAGGGAGCTTCATCTGCCAACAAACTGTTATACAGTTTGGCAGAAGAAAAAAAATATTGTAATAATGCTTGTTTTCCGTGAACAAATGAAAAAAAAAAAAAACACATTTTACATAGCGCTATCTAGACCCAAAGTAAGTGTTGCTTGTTAAGCTTATTTAGACATTTTTTATTTTTATAAATACGTAGGTACAACTAAACCCAGACCAATGAAAATATGCATCTTCTTCATCCTAGCGTTAATCCCAGTCGTATCCGAACCTTTCACCTCTGAGTCTGGGGTCCGCTTGACCAGTCTCTGCGGATTTGGCTGAACTTCAATATTTTTCAGACCTCCACAAACCAAAGGTGATATCGAAGCATTGCAGCTTGACCTAAAAATGTCCAACAACTGATAGCTAGATCAGTTGTTGGACATTTTTAGGGCTCCAACTACACGTAATGACTGCCATAGAAGTTCGTATGACAACCGAGAACGACGGCTTGACGTACTCTCCGAGGCACGACCAGACCAATACAAATATCCATATTCATTCATAAATAAATATTCCACGATTCATTCTACACGACGCTATCTAGACCCATGGTAAGCATAGAATCAAAGAATCAAAGAATCAATTTCATTTATTCAGTTTAGGCACACAAAGAGCACATATGAACGTCGAAATTTTATATAATGTGTCGAAATATAAAAATATTAAATAATGTAAAAATAAACCATTGGAAAATGATTCTTTCGCTGGTTCGGTAGATTAGTTCTACTGAGAAGATACCAGCAAGAAACTCAGCGAACTACATTAGAACTAGATTATTTTAGCGTAACTAGCTTGTGTTATGGGATCTAGAATTCGGATAAACATACTTAGATAGGTACTTTTTTTTTGTAAATACATACGTAGGTATTATATATAGAAACACCCAGACCAATGCAAATATACATATTCATGCATACAAATATTTGCACTGAGCGGGAATCGAACCCGCGCTTCCTGCGTAGCGTTCGCGTTCACTACCGCTACGCCACAGAAGCTGTCATATAAAATTTACATACATATAAAATCATATTAAATCAATTATACAAGTATAAACATATACAGCCAGACTCAGCCTTAGATGCATGCCTCGAATCAACAATAGTGACCGGAATACGGCTGGGCTAGTCTCACCCCCTATTACGTGGGAACGAATACAATTATTGGTGAAATGTGGGTGTTAATTCACCTCTGCCTAACCCTCCAGGGATAAAGGCGTGATTATATGTCTAATATGTAGGTATGAAAATAAATATGAAAACATGAAAACTCAGTTAAGTCAAATGTCACTTGCAAAATCCCTCTGCCTAACCCTCCGGGGATAAAGGCGTGATTATATGTATGTATATATGTATACAAGTATAAAAGAATAAGATAATGTCAAAACTTAACTTTTCGGTTCGGTGACTCTTTCCTCTGTCGCACCATTAAGGCCTGGAATTCATTACCAGCTCACGTGTTTCCTTCTTCCTACAGTCCCGGGTCCTTTAAGCGAGGCGTGAAAAAGCATATGATGAGGCCGTCAAGCTGAGTGTCACCATTGTCACACGGTATGTGTAAGTAATGGTGACCCTCTTTTCTGAGACTTTGCCTTCAGCTTACCATCAGGCAAGGCGAAGTCTAATTGACGTGTTCTATATAAAAAAATATCTCTTAAGTTGGTTTTGCTCTGTGGTTGAATCAATAATATGTCGTTTGAAATATTGGTTACGAAGCCAGATAACATACCTACCAGTGATTCGTTGTTTGTTTATTACATAGAGTTTTGACGTAATACAGCTGTTTCATCTTATATTTGCTCTTGATAAAATACATTACAACATTATTTAGTATCAGTCTGCAGCTCAGCGTCGAAGAGATCAGAGATATGGATTATTATGATATCATCATCATGTCAGCCACACATAGTCCACTGCTGAACATAGGCCTCTCCCACAGACTTCCAGAATGACTGATCTGAAGCAGCCCGCATCCAGCGCTTTCCGGCGACCTTCATGAGGTCGTCCTTCCCCCTGGCCTGGTATTATGATATAATCTATGTTTATAACATAACATAAACTCACGTCTATATCCCCGAAAGTGTAGGCAGAAGTGCTAGCACCCACATTTCGCCAGTTTATGTTTAGATCCCAATGTAATAGGTGGCAAACCTATTGCCATTAACCGGGCACTTATAAACATGCGATAAATACACACATAACTTCGAAAAGCATCGAAAAGTCATTAGTGTGTGCCATGGTAAAACCTGGTATCGAACCCGAGACCTCGTCTCAGCAGTCCATTACCCATACCACTAGGCTACGGCGGTCATACTTATATATTATACTATATTATATATTATACTGTAATAAATAAAGATAACTGCGAAGACTCCTAGACTAGCAGATCGAAGACTCCTAGACTAGCAGATCTAAAAAAGTTTTTTTTATACCATTTAGGTGGCAGACAAGCACACGGCCCACCTGATGGAAAGTAGTTACCGTGGCCTATGGACGTTTGTAACACCAGAGGAGTCACAGTCGCGCTGCCAACCCTGTAAGTACAGAGTTTCTGTGCCGTCAGTGTAGAAGACAAAGCAGGACAAGCCTTTAGTCTTCCCACTGACAGCACAAAAACTCTTCATTGAGCTCTGGCTTCCCTACTCACCGCCGGGAACACAACACGAAATTATTATGGCCGCGGTATTCTGTAGGGTGGAGGTGAATCAATTTCAACATCAACATACTTCCCCAGTCGGACTGCTTAATTGCACGGAAATGCCGTTGTGTCCTACCTCCTTGAATAATCCCTTGGTTCGGAAATGTAATGCGTAGGGATAAAATTATAGTAATGTCGTAATAAAGGCATTAACTATGGAAGTGGTCCGTGCATGGAAGGGGAGAGGAAGACCTAAGAGAAGATTGATAAGCTGTGTGAATGATGGTGAGTCTAGGAACGGCGGGTCTGTTGAGAAGACTGCAACCAGAGATGAATGGCAAAGTACGCATGTTGCGCTGACAAAAGTGCCGATACGAACAGTTAAGAATATTAATTCCCGGCAGAGTAGAATTTGGGCCACCCCATCTCTTCCCATGCGGTGTCGTACAAGGCGACTAAGGGATAGGGTTGTTTAACATCAAAAGATATATACAGCCCAGACTCAGCCTCAGATGCACGGCTTAAGTCAACAATAGTGCTCGGAAAACGGCAATAAGCTCAACCCCTAATACGTTGGATGTGGGTGTTAATTCACCTCTGCCTAACCCTCCGGGATAAAGGCATGATTCAGCAATTTGAAATGTAAGCTCTAAGCTTCATTTGTCTTTTTATCATTGACTGTACCATAACGTGTCTTTTAAAAATTGCGTTATTTTTAATCTGTAAAACTTCCAAATAAGTGTAACATGCTTTTGACACCAAAAGGTGATTCAACCGCGTCCACAAAACCGATAAAATACTTAGTACAATACAAAAATCGTTTATTTATCGAACGGTCTCGGGCCCTCTGAGAGGCGACCTCTGGTATCGGTCAGCGGTGCTGTGCAAACATGGCTCCCTCCATCTGTCAATACGTGGCTAACGTCTCTCTGCCTAACCGTTTTTTTTATTTTACAGATAATAAATCCTACTAATATTATAAATGTGAAGGTTTGTAAAAATGTTTGTTATTCCATCACGATCTAATGGCTGAACGGATATGGCTTTTTTTATACCACTTGGTTGGCAGACAAGCACACGGCCCACCGGATGGTGGAAAATGGTTACCGCGGCCTATGGACGTGTGTAACA
Organism: Eilema griseolum; assembly: GCA_963662185.1. Lineage (NCBI taxonomy): Eukaryota > Metazoa > Arthropoda > Insecta > Lepidoptera > Erebidae > Eilema > Eilema griseolum. The sequence continues at coordinate 10,306,266 of OY759254.1, read as the reverse complement.
CTAAGGGAGTCACACTTGTGCTGCCACCCCTGTAAACACAAGAGTTTCTGTGCCGTCAGTGTAAAAGACAAAGCAGGACTTTTAGTCTTCCCATTGACAGTACAAAAATTTTACAATGAGCCCTGGCTACCCTACTTACCGCCGGGAACACAACACGAGGTTATTATGCCCGCTGTATTCTGTAGATTATTATACGCCATTGGGTTGTAGAGGTCAGCCGGCAGTCGCTTCACGAAAAATATCAATGTTAAGCCAAATCCGCAGTTAGACTGGCAATGCGGACCCCAGTCCTCGAGGTGAAAGCTTCGGATGCGAATGGCATTAACGATAAGATGATAAAGAGATTATAACTGGGATTAACACTTATTTTTTATTCCAGAAATAGGTTACCTATAGGTAGCGGCAACGTGATCATAAATCCATGCGGGTGAAGCCACATGTATTATCTAAGTACTTGTTGGTTTTTGAAGATTGAACTTAATTTATCAAGCAGCCAATTAAAACTAAATTTGATACAGAGCTGCAAAATCTTGAAATCAACTTTCAAACAAAATATTTTTCATTTATTTTACAATCATGTCGAGAAATCCTTACTAATATTATAAATGTGAAAGTAACTCTGTCTGTCTGTCTGTCTGTCTGTCTGTCTGTCTGTTACGCTTTCACGCCTAAACCACTGAACCGATTTTGCTGAAATTTGGTACAGGGGTAGATTAGATCTTGGGAAAGGACATAGGCTATGTTTTGTCGCGATAACCGACATCTACGCGGGCGGAGCCGCGGGCAAAAGCTAGTAATTTATAAATATTAAATACAATAAAACTAAAATAACTATTATACAACTTATAACTAAGAACAATTAAAATGCATCGTGGAATTCCTCCGCATCACATGCCTCTATTGGTAGCGTTCCCAGAAGACTGGCAGCATTGCCACGTTGTATGGCAATGCTTATTCTCTGACCTAAAAAGACGCGTGACCAGAACGCTGGCCGCGTTCTGGTCACGGGAAGCGTCGACCATACGCTTCGCAATCTCACGGAGGAGGTTGCGAGCGCTCGGACCCCATGACCCCAAAGTCTCGACTCCAAACGGCATAAAGTCATAATCTCCGATGAGATTATGACTTTAATAGCTACCTATTTCCATAAATAATGGCAATAAGTAGCTATTAAATTACAGAAATAACGAACTCATGAATCTGTTAGAAAATTTCGGCAATTTCATAGCTAAAGACCTAATATTTTTTAAGAACGTGTTGATAGTTTTCTTAAAAATAAAGTAACAAAAAAGTTTTAAGCATGATATTTTAAATTTAGAGTGTTTTTAATCCTGCTTGTTTAGTTTTTTTTTCCTTGCTCTTTCGCCGTAGCATTACACGGTAGACTTATAGAGCTTTTTAAAACAGATTGAGCAGACGTGGGGCATCAATGAGCTAAATAGGCTACTAGGTAGATCATTATGATTTAGGAACTACATTTTTTAGAACAATATTTTTTTACATAGTAAAATTAAGCGTAAAGTTAAGCGCTGGTAGCTTAGTGGTTAAAGAGTCAGCTTAACGATCAAGAGGTCCCGAGTTCGAATTCTGGCCATTAGGTACACTACCAACCGAACCCACTTCTAGCACAAGCAATTTAGCTTAGTTGGAGGTGTTAGAGGAAATATTAGTAATTACGGTTGCTGGGCTCATATATCAATGAAATGTTATTAGGTCTAGACAAATATTTGGGTAGGATACTGGCGGTCGATTTAAGTCCGACTTAAGCACCCCTGTCGGTGGGAGGGGTCGAGGAGCGGTGAATCTATCTGAGGGGAAATCCGTCCGTAAAAATGTATTTACACATTTTTACGCCGCTGGATTGAAGTCTTGTATTGATACGAGTAGCAATACATTTTATTACCAATCAGAACTCCATGAATAAAACACCTAATCCTGTACCTCACCATGACATTAATCGATATCTTAGAACAGATAACATGATGTATAATAAAAACGATTGTTTGTCAACCGTCCAAGGTCAGTTAATCTTCATTATCGAACATAGGAAAGGACTTCGATGTGCGGTTATCGTTGCCTCGCTAACTACACAGCATTGTAACTGAGATTAGTGAAGAAATGACGTGCACGAACTGTGTACGTGATTTCCTGTTCTAGAACTTTATTTTAGAGAGATGATGTAGGTATAAAAGAAACCACGATTCGTTATTCGAACATTATGAGGAAGTGTGGAGGATACATTCGTCTATAAGTAGGTAAGTATTTGCGTTATTCGCACGCACAACGCAAAAACGCGAGTACCTAAAAATATGATAAATATTTGGGCGAATTCACATCGCAGTTAATTATTTGGATATGAGAACACAACGAGTGGAGAATCAGGTTGAATTTGGATGTATTTTCTGGGCTCTAACTGGCACACCTGCTGATCTACTGATGACGCAATGCTCTGATTTCCTATCTGGTTGGGAGATCAGACGGTAGTGGCATTCATAGAAAACAAAAAAAAAAGTAATAGAAATAATAGAGCAGCGGAGCCTAGGCTCCAAAGTGAAAAAAAAAAAATGAAAGCAAGAACTAATGTCGTGATGATTGACTCATTGGCATTCATGGGAGTCTTATCTCCTTACATTCAAACCTCCATAATTATTAAGAAGCTATTTTACTTCCATAAATTGTAAGTTTAAAAATAGAACGAGCAATGGCGTCATCACAAACATTCTTAATTCTGAAAAGTCTTCTCGCCAATCAGCCAGTATTGTCCTGTGTTATCTAATCTGTACCTAAGTATAACTTCGTCTATCGATCAGTTTCCAGCACTTTAAAGTATCGACAGGAAATTATAATTACTTATATGATAACACTGATATGAAATAAACAATATTATGAATGTGTGGATAGAGGCAGGTACATAATCTTACGTAATTTTTATGGCTCTGTGGCAACTGATTAGGTATTATTAAAAGAATGTCTCGTAAGTACCTAACTAGTCATAATCTAGGTATACTGTGGCAAAATCAGGCCGGTAGCATTAATAATTTAGTTTTTAATCAGTTATTTTAGGTAATTTAGAAATCCTTGGAACACACACTTAATCGTGACGTCTATCTAGGTATTAAGTTTCAATTATTTATGGGTGAATTTCAACATCTATGAATTTTTACCTAATTTTGGTGGTCTTTTTATTTTTAGATATTTAGGTAATCTCTTTCTATGCTTAGCTAGAAATACATATTTAGATGCTAAAGTTGTAACCCTAAAATTTACTTATTTATTATACCTAAAGACCTGAATTGTAAATACACCGAAATTGGTATCTAACACCAAAATTAGATATCATTTTTTTTTAATTTATCATTTATTGCACATGTTTTTTGTTTTTTCTTCTTCAATGATTTGCATGAAAAAGGTAGGTACATATATAATCTTTAATTTTCACCCTTCTACCACTAACTTCCATTTTCAAATGGCAAAACAACGTTTTCCGGGTCAGTTAGTATAAAAAAACAATCAATATGTAGAAAACATTGATTAGTTTTCACCCTATTGCGCCAATAATATAGACTAACTTTTTCAGGATTGCTGTGACAAGAATCAGGCAGTTAGTCTCGAAGCAGGGAAGGTGGTGCTCTGTATATAGGGTGTACGCATGTGTGGCAGGGTGAAGATAATCCATTTTAAGAAGGCTTGGAATGCGATTTTCACTGTGGTGCGGGCCTTCTCACCAATATTTTTAACCGCGTACTCTTCACCGGTAAAGTCGCAAGCCAATGGAGGCTGAGTATTATCACTCCGGTCTTTAAATACCAAGAATACAGGATTGTGGTAGCTACCACGGGTTTCACACCATGAAGCTCTATGAGAGCGAGTCGCGCTCGCGCTGCCGACCCAGTAAGCATAGTGTTTCTGTGCCGTCAGTGTAGAAGATAAAGCAGAACAAGTCTTTGGTCTTACCACTGATAGCACAAAAACTCTCCAGTGAGCTCTGGCTACCCTACTCATCGCCGGGAACCAAACACGAGTTTATTATGGCCGTGGTATTCTGTAGGGTGGAGGTACTTCCCCAGTCAGGTGAGTAGGTGACCAGTTGTTTGCTATTTTTGATCATATCTCCAGTTCAACTTAACCAGTTACAATCAAACCAATTGTCCAGTACTCCGAGCCACGCCGCTAGCTAATCGAAAACGTCTTAGTGTTAAGTAACTAGTTAATAAGGTATACAAATGATTGCTCCTTACGCCGCACCGCGGGCTTAAAGGAATTTAGTTAATTGATTAATTGTAAATAGTTGCTCCTTCTGCCGCAGTACGGCCTACGGCTAAAGTATTGAATAAATATACGTGTATTTTGCCATTAAGGGTGTGGTTTAAAAACAGTACGGTTGTGATACGAGACAATAAACAACAGGAAGAAGAAATTGCTGTTTTATTCACCTGAACAGATAAAAGTATACAGTCCACAACATTATTTGGTCCTTCAGAAGCCGGATCGAAGAGAAAAGATCAGCTTCAAGAAAATCCAGTCCAGAATCAAGCTTCAAGACGAACATTTCAAGCTCCAGAAATGGTGATCACGAGAAGCCAGGCTGACGCAGATGAAGCTCCAGCTCGACGTGATGAAGAGTACCTGAGGCAGCAGCGTATTGATGAAGAACGGCGCCGAAGGTTGACTCAGGGTCCACCGGCATCGCCAAGCACGCAGTTGGGTATGGAGTCTGGGGTCGGGGCTACGAACGACGCCCCCCTCAGTGCTCCTAGACTGAAGCCCGGGAACCTACCCCGAACTGGTTCACCGGGAGGGTCGGTGAGATCGCACCGCTCAACTGCAAGCGCGGCAGCACGGGCCCGATTAGTCGAGCTAGAAGCGGCAGAGAAGATCGCCGAACTGAAGAGAAAGGAACTTGAAATAGAAGCGGACTTGATACGGAAAAGGCTGGCCGCCGACCTTGCGACCATCCAAGAAGACCAAGAAAGCACTCACGAGGAAGTGTCTACAAATGTTAACCACAGAAGAGTGAACGAGTGGCTGCAAACCAACCCCGTCGTGTCAAGAATAGAGCCAGAAGACTCGAGAACACGGAACAGGGAAGATCGGCACCTGCGATTCGACCTGCGTGAACGATCAAACACACCCACCAGGACGAGTAGAATCGACCAATTGACCGAAGCAATGGAACGATTAGCAAGACCTAAATTACGATGTGCAGATCTACCTACGTTCTCGGGGGCTCATGGTGAGTGGCTTACATTCAAAGCCGCTTACACCGACTCTACGAAGCTGTACAGCATATCGGCGATTGAGAACTTGCAGCGACTAAGGAAGAGTCTCATCGGGGAAGCAAGAGACATCGTGGCAGCACTACTTGCAACAGCGACGGATCCGGAAGTCATACTCCGGACACTAGAACAAACGTTCGGCCGTCCTGAGGTAATCATCGACAAGGCGTTCGAAGACTTGAAGAAGCTACCAAGACCGGGGTCATCGGCAGTGGAGCTGAACAACTTCGCCATACGAGTGCAGAACGTCGTGTATGTACTACAGAGCATCGACCAGCGGGGATACCTGTACAACCCGGCGCTAGTGAGGGAGATTCTGAGCAAGCTGAGCCCTCACGTTCAGGCAAGATGGTGTGACTACGCAACGGACTTCGGAATCACAACAGAACCCGAAATCATCACGCTATCGCGCTTCCTAATGAGGGAAGCAGACCGCGCGCTCAAGCATGCCTACGTCCCAGCTACGAGTACCACGACGCAAGCGAAGAGAGAAACTCGCCCACCGCCCACGCCTGCAAATAAGAAGAAAACAAATGCTGTCTTCAATGTCACCGAGTCGACTGAGAATAAAGAACAGTTAGACCAATGTCCGAGTTGTGAGCAAGCCCACGAACTGTTGTGGGAATTCGTGAAAGAAAAAAGATTGTGTTTCAAGTGCTTAGTGAAGAGGCATCGACGCAACCTGTGTAGGTCGAAGCCTTGCGGCGTTAACCAATGCCGCTACGCCCATCACGCTGCGCTACATGATGAGAAGCCGAAGCAAGATGAAAAGCCGCCAACCACGCCGAGCCCGACGGAAGCAGTACACTCAGTGGTAACCCAAACCTCCACAGAGTCAAGAGCTGTGCTGCTGAAGATGTGTCCCGTCACGGTCGTGGGGCCAGGGGGGGAGGTGAAGACTCATGCACTCCTGGATGAAGGCGCTACCATCTCTCTCATCGATGCAGACTTAGCGAAAAGGATTGGGGCAAGAGGACCTCCGCAACGCCTGTTAATGCGAGGGGTCAACATGCAGCAGTCGGAAGATAAGAGTCAGCTGGTAACCGTGAAGATCAAGGGACCCGAAGGTGTGCCCCACGAACTTAAGGCTCGCACCATCCGGTCCATGAAGTTACATCAGCAAACTGTTCCGGCGTCGCTGCTCGAGTGCAAACACTTGCAAGACCTAGAGGAGAATGAAGTGTGCTACGAATCGACGCGTCCAGGGATCCTAGTGGGTACAGACCACTGGGAATACATCGTGTCCCGAGAACTGCGCCTGGGCGAGCGAAACCAACCCGTAGCATCACGAACCACACTAGGTTGGGTGATACATGGAACGTTACCACGAAGCATCATTCGCCGAAGCGAGAGCAACGTGCTACATGTCTTCACTCCCGAACAAACCGAAAAGGAAAACAAACGCCTACACGACCTCGTAGATCATCACTTCAAGATCGACGCGCTCGGTGTCTCTCACAAGCCGAAGGTGAGCGACGCAGAACTTCGAGCAGTGCGAATCGTCGAGACTACCTTGAAGCGAACGGATGAAGGCTACGAAGTGGGGCTACCGTGGAAAGAAGACGACATCACACTCCCGCCGAGTTACAACTCTGCGCTGCGCCGGTTAAAGAAGATTGAGTCAAAAATGGATGAAGATCAAGACTTCGCTGAAGCCTACACCAAGCAAATCAACAACTTGTTAAAAAAGGGGTACGCGACGCTGTGCGACGGCACCGAGGCTACGAGTCCCGTCTGCTGGTACCTGCCTCACTTCGCCGTGCAGAACCCGAACAAGCCTGGTAAACAGCGACTCGTCTTCGATGCAGCAGCAAAGAGCCGGGGTGTCAGTCTCAATGATCACCTGCTTGAGGGACCGGACCTGTTGATGTCACTACAGGGGATTATGTTCCGGTTCCGAGAAAAGCCGATCGCCATCACAGCAGACATTCAAGAAATGTTCCTGCAGGTGAAGATACGACGCGAGGATCAACCAGCTCAACAGTTCCTGTGGAGGGGAAGCGATCGAGACGTACCACCCCGCCATTACAAGATGACGAGCATGATCTTCGGTGCCGCCAGCTCACCATTCATGGCACACTACGTAAGAGACGCGAACGCAAGGGCCCACGCAGACACTCACGCGGCGGCCTTCGAAGCAATCACGCAAAGCCACTACATGGATGACCTGGCAGCTAGTTACGAGAACGAAGAGGAAGCCCAGCGAGCCGTCGCCGAGTTAATGACGGTCCACGCAGCCGCCGGCTTCAAACTACGAGGGTGGAATACGAACCAAGCCACCGCACTCCGCGACGTCCCAGCTGAGCTAAGGGCGACGTCGCCGACCCCACTGGGGGGAGATGGGCCCGAGAACAAGATACTCGGCCTCATCTGGAGTGCAGAACAGGACGAGCTTGGATTCAACACCTCTATGAACCGAGTTCCCACGGAAGTGATCAACCGAACACGTGCGCCGACGAAGAGAGAAGCCCTCAGCGCGGTCATGTCAATCTATGCCCCCTCGGACTGCTGAGCCACTTCACGATACGCGCCAAGATCGTACTACAGAGTCTGTGGCGACTTCAGATAACGTGGGACGAACCTATACCCGAAGAAGAAAACGAGCTCTTCGCAGCCTGGCTAGAACGACTCACCGACCTAGCCTGCCTACGACTCGAGCGCTGCTACATGCTGAACGGAGCTCAAGACCTACAACTGCATGTGCTGTGTGATGCGAGCGAACAAGCGTACGCGGCAGTGGCGTACTGGCGCACCACTCAGCGAGACGGAAGCGTCAGCCTGTGTCTTGTCGCCGCCAAGTCAAAGGTGGCACCGCGACGCACGCAGACAATACCACGTCTAGAGCTACAAGCAGCGGTCATCGGGTCAAGACTAGCGGCAACGATCAAGCGAGAGCATCGGGTCAAGATAAGCAAGACAATATACTGGACCGACTCAACCACAGTGGTGCATTGGGTACGAAACGACGGCCGACGCTACACACCGTTTGTAGCTCACCGCCTGGGCGAGATCTCCGAGCTCACTAACAGCGAGGAGTGGCGGTGGGTGCCGACTGAGCAGAACGTAGCGGACGACGCGACACGCATCAATGGCTCACCAATCACCGCGAACGACAGATGGTTCCGAGGTCCAGAGTTCCTGCTGCTACCAGAAGATCGATGGCCGGCAGACAAGACACAACCAGTAGAAGACTGCGAGGTACTACACGTCAGCGAGAGTAACGAGGTTCCCCACGCATGGTTACCCGACCCCGAGCGGTTCTCTAACTACGACCGATATGTGAGAGCCGCCGCCTACGTGTTAGCCTTCGTGGACAAGTGTCGTCGCCAAACGTCGCATCTGGGAACTACACACATCGAGAGGGCTGAGAATGCAATTATCAGCCGCGCACAACACGAGAGCTTCGAGGAAGACATCGTGCGACTACGGACCGCTCGCCCTATAACCAAAGCGAGTCGTCTGTACAAATTGGACCCGGTCTTAGAAGACGGATTACTGCGGGTCAAGGGACGCATCGGAGCAGCCGCCGCGCCAGACAACACGAAGAAACCGCTCATACTCGACGGCCGACATCGCGTCACTAAACTGATAGTGATGCGCGAACACCGGGCCGCCGGGCATGCCGGACGTGAGCAGGTCACGAACGACCTGCGGCAGCGGTACTGGATCATCCATCTGCGACCCACCGTACGAACTACAGAACGAGACTGCGGCCTGTGTAGAAAAGGAAGAGCCAAGCCGCAACCGATCAACGAACATGGAGGAGTTGTCAAGCCCTCGCCGACCATTTTTGGAGTAGATGGGTGCGCGAGTACCTACCGACCCTGGTACCGCGCGGCGAGCCGAGCAGTCAGAGACGACCCCTACGACCTGGAGACATCGTGATGGTAGCAGATCACTGTCTACCTCGCAACGTGTGGCCCATGGGAGAGGTCACCCGCACTTACACTGGACCCGACGGCGGAATCCGGATGGCAGACGTCAGGACAAAATCCGGAGTATTCAAGCGGCCTGTAAGCAAGCTCGTCGTGCTGGAAACAACCGTTCCGCAGACTGCTGCACTGGGGGGAGAACTGTCCAGTACTCCGAGCCACGCCGCTAGCTAATCGAAAACGTCTTAGTGTTAAGTAACTAGTTAATAAGGTATACAAATGATTGCTCCTTACGCCGCACCGCGGGCTTAAAGGAATTTAGTTAATTGATTAATTGTAAATAGTTGCTCCTTCTGCCGCAGTACGGCCTACGGCTAAAGTATTGAATAAATATACGTGTATTTTGCCATTAAGGGTGTGGTTTAAAAACAGTACGGTTGTGATACGAGACAATAAACAACAGGAAGAAGAAATTGCTGTTTTATTCACCTGAACAGATAAAAGTATACAGTCCACAACACCAATGGTAGATTTTAATTCTAATCTAGACCTTTCTTTTTCTAATAAAGTGTTACAAAAATCCATAAGACTATTTTAAACACCGAATGTCAATATGATGACTCACAATTGATGAAATAGCTTTCAATGATGTTGCGTCATTAGGTACTTCATTAGCTAGGTAGGTACTTAGATGATTATTTGGGAATATTAACCCATTATAATTCCACGAAACAGTTTTAATTTAGTTTTACAAATATATTGCTAGGACACAATGCTGGGCACTTCACATGGCTATTTGTGTTTGCAATTGGCGTTTGTTGATTTGTTAAAATATTTTATGTATATGCAAACATGAAATACAATTTATTTCACAAAAAAGTATACACTTTAGGGGTCACATGTGAATTGACACATTTTGTTTATTGTTAAAGGGACTGGCCGTAAAGAATTAAAAAAGAACTAATTAATTGTCCCACATATTAAGGAATTCACTTGTACTTTTTCACACTATTTTTAAATTATATTATACCTGACCGGTTTCGCCTTACGGCATCCTCAAAGATTTACTTCTTTTTGGTTTGCCGTAAGGCGAAACCGGTCAGGTCTAATATATATTAAAAATAATGTGGAAAAGTACAAGTGAATTTCTCAATATTACACATATTGAGAAATTCACTAAGAAATTCCACCAAGTGTCGTCAATCAACAGTATAGTCTAGAAAACAAATATAATTGTAAAATTGTACGTATTTGTCAAAATACCTAGGCCATAAGGCAAATGCTTTGTCAAATACACTGTCCACACATGGTAATTTTTTGTCAAATAGGCAAATACCAATAGCCATGTGAAGTGCATTCAAATGTGAATTCAAATGACGTATCTGTCAATATATTGTTTGTCTACTTTCAATCAAGAACGCAAATATTGAAATTTAAAAAATCCCATGAGTTTATTTCTACGAAACAAGATATAAATAAACCACAACTGTCAGTGTTAATACTTATAGATGAAACAATATATACCTCACACACAGTTTATATAATACTAAATAATAAACATTTACAGGGAAATTCATCAATTTTAATAGGTACCATGGAATTGAGTGATTCCAATGCCCAAATTCTACTCTGCCGAGTGGCTAATATTAATCTTTCAAATGTTGAAAGCTGTATTCTGGTAACACAATTTTGTCTTTGTGGAGATCAGCAGGTCTAAAAATGCCACTTTATCGAAATCGTATTAGGACAATATTTTGTCTTGGTGCGATATTTACACGAAATTAGAATCTGCTGGATTATTGTTATTCGGCTCATATGAGTGATCATTTAAAGAATTTTGTAGGAATCTATAAGATCTGCTGAAAATTCATAAATTCAATTCAATTTTATTGCGATATATGGCTACAAAGATGCTAAGCAATACATTTGAGTTCCATCATATTTCAGCCAGATTGGCATGCAATAAGGTCACATATTATGACAATAAAAACAAGATTAACAATAGTTTTTAGCAGAATCGCTCAATGTGGGTCGTTTTTCGTTGCCAAAGATTAACCTCAACAGGTATATCCCTCGCACCCCCGCCGACTCAGGGCCATCTCTCTCGATCTGGCCCTCTCCTCGGGTGTGGGGACCACAGAGTCCCCAACTCGTCCCCGGAAATGGGGAGGCGCAAGAGGCGGGCCGCTGCGCCGCTGCGGCCTGCTTCTGCCAGGGAGTGACCATTAATTATGTTAGCGTTACCAAACTCTTCCATCATTCTGTAGACTAATATATTAGATATAAATCTACAGATATAAGAGTTAAAATTAAAATATTCTGTATAAATATTTTTGGTTACCAGTTTGAATGGGACTGTCGCCAATTTTTCCTATAGTATGTATCACAAGGATAATAATGAGGTAATATGCTATATTAGGTTTGCAGGAAAATTTACTTCTATCTTTGGTCATTTGTAAATAAATACATGTAACATCACACACTCATAAGCATCTATTACCTTATATGTATATACCTAAGGACACGTATCATGGACTTGGGGCTTGGTGAAATTGAGCTCGTCCATTTTATTTTTATACAATTTTGGTGGCAGTCCACCTGATGGAAAATAGTTACCGTGACCTATGAACGTGTGTAACATCAGGGGAGTCACACTCATGCTGCCGACCCTGAAAGGACAGAGTTTCTGTGCCGTCACTGTCGAACACAAAATCAGGACAAGCCTTTGGTCTTGTGACAGCATAAAAGCTCTCCAGTGTGCTCTGGCTACCTTAATCACCGCCGGGAACACAAAACGACTTCGTCCATTGCTGTAGCAAAATCAAATCAAATCAAATAAAAGTTTTATTTGCATAAAAACATGGTATACATAAGTTAAAAATTTCACAAAATTGAGCATGCATGTTTTCCCAGCGGTGTACTAGCGCGCAAATATTATTTCCTATCAACAGTATCAACGCCTTTGTTCAAGAAATTCGTCAATGATATAGAAGCTATGCTTACTTAGCCATTTATACAATTCTTTTTTAAATAGTCTTGTGCTAAGTCCTTTGAGATACATTGGTATTTTATTGAAAATTCTTACACATAGCAAGACAACTCTTATTATATTTGGTGGAGTTTGGAATATCACTCAGCACAAGCTTATAGGGTGCTATCCTCGAAAGACACTCAAGAAACCACCTTTTGAGAACATATTAGGTCCAAATATATAACCCGAGCAATACAGCTAAACCAATCGAATGTGAAGTGGAAATGGATTTTGAATAGGATGCAGAAACTTAATAAATGAGTTAATGAATTTTAATAAATAAAATAAATAATAAATATTCTACAACATTCCATCAAGGAAAGCATAGCTTAACTAACTTGTGTTATAGAATCTAGAATTCGGATAAACATACTTAGATACTTTGTTTTTGTAAATACATACATGTTAAGCATAGAAACACCAATGTAAAATATACATATTCGTGCTTACAAATATTTGCACTGAACAGGAATCGAACCCGCGCCTCCAGCATAGCAGCCGTACATAGGCATAATGAGTCTTTTTGTAATGTCGTCTATATGACAGTTATGAAAACAGTAGTCAGAATCTTGTAATAAAATCTGTTTTAAATTCAGGCTCGATCTCCCAAACGTCAATGTCAAAACGATCAAGTAGTCAATGTTCTTTATTGAATATTGTATTACGACATACATACATATAATCACGCCTTTATCCTTAGAGGGTTAGGCAGATGTGAATTAACACCCACATTTCAATATTGCTTACTCAAGCCATATATCTGAGGCTGAGTCTGGGCTGTATAGGTATATCCGTCTGATATTAAACAGCCGTATCCCTTAGTCCCCTTGTACGACACCGCATGGGAAGAGATGGGGTGGTCCAATCCAATATATAAATATAGTATATACTTAGATAAATATTGTTCAATTATAATGAAATTCTATGTAAACATTTATCAACATATTAAAATTCTTCTTAAATTCTAATGAAAGGAAAATTGATCAAGTAAGTCTTATACCTAATTCAAATATGATGTGTTGTTCTTTGCAAAATGTAAAAAGGCAAAAAAATCTGAATAAGCCGATAAACCGCTTATTTTGGCCGGCCACGCAATCAAAAAGAATATTCTGGCTTTATCCGGACGTCTGGCAACCCCATCCTTAGGTGGTGGTTTTAAATCAATACGATTTGTTTTGTTGCGTAGTCAGTCTAGTAGTCATAGATAATATCTATAGACACTTGAACTAGTTCCTAGCCCAGATTGTTTATTTTTAATTTATTCGTTATAATTTGACCCAGTAGAGCTGAGAATGGTGTCGTTGAACCAAAGATGACAGAGCGTGCACTTTTAAATTGAGTCGTAGGTTGTAAGATACTACGTATTTCTTACAAGCAAGTACAATGGATGTTGACAATACCTAAATAATTTGTGTTGATTCATATTTAATGATAGTCTTATCAACAACACGCCAAATCAACAAAATTATCATTGAGTCATTATTATGGCACAAAATCATCAATTTTGCGTACGTTTAAATAGTTATACTCCATATGGTTAGGTCCTTAACTGAACGTAAATAATTACTAATATTTTTCTGTTTAGAAAATCATCTTAAAGACTAAAAACGAATATTGTACCAATAGTTAGTTAGTCTTATTTATTTCACATATTGAGAAACTCACTTGTACTTTTCCACATTATTTGTTTACAATATATTAGACCTGACCGGTTTCGCCTTACGGCATTCTCAGGGGTTTACAATGTAAATGAATAAATGTAAACCTTTGTGAATAAATGTAAAGTAAACGAAATGTAAAGCTCAGTTAAGTAATTTATTTTAATTATAGGAAAATACCAAATTCAACACTGAATATTTTACGACTTGTAAAATCTTCGGATCGATTTTTGAGGCCAATATTTAATAATTCTATCATCTATTTATTGCCAATCTATCTATAATTCTATCATCGCACCGCTCGCCATAGGCAGAGAATTCATCCCCACACATTTCAACCTGAGACGGTACGCACTGTGAGATATGAAAGAAACGTGAAAATGAAAGAAACTTCATCCCACGCAGACTCAAGCTGTGGAATGAAATCCCTGCTGCGGTTTTCCTATTCGCCTACAATATGGAGTTCTTCAAATAGGGTATTAGGAGGTTTCTTCAGGGTCAGTAGCGCGAGTGAGACGCCACTGGTGTTGCGTTGCACACGTCCATAGGCCACGGTAACCACTTCCCATTAGCTGGGCCGTGTGCTTGTCTGCCAGTTAAGTGCTATCCAAAAAGAACCTCACCTGCTAGTCAGTACATAGCTTAACAATGTATGAGGCTGCTTTGATGCAGGATTTCCTCTCGGATTTGGAAGATCGAATATCTTGGTGAGATCTCAAAAAAACCCTAGGTCTATAACATTATTTGAGATTATTTAACGCGTGCTACGCAAAAGTGAGTCTGTTTGTACCAATTTATAAAACCATTTTGAATTTAACGATTTTTGGAAAATAAATAGTAATAATTTGCAAGTGTATTCATATGGGCCTGAAGATGGCGCTTCGCTTGTTTGTTAGTTATTGTGCTGAAAGAAATCTGAAGCGACGTCATGCAACGTAAATGCTACATCTTTCGTACGCGTGTCCCGCGGGCGCGAAGTTTTGCATAATATAGCTTCTAGTATAGACTTAGGTTTTATCGAATTTTATTTATTTATTTATTATATACGTTAACTATAATATTGTACGTAAATAAAAATATTCAAAACACAAGAAAATTAAGAAAAGAGGATTTTACTAAGCACAGGCGCGGTCGGTGCTCGGAGCCATACGTTTAGAAATTTATGCTTTATTATAAATATTAATCTTAAAGATTTATAACTCTGTAAGTAATAAAAAATATGATCTCTTTAAGAAATGGAGACTATACTCATAAAACATGAAGAAGTAATCTAGGTATGCAATAATTAATGTATTGTCATAGGCATGTTCAGTTCAAAGCCATCATCACCAGTTTCAAAGATAGTCATTGTCCTCCGGCAATATATATTTTATGAATACAGAACTGTCATACAATTAATTTCAAACGTTACTGCTTTGTAATAAGGTATACTTCCTATCGTCGTTAGGTTTAGATAAGTATGTTTGCCTGCCAACACGTTCTCCCGCCAAATCACGGAAACCGCGCGAATTTCATTCACAAACCGACACGGACGTTTACAAACATGGCTTCTTCAACGGAAAAAATAGTTGGACGGGACGTTCGGCGGTCAGTTTACAAAATATAGACTAGGGTGGCTGCGAATCCTCTATTACAATAGATGTAATCAAAACCATCTTGCGGATAGATATTGGTGAGGTAATATCAACAAGCTTCATCCTCAATGCAGAGTTCGCCATGTTTTGGTACTTAAGTTGGAAGGTAAGTGTCTCAATTGTTTAGATGTTTGAGTTTATCAATGATTATATATGATATTTATACCTTATTATGTATGTACTTACTTACTTAATGTCAGGGCCGTCTTTAAACTATTTGAGGCCCTGGGCACATTAGGATCATGGGGCCCCTAGGACCTTGAGAAAACACTATTTAGTTACAATAGATAAAGAAAGACAAACAAGGTTCTAAATTTATTTTTATTTAGTTACTAACTATAAAAAAATAGGAAATATAAAAAATACAAAAGTAACTCGCTTAACATAAAATCCTTAGATTATTTCTATGTTGATTGCAAAGGTACCCTTCTAGATTTAAGATGAGCAAAATCGTTAATCACATCTTCAAAGTCTATGGTATTGAGAATATCACATTCTATGGACATCAGCGACAAACTAGTTAATCTCTCTTGAAGCATTGTACTTCTTAATTCATTTTTTATTCGTTTCAATTTGGAGAAGGAGCGTTCTCCGCTGCAGTTAGTTACCATCATACTTAAAAATATTCTCAATGCAATTTCTACGTTAGGAAATGTGTCTTCAATTTTGTTTTGCCTTAATAGATTATATACTTCCTGTACACTGTTAGATGCTTCATTTTCACTCTGAACATTTTTTAAGTATTCTTTTAAATGTTGACATTCTATTTCTAACTCTTTTCATTTACATCTTCGTGATAGATTTGAGAAAATTCTTTGCATCCTTGTCGTATCTCTTCGGAATTCAGAGTTTTTAAGTGAAAAAATAAACTAAAACGTTGACTGACAGTCTCATATGAACTTTGTCGCTGTTTTAGATGAACACTCAAGGTATCGATTATTGGGAGAAAGGTTTCTACGTTGAATCGCTCTTTTCCATTCAATTGGACTGATGGCGCAGAGCCATCAAAAAAAATCAGCCGTGAGCTTCTACGTCTTGTTCTTTGAGATAGATCTTTGTAGTCAGATTCTGGGTTATTTTCTTTGGCAGATGATTCGAAGTTATCAAATTTATCCCTGAGGTTAGTAATAAAATCATAAAGTGAAGTCAACAAATTGGTTGCAACGTCCAGTGTTATTGTTTCTTTCTGAAGATAATTACTTGTTTTGTCTATTCTTTCCAATATGGTGCTCCAGATTTCCGTCAGTATAATAAATTCTAGATTTCCCATTTTTCTAGACAGACTAAGGGCTTCGTCTCTTGTTTCTCGTGCCTTTTCAGTATCGTTTACGATGGTGATTAAAGCTTCTAATATTCTTTTATAACCCCCATGCAAAGCACTTACTGCATCAGCTCGGGCTGACCATCTGGTTTGTGAAAGACTCTTAACAACTTTTTTTGAACCTAAATGTTCTGTTAATATATTCCATCTGTGGGTAGAGCCCGAAAAAAAGTTGTACACTTTCTGAACTATTTCAAAAAACTGTGATGCCTCCGGTACACACCCAGCAGCATGGACACCTACCAAGTTTAGTGAATGTCCTGCACATGGTATAAAGGTGGCAAATTCACATTTTTCCTTGATTCTTGTTTGTAGACCACTATACTTTCCCGACATATTTGAAGCATTGTCGTAGCTTTGTCCTCTGCAATCTTTTATGGGAATATCATGTATCTCTAAAAAATTTAAGATGGTCTCCGCTAAATACTTAGATTTATGCTCTATAATAGGTATAAATTTCAAAAACCTTTCAACAGGAACACAGTCTTTTACGTATCGAATGATGAAAGTTAGCTGGTCAATATGAGACAGATCGGGCGTACTGTCAACGCTTATGGAAAAATATTTTGCTGATTTAACTTCATTTATAATTTTTTTTAGAACCTGTTTTCCCATTACTTCAATAAACTCATTTCAGATATTTGCTGATAAATAAGAAATGTTACCCTTTCCAGGATTCCCAAATTTTTTTAAGTGATCTGCAAGAAGTGGATCAAATTCACTCAATAATTCCACACAACCCAAATAATTTCCATTGTTTGGAGATCCTAGGATTTCATTGTCGCCGCGAAATGGAAGCCCTCTCGATGCCAAAAATTTTACAACGGCTACAATCCGTTTAAGTACGTTTCTCCAGTAATCCACTTCCTTTTGATGTTGAGATAATAACTTTATATCTACTCTACCAACCGCTTTACTTCGTGCCAGATAAGTCATCATAGGTTGCTTATGCGCTGGGCTATTTTATGTGTTAAAATTATGTGATTAATATGCTTCCAATCATTACATCCATTCCGAGAGCAAAGATTAACATCAGTTGGGTTAAATAAGCAGCATGAAAAACAAAATACAGAGCATTTGGAAGGCGAATACAGCAACCATTTTCTTTCGACGCTTTCATTGTTCTTTAATTTGCGAATAAATAATGCTTTGTTGAAATATCTCGTCACTAATTTATTACCATCTTTGTAGGTTCTGGATGCCTCGGAAAAGTCAGAATCTTTATTTTGAAAATATACTGGTCCCTTACGAATTAAAATTTCGCGATTTATTTCAACAAACTTTTCGTGAAAATAATCGGCGGGATCGTGCGATATTAATTCTTCTGTGTTGGAAAACTGCTGTTCAATTGACACAGTTGGAGTTGTCGGTTTTAGTGAAGTTACTGAAGTCGTTGCACTTTCGTCGTAGGAATAGTCGCTTTCTGATTCAATCTCTTTTTCAAAATTGGAACATGAAGGTTTAGAAATTCCCGCAATTTGTAATTGAGCTGAGTCATCATGTGGAACATTTATGAGTTGATTGCTACTTACAGAAGTTTCTCCAGTAGTAGTAGTAAAATATGATGTTAATTTTGGTAACTTTTCAATTACTTCTTTCTGATGTAGAGCTTTTTTCCTTTTTTCAGATCCACTAGGATATGACCGTTTCGACATTTTATATTATAATTCAGTATTTGATTAATTTTATAACGAAAATATTCGCTAACACAAAACAGACAAACGACGATTTAATCAAACAATACTATTTTTTTGTCAGAGCTCAAGCACAGTCAGTAACAAACTAACAACTACAAACAAAACAAACGCCACAACATCGCAGACAAATACTTGAAGGGAATTCCCGTTCGTCAAGTCAAACGACGATCGGGAGTCGGGAATTCCCCTTTTTTGTCTTTGGTATTACGAATGACGTTCGAATAGGTTTCTTAAAGACATAAACCACACCGCATCAAATAATTCTTCTTTTTTTAATTTAATTTTTCTTTTAATTGTATTCTTATACTTACATATAGGTATTTAAATTTGTTTTTAATACTTTTATTTTACATCGAATACATTTGTTACAATACAATATGTCAAAACTACTAATAAAATAACCCGCCCCTGATCGCTCCTGGTGCAAAAGTGCCCATAACACTTGCTGCGTTGCCACGTTGGATGGCAATGGACAGCCTTTGGACCAGGAACGACCCGGAACGAGTGTCACCGGTCGCCTCGATGAGCCTCTGTCCGATTTCTTTAATAATTTTCTTTAATAAGATTTCTTTAATAATAATCATTTTTGAGAGAGAGTGGAGTACTTATACCCTGTTTTTTTTATTAATTTGATCTTTCTTTTTGACGGATGTCAAATCTGAAATCGATATAACTTTGCAACGACGAACAATATTTTCTTATTTTAATAATATTAAAAATTGATAATAATCATAAGAATAGACACACAACATAAGAGTACCTGTTAAGGACTCAAGCATTTTCCGAAAGTCTTTTTCTTCTTCTTATTCTCTTCTTTTTTATTGCTTCGAAGTAAAATTTAAATAGAAAAACTGAAAACAATGGTACCTACCCAATGTTTTTATGTCTAGTGCAATAAAATTGATTGACGAATGAATTTATTTATTTTGAATAGTTTAAAACATACATACAGCCACATATTTAGCCAACACATGTTTTACACCAATAGATATTTTCTGTTTCCCATCACTGACCCATCTGTAAAAAGTTCAAGCTATGTTGTACAAGGTATAGCTATCCGCATGCGGCAAACTAAAGCTAATATAATAAGCGTAGGTATTGTAGTAAGTCATTATCATCAGATTTTTCAAAATTAATGTTTTTCGGTAATACCTAAATATCGGTTATCATTTGGTAATCTGGCGCGAACTAGGGGGCCCCATTCGATCGCGGGGCCCCGGGCACGTGCCCATAGTGCCCAGTGGGGAAGAGGGGCCTGCTTAATGTAAGTATACATATATTATAAAAATAGATAATCTTTAAAAGTATTGATCCTATTAAAAAAAAAATAACCATTCGAAAACTTCGTTATGCCTGAGTGTTAAATCGCAGGCGGATGCTAGAATTATATCTAGCTATTCAAAATCTCCAGATTCGAAATCTATTTTATCACATGTTTTATTTTTATGATACAGGTAAAATCATCTGAATACCCACCGCGAAAAAAACAATCCAAGCATTCCAAGCCCAATGATCAGGAAACATCTACTACAAAACAAATTCCAAACGATATTAAAAAAAATGAATGATACATACAAGGAAGCACAATAATCATTGATGAACATCACAGTTTCTGTAACGAAAGTGTTTGAAAGTCGCGTAAATACATCATTTTCATCACGCGACCAATATGGCGGAAGAATGTTGGCGCGAAAATGAATCTTAGTTTTTTTTCTTAGCACGTTTAGCAGCGCGGGGCGTTTACCGGCCACCAGTGTCTGTTACTGAACGCAGTAGAAAAAAGAAAATATTATCATGCAATCAGTTGCGCGTACTGCAAGTAAATGATCTTACAGATTAAATAACTGTGATATAATGTTACCACAATAATAAGAAAAATGTTGGTATTATCTGTGGTATATGGAGCTCCATCAAGACTTTTAGAGTCAAGCTAATCTGATCCGCATGTTTTGGTATATTTTGTGGATAGCACTGGGTGCTACAGTGGCGGAGGAGTGCAAATCCACTAATTATAGATTATATCAAACCATTCTGCGCGTCTCGTTTATCTCGCGACTTGAGGTCAAGATATTATGAGGTAGCTAGCCCACGTAGCTTGGCGTCCCCGAGAACTGGCGGCGTACTGCGTACAAATGGGAGTTTGGCGCCAACATGAAGAATGGCGCATCGCGGTATTTTTTTATTTTCCGAAATTGGCGTGAATTCGAGATTTTATGTATAAAAATAGTGAATTTTTAGATATAATATCTTTGACAACGCACACAAATATGGAAAGTGGCAAATTACAGTGAATTGTGACTTTTCGTGTTGGTTCCAAATCTCCCTAGGGAGCTTCTAGTACAGTCCCTACAACTTTACTGAGGACCGTAACTTGAGAAACTTGACCTTGGCGTCTCGCCATTAATAATTCTAAAGACATTTACTTGACATTGGCATACATCTATTACTTGCCCAAAGGGAGAAAAAAAAATCTATCCAGAATTTTACCTGCAATGACGAAGGTTGGTGTGACACTAACTCTACACTCTACATATTATTTGAGCTTTTCTAATACAAGTTTGCTTGTGTGGCGTAGCGGTAGAGCCTTCGAGGGCTACGGAAATATTTGTAGGTTCTATTCCCGTTCCCGCTCACTGCGAATACTTGTAGAAATGCCTCTTGGAATTAAACTGTGATTAAACGTTGTTTTCTATACATAATATTTTGAAATTCAAAATTCATTCCCGCCTCAGTCAGGAACCACAGGTTGCACTAGACACAATTTTTATTCTAAACGGTTGTCTAGTAGGCATATAGTTGCTTGCAGCTATCGAACACATTACCACAGAATAAATAATAGTAGATACTACGTTGACGTTACTTTCGTTTGAAGATGGCGTCTCAAGTAACTTTTAAATATTCTTCCTTTTACACAAAATGTGAGGACGCAATCATCCTGATCACATCTATCTTGTATTTGGACATTATATTTGTATGAGTGGTATCTACGAGTCAATATTGTCAGAGCGGCCGTTGACCCCGTCCCGATGCATCGTGCGCGTGAGTCGAATACACTGCCAAACTAACGTTGTGATGATTTATGTACCTTATAATAACTGTGAGTTAAGAATTTTATTCCTTAAGTTTATATCACGAGGATCCACACGCCAAGAGTTGCATCTAAAGTTTGTACTTTCGAGCGGGGTCTGCTAAGTCCTCAGCTTCGGCTGCAACCGGAAGTTTGTACTTTTGAGTCCAGTGTTTGTAAGGCACCCTAGCTTTGGCTATCGGGATTGATAATTGCTTGCTTTTTTGCTTTTAATTGGGGCCATGGAGATTTTAATTGAAGCATTGTTATAACTAACTAATTACTTCTAAATAGGGATTAGTTGAATATGCCCATTCGATACCGGGTAAGAGAGTCACATATGGTCTCCGGCTATGCCGTGTGTAACAGCATTGCCTTATTTAGAAGAAAGTACTATGAAAATGTAAATGGCGCCATTTCCCCTCTAAATTGTGAGTTAAACGTTCCAAATTAATGTATTACAATGAGATAAATAAGATCTAGAATGTATTCAGTTCGTCATCACTTATATCACCCACTTGTGTCAATACAGACATCTGTTATATACATGTTTTGATTGTCTCTGGTTGTTCATTAACCTCTTATGTACCGCTAAATATTTTATTATAAACTGCACCTGCTGAGAAAATAATAAAGAAATGTCTATGGACAATGCCTGCCATTTTGTTCGATAATACATTATTATTTTAATTGTTATTTTTTTATTGTGTAAACACAGGCCGACTGATTGTTACTGCCTACCGGTGCCAATAAAAGTTCATTTCCATAGAGTTTATTCACATTGTATTGAACTATATCTTTGTCCTGTGGGACCTCTTACAATTTTAATCAATAATGGAAATACATTTTTTTATACCACTAAGGTGGCAGCAAGCACACGGCCCACCTGATGGAAAGAGGTTACCGTGGTCTATGGATGTGCGTAACACTGGAGGAACCACACACGCGCTGCCGACCCTGTAAGCACAAAGTTTCAGTGCCGTCAGTGTAGAAGACAAGCCTTTAGTCTTCCCACTGACAGCACATATTTTTCAGTGAGCTCTGGCTACCCTACTCACCGCTGCGAACAACACGAAGTTATGAAGGCCACGGTATTCTGTAGGGCAGAGGTACTACCCCAGTCGGACTACTCAATGTATGGAAGGCGATATATATTCAGGCGGTTTGTAAGGAAAACCCAGTTTTGGTCCTGTAACCTATCCATAAAAACTGGCACTCTGCGAGGACAGCAGTGACAACTTGATCAGTACGAGCTCAATACGTAGATATTTGGTAATGATAACAGTGTTACGAAAAGTTTTAGTAAATTGTATTGTAATAAGAGTATCGGCTCTAGCCGCGGCAGCGGTGCACCTAGCGCGCCTCCCCATTTCCGGGGACGAGTTGGGGACCCTGTGGTCCCACACCCGAGGAGAGAGCCAGATCGATAGAATGGCCCTGGGTCGGCCGGGGTGCGAGGGATATGCGTGTTAACCTCACCTTCGGCAACAAAAAACGACCACAGGCTTCGTGCGTCCGACATAACCTCTTCCACCGGCTCCGGTGGAGGGGTATCCGTGGGGATTTTACGCACGTAAAAAAAAAAGAGTATCAACTCGTATTGTTCAACCAATTGTAGAATCGTGAAAGAGTGAATGGCCGACTATTCTTACATTTTTGAAAAGAAAACACGGTTGGATGACATCTGCTGGGTTTGTTGATCTTTACTTCCCCATTCATCGTACTTCCACCTGCCTAATGGTGCGATATCTGCCTACCCTTCAGAGATTTACACGCATCTATATATGTATGTAATCTTCAGAGATTTTTTTTAACAAATTTCTTTTCTTATTGATTATTTTATCTAGGTCAAGTTTCAAAGCTAAGGTGGTCCAAAACTTGAAATGTACGATGGATCTTCAAACCGTTAATGACCAAGGGTCAGCCAGGGTGCGAGGGTAATGCCTATTGAATATGAAATCCTAACTTCAGTATCAGAATAAACGGGATATTTACCATGTTTCATTGTTTTGAGTTTCCGATATTTCGGCGCTGTTGCAAGCACCTTGATCACGGTTTATTCTGATACTGATGTGAGTGATCATGATAGTTTAAATACCTATGTTGAAGTCCTAACTATTTATTAATGTTACTAGTGTAATACTCGCTGGGATATTTACCATGTTTATTATTTTTGTTGAGAGTACAGTGCGAAAACGCGGACAGTGGTAGGGACGATGCGCGTAACAAACTAATGCGGAAGAGGGTAGACCGATATGGTCTGCCCGAAAACAACTAGCTCGGCGGTCGTTAGTACACCGTGATTATGGCGCTTGTAACAGCGCCGAAATATCGGTTGCTCAACAAAAATAATAAACATGGTAAATATCCTGGCGAATTAATTGTAGGAAGTAGGACACGACAGTATTCCCGTCCGAATTGAGCAGTCCGACTGGGGAAGTAACTCCACCCTACAGAAAATCACGGCTATAATAACCTCGTGTTGTGTTCCCGGTGGTGAGTAGGGTAGCCAGAGCTCACTGGAGAGTTTTTGTGCTGTCAGTGGGAAGACCAAAGGCTTGTCCTGATTTTGTATTCTGCAATGAGGGCACATTAAATCTCTGTTCTTTCAGGGTCGGGAGCACGGATGTGACTCCACTGTTGTCACACACGTTCATAGGTCACGGTAACCACTTTCCATCAGGTGTGCTTGTCTGCCACCTAAGTTGTAACACTAGTAATGCGAATGACCATGTCAATCTCAAATCATATTAATCAATGGATGTATACCTACGGACATATAGGTATCTTGGACCTAAGTCCCGAGACAAAGCAGACCCTGGAACAAGCGACTCTGGAACTGTTTTGTAATAACCTATGCTTGGTGAATTTGAGCTCGTCCAGCCGTGGCACCCCGTGCCATCCTCGAAAGACACCCAAGAAACGTTCACCGCGCGTAAATATTTTGTTACAAGTCCAAGATAAATGTCGCGACAGCCTCTGTGGCATGGCGGGAGTGAACGCAGCCGCCACGCAGGAGGCATGAGTTCGATCCCCGCTCAGTGCAAATACCTACAAAGTATGCATCAATATGGGTTATTTGCATTGGTCTGGTCGTGCGTCCGCTACGCAGGAAGCACGGGTTCGGTCCCCGCTCAGTACAAATATTTGTAGGTATGCATCAATATCGACCTGAAAAAGGTGGCTGGGATAGACTGGATGCGGAAGGCAGAGGATCGGAAAAAATGGTGCACATTGGGAGAGGCCTAAGTCCAGCAGTGTGCGGTGGCCTAATTGATTGATTGATTGATGCATCAATATGAGTATTTGCATTGGTCTGGTCGTGACTCGGAGAACACTTTAAGCCGTCGATATTGGATACCATACGAACATTTATAGTAATCTTTATGGGTAGTTGTTGCCCTCATAAGTTCAAAAACTGATCTAACTGTAACTCTTCGATATCATCTTTGGGTAGTGGAGGTAAAATGGCAGTCGGTACACGGAAAAGCCGTGGTAGCCTAGTGGTATGGGTACTGGACTGCTGAGACGAGGTTCCGGGTTCGATCCCAGGTTTTACCATGGCACACACCAATGACTTTTGATGCTTTTCGAAGTTATGTGTATTTTTTTTATATTTTTTTTTATACCACTTAGTTGGCAGACAAGCACACGGCCCACCTGATGGGAAACGGTTACCGTGGTCTATGGACGTATGCAACACCAGGGGTGTCACACTCGCGCTGCCGACCATGAAGAAACCCTCTGATGCCCCTCTTGAAGAACCCCATATTGTAGGTTAATAAGTGCCCGGTTAATGGCAATAGGCTCGCCATCTATTACATTGGGACCTAAACAAAACTGGCGAAATGTGGGTGCTAGCACCTCTGCCTACCCCTTCGGGGATATAGGCGTGAGTTGATGTTTTGTTATGTAACGGTACACGGAAAATATCGAAGTTCAGCCAAATCTGCACGGACCCCAGACTCCTTAAAGAAAGCTTAAAAGCGACTGGGATTACCGTAAGATGAAGAAGATATTTCCCAAGGTAAGTAATACAGACGATGGCGGCTATAAATAGGTATATTACATTTTAGTTATAATATAAAAAGTAATAACATCACATCCGGAAGCTCCCACGAGAACGAATCAACTATCAGCTGTACCTAACTGTGGTCTAGATAAACGGGATGTGGTTTAATATTATCTGTGGAGTTTTATCGCAATTTTTTTATCTGTAGCTAAAGTTCAGATAAATTCATCATCAATGATGACTCTAGTGGCGTGGTAGAGTGTCTGCGTTGGAGGTTGTGGGTTTGATTCTCGCTCAGTGCAATTATTTTGTATTCTATGTCTTCTTCCCATGTCTTCCCACGCGGTGTCGTACAAGGCGGCTTAGGGATAGGGCTGTTTAACATCAGACATATATATACAGCCCAGACTCAGCCTTAGATGCATGGCTCGAGTCTACCACAGTGCCTGGAATTTGGCAATTACGTGGGACTGACTACAATGATTGCGGAAATGTGGGTTTTAATTCACGTCAACCTAACTCTGAATGGATAAAGGCGTGATTATATGTAGGTATGTATGACAATTATTATTCTATTGTATTCCACCCTCAGCCATTAGCATCCAGTTATGTTAAGATATCCTTAAAAAAGAAAGCCATCCAAATCCAGTTATAGACTATGTTGAGAAATAAAGACTATACGAATAGTCATATAATCTTTATTTCTCATATTTAGTTTTTGGTACGATTGCTAGTGTGAGCGCACTTAATTTTTTAATCACTTACGAATTTTTGTTGAACAAAAACACCATTTATCTCACAAATAAAGATTTTTATTCTTAAAAAATTCATATTAGCACCTTGTAACTTCGTTGCTAGTTATGTATGTATATGTTTATCAAAGATAAATTTCTGCTCCACGTACCATCATCTAAAGGTACTTACAGTACAATTAACACATAGGTACGTACAGTTGCCTCACATCACAAGATATATGCGGATAGTTCGGACCCCAGATAACGCCACGAAGCTTATGAAACGATTTTATTTAATTATAATAATATTGCAAACGGAATTTATTTGCATGATATTATTTTGTAGTTATAGAAGTTTTCGCTGGATGGTGCAAATATCATTTTCTACAGTAGGTACGCTCGTGTCTATTCCTGCGCGAGACTCATTACATTTTGAAGATGATAATATATTGATACAACATACATACATATTATCAAGCCTTTATCCACGAAGAGAGGCAGAGGTGAATTAACACCCACGTTTTATCAATCATTGTTTTCGGTCCCACGTAATAAGGGGTGAGACTATTGCAGTCTTCCGGGCACTATATTTGACTCTGCCTTGTATCTGTGCCTGTGTTTGAGCTGTATGTCTGATGTTAAACATTCCTATCCCTTAATCGCTTTGTACGACACCGCATGGGAACAGATGGGGTGGCCCAAATTCTACTCTGCCGGGAACCACGCAGCTACACGATAAGGAAAATTTGTATGTCCAATTTAGACAGAACATGATGTAGGTACCTAGTCGTAAGACATAATTTAAAGTAACATCTTTATTACAATGTTCTAGCAAACAAAGATCTATTCTTATTCAATATACATAAGTACATACAATGATAATATAATGAAAACATCTAAAATAAATGATAGTTAAAAGAAAAACAAAAAACTTTAATACTTTTTTATTAAAAAGATTTATTGCCTTTTTATTATTTTGGACTCGTCAAACAGAAAGTCAACAACAATGAATGGGTTTAAGTTTAGAAAATAGAGTAAATAATTTCTTTTTAAAAATCCTGGGGTGCTCGATGATAATATTTAGCACTAGTAAGCTCTTTAAAAAAAAATCTGTTTTGTTACCATCGTATTACTTTCTACTCCCAACCTCCTTAGGTAGCATGTACAACATTACGTAAAAAAAATTTACTTTTAGTTTAGTCTTCTATTAAAGTGTCTTTCAGTTTTCAGTTTATTAACCCCCGACGCAAATACGACGTGTGTGTGTGTGTGTGTGTGTGCCTGTCTGTGGCATCGTAGCTCCTGACCGGATGAACCGATATGGATTTAGTTTTTTTTGTTTGAAAGTTATATTAGTCGGGAGTGTTCTTAGCTATGTTTAAAAAAAAATCGGTCCAAGATGGCCTCCTTGAGTTTTGATCAAAATATGTATTACTAGGTATATCAAAGTTATAAGGCAACACAACTTATTTTTGCCTTTTTGGGGTTGATTTTTGTGACGGGGGTTTTTAAACTTTTAATTTAATTATACTACTGTTGACGGACGGTACTCGATGGAACTTGGTACTTATATTGAATAGACATTTGTCACATATTTTCCCAGTATTTTATTTTTATACCTTAGCGGTTTTACCATTAAGTAATTTTGTTTAAAATTGTTGTGATCAGAATTTTTTTTTAAAATTAAAAATTTCTGATCACAACAATTTTCAACCGGTAAGAGATATGTATATTTTTCTGATTTAAATTACAAATTATTTAACTAAAACTAAATAAACCAAATAAAGTAATAAACTAATATTTACAAGATTATAAAATAAGAGTAAAAAGTTTCAAGCGTCGAAAAATTCCTGCCATAAAAAAAATACTAAGGAAAAGTTGGTACAAGTGTTTACTCTAAATGTTAACTTTTTTTAAAACTACTATTTTACTATTATATTAAGTTGTAGCCACATCCAGTACAACATTATCTTGTTCGTGCTCACGAGTCCGTTAAGTAGTAACAAGGTCTACGCATGAAACGCTACATGGACCTCATCTCGGGCCGTTTGCGAAACGTCTCATACAGCCAGTGTCAAACGTTACGTTATGGCCTCTTTCAGCCGCATGCAAACTCCTTAGTGAATTCTTTTTAATTAAGTAGCGTATTACCAAACCTTTTTATTTATGATACTAATATTTTATTGCGTAGTTTTTTTAACTTCAGTGATTTAGGTTCGTTTTTTAAATTGGTAGAATACTGTTTTTTTTTCGTAATTAGAAAATTTACGGTCTTAAGATTAACAGATGTAGAGTGCTCCAACAACATGCTGGAGCCTTAAGTTAACCTCTGTGCTTACGGGGTCGGCAGCGCGAGTGTGGCTTCTCTGGTGTTACACACATCCATAGGCCACGGTAACCACTTTCCATCAGGTGGGCCATGCGCTTGTCTGCCACCTAAGTGGTATAAAAAAAGGTTTGAATAGCTAACGTCGATCTTTAACTTCTATACATTTGTTTTGGTTCTAAGGCTAAAGTTCCTTAACCTAACTATTCAGATAGCTAATTATTATGTCCCAAACACACTTCCTCTATAGATAGGTAAAGGCTAGATTCGTCAGCACGTGAGCAAAATACAGAATGCGTTAAATTCCTGTTATTATTGTATAATGTCTCTGCAGTTGGGTATTTTCCTGTTGTGAAAATAATTCATTTAACTAAGCTCATTAAATTAAGAGTGGTAAAAGAGCGGTAAAAGTTGCATCTGAAATTATTTTATAGGTATTTATTTTTAATCATTTACCCAACCTATATTAGTAAATGATTTGATTATTAAATATTATGACGTCACAATAAATTATTTTAGACAAGTTTCCTAATCTGTTTTGACGTTTAGTAAAAAGTCACTAATTTGACTAGACAATCAAATACCCAATTACAACGACATTTTTATTTTTATAGAAGCCAATATATTGTACACCAACTATATAATTAGACTAAGTGTATGTTTGTAAATAGACCAAAAAAAGAGTTTCTTGCCGGAGTTTTCTAAGGTCGGGGCCGCGTTTCGAACCGGTGGTCCATGTACTAAACTGGTTTTCATGTTTCCTTTTAATTTTAATTTTTAATTTTTTTTCTATATAGAGCTCGACAATTAGACTTCGCCTTGCCTGATGGTAAGCTGAAGGCAAAGTCTCAGAAAATAGGGGCACCATTACTTACACATACTATGTGACAATGGTGACACTCAGATTGACGGCCTCATCATTCTTCATCACGTCATTATTGACGTTTTGTAAGTTCCGATATGATGGTCTATGTAGAATAAATGATTTTTGACTTTAACTTTGACTTTGATCCCATTCCTGACTCAAGGGAACAGTTGCCCGTTATAAAATGTAGCCTATATGTTATTCCATACTGTAATGTATCCCTATTCCAAATTTCAGCCAGATCCGTTTGTGATTGAATAACAAACATACATACATACATACAAACATCTTCACAAACCTTCACATTTATAACTTATTTATAATTTATAGGATAGGATAGGTTTACTAGGGTTCACTTCATCATAGACTGTTAAAATAGAAACCTCTGGGCAACAGAAGCGGCAACGACTCGTTCCTCTGGCGTTCGTACGGACAGGTGTTGCTGGTTTTTCGGCTAAGGTCTTGCCGAGGCGAGAGTAAATATAATGGATAATTCAGTTTTTAGTTATGATCTGACTGATTACCAAAATCCACAGTTGATTAATTTTAGGGTACCGTACCTCAAGAGGAAATATCTGACAGCTTATAGGATCACTTCGTTGTCCGTCTGTCTATCTGTTTGTCTGTCTGTCTATCTGTCTGTCTGTCTGTCTATCAAGACATTTTTCTCAGTAATGCGTGGAGGTATACACATACTCAGGTCTGTAATGTCTTGAAACTGCAAAAGTCAAACTTTCATGTAAATGCGATCAAAATATATTAAGGTATATGTAGTAAAAGTTTGTTCCTGAACACAATTTAGTACGAAACCCTAGGGGTAAGAGTACGACTCGCACTTGACCGGCCATTTTTGTACTTATAATTTAACGTCCAGGGAGAATAAGCACAAAGTCTACATGACAGAAAACAGCCTGTACCAAAGCTTCGTCCGTCAATTCGCAGATGTAACAGCTTACAGGTGAAGTTGGCCTTTTTATACCACTTAGGTGGCAGATAAGCACACGGCCCACCTGATGGAAAGTGGTTACCGTGGCCTAAGGACGTGTGCAAAACCAAGGGAGTAACACTTGCGCTGCCAACCCTGTAAGCACAGAGAGTTTCTGTGCTGTCAGTGAAAAAGACAAAGCAGGACAAGTTTTTGGTCTTCCCGTTGACAGCACCAAAACTCTTCAGTGAGCTCTGGCTACCCTACCCACCGCCGGGATCACAACACGAGGTTATTATGGTCGCGGTATTCTGTAGGACGGAGGTACTTCCCCAGCCGGACTGCTCAATTGGACGGAAATACCGTCATGTCCTACCTCGACCTTGATGGCCCATCCTTGCCATTAACTTCAATTCATTCCGTGTTTGTTCTGTCCACAATTGGTAACCATAGCAACCGCATTGGAGTCGCTCCAAATCCATCGAATGCATTGCAATCGCTCTGACATGACTATGACGTCACTTGGCGCCTTGCTGCTGCCTACCTCGACTCTGCCACGCCTCCATAGCTACATCGACAATTGATTTCGCTATACCACAATTATTTTAGTCTTTGATCGGCAGTCACGACATCGCATATGTTCATTTTATAGTAAAAAGTAGGACATAATAACGGAATTGGTAATTACAGTTGGGGTGGCATCGTGGCGTATTAAAGGGCTTTTTTTTTTTTTTACGTGCGCAAAATCCCCACGGATACCTCCCCACCGGAGCCGGTGGAGGAGGTTATGTCGGACTCGAACCGACTAAAACGCACGCCGCCTGTGGGTCGTTTTGGTTGCCGAAGGTGAGGTTGACAAGCATATCCCTCGCACCCCGGCCGACCCAGGGCCGATCTGGCCCTCTTCTCGGGTGTGGGGACTACAGAGTCCCCAACTCGTCCCCGGAAACGGGGAGGCGCGCCAGGTGCGCCACCACAGCGTTTTAAAGGGCTAGCAACCTACAGCGTTAAGAGGCGTCACCGCTAAAACGCACGCCGACTGTGTGAGCTGTAGTTTGCCGGAGGTGAGATTAACTGAGACATATTATCATATACGAGATCTATAAATATGAGATCTTTATTCATTGTATGCCCCACGATAATTGTAAGAATTTTTTTTTGTGATAGAAATCGATTCTACGTACCTTATCTTTTACTACGATTTAACAAGTTTTCCCTTAGGATCCGACGCGGTGACGCCTTTGGAAAAGGTTATGTCGGACTCGAACCTAACAAAACGCACGCCACCTGTGGGTCGTTTCTAGTTTTTTTTTTTTATACCACTTAGTTGGCAGACAAGCACAAGGCCCACCTGATGGAAAGTAGTTACCGTGGTCTATGGACGTCTGTAACACCAGAGGAGTCACAGTCGCGCTGCCAACCCTGTAAGTACAGAGTTTCTGTGCCGTCAGTAGAAGACAAAGCAGGACAAGCCTTTAGTCTTCACACTGACAGCACAAATTCTCCAGTGAGCTCTGGCTACCCTACTCACCGCTGGGAACACAACACGAAGTTATTATAACCGCGGTATTCTGTAGGGCGGAGGTACTTCCCCAGTCGGACTGCTCAATCGGGCGAAAATACCGCCGTGTCCTACCTCCTACTAAAGTTTTAGTTGCCGAAGGTGAGGTTAACAGGCATATCTCTCGCACCCCGGACGACTTATTCTTTACGAAAAGCAAGTAGGTA
Organism: Eilema griseolum; assembly: GCA_963662185.1. Classification (NCBI taxonomy): domain Eukaryota; kingdom Metazoa; phylum Arthropoda; class Insecta; order Lepidoptera; family Erebidae; genus Eilema; species Eilema griseolum. The sequence goes on along the minus strand of OY759254.1, from coordinate 10,274,120 downwards.
GGTACCAACCTAACTATTAGATAATAGGTGAGATGCCTGCAGGCGTGATTGGCTGAGATCCCCAGTTCCTTAAATTCTGTTAGCCTGTTTACTTTTACAGTGCTACCAATGTACTAGTTATGAGTATACAGTAAGAATTGATCACCGAATTGTGTACAGCGCCGTGTCCGCGAAAGCGGCCGGATGTCTGCGCGTACGCCTCTGCGCCGCGCCGAATAGCTAATGCCCTGTCAAAACTTTTCTACACAGGAATTTTCGAGCTATAATACTGACCAGCTGCGATACGATGACTTTAAATAGATAGAACTGACATCTTTAGGGAAGATCTTCTTTAAAAAATATTAGTGGCAGATATTAAACCAGTTGAGCTAAATTGCTTGATGCACCCAAAACATCTGGATTATAAGGCCGATTCTGTCTAAGTCGGTTTAGCCAGCTGTCGTCAAATCTTCTTCGGCTTACCTCCTGCACTTTTCTTACTTCTTCTTATCTTGTTCCTTCTGCTTACCTCCCTACTTTGAGAGAAAATGCTGCACCAGAGCCTGGTCCATTCTTTAGAAGGTTTTTTTTTTTTTTTTTTTTTTTATACCACTTAGTTGGCAGACAAGCACACGGCCCACCTGATGGAAAGTAGTTACCGTGGCCTATGGACGTCTGTAACACCAGAGGAGTCACAGTTGCGCTGCCAACCCTGTAAGTACAGAGTTTCTGTGCCGTCAGTAGAAGAAAAATCAGGACAAGCCTTTAGTCTTCCCACTGACGGCACAAATTCTCCAGTGAGCTCTGGCTACCCTACTCACCGCTGGGAACACAACAGGAAGTTATTATAACCGCGGTATTCTGTAGGGCGGAGGTACTTCCCCAGTCGGACTGCTCAATCGGGCGGATATACCGCCGTGTCCTACCTCTACCGAAGGTGCACCAACTACGTTAAAAGATGTTGCCTTCGACCTCAAAAGGCCCTATACACCTTAGTGCGCTTGTAGTTAACTCTTATATGACATAACATAACATAAACTCACGCCTATATCCCCAAAGGGGTAGGCAGAGGTGCTAGCAAACACATTTCGCCAGTTTATGTTTAGGTCCCAATAGTGATATGTGGCGAGCCTATTGCCATTAACCGGACACTCATAAAGTTATAAAAACTCTTATATGGAAATGACGTAATTACAAATGTGACTACAATAAAAAATCAAGTGAGTATGCATTACACTAAACAAACCATTATTATAATAATCATTGAAGTATCACTTTACTTTTCTTTCTAGAATATAATATTTTATTGATCAATATAGGGGATTGATGAATGTTATCGACAAAATATGTCAATTCTGTATTACATTCATCATTATCTAGGCGGCTGCTAATGTCACTATGTCCACAGGTCAAATTCTTTACGGATCTAAGCACCTGCCGTACACATCTGTGTTCTGTAGAAGTCAATTGACTTTCTGAATATTCACGAATACAATTACATTCGTTGTAGCTGCGTTAATTATTGACTGTAGAACTTTTACCTCCCACGTCGTGAATTTTGCATATGCGGTACACGATGCGAATTATACTGCAATGAATTTGTAGTTTTCCTAGGAAATGTACGTGTACTAATGATATGAGAAGATTTTATTGATGAAGTAACTACTACCCGCATGGGACCACTCTTCTTGTAGTTAGTTTGTGTGGTCAATACTTCATACATGACAGTCACACCTCTTTCCCAGAGGCTTAGTCAGAGACCACATGCTTTCAGATGCTACGATTCAGGCATGTTTGGTTTCGATATACATACATATAACATACATATGATCTCGCCTTTATCCTGGAGGGTTATGCAAAGGTGAATTAACACCCACATTTCACCAATAATTGTATTCGGTCCCACGTTATAGGGGTTCTATTGGCGTATTCCGGGCACTATTGTTGACTCAAGCCATGCATCTGAGGCTGAGTCTCGGCTGTATATATCTGCCTGATGTAAAACAGCCCTATCCCTTAGTCGCCTTTTACGACAAAGCATGCGAAGAGATGGGGGGCCCTAATTCTACTCTGCCGGGAACCACACGGCTTCTCTACATTCATAAGTAATTTCACACCGGCGAGCGGTTGCAGGTACTTGACTTTACCTAACTTTCTGCTAAATGTCCTAGATCTGAGTTTTTTTTGTGTGCTAAAAACGGCGGGAGAGGTTATCTCAAACCGACTAAAACGCACACCGTTTGTGGGTTGTTGTTGGTTGCCGAAAGTGAGGTTGGCAGGCATATCCCTCGCACTCCGGCTGACCCAGGGCTATCTCTCTCGATCTTGCCCTCCTTGGGTGTGGAGACCGCGGAGTCCCCAACTTGACCCCGGACATGGGGAGACGCGCAAAGCGGCCTGCTTCTGATAGAGTGACAGGCGGCTACCACCGTCCTGGTCATTCTGCGACATATGACGCTGGAGTTGCTTAAGTTCGCGGGCAGCGCGGTTTGCGATTCTCCACTCTCCTGGGTTGTCGATTCATCCTAGTTTCATAGATCGGCTACGGACCGGTATGACCTCAAAGTTTGCACCTCATCCATAATAGTCTTAAGATATAGTTCGTACAGGTGTTATTGTGACAGGGTTAAAATTTTGAGTACATAATTCATAAATCTGTTTCGTTAATCTTCCTTCGTTCATTGCTCTACCTATCCAAATAATTTAAGCATCTATTTCTCCATTTTGGTCCATTTATCTTCTAACACATTAAAATATTTCTATCACCCATCTTTGTAGAAGGTAGCAACTGATAAGAAATTGTGTCCGAATATAAGAAAACCATAATTCAGTGATACAATGTAACAACTGTTACAGGTTACTTTCCGTAAGTTAGTCATTAAATAATGATTAACAGGTATTCTATATGAATAATATACTCTTGATTATTTCCTCAAACATTCATAATGCAGCTGTTACTAACGGCTAAGCTCGGAATACTGATCCCGTTGCGGGAACTCATAGGATACATCATACATATAATCACGACTTTATCCCCGGAGGGTTAGGCAGAGGTGAATTAATATCCACATTTCACCAATAATTAAATTCGATCCCACGTAAAAGGAGGCGAGCATATTACCGTCTTCCGGGCACTATTGTTGACTGGAGCCATGCATGTGAGGCTGAGTTTGGGCTGTATATATCTGTCTGATGTTATACAGCCCTATCCTTTAGTCGCCTTGTACGACACCGCATGGGAAGAGATGGGGTGGTTCAAATTCTACTCTGCCGGGAACCACGCGGCTACGTGGAACCTAGTAAAAATAGTGGCTTTATTCCAGACTACTACCCGTTTATCCCTGTATCCATATCAGCCAGATCCTTTCAGCTTTTTGGGCTTGATGGAGAATTAAAAGTTTTTTACAAACTAACACATCATACATACATACATGCAGTCACGCCTTGTTCCCAGTGGGGTAGGTAGAGCCTATTGTTTTCCACTTGCCACGATCCTGGTATACCTCTTTCGGTTCTTCTATTTTCATGCTCGCCGGTTTCGGGTACTCTTGACATGTCCTACTATTCTACTATGCAATCCTTTTAACTATGTCCGAATATTATAAAGGTGTTTGTGAAGAAATTAAAAAAAAAAAACAATTACACGTATTTACATTTCCGGTGGCCCCACACTAGGCATATGCCTGTCCTGTGGGTGCCTGTTACAATACTGGTTTGCAACAATATAAAATAGGTTCGGTTTACGCTGTCATTGGTAGCAAGAATATATATTTAACAAGTTTTCATATCTCTTTTTTTTTTTTTACGTGCGCAAAATCCCCACGGATACCTCCCCACCGGAGCCGGTGGAGGAGGTTATGTCGGACTCGAACCGACTAAAACGCACGCCGCCTGTGGGTCGCTTTGGTTGCCGAAGGTGAGGTTGACAGGCATATCCCTCGCACCCCGGCCGACCCAGGGCCATCTCTCACGATCTGGCCCTCTTCTCAACAAGTTTTCATATCAATTATCGTTGGGTGGGCTAACAAAAAAAAAGAATAAGAAGTAGTTTGGGAGTTGTTATTTAATCATGCTCTGACGGCTGAACGTATCTGGAAGAACCTTGGTAGAGGGATAGACTATAGTTTAGATAACACACAGGTTATAGCCGCGTTTTTGGTTGGATCACCCCATCTCTTCCCATGGGGGGTCGTACAAGGCGACTAAGGAATAGGAATGTTTAACAACAGACAGATTATATACAGCCCAGACTCCATCTTGGATGCACGACTCGAGTCAACAATAGTAACCGGATAACTGCAATAGGCTTACCCCTTATTATGTGGGACCGAATTCAATGATTGGTAAGATTTGGGAGTTAATTCACCTCTGCCTAATCCTCTGGGGATAAAGGTGTGAATATTTGTATGTATGTATATTTTATGCTAGGAATAGGTTCTCCCGGGCGGGACCGCGGGCAATATCTAGTTTATAATATTCGTGGACAATTGTGTTGGTTACATGGTTGAAAATCTGTTTTAGTTTTTAAGATTATTTGTTTAAGACTTTATCATGTAACTGTTTTTTGTCCCAAATAAATATATAAATAAATAAATATTAAATAGTGCTAGATATGGTCCTTTCTAGTATGGACAGCTTATTCACTGAGTTGATTGTCAGAATATCCTTATTAAGCAAATAAAATAACCCTTACTAAAATCGCATCATTGCATAAAAAATTTCCATATAGTAATTTAACATACGTCACTGGTATATACCCAATTCTCGTTTAGATATATTTTTATTATGTACATGTCTTTAATATATGTAGATACGAAATAACAAAACACATTACAGGAAAATTCTAAAATGCAAATGAGCGGAGTAGGTACTGTTGTGGCGTTCTGTGATACACAAATAAAAAGTTTAGGTAAAATCTGTTATACTTCTCTCATCATCTTTGCAGCGTCATTCAGTCCTTTTTATCGTGCGGATTTCCCGCCAAAAGTAAGGACAGCCCGGCGGAGTGGGTATGTCGGACTCGAGCCGACTGAAATCGCACGCTGTATCGGGTCTTCAGATGCCGAGGTGTAAAGTGGCTCATAAAGCATTTCCCTCGCACTTCGATTGACTCAGAGCCTTCTCCGGTTTTGTGGTGGCTCCGTCAGTTGTGGGAATCATGGTGTCCCTGCTTGAATATCTTACCCCCGGCAAGGGAGGTGCGCATCGAGCCGCTACCGAGGCTTGCTTCTGCTAGAGTGACTGCTACCTGTTACTCCTCACAGTGTCGTCTTATTGTAGGGATCCAAAACTTGCACTTTGGAGTCTGGAGTCTGCTCTCCTACTTTTTAAATAGTTACCTGAATAGGTGTGACTTCACCTCGATGGTGAAGTCTCAGGAATGAGAGTCAGGAATAACTTAACTACGTCATCAGATGCTTTTTTTAATACCTTCGCTATATAATAATAAATTGGTGATAGGTGCGAGCTGTTACTCTTAATTTATATTCCACGAGTAAGGAATACATTTGAATACTGTACAACATTATTTAACAAATGTACCTACTTAATATATGTTGCAGGTATATGATATGAACAGAGATTAGGTCAAATCCCTATCACAATCCTCAAAATTCTTCGTGGTTTGATTTAATCATGATCAAAATAAGAACACGAATTTATCATTTCCTTAAAAATATAATAGTTTGTAAATTAAAAATCACGTCTGAAAAAAATAATTGAAAATCCTTAAAAATACCATTTTGCAAACAAACTAACGTAAAATTCCTTCCCTAGATTTGTTTAAATTAATTGAATACTCCATGATTTGATTGAATCACTTAATGATATGCTCAAATAACTTAGAAATTTGATCTAATCACTTAAAAATTTGCTCAAATCACTCAAAAATTTGACTAAAACTTTGTTTTTATCATGCAGTGCATAAATATACAGTGTGATGCCTGAGCGGATGTCTCGTGACCCGATCGGTCTAGGTCTCAATGAATATGCATCAATATCTTCATTACGTTCACAATACAATACATCTTCTATTCTATTATACATTCAATTGTTTTACGAAATAATATTGTAAATGATGGTCTGAATTTACGTTTAAAACAACCACGAAAATTTTAAACTGTACGTCTTTTTTTTTAAAGAATATAAGTTACCAAAATTACTAATATTTCTCAGAATTATGTATTAAAAGGTAAAATATATACGTTAAAATTAAATAAACTCAGCAGGTTAAATGACCAAGATTTGAAGGATGTACCAATTAAATGTTATTGTGATTGGCACGAGCTCTTAAGGGATTTTGTCATTAGTTGATCAATTCTTTTATGAGTTTCAAAATTTGTTAAACTGTACATTGCACAGCTTTTCTTTTTTTTTATTTATAAGTAGGTATATGTACATCTTATGCACTAATACATAGTCCCACAAAACCGAACAGACGGTTTGACTGTGGGATTTGGAAAAACATTAAGGTATATCAATTACAATATTTCTGGTTTCAATTATTTACATTACATTAGGTGTTTTCTTAATTTAATTTTAAGCAGGTTTTTCCTCTTTCTGTCCTTATTTATAGAGGTAAACTAATTAAAATGTAATGATTTTATTTATTCAACGTCCTATCCTATACATATTATTAGGTCTTTACCTATGAAATTGCCTAAATTACAGATTCATTAGTTCGCTATTCCTATAATCTGAAATTTTCTTACAGACTCATGAGTTCGTTCCTGTAATTTAATAGCATCCTGTAATTTAGCAGCCATTATTTATATTTTGTTTGAAATTTGATTTCAAGATTTTACAACTCTGCATTAAATTTTGTTTTTATTGACCGCTTGATAAATTAAATTAGATTTTCAAAAACAGTACTTCCTAAATGCTATCCATTTTGATGATAAATTTCGTATTACTACTTTACAGCTGTCACTTTTCAAAAATGTAATAAAAGTGTTTGTTAGCTTAATGTTGTCTCATTCATACACAAAATAATCATAAAATTTGGATTAGTCATTTCTAAAAAAAATGCTAAAATATTAGTACTGAATATTAGTACTCCAATTTCTTCAAAAAAACGGCGATTTCATAAGTATGTAACGACCTATTATTAACCTTAGGTTCTACAAATTTGCCCGCAGTCATTGCTCGTGTGTTGTATTTTTATTCAAGATATTTGCCAGTATCTATAACGCTAACTGCACAAACACAATAACATTAACAATAAAATAAGTACTGCCATAATATTTTGTGTGTTATGCTATATAGATCAATGAAACGGGCAGCACACAAACAATATTGTTGTTTTTTTCACTTGGTTGGCAAACAAGCACACGACCCATCCGATGTAAAGTGACGGTGGCGGAGCTACTTCCCCAGTCGAACTGCTAAATTGAACAGAAATACCGTCGTGTCCTACCTCCTAATAGTACACATCTATGCATTTTAATGTCCATATTATTGCGTGTGTAAGTACATTTTTCAAGTCTATGCCATTGATACCGTACGAGGTGTGACGAAGAGAAGTGCGTCGCACCACTTTCAAACGTATAAAGTCTAGACATATAAAACTGATTTAAAACAAATAAATTGCGCAACCATATTAACATCATTAACTGATAAGGGAAAGCGTATTACTTAATTGTCGGAGGCTCGGAGGGCTCCACGAGAGGAATGCTAATCGGCTGCGCAAGCGCAAATGATCGTTATCGCAATGCTAATTGTGCTAAACACCTGTCGGTGAATCAACTGGAAAGTGTCAATTTGAATATTTTTACCTTTATCGAATGATCTTGGATGATTTGGAGATTGGGTGAAAAGTTACGTCATCATGGATTACCTAGTATGGCTATGTCCGCGTGGGATAAGGATAGCTAGGGGGAGTATATGAAGGTAGGGTAGACTAGGGTATTGTACCCATCGCAGCTACTTAGGAATTAGGCTGTACTCCATCCTACAGAAATCATGCAGCCCATGACAATGACAATGGACTAGTCCTCTATTACATGCATAACATAAAAGTTGGTGAAATGTGGGTGTTAATACACCTCTGCCTACCCCTTCGGGGATTTACTGGCGTGAATACCTATGTATGTAAGTCAATTTGAAGACCACAAATTCTCTCTACATCCGAGTGGCAACTAGGTAACATCCAAAGCTTGTATTTTGGAATGCGATCACTATTGTTAAATATTTGGACTGATTTACTTTTGAACATTGGTTGTCACTTGTAACCTTTCATCTTTTAACAGTCAATACATCTAACGAATAGGTAATAGAAGCCATTCTATTTTCAAGAATATTGCTTGTTAATAATAATAATAATAATAAAATATTTATTTCAGACCATAGTCCATAATTAATAAAGAAATAAAGAAATACACACACTGAACAAACACATTAAGACACGTGTGCTCGGATCAAGGCTTTCACTATAGCCGAGTCCTGCTTATCTGCAATGACCTTCAGGATACCGTTAGTGCTACCCCGTATTCTACTTAAGCTGGAAGCGAGTCTTTTTCGCATGATGGCATGAAAGCCGTCGACTCCAGCATCGGCAAACATGCCAGATGCACTACAGAAGCGGGGTAGCCCCAACAACATCCTGAACCCATTATTATATTGTTAATGAGAATTGTTCTTTTTATTTATGCTTTTTCTTGCACTTTGCTTCACCGTGACCTTTAGGAATAAATTGTGTCTGTATAATTACGATTGAAATGAAGCAGACTATGACAGATTATATCGCGATTTACTTTAATTAATTTTAATTTTAGAAACTTCATCCCACACTCAAGATGTGGAATGACCTTCCTGCTGCGGTTTTCCCAAGCACCTACAATATCGGGTTCTTCAAGAGGGGCATCAGAAGGTTTCTTCATGGTCGGCAGCGCGAGTGTAACACCCCTCGTGTTGCATACGTCCATTGGCCACGGTAACCACTTCCCATCAGCTGAGCCGTTTGCTTGTCTGCCAACTTAGTGGTATAAATAAAACCCATTGAATGCTTTTAAGCAGTCATGGTTACAGGTATAGATACCGGCGAAAACTTCTCATTACAAATATTTAATTGTTTGTACAATGATATTTTGAAAAATAAACAGGATTGGATGCCGAAGTTGGTTGATCGGTGAAAGAGACTTCCAATAAGCAGATCTACCATAAAGTTGGCAGGTAGAAATGACAAGGTTGTTAAGACGGTAACTGCCATCTTTTTTCATTGCTGATTTCTCTTATCTTGTTACAACAATACCCTTTAACCTTTTCAAAAAATACCCTTTGTATAAATAAATTGCATTTGGAATTCTTGTTAAATATATTGATAAAAAAAAATATGTGAACTGCGCCTAATAGTTGTATTGAATAGGCTCTTATCTCTATCTTCACAACACTTTAAAAAAAAAGCAGTTAAGAAACAAAAGACTAACTCAAAATGCGTCAGTCCTGATTTTATTCTCAGGTGGGCTATGCTAGCGGTGGCAAGATAGAGACACCGTGGATCCCACACCAGACGAGGACATCTCGAAAGCAGAGATGGTCCTGGATCAACCGGGACCGAGATGTCTCTGGCTTTTTTTTACATGCGCAAAATCCCCACGGATACCTCCCCACCGGAGCCGGTGGAAGAGGTTATATCGGACTCGAACCGACTAAAACGCACGCCACCTGTGGGTCGTTTTGGGTGCCGAAGGTGAGGTTGACAGGCATATCCCAGACCAGACCCATCTCTTACGATCTGGCCCTCTTCTCGCGATGTCTCTGGCAATCTCATCTCTGAAACTGAAGACTCAAAGACAACGTGCGTTTTAGTCGGTTCGAGCCTTATATAACCACTCCGGCCATGTCGACCGGGGTGTAAGAGATATATTTCTGGCTATCTCACCTCCGGCAACTCTAGACCCTAAGACGGCGGCACCAGCGAGGGGGTGGGGTGATATCCGTGAAGCTTTCCGTATTATAAAAAGTCATAATCTTAGGAACCGCGGTAGTGTAGTGGTATGGGTAATGGACTGCCGAGACGAGGTCTTGGGTTCGATCCCAGGTTTTACCATGGCACACACCAATGGCTTTTCGAAGTTACGTGTGTATTTATCGCAGGTTTATAAGTGCCCGGTTAATGGCAATAGGCTTCGCTACCTATTAGGTACACTGAGACCTTAACATAAACTGGCGAAATGTGGGTGCTAGTACCTCTGCCTACCCCTTCGGGATTTTGGTGGAGGTAGGACACGGCGGTATATCCGCCCGATTGAGCAGTCCGACTGGGGAAGTACCTCCGCCCTACAGAATACCGCGGTTATAATAACTTCGTGTTGTGTTCCCAGCGGTGAGTAGGGTAGCCAGAGCTCACTGGAGAATTTGTGCCGTCAGTGGGAAGACTAAAGGCTTGTCCTGATTTGTCTTCTACTGACGGCACAGAAACTCTGTACTTACAGGGTTGGCAGCGCGACTGTGACTCCTCTGGTGTTACAGACGTCCATAGGCCACGGTAACTACTTTCCATCAGGTGGGCCGTGTGCTTGTCTGCCAACTAAGTGGTATAAAAAAAAATAAAAAATAAAATAGATATAGGTGTGAGTTTATGTTATAATCTTATTACGCTTTAACCAAAATATGGTGTATACTACTATTAGTCATTTTAGTGCAGCCGAGGCGTGGGAAATACCAGTATTCGCCGATTCCCGTCGACGGACCGACGTTTCTAGCAATTTGCACAATACGAGATCACAATAAACGGATTCTTAGAAATCTGTATTCACCCTGATTCGTCTTAACGAGATGTGTAATGCAAAATTGGAGATGGCGGCAGTTTGTTCGAATCAAGTCAAAATGCAATTCTGACAACTCGATGATCTCTATGTCGTAGCGTTAGAGTGTTTCTTTGCTACGTCAGTGGGCGTGGGTTCTATTATCCACCGTGTTTTAACACTACATCTGTCGAATTAAATTATTCTAAATAGAAGTAATTCATTTGAATGTGCTATTTTTGAATACAACATCGTTCTTTTAGCCTTTTCTAATCGCTTTCTAGTCTAACTAAAATGCGGCTGAACTTCGAGATTTTCCGTGAAGCGACTGCCATCTAACCTCCACGTTTTTTTAGATACTTACAATTATCTAGTTGTATTCAAAATAGCTGTCTGTAGGTTACAAAAAACTTTTATTCTAAATATCCTATTCATCAAAATCTGCTGCTATAGGCGCCGTTATGGTAATAGCGCCTATAACAGCAGATTTTAAGGGGTAGGCATCAATTCTCAGCGATTTTATTCTCGTACTGTTTGTAGTTAAGTACATTCACCATTCTTAGTTACATATCACATTAGCTTTCATAAAACACTAAAAATATACTTATGTCAATTTATATCTTGATTTATTTCATAGTTTGTAAATTACTTAATGTTCGGCAACTTTTGATAGCGACTGTACCTTCTAGGTGTGAGGTATAGTGTCTTGTGACAGTATTAAAACAATGATCTACGGCATAAATGATAAATGTACACGTGTATAAGACTAGTTCTCACGGTAGCTGTTTACCGGAATGTGTGAGATGATCTGCAGCAGGGTTGCCACCATTTCTCTATTGTGCAGGTGCTCAGATCTAGTTGCACTAAACAATGTCTTATTCGGTACCTAACCGTACTGGTATGTCCCAGTTCTTGATGATGCGTTTAAGTTCTTATTTAAGAGACGAAGAGAAAATTATATCGGAGATTGTAGACCTAATTTTCTAATAAATTAATTTTTAATTTTCTAAAATTTTTATCAATTTGATTAATAAAATCTGATAAATTTATTTGATATAAATTGAACCAGGTCCTATTCGGTACCGAACCGTACTTGATGGTGCGTTTAAGTTCATAATTAAGAGACGAAGAGAAAATTAGATCGAAGATTGTAGACCTAATTTTCTAACAAATAAATTAATATAATAATTATAATAAAATTGAAGCAAAAAAAAATGATTTTGGCGCTCTTTTTTTGAAGGGAGCTCAAAATAGTGCTATTATATCTTTTTGACATCAAACAAATTTATTATTAGTAGAATCTAGTGTCAGTTTCAGTACATTTAGTATTGTAATTGTAGTGGGTAGCCCTAGGTTTATGCAGAATCAACAAGCGGCCATCGTAAAGGGAACACCTGAGCTACGAGTGAGTAAACATCCTCCGTACGGTGAATCTCAATAGATATGGCAAATCACACTAAAGAGGAGAAAATATGCCTACTTGGACAGTTTCTAGGTGCAAAGTCAAAGTCTTTATTCGTTGAATATGGTACAAAATGGTGTTTAGGTACATAATGTTCAGATCTCACATTCTGCCGGTTCTGGCATACAAATTTTACATAGATATTTCATTATTTACCATTAAATATCAACACATGCAATAGGTACAATTTTAAAACTAAGATGTCAGTGTTTAATTAGATTGTATCAGTAAAAAATTTTTTTCTTTTGAAAGAACCCTGCAATTCCAGGTTTTTCAAAAGATTTGTAATAACCTTTCTTGTTGGCACATGCCGCAACGGATACCTATTGCGGTACCACACTAATGCAGCTCCCGCATTTCGATTATTGACAAAATACGCTTCTAATAAGTCAATTTTTTCACGATTAGAAGACATTTTAGCGAAAATCCTTAATTAATAACTCATACGCAGTTTCTCAGCTGAAACTAAGTATAACACACAGATTTTCGAATCAAATTCGAAATTTGAGGGTAAAAATTCTTTTTATTTACTTTACAGTCAATTCTACCCACTTCCTGGCCATAACAAAAAGTTAGACCATCATAGAAATTTGTTTCTGTTGCCGAAATGTATGGGAAACGTTTTTGGCGATTTTTGTCTTTCCTAGTACTGAAAGCTAAAATGGTCTCGTAGAGTTTTTTGATCCCCACATGAAATAGAATCGATTGGCATAAAAAAAAAATTTTTGGACTTTTTGCATTTTTTTTGCCAACTGTAAGTTTTTTACAAAATCTGTGAATGCAGTTCAAAATATGTCAAAAAGTTAGGGAAGGTCTTCTAAGAACGTTTTGCTGTAACTGCAACGGTTAAGGTACTTGCCCTTACTGCCCCGTTTCAAAAATACACCCTGTATACATAATTATTTACAGTGCATTTAGAAACCACTGAGGTTTGTAGTAAATGCAACGAGTTATTTTTCAATAAGAAACTAAATAGGTACCTACACTAATAAATACAACAATATTTTTTTATATAATGGAAATGGAGTTAATCGTTAATATTATCATCTAATTTATCGTATAGCATGTCATTTGAATTCTTTTTAAACATGTCAATACTAAATTTTTCCGCAAATTAGTGCAGTGCAGGTTTCGCAAATTAAATAAGTACTTACTTCATATCTCAGAAAACATAATTTACTAAAGTTGAACTGAATTCTAAGATTTGAGATCGACATGATCATTCACATTAGGTAATAGAGTAAAACTCACCGGGATATTTACCATGTTTATTATCTTTGCTGAGCAACCGATATTTCGGCGCTGTTACAAGTGCCATTTACACCGTGATCATGAAATGAAGGCTAAACTGATAGAGGTGTACTCAGTACGCCGTGATCATGGCACTTGTAACAGCGTCGTAATATCGGTTGCTCAACAAAGATAATAAAAATGAATTGTACAGTTTATTAAAAAATTCTCAAAGTCATAATACATTTATTATAATACAATATGTCAAAACTACTAATCAAATAACCCGCCCCTGATCGCTCCCGGTGCAAAAGTGCCCATAACACTTGCTGCGTTGCCACGTTGGATGGCAATGGACAGCCTTTGGACCAGGAACGACCCGGAACGAGTGTCACCGGTCGCCTCGATGAACCTCTGTCCGATTTCTTTAATAAGGCTTTTAGCTTCCTTGCCCCAACTCCCCAGAGTCTCCACCGCTATTGGCACGAACTGGTACAGCGGTTCCAAGTCGGCGTACTTAAGCTCAGGAAGAGCCTTGACCCGGCGTCTTCCGCAGCGGCCGACGCGGAGTGAACGGTGCGACTAAGGTGGCTGGCGGCTACCGTGCTGACACACGTTACGTCCCAAAGTAGACATTTGCCGTTCTTCCAGGGCACCAAAGTCAGTCCGTCTGGCCTCTTACCATCCGACCTGCTCAGACCCGGAGGCTCAAGCACACAGGGGACGTTTGCGGATACAAGGGCCCTGCGGACGATATCGTTTAGATAATAAAAATGGTAAATGTCCCGGTGAGTTTTACACTATTAATGAATTCTAAGATTTCATCATGATTTTGTATTTTGGTATTCCCAATTTAAAAATAATCACCCGGAACCGGGGAATCGAGACCGCGACTAGCGCTGTGATGATAATTGTGAATTAGTGACAAGTCTTCTTCATAATGTTATTTCGGGGGTTACTTGGCCACAGCTCAGCGGATCTCGGACTCGGAGGTGAATTCATCTCGAGGAGGGCCAGATCGAGAGATATGGCCCTGTGTCGTCCAGGGTGCGAGTGATATGCCTGTCATCCTCACCTTCGGCAGCCAACAACGAGCTGACAAAAATAGGTGAAGACCTTGCTTACGATCGGGGTAACATTTTTTCAGAATATATTATTAACAACCGGAATTATTAATATTCCTTCTAACCCCTTCAACTAAGCTCTTGTGCTATGATTGGGTTTACGTCGATAGTGTAATGACCAGGATTGGAGCCCGAGACCTCTCGACCGTAAGGCCGACTCTTTAACCACTAAGCTACTGACGCTTATACCATTGCGTTAGTCCAACCCTATCACCACAATAGCTCCATTATTTTCTAACGATGGCCTATCCCAACCACTATACTACTGAATATTTAAAGTGTGTTAATTAATAACTGCCCACCTCCATGGCGGGTGGGCAGGTCATATGATAAGGAGACAAAAAGATAAATTGACTAAGGATATAACAGAGTGGTGCCCAAGAGAAAACAAAAGAAGGAAAGGAAGACAACGTCGTAGATGGGAAGATGACATAAAAAAAATTGCAGGAAGCACGTGGACTAGAAAAGCACGTCATCGCATACTGTGGCAAGCTTTAGGGGAGGCCTATGCTGGGAAGCAAGACAATCTTAACGAAACCGGTGTCTCGAATAGATTAATTTAAACGAAAAGTTGTAGGTATAGCATGTAAGATTGTTGAATAAAGGCTATTATTATCACTATAATAATAATAATAACTTTATTGATGCCATATTTCTTATACAAACATATCTAAGATAGTTTCTTTCTTTCTTCAATGAAGTTAAAGTAAACACAAAAAAAAATTATAAACCCTGGCTCCCAAACTAGGTATTCCTGTGACTCAGGAGTCACAGGAATGAATTATTATAATTAAAAACTATACTCAACTAAACAAGTTATATTATACATGTGCTACGATTCATATTAATACCTACCTATAATTTAGTAGGTAAATGTATATTTCAAATGTGGTAAATCTGTAAACGGTTTATTTATTTCCAAGAATCTTCACAATATAAAATACCCAACTTGTGTACATGACAATGACTGCTCTGTTATTATTAAGTATTTCCACTTTTGGAGTCTGGATTTCACCCCCCTAAAACTCCCATATTCGGCTTATTTTGGCTTTACTGGAGTGACTGCCTCTGATTCCCCAATTCTGAGAGTAAAACTAGGGCCAAAACCTCGTTCGTCAGTCAATAAGTAAGATTGTTTTGGGCCCACAATATCTGCATTGGCCCCATATACCCGCCATGTTACCAGGACACCTCTATTTAACTGTAACTGAAAAATGTTAATGTCATTCCATCAATTAAGCTACCTGAGTCCAAGAGAAGTCTCACATGGCTCAATTAGTTAGTTGATATTCTCTTATACATCTTAAACTGTCTATATAAGGCACTGGTTAATAATAAAATAAGTTATAGATAATATTATCTCCATCTCCATTTAAAATATACCTAATGGCGTAATCTCAATCTCGAGATAAAACCCCGGCAGAAATTTCACTGAATATAAATTACAAAACAATTCATTACAATAATCTTCACGACATGATTAATAAACAAAGCGATCCACGCTAAAGAACAAAACAAACAAAAGAGCAATTAAATCTCATTTGACGCTGCGCGTGCGTCGTACAGAGCGGTAGTGTACAACAAACATAAACTTAAAGTCGAATCACTCAAAATTCAACCTTATTTCGTAAAGCGTAAGGTAATATAATATGAGAATTTGTGTTGGTAATCGTGTATAGATGCGCACGCAGGCCGCTAACAGCCAATGACCGGGCTTTCACTGTCGTCCATCTTGCGATGATTTTGATTTTAAAATTAGAACGCGTTTACGATAAAGGATTTATTTGTAACTAGCGAATACATGCTTAAATTTCAAATTTTCAATTTTTCCTTTTCATAAGATCCTTCTACAGATTATCAGAAAAGTCTAGCGGTTGATTGCGGTACCAGGTGTGGATGTCGGTAATCCCCAAATACACTCAATGTCCTTTTCCAAATTTTAGTCTATCCTTTGCATCACGATCGGTTTAGTGGTTTAGGCATTTAATTCTAGGTAACACATAGACAGATAGATTTAATAATATTAGTACCTATGGACGTATGCACTGCGTGATTCATGGTGAAATAGAATACTAACCGAGTATTGGAAGTAGAATTAGACACTGAAGTACGATCACTCCATACAGTCGGGAGGGGTCTTTGAATAGGTAATTATTGCATACCATGCCATGCCTTTACGTAATTCATCTAAGCTTACGTATTACTTTTTTTGCAGTTGCTTTTTCGTTCGTTTTTATTTTATATAAAGTACCCACTAACAATTCTACAGCTCTGAAAGAATCAGTCATAGGAATATGTGTATAAAACTATTAACACATATAATTCAACCAAGCAGTTATTCGCGACTAGTCTGTTACAGGATGAATACTACGGAGTACCACTACCAGTACCTACCAGTACTACAGAGCTACCTAGATTTGAATAGCATATTAATTGGTCGTGTGGTTCCCGGCAGAGTAGAATTTGGATCACCCCATCTCTTCCCATGCGGTGTCGTACAAGGCGAGTAAGGGATAGGGCTGTTTAACGTCGGACAGATAATTATATACAGTCCGGACTCAGCCTCGAATGTATGGCTCAAGACAACAATGGTTCCCGAAATGCGGCAATACCCCCTATTACGTGGGACCGAATACAATTATTGGTGAAATGTGGGTGTTAATTCACCTCTGCCTAACCCTCCGGGGATAAAGGCGTGATTATATGTCTGTATGTATGTATTAATTGGTTTAAAATTTAATTAAAAATGCAGCTATTTTTCCAGATACTGAGCTACTAACAATTTCTTTACTGAAACTGTGTGAATGAATCTTATGCAGCACCGCAGCTGCCATTGCGCCATTGAGGCTGTATTCTTCAATGGTATTCCAACATAAAAATTCGAAGAAGATACTCCAATTACATAATGAGTATAACTATATCTCATAAACTATCGCTTTCTATACAATAAAGTGCTATGCGCCGTGAAGCAAACTGTAATAAGTGGTAAATAATAAAAAATGAGCATTATTACGTTAGGTTTTCAATCTCGGGCTCGCCACCGTGACGGGCAGACGTGCCGACTTATGCGATATAGTATGAGTAATACACGCTATTAGGAATACTATTAGAAATATAAGAATATCTCTGCGTATGAAACTATGAATGAGCTATTACATCTGCATAATTCAGTATTATTGGTCCAAAAAATAGGGTAGGATACTTTTTCACACACGAATACCGTTGGCCAATGGGGTTTATATTGGATTGGAACCGATTATACCCGTAAACTATCGAGGGTCTCTAATATCAGTGTGTAAGGTGGACCAAATAAGGCTTTTTTCTGACACCAGAGGGGGCTTTACCGCACGCGTTATGCAATAGTGCGTGCGGTATTATCGACCGATAATAACGCACCGGTGTGATTGAGATTTCAAGATCTCTATGAACCCTACATACATACATATAATCACGCCTTTATCCCCGGAAGGTTAGGCAGAGGTGAATTAACACCCACATTTCACCAACCATTGAATTCGATCCCACGTATTAAGGGGTGAGCCGGGTACTCAAGCTGTGCATTTGAGGCTGAGTCTGGACTGTATATATTTGTCTGATGTTAAACAGCCCTATCCTTTAGTCGACTTGTACGACACCGCATGGGAAATGATAGGGTGGTCCTAATTCTACTCCGCCGGGAACCACACAGCCATGAAACCTCTATCGTAGTCCCCATTTGTGGTAAGGCATTAGTGTGTTGAGTCCAACTCTCATAATCTTTTTCTTTTTTAGGTTAATCTTATCGAACTAAGTCTCCGTCTAAATCCATTTTATTGAAAAAAGCCTGCTTCAGAACCTAAAATACATTTTATAAGATCTAATGTAAGTAAATAAAACAGCATCATCATCTTATCGTTACTCCCGGACGCATCCGAAACTTTTACATCGGAGTACGGGGTCCGTTTATATCAGTGTAACTGCAGATTTGGCTGAACTTCGATATTTTCCGTGAAGCGTCTGCCATCTGACCTTTACAACCCAAAGGCGATGTCGAAGTATTGCAGTTAGACAAGTTGTCGGACTTTATAAATAACTAGCACCGCGCCGCGGTTTCACCCGCGTAAATCCTGATCCCATGGGAGAATCGGGATAAAAAGTAGTCCATGTTACTCACGAAGAATGTAGCTTTCTAATGAAAAAAGAATTATTAAAATCGGTCCAGTACTTTTTGAGTTTATTCGTTACATACAAAAATACAAATCTTTCCTCTTTATAATATTAGTATAGATATATATAGTATAGATAAATAACAAATACCTAAATATTCTACAACATTCTACACGACGCTATCTAGACCCATGGTAAGCATAGCTTAACTAGCTTGTGTTATGGGATCTAGAATGCGGATAAACATACTTAGATATTTTTTTTTTTTAAAAACATACATATTATACATAGAAACACCCAGACCAGTGCAAATATACATATTCGTGCATACAAATATTTACACTGAATAGGAATCGAACCCGCACCTCCTGCATAGCAGTTCTACCTCTACGCCACAGAGGTAGTCAATACTTTTACGGTTTCCAACTACACGTACCGACTATCAGTGACGTTCGTATGACAATCCCAAGTAAATAAATATTTTTTTTATACCACTTAGGTGACAGACAAGCACACGGCCCACCTGATGGAAAGTGGTTACCGTGGCCTATGGACGTTTCTAACACCAGAGGAGTTACAGTCGCGCTGCCAACCCTGTATACAGCCCACACTCAGCCTCAAATGAACAGCTTGAGTCAACAATAGTGCCCGGCTCACCCCGTATTACGTGGGAGCGAATTCAACGAAATAGAATTAATTACAGTAAAGGAATATTACAGATACGATATAAACAAAGTCAAATACCTACTTTAACTGTTTGTTCTCGATTTTATTTATCTATGTTATCTGAGTCGGTAATTCGTAAATAATTCCTAGATCTCGCATTAGCGATAGTGCATGCGTCTGCTGAAAGTATTTCATTTCTTATCTGATACCGTGGACTTTGTTGGAACTTGGAACAAAATATCGGCGAGCATTGGTGACGAATGCAGAGATTGAAATGAAAAATAATTCACGGTACTTTTAAATTTTATAGAACACATGCCTATAGTTTAATGGCCATACCTCGAGTTCCACTTAACCGATTGCGATGAAACATTACGTAAGATTTTAAGTCTGACCAAGACCTTTCAAACAAAGAAACCGCATCGAAATTCGTTCAGTAGTTTTTGAGTTCGTCGCGAAAGAACAGACAAGTATCGTTAATATAACATAACCCAAGTATTGCGGCGATAAGGCCCATCATGGGGGAGTGGCTATAGAGGCCAGGCGGCAGTCTCTCGTACTGTCTGACGCAGATGATCACCGAGCACAGATGCTTCGGGCAATATCTGCGTCGGATGTAGAAAGAGCCAACGTCCGAGTGCCATCATTGCGACGTGAGCGAGTACTTGGGGCTGCACTCATCGAGTGTCCAGCGTGGTACATGCAGAGACGGGAACTGGCGGAGGCCCTAGGAGTGAGAGTTCTCTCGCTAGCCACTTTGCTCGCGGCGATGGTTCGCTGCGCGGATGTGTGGGCGGCCGTCGCCTCCTTCTGCAAGCAAGTTTTACTCATGAAGGAGGAGGTAGCCCCCCATGAGTGCAGGCCTGGAAGTGACGGGTGGAGCCGCCTGTCACCCTGGCAGTAGCAGGCTGTGGTGCATTTTTCGCACGTAAAAAATCCCATTGCTTTTTCAATATCTCTAAAGTTATGAAGAGATCTAATATCAATTATTTATTTGAAACTAAACTGCTTTGCGTTATCATGTTTAACTCTACGAATGCATTTCCACGAGACGATTGCTGATAAAGATCTTCAGGCCCAAACTATCCGCATTGGATTACGCACCGTTTCGCAGTTAGTATGAAACGGCTCAGCCGACCTCAATTGAATTAGGAATAGGCTCGGAAGACGAATGCTGGATGGTTATATACTTTATAAAAAAAACACTTTGATAAAAAAAGACCAAACAAACAAAACTAAGGCGAAAATGTGGGTAGGTACTATCTTTTTTACAGTTTCCGTATGATACGGCCCGTTGCATCAGGAACAAAAGTGAGGATTGACTTTTTAGTGTAACTAAATAAGTAGAGCTCACTAGAGAGTTTTCGGGCTGTCAGTGGGAAGAGTAAAGACTTGTCCTGCTTTGTTTTTTACACTGACGGCACAGAAACTCTCTGTGCTTACAGTGTTGGCGGCGCGAGTGTGACTCCCTTGGTTTTGCACACGTCCATAGACCACGGTTACCACTTTCCATCAGGTGGGCCGTGTGCTTGTCTACCACCTAAGTGGTATAAAAAAAAGTTAGATTGAAAATCCCACGCCAACTGAGTTGTGAAAAGCATGAGTCTTTTCACAACTCAGGTTGAGTGGGATCATGTACTTACTGTTGTAGCCATCTGGTTGACGTCCACTTCGATTCGCATCGCAAACAGAAGTCAATTTATGACTCGCTGCCAGAACTCACTTAGTTTCTTAACAGTGTGGTGACGGAGAAAGAATACAAGTATCACCACCCCATCTCATCCGAAGGGTGTCGTAAGACGATGATATCACTACCAGAGAAGGAAAACTTGAAATAAAACCCTGTACCAACCCGTTTGCCCAGCGTGGAAACAGAAGGCCAAAGCCTCCCAACATTGGGAGAGGCCTAGTCCAGCAGTGGACTGCGATGGGCTAGTTGTTTGTTCAATGTAAACAACTGTTGGTGGACCAATAAGTAAATAAAAATAAAATAAAAAAGAATCACTGGATGATGTAGAAATGTACTTACTTTATAAGATAGGTAAGCATACGTTGATGGAGTAAACAAGTCGGTATTTATGTATAGGTATACAGAGAGCAAGGGTCGAGGTGGAACCGAAGGAGACCTTTGAATTTGCAAATGAAAACAGTCGTAACTCGTCCGTTCAATTGTAATCGTTGAATATTAAGTGACTCTTGCTGGTTTTGATTATTCGATTAAAACAATATTACGATTAAATGATATACTGTAGCGGGGACATGGAATAGTCGGCAGCACGAGTGTAATACCCTTGAAGAGGACCAGGTCGAGAGAGATGGCCCTGGGTCGGCCGGGGTGTGAGGGATATGCCTGTTAACCTCACCTTAGGCAACCAAAAACGACCCACAAGGGTCGTGTATTTTAGTCGGTACATATCCTCTCCCACCAGCTCCGATGGTGAGGGAATCCGTGGGGATTTTTCCCACGTAAAAAAATAAATAAGTGTAACGCCCTTGGTGTTGCTACATCCATAGGCCACGGTAACCACTTTCCATCAGTTAGGCCGCATGCTTGCCTGCCACCTAAGTAGGTAAAAATAAAGTCAATAAAGCGCGAGTTGGAATCGCAAATTGTATCCAGGGACGAACTAAAGCTATATAAACTGCAATATATTTTCATTGCGTTGTCTTAGAAGTTTAATTTTTGCACAGTTTCAAGACGTTACAGACCTGAATATGCGGTACGAATTGCGACTTGATACCTCCACGGATTTCTGAGAAATAGGTCTTGACAGACAGACAGACAAACAACGAAGTGATCCTAAAAGGATTCCGATTTTTTCCTCTTGAGGTACGGAACTCTAAAAAGGACAAAACATCTAAAGCCCAGGCTGGCCTTTTGCCGTTAAGTGGGCACTTTGTCATGTTGTTTTTGTTTGTTATTCAATCACGCTCTAACTGTTGAACGCTACGCATAAAATTTGGTCCAAAGATAATTTATGTAGTCTGAAAAAATACATAGGCTTTTTATTACGGGAACAGTTTACTATGGATAGCAGGAACGGGATCAAGAGTACGCGCGAGCGGAGCAGCGGGCAACTGAGTGCCACTCACTGATTAACCACGAAATCTCAGAAACCAGAAGTGAAAAAGCATATGATGAGGTCGTCAAGCTGAGTGTCACCATTGTCACACGGTATATGTAAGTAATGGTGACCCTCTTTTCTGGGATTTTGCCCTCAGCTTACCATCAGGCAAGGCGAAGTCTAATTGACGTGTCCTATAAAAAAAAAAAACTATGACTCCTATAAACTTGAAATTTGATAAGTAGATTCCTTATGGGATGTAGACATTGAGAGAATGGATTTTAAGCAACTCCACCTCTAAGGGCGTAATACGGGTCCACGTGCACGGAATCGCATGCGGCCGCTATTTATTAATAAATCACGTCTAATTAGGAGCAAGCAAGACATTAATAATATAGTTATTGTAGTGAAGTAATAGTGTGTAGTGTGTGGCATGTGTGATGCGTGTATTGCGTGCTGCGCCCGCGCATCCTGATTGTTTAGCGCGCCATATCGCCAACAGTGCGCTTCGGTAGTGTTGCCGCGTAAGAATAATACCAGAACTTAGTGGATAACTTAGAACTATGGTCATCATCCGAGTGCCTATCTCGATTCTCGGTTACTTGGGAGACCGTGGTCCGCTAAATGAAAAGCTATGCCTGAGCCTCGTTTGTCGATCAACAGGCTTCTTTTGATATTTCAAGCGTCCAAGCATCCAAGAAAGAAAGAAAGAAGGAAGGAAGGAATGCCATAAATATTTTTTCTTTCTCTACGAAACTTTTCCAAAAAAAGTAGGGTCGACTTCAGTGTAACTGGGTACGAAATGACTGATACATCTATACTAATATTATAAAGCTGCAGAGTTTGTTTGTTTGTTTGAACGCGCTAATCTCTGGAACTACTGGTCCGATTTGAATGATTCTTTCAGTGTTGGGTAGTCCATTTATCGAGGAAGGTTTTAGGTTATATATCATTACGCTACTACTTAAGGGAGCGGAGCATTGATAATAAATGTTAACAAATCCGGCAATTTTTCATACATATTTTGAAGACTAAAACATACGGGCTCAAAGGGATATGAAGATTCAAAATATACCCCGGGCGAAGCTAGGGTGGGTCAGCTAGTATTATATACAATCCACTGCCATATGATTGGACATTTTAGGGCTCCAATTACCTGTTAAGAAAGACACATACGTTTGTATGGCAACAGGGACTTGCTTAATTTGCTCCCCGAGACACGTGTCTAAGCGTTAAGCGTTCTTTTCTCTTAAGGATTTTACCAGAAGTGTCAGCTATCTGAAACTGAGAGGTAAGCCTGCGTAAAAGCCTCTGCTTGATTTATCAATCAGATGGTGTTCTGACTTTCAGGTGAAATTTATCTTGAATTGAAATAAAAACACTTTTAACGAATCCTATAGTGAGTTATTTGTAATTTACACTTAGCCCGACGTTCTTAGCATGAGTTACTGCTCAGGAACGGTTATCGCGTAAAGTTCTGACAGTATATTGATCTTTATAAGGGCTGTAAGAATTATATTTGGGAGACACGATTCTTGCAGGCCTTTAAAATCATTTTCAGGACTATTTGAACGACTATGAATAATTTTATGAAGCCAGGTTTAGAGCGTAATCAGTGGCAACACAATGGAATAGGTAAACTTAAATAGTATCAAAATAAAGAATGGATATTTACCATGTTTCATTGTTTTGAGTTTCCGATATTTCGGCGCTGTTTTGTATTATATTTTGATACTGATGTGAGTGACCATGATAATTTAAATACCTAAACTTAAATACTTACATACATACATATAATCACGCCTTTATCCCCGGAGGGTCAGGCAGAGGTGAATTATCACCCACATTTCACCAATAATTGTATTCGGTCCCATGTAATAGGGGGTGAGCCTATTGCCGTATTTCGGGCATTATTGTTGACTCGAGCCATGCATCTGAGGCTGAGTCTGGGCTGTATATATCTGTCCGATGTTAAACAGCCCTATCCCTTAGTCGACTTGTACGACACCACATGGGAAGAGATGGGGTGGTCCAAATTCTACTCTGCCGGGAACCACTTAAATAGTGTATAAATAATAAACAAGTCTGGCAACCCGTTATACAAATCATTAGAATCGACATCGCGGGCGCAGCCTCGCTGGTCGTTACGAAAACGACATGGTTTTTTCACGACATTTCGTGTTCCAACTATCGTTTCCACATCACTCGCGCTCCAATGACTATGATTTACTATCTTCAATAACTACTCGTGTGTTAGATCATTTGTTTCAACTGAAAAAGTATACAATCAGGTTTTATTGTAGGTACTACTACTCAATACGTATCAATCAATCAATTAGCACACCGCAGTCCACTGCTGGACATAGGGCTCTCCCAATGTGCGCCATTTTCTCCGATCCTCCACCTTCCGCATCCAGTCTGTCCCAGCCACCTTTACCAGGTCATCCGTCCATCTGGCTAGGAGGCGTCCTACCTTTCGTTTACCTTCTCGCGGTCTCTAGGACTCGTTTGCTCCAACGGCCATCGGTCTTTCTACAAACGTGGCCAGCCCACTGGCACTTCAACTTGCTATACATGGTAGTTAATAAGTACCTATACTAATATACCTTACAGCGACGACGCGACGTGGTGCTAAATTGATATAACTGAGGACGTATATCTTGGATCTGAAATATGCTCTATTTTTTTTTCGTTTTTATTTTATTTTTTATACCACTTAGGTGGCAAACAAGCACACGGCCCACCCGATGGAAAGTGGTTACCGTGGCCTATGGACGTGTGTAACACCAGAGAAGCCACACTCGCGCTGCCGACCCTGTAAGCACAGAGTCTCTGTGCCGTCAGTGTAGAGGACAATCTATACTGGCAATACACGTTTCTTGGGTGTCCTTAGAGGATAGCACGTGGTGCTGCAGCGGTGGACGAGTTTATATCTCAGGATTAGGGCTCAGATGTTATCTGTAAGTCCTAGTAGCCTTAGAGTGGTTTAGGGGGCAACTCGGACCTAAAATATGACACGATCCATGGCCGAGTTTACTACTTTAAAAATTTGATATAATCTTTTCGATCGAATTTTATTTTACAGAGCCCGACATTATTCCTTCATTGTTTCCTTCAAAATTTTTGAAATGATCAATCAATCATTCAATAAGCCCATCGCAGTCCGCTGCTGGACTAGGCCTCTCCCAGTGTTGGGAGGTTTTGGATTACTGTTTCCACGCTGGCCAGACGCATTGGTACAGGGTTTTATTTCATTTGAAGTAGTCAATTCAGGTAATATTTAGAGGCATGGCTTAAAAATAACAAATAAAAGATAAAAGAGCCCTTTTCGCCCAATTCTGTCTAACTGGGAAGCGCTTTTCAGTCTAAATGGAAAGCGGCTGAACTTCTATATTTATCAAGTAGGTACAGCATCACATGGCTTGAGTTAACAAAATAGTACCCGGAATACAACAATAGGCTCCCTCCCTATTACGTGGGTCCCAATTCAATAATTGAAATGTGGGTGTTAATTTACCTCCGTCTAATACTCCGGGGATAAAGTCGTGATTATATGTATGTATATATGTTATTCAGCATTATAGAACTATCGTCTCTCAACTTTGAGAGAAAAGCCTTAACCAGAATTTCGTAACTACTACAAACAGTAGGTGCTTTATCTTACAGGTGTAGTTGGCTGGGTCCTGAAGAAAGGGCCCCATTCACCCACTTTAAGCCCATGGTTATATAGCTACTAATATATAACTCCATCTTGCAAATAATCGTATTAACTCCATTTTATGACGCGAAGGGGTCACCTGTCTCGATCCCGCGCATTTGAATACAATGCCTGCGCGCGCGCCGATCCACGATACGCTATGATACGACTTATGTATTGTGGGTTTATTATGCTTTTGTGTGTTGAATGTTTGTGTATACGCTCGTGTGTGGTATAATTATTGTATACTGGCTGTTGCCCGCTGCTCCGCCCGATGGATGTCGGTTATCGTGACAAAACATAGCCTATGTCCTTTCTCAATGACTAATTCACCTCTATACCAAATTTCATCAATATCGGTTCTGTTAAGCCACTGAAGCGTGAATGCGTAACATACAGACAGAAAAAGTTATTTTAATAATGTTTATGGGAATTAACGCGATCATGGTATAGGTAGCATTGTATGGTAGGATCGCGTTAATTCCCATAAACATAATTTTGTATCATGGAACGCGAAAGTTTAAAAGTTCGGCCGGGGTGCGAGGGATATGCCTGTCAACCTCACCTTCGGCAACCAAAGCGACCCACAGGCGGCGTGCGTTTTAGTCGGTTCGAGTCCGACATAACCTCCTCCACCGGCTCCGGTGGGGAGGTATCCGTGGGGATTTTGCGCACGTAAAAAAAAAAGTTTAAAAGTTAGTTTAGACAAAGTTACTTTCACATTTGTAGTATTAGTATGGTATGTAAAGGTACAGAGTAATTTCTAAGGGATTACCTACACTTCTATACCCTCAATCATCACTCTTGCGTAAGTCTCGAACGGAGTCGGGTCGGCTTGGAGACTTTCCGTTTAATTATGAATACGTGACTTGGTATTTTTGGCTATATTGGGAGCGACATAACGGATCCACCAAGATCTTCCTGCCTGCAGATTGAGGTCCGGTTTCCACCAAAGTGGAGAGAAGAGGAGACGGGAAGAAATTTGTTTTGAATAACCAATCAGAAGTCGATATTTTCACTTTTCCTCTTCGCTAAGCTTCGTTGGAAACGGATTACGCGAAGAGGAGAAGAGATATTGATATTTCCACTTCTCCTCTCCGATCAGCTACAGCGTGTAAGGATCAAGTGGAGACTAGCGGACAAGTGGCGTAGCAGATCGGAGAAGTTTGTTCCTGCCAAAATTATTTTTGTTTCTTCAACTTCTAATTCCTTTACTTCAAACAAATAAAAATATAACTTCTGTAATTATATGACGTCTTCCTTTTGTAGACAGCACGTGAGTGATTTCGAGCTCACACAGCTCTTATCTCGGCTCTCCGCCACGCATCTTCTCTCCGCTTAGGTGAAAATTACCTGCTAGTTTCGCAGCACTTCTCGTCTCCTCTCCTCTCTGCTTTGGTGGAAACCGGGCCATACGGACGAATCTAGCGCACAGGTCTTCTTCTCGGGTTGCGGATTCAAATGGCCATTGCTGCATTAAAATATAAACAAATTAAATCATAGAAAGGAGGAATAGCAAAGGGGTCTACGGATTCCGAAATACAAGTTTTAGCTAGGTACCACGACACGTGTATTGCCTCCAAGCAGCTCTCTACAGGGCCGCTGTCGCCGTGGCTGGTATTTGCCGCAGACGGCGGTGGCTCCCCTGGGAGGAAGAAAAGCGATGCCGTCTCCGTTGCCCAGGGTGTACCAAGTAATGTTCCGGACTACACACCTCTGTATCCAGGTATTTTTAAATATTGCCGTCAAGGAGACGCTTTTCTAAATTCCATTATGCCATTATCTTATTAAATTAATGACGTTCGTGCGGTCTTAGTTCATATCTTGTTATTAAATATTTCTACTAATCTATCTGAATCTTGAGCCAAACGCATAATCTCGCCACAGATAAGTAAATCGAAGAGGAATCATAATTAGGTACATTTTGTTATCAAAACTCAAGCAAATGATTGTATTTCGAATAAAGAAATGTTTGTAAGTGGATCAAAAAAAAATATTTTTTCTTGCCCGAGACTTCTTGGTCTATTTGCTAAACTATTGTAGTGTTTAATATTTTTAGTTGTGACGTTTTATAAGTACCGTTTTAAGGGTCTATTCAGAAAAAAGTATTGTTGACTTTGACAAGCTTATCTGATGCTTACCTGCAAAGAACACCTGCTGTTTAAAGGACAAAGTTCTGATGCAGAGTCTCCTCTTCCAGCAAATTGTTAGCTATTGCTGGACATAAGCCTGCGACGGAGTACCAAATCCTCCGGTCTACCTCACCTACCTTTTATTGGTCGTCCGTTTTTCTGGCTGAGAGGAATCCCATCAGTCATCGCGTAGACTTGTCTACAAGTAGGTATTAGTTGTTTTCTTATAGAAGATACTAGTAATAGAATTACTAGTATTCTCATTAACCCCTTAGGAGTGGGTTCACGTCAGCAGAAAATACCAGAATTCGAACCCGGTACCCTTCTATCGCAAGGCCGACTCCTTAACCACTAATCAGCTGATGCTTCTTATTGGTTATTCCAGTTTGTCAAAAGTAGCGTTCCTTCTTTCCTTAAATCGAGGCGTTTACAGAATTTTTAGAGTGCGAGTTCGACTCGTGCTTGACTGGTTTTTTACTTCTCGGCAGTTTGATAAAAACGTGAATGAATTAATACCGGCTCGTAAGAAATTATAATATCAAGGCGACTTAGGACGTAAGCAGTAGTGTGTAATTGCATAAAGGCAGTTTTCCACATGTTGCGTATGATATGTAAATTATGTGCGCCGGCACACCGCTGAGAGTGGCTACGGTAGGGTTGCTACTTTAAAGTTTTTTTTTCTTTTTTTTTATTGACCAAACAACCCTCACTCAAATTCTTTCAATTGAACAGAATACCGCGGCCATAATAACTTCGTGTTGTGTTCCCAGCGGTGAGTAGGGTAGCCAGAGCTCATTGGAGAATTTGTGCTGTCAGTGGGAAAGTAAAGGCTTGTCCTGCTTTGTCTTCTACACTGACGGTACAGAAACTCTATGTTACAGAGTCAGCAGCGCGAGTGTAACACCCATGGTGTTGCATACGTCCATAGGCCACGGTAACCACTTCCCATCAGGTGGGCCGTGTGCTTGTCTGCCACCTAGATTGTATAATAAAAACTTGGATATATTGCGTAGTGTCACCTGGAACCGAATTGAAGATAACTTTTAACACGAAATTAGTGTTATAGGCATAACACAGACGCAACAGATGCGTGAAGACGCATGCAGCAACGTACCTAGTCCAACTCTCGCCCTTGCACTATAAATTTCACAAAACTCTACAATATGTTCGAAATCCATAGCTGATCAAAATAAGGCATCAAAGTAAGGCAAACGATATTCAAGAAGCCATAATTAACTACAACTATAAACCAGAAGTGTCGTCACAAAAATATTGACAACCCTAGGACGAGTCACACTGGCTGCTACTCGCTTGATGAGTTATGTTATTGTTACAACACAGAACGAACAAATGATTGATGTGTTACACTTTATCTACGAATATTTACTCCACGTAATATATAAACGAAGTAGCCTTTTTCCCTAAATTAATTTATTAAAAACCTATGACTAAATAATGAGTTAGGGTTATTGATAAATGATATGGATGGTCTGTGGTAGTGGTGTGTACGACTGTTGTATCACTCTCACTTAAATGTTATGCGGCTTTGTCATTATTTGAGGCTTTTCCCGTCTCAGTCAGGGCCAGGTCTTCCCTCTAACTACGAGACGGCTGAATTTCGATATTTGCCGTGAAGCGACTATCTACTACCTGAACTCCACAATCCAACGTTCTAGAGAGAGTCCAGGTTTCAGACTTCTTAGATCTCTAACTACACGCAACGACTGCCTTATATGTTCGGGAACTGAGGACCGGGGTTTAACATGATCTCTGAGGCATCATCAAACACTTACCTCTGAAATATGTTTAGTTTTTAGGTTACTATCAGTGTTGGGTAAATTTAAATTGCAACTAAAAATTAAGGAGAAAGGACACGAGGGTATTTCCAGTCAATTGAGCAGTCCGACTGGGGAAGTACCTCCGCCGTCATAATAACCTCGTGTTGTGCTCCCAGCGGTGAGTAGGGTAGCCAGAGCTCACTGGACAGTTTTTGTGCTGTCAGTGACCAAACTCTTGTCCTGCTTTGTCTTTTACACTGAGGCACAGAAACTCTCTATGCTTACAGGGTTGACAGTGCGAGTGTGACTACCTTGGTTTTGCACGCGTCCATAGGCCACGGTAACCACTTTCAATCAGGTGGTCCGTGTGCTAGTCTGCCACCTAAGTGGTATATAAAAATAAAAAATCCCGAATTGCTAAAAGGTCCATAAAAGTAAACCTGACTGCTGTCTATCGAAACAAGTTTAATAGCAAGCTGCACCCTATTGCCAATCATAATTTGAAAGAAAAATTAAAGGGTACCGCTTGCTGTCAAACTTATTTCGATCTATAAGACAACAGTAGGGTTAATTGCAAGTTTAATTGCAATTTTTACCGATCGCTGGTTACTATTTAGCTACGAACCCCCATAGAAATGACCTACAAGTTCTACAATATATACATACATACATACATATAATCACGCCTTTATCCCTGGAGGGTTAGGCAGAGGTGAATTAACACCCACATTTGACGACCTCCGTGGCGTAGCGGTAGAGCATTCGACTGCTATGCAGGGGGTGCGGGTTCGATTCCCGCTCAGTGCAAATATTTGTATGCATGAATATGTATATTTGCATTGGTCTGGGTGTTTCTATCTATAATATGTATGTATTTATAAAAAAAAAAAAAAGTATTTAAGTATGTTTATCCGCATTCTAGATTCCATAACACAAGCTAGTTAAGCTATGCTTACCATGGGTCTAGATAGCGTTGAGTAGAATGTCGTGGAATATTTATTTATTATTATTATTTTACCAATAATTAAATTCGGTCCCACGTAATAGGGGGTGAGCCTATTGCCGTCTTCCGGGCACTATTGTTAACTCAAGCCATTCATCTGAGGTTGAGTCTGGGCTGTATATATATGTCTGATGTTAAACAGCCCTATCCCTTAGTCGCCTTGTACGACACCTCATGGGAAAAGATTGGGTGGTTCAAATTCTACTCTGCCGGGATACCGGTCATAATCGGTCTCTTATATCCCGCAAAACAAAAACCGGGTAGATAGGTTGGTAATTTGTTGCCGAAAGTGTGATTGCCACTGGCATATTCCTCGCATCCCAGCTGATCCAGGACCACTGTATAGTCTTATCTTACCCCGGATTTGGGGAAGCGGGCCCGGGCCAAGTAAGTACTGTAAGTAATGAAGTCAAAAATAGATGTTAATCAAGATTTTATTCAGAATCAATGAAGCAATGATGATCGCGTGAACATATCATTTAAACACAGCACTCGACTGGAAATCCCTGCAAAGGATGCGCTGAAACAACTTTGTTACCCAATCGGTAACGTGAAAAGTAAGACGCGGCTACTGAGAACACTATTGCTTAGGGCTCTGGGTTGCCAGAGCAATGTGTATATTACCTGATTTTTAGATTAATTTTATTTGTGTATGGAACATTAACATCAGACATGGATATACAGCCCAGACTCAGCCTCAGATGCATGGCATGAGTCAACAATAGTGCCCGGAAAACGGCAATAGGCTAACCCCTATTACATAACATAAACTCACGCCTATATCCCCGAAGTGGTAGGCAGAGGTGCTAGCACCCACATTTCGACAGTTTATGTTTAGGTTCCAATGTAATAGGTGGCGTGCCTATTGCCATTAACCGGGCACTTATAAACCTGCGATAAATTCACACATAACTTCGAAAAGCATCGAAAAGTCATTGGTGTGTGCTATGGTAAAACCTGGAATCGAACCCGAGACTTCGTCTCAGCAGCCCATTACCCATACCACTAGGTTACCCCCTATTAGGTACGACGTGGGACCAAATACAGTGATTGGTGAAATGTGGGTGTTAATTCACCTCTGCTTAACCCTCCGGGGATAAAGGAGTGATTATATGTACAAGTCTTATACTTGAAGCAGGATTGATCAAGCTTAAGAAATAGAAGATCTTTGAAATAATTGAAAACCGTCGTAAAGGCAAATCTTCGCTTCTAGTTATAGATAGAATAAAGAAATTAATTCAAGCAAAGTAACATTCATTAATTTAAAAAAAATAGAAATTATTAACCTCCTAGGTTACTTAGAACTACTTAGGTTACTTAGTAAGTAAGGCAATCGTTGTGGTTACACCTACTTTTCCTATAAAATAAGTAATTATCATTGAAAAAAATGGCTTACAAATATTTTTGTCGGGAATATTTTATTTTTTAAGTTATCAATCCTGTCCTCTCTCATACTATTTGAGCTAAATGCCAAAGTGACAGCACTCGAAATAAAATTAAATAAAATCGTGCTAGAAAAAAAAAAGTTATCAATATTATTTCTGACAAACAACCTTCTCGCTGATAGGTACGTTTATTTTTTC
The DNA here is from genome assembly GCA_963662185.1 of Eilema griseolum. Taxonomy (NCBI): domain Eukaryota; kingdom Metazoa; phylum Arthropoda; class Insecta; order Lepidoptera; family Erebidae; genus Eilema; species Eilema griseolum. The sequence continues at coordinate 10,241,513 of OY759254.1, read as the reverse complement.
ATAACACTCAGGTGGCACACAAGCACACAGTCTACTGGTGGAAAGTGGTTACCATGGCCTATGGACGTGTGCAACACCAGGGGTGTAATACTCGCGCTGCCGATCCTGTAAGAACATTCGAAACTTTCTTAAAGAGTATTTATACCACTTAGGTGGCAGACAAGCACACGGCCTACCTGACGGAAATTGGTTACCGTGGTCTATCGATGTGTGTAACACCAGGGGCGTCACATTCGCGCTGCCGACCCTGTAATAACCTTCTAATGAAGAAGAACCTTCTTGAAGAATCCTATACTGTAGTCGCTTGGGAAAACCACAATACTTTCTAACATAGTGAGTGTTGGTGTACCATGGTGAGTGTTCTGATGAGCTCTTCCAATTAGTCCCACCCTCCCCTTTCCTACACAGGACAACACGTGCAGGTCTTAGATGTCACCCGCACACGGTGCAGAACATCCGATCAAGAACCAAGCAGTTCGGTTTCCTCTATCGCACCATTAAGACCTGGAATTCATTACCAGCTCACGTGTTTCCCTCTTCCTACAGTCCCAGGTCCTTTAAGCGGGGCGTGAAAAAGCATATGATGAGACCGTCAAGCTGAGTGTCACCATTGTCACACGGTATGTGTAGGTAATGGTGACCCTCTTTTCTAAGACTTTGCCTTCAGCTTACCATCAGGCAAGGCGAAGTCTAATTGAAGTATTCTATATATATATATATATATATAAAAAACATAGACGGTAAAGTTGGTTGATCCTCGAAGATCTTGAAGATGAAAATATTTACAACAATCGTATCTATGGAAATGGCGCACATTGGGAGAGGCCTATGTACAGCATTGGACTGCGATTGATTGATTACAAGTTGTAATCAATCATTCAATCATCTTCAATCATCCTTGATTGTTGTAATTTACAACAATCAAGGATATTATTTCTAACTCGGCAACACCGATCGAAAATCTAGTTATAAGTTGCGTTACATCCTGCAAGCAATGAGCGATCGGTTTTGCCACGATCTAGTAAACATGAGCTGTTACCAAATAGTCACGAAATTGGAACACTTCCACTTTTCAGCTGCCGATACATTCATATACTCACGCCTGTAAATCCCCTAAGGGATAGGCAGAGGTGTATTAACATTCACATTTTGCCAATTATGATATTCTGTTCCAACTTCCACGTAATAGAGGGCAAATTTATTACCGTCAAGTGGGCACTTAGTCATGGTCTGTATTTGTACTGTCGAATGGAGAACAGCCCTATCCCTTAGTCGCCCTCTACGTCACTCACAGGAAGAAATGGGTCCATATTTTACTCTACCGGAAACCAACTCGTTATGTAATTCCATATTTGATTCTGCAGATAAATGCTGCGTAGATACTTGATATCTTAAGGAAGGACTGCTAGGCATGATGAAAATCGTGCGAAGTGGAGAAAAAAGTCAGAGAGTGGATCTCCGACTCCGATAAGTGTTACTCGGATGCAACCTGTAAGAATACACGCTAGGAGGATAATTTTTAAATATCTAGTCCACCAGATACGACGGTATTCCCGTCCTAATTGAGCAGTCCGACTGGGGAAATACCTCCGTCCTACAGAATACCACGGCCATAATAACCTCGTGTTGTGTTTCCGGCGGAGAGTACGGTAGCCAGAGCTCACTGGATAGTTTTTGTGCTGTCGGTGGGAAGACCAAAGGCTTGTCCTGTTTTGTCTTCTGCCCTGCCAACACAGAAATTCTGACGTTACAGAGTCGGCAGCACGTGTGTGGCTCTCTTGGTGTTGGAAGGTAACCACTTTCCATCAGGTAGGCCGTATGCTGGTCTGCCACCTAAGTAGGAAAAAAATCAAAATAAAGATGCTTTACGACGTACCGCTTAAAAAACCCAGGAATGAAAAATGGTGTGGGGGTAGCACCATTCGAGTTATTATGCAAATACCTGGTGACGTAGTGGACATTTCAGCTCCTGTTCCATCTACTCTGTTATGGCTGGAACAACAAAAACTATTCAAAAATGCGGTAGATTTGAGACCACAGGGTTAAAGCACGTTTTGGCTGTTTCTAGAAATGTTAAGAACTGTACGTTAGCATACTTTAAAATGTCAATACCAATTTCCATTCAAAACTTCCACTCACCATCCATAAGAATTCAAGAGAGAGTAGGCAGATGGTGCAACACACAAGTCTGTACAATGATTGGGTCATTACAATGCTCGGTGCACTCTCGACTGCAGACAAGAGGTTGGAAAACACAGAATAATCAATAACACAGTTGATCTGTAACTATGTTGCATTCAAGATGGTTTACTTTTTTACCCGGCTACGGTGTAGCAAAAGGAGGGTTATGATTTTGACAGGCTATGTATGTATGCATGTAGGTTCATCTGTTCCCTCATTGCTCCACAGCCATAAAGTACTATGTTAAAAACAAATTTAAGATAAATATATCGTGTTTAGTATCAACTGAAAGGGCTTAAATAGCACATTTCAAATAAATATAAATCTGCCGACGGCACAGAAACTCTGTACTTACAGGGTTGGCAGCGCGACTGTGACTCCTCTGGTGTTACAGACGTCCATAGGTCACGGTAACCACTTTCCATCAGGTGGGCCGTGTGCTTGTCTGCCAACTAAGTGGTATAAAAAAAAATACCTATAACTTTTTTTTTTTATACCACTTAGTTGGCAGGCAAGCATACGGCGACAAAGCAGGACAAGCCTTTAGTCTTCCCACTGACAGCACAAATTCTCCAGTGAGCTCTGGCTACCCTACTCACCGCTGGGAACACAACACGAAGTTATTATAACCGCGGTATTCTGTAGGGCGGACGTACTTCCCCAGTCGGACTGCTCAATCGGCCGGAAATACCGCCTATGTGTGTACTACTACGTGTCCTACTTCCCCCAAAATAATATAAATAAAGAAATAAGTTTAAAACTACTGAAATCACACTCTAAAAAGTGTTAAACAAGAAAATATCAAGGATAGCCGTGGTCGTATGCCACTTTTACCTGGAATATTTTGTTTTGTAAGACTTAAGTGGCATACGACCACGGCTATCCTTGATATTTTCTTGTTTAACACCCGATATTTTTCAGTAGTTGGGTTTTAGTTTTAAACTTATTTTTTTTATTTATGTTACAGTACGTGACTAGAACGTTTCACATCGACTACCTTAGATCACCCTAGCTAGGATATAATTCCTACTAATATAACAAATGTGAAACTTGTGAACATGTTTGAATGTTTGTAATTTAATCACGCTCTTACAGCTAGTTCCTTTCAGTCGTCAGAGCGTGATATTATTTGGTACAGGTAGATTTTAGTCTAGAATACCTTATTAGCGATTTATCCTGGGAATAAGTTCCCTTGAGTTGCAGGAATGGGATTCAAATTCCACGCTGGCCATATGAAATATATTAACTTTGTTCTATGAAGTATTTTTATTATAAGTACAACTAATTATATTATACTTACTAAACTCATTCACCTAATTCCTGCATTGCGTTCGAAATTCACGAACCGCTACACAATTTTTGTTCCATAGAGTCAATAAAAACATACGACCTAACCTATGTAATACATCTTATAAAGTCAGAAAGCAAAATGAAAAACCTATCATTCGCACCCGGAGCGCTCCCTCTAACAGAAACCCATTTGAATCCACCCCCAACAGACAGAGCGAGATTAACGGAAAGGGGGGTAGCCCCCACAGAGGGTGGTCTACGCCACGATCAATACAGGCTTCTAATCTCGCTGGTCTTGCGTCCTTGTCGCTCACGAGATGCGGATGAACTACGCGTATTCTCTCCGTAATTTTCAAACTTATGCTCCTAAAAATAAGAGATATTTTTCTATATCGGATCTTATATAGGAGTCTTTTAGGTAGGTATATCTAGGTGGGGAGAAAATGGCGTTCAGAGAAGATGGAGTGTATTCGGAAATTAAAGCGTTATATAAACGGTATAGCTATTTTTCTGTTGAATATACGAAGCAATAACTTTGCCTATTAAGTAGGTCTACGATATTTCTTTGTACTTACCTGGTTAGGGAAAAACTTGTGCGGTTTTAAATGCCAATTAACTTCTTGTAAAAAAACTAATTACTAACTAGGTTTCATGTATTTAAACAAGGCGTTTGTGCAATGCATTTAATAGGAATCATATTTACCTCGTCTTTTTACTTTACTGCACTATAAATATTTGGACTTTTAAACTAGCACATACAATTTTCTATTTCCTACAGTCCTGAAAAAGTATCTGTTGAGGCACTCAAGCTAGTATGCCACCATTAACAGAAGCAGCTAAGCGTAAGCGATAACACCCTATATGAAGAACTGGCTGGACATTGGCGATACAGAAGCCTCTGGAACGGAATCCCCGAGAAATTGTGTTCCGGGCGTTACCTGTTTCAGATCAGGAAGGAACTAAGTCTAAGTGCTAATACTGTCCGGCGTGAGTGCCGAGGTGGACTCGGTGGGGATTTATTCTCGTGACAACCCTCAGAGTGGAAGTCCTCTCATTCGGAATCTTGCTAACGGCGATGAGGCAGAGTGCGAGTGCGTTTCTCACGTATAAATTGATCGTAATTGGTTGAGCCGAAACGAAGATATGGCCAAAAGTCACGATAACCGACTTCTTCGGGTGGAACCGCAGGCATCAACTAGTTACTATAAATTCATATAATTGAATCATCAAATAAATACAAACATTATTTAACTACGCACATTTGTAATGAGGAAAAATTATTCGTCTGCGGTATACCAATTCTTGTGGTTTTTTCTTAAAAGTTTCAATCGAATTCAGACGCGTCATTGTATGTAAGTAATAAAAATTTGTCATGAATAACTTAGCTAATATTTTCTACCTTCCTAATATTTTTAAGAGGTAGAAAATAAGCGAATGCCTTTTGCTTTTCGAGAATTTTCGAGGAGGTAGGACACGACGGTATTCCCGTTCGAATTGAGCAGTCCGACTGGGGAATTACCTCCACCCTACAGAATACCACGGCTATAATACCTCGTGTTGCGTTCCCGGTGGTGAGTAGGATAGCCAGAGCTCACTGGAGAGTTTTTGTGCTGTCAGTGGGAAGACCAAAGGCTTATCCTGATTTAGTGTTATGCACTGGGGGCACATAAAATCTCTGTTCTTACAGGGTCGGCAGCACGGATGTGGCTCCACTGGTGTTGCACACGTTCATAGGTCACGGTAGCTCTAAATTGGGCGAAAACCGCCATGTCCTACCTCCTTCCTAAAATTTAATAATTATAAGAATGATTTCAAAATCTGATATCATTAAAGCCTACACTTCCTATACATGAGTAATATACCTATATCAATAGGCCCACACTTAAATTACAAATCTATTACACACCGTGATGTGCTGTACATAGGTATGTACATAGATTAGGAACTGATACAATTTACAGTTATCTTGTGCAACTGATAACATCTCGTGTCATACTTGAGTGAATCCCCGAAACCACTCCTTTGATTTTATCTGAACGGACTCTATCGGGTTAGATATTGGTAGAAAATCTTTATGACGTTGAGACTTTGCAAATAAAGTAGTAGATTGTATAACAAGGGAGCAAAGTTGTATTTTTACAGCGAGGGCGCTACTTTGAATCATGAGCGCAGCAAGTCCATCCAGATATCCAATGTCCTGTTTTGTCTTTTACACTGACGGCACAGAAACTCTCTGTGCTTACAGGGTTGGCAGCGAGTGTGTGACTCGCTTGGTTTTGCACACGTCCATATGCCACGGTAACCACTTTCCATCAGGTGGGCCGCGTGCTTGTATGCCATCTAAGTTGTAATAAAGAAAATATATATTTAAAAAGAGGGAAAAATAATTTGCTCTCGAGTAGACATATACTGATTACTTACAAGAACAGAGACAGAATTATTGAATAAGACTCTTGTACGTTTCCAGTTTTCTTATTTCCAAAAATAAAGTAAAACCAAAAAGTAGTAGAAAAGTACGAATGCATTATTTCAATATGTGTAACAAGTTGCATCTAGCGCCATCAATCTCTAGTATAAACAGTCAGAGAAAAAAAAAGTGTGTGTACACTTTTTTTTTTTTTTTTTATTTTACGTGCGCAAAATCCCCACGGATACCTCCCCACCGGAGCCGGTGGAAGAGGTTATGTCGGACTCGAACCGACTAAAACGCACGCCGCCTGTGGGTCGTTTTGGTTGCCGAAGGTGAGGTTGACAGGCATATCCCTCGCACCCCGGCCGAATGTGTGTGCACTACCGGGTTTGCTGAAAGAGAACTCAACCTTGAGTTAATCTCGCCTTTATACTGTCGAGTTTGGTATCACTAATTTGTATAAATACCTTTTTTTTATACAACTTAGGTAGCAGACGAGCACACGACCCACCTGATGGTAAGTGGTTACCGTGACTATGAACGTGTGTAACACCAGTGGAGACATATCCGTGCTGCCGACCCTGTAAGGTAAGAAATTTTCTGTGCCCTCAGTGCAGAACACAAAATCAGGACTAGCCAGGCGCGCCGCCGCCGTGGCCTGCTTCTGCAAGGGTGACAGGCGTCTCCACCAGTCACCCCCAGGCCTGCGCTCATTGGGGGCAGAGGTCGTTCATTGACCTCCGATGCCCGAGTTGCTTTCGTACGCGGGCTGCTTAGCTTGCGATCCTTCGTCACTCCCGCTGCCGCTCCCGCTGCCGCTCCCGCCCCGCCTCCTCCTTCACGAGCATTACTTGCTCGCAGAAGGAGGCGTCGGCCGCCCACGCATCCGCGTAGCGGACCATCGCCGCGAGCAAGGTGGAGAGCGTGAGAACTTTCACTCCCAGGGCCGCCACAAGCTCCCGTCTCGGTGTCTCCCACGCCGGACACTGTCTGTCTCACACGCTCGCGTCGCAGTGATAGCACTCGGACATTGGCTCTTTCTCCATCCGACGCAGATACTTCCCGAAGCACCCGTGCTCGGTGATCATCTGCGTCAGACGGTACGAGAGGCTGCCGTATGGCCTCTCTAGCCACTCCCCCATGTCTTACTGCCGCTACTACGGCGCGCCCTGCGCCTGGTCGCCCAAATCGGACACTGCAGCAGGGGCATATGCTGATCACTCAGGGTGTCCGCCCACACGGGACACCCGTACAGGGCCATGGACCGCACGACACCCGCGTAGAGTCTCCTGCAGGAGTCCTCCGGGCCCCTCAGGTTGGGCAGTAGCCGCGCCAGAGCGTTGGCTGTGCCCACCAATTTGGGGCACTCTGACTACCCTACTCACCACTGTGAATATAACACGAGGTTATTATGGCCGTGGTATTCTGTAGGGTGGAGGTACTTCCCCAGTCGGACTGAGTCGAATATAAGAGAATAATAAAATAATTGAAAACAGATTTTTAATAGGTTAAAGGATAATATGAACCTGGTTTCACCATAGAAAAGTAATCATGCTTATAGCTAATTAACTCTAACCACAGAGGCAGCCATAGGTTATTTATCATTCATTACATAAGGAAAAACTATACACATTATATAACACTAACTATTGACTCATTAACTTTCTTGTAAGGCTTAGCGCTGCCTCGGAAGTAGGCTTGAGGTATTTGGCTTCATAATGTACAGGATTAAGGAAATAATCACCTTTGAAATGTACTAGAAGTTAGTTACATTCATTGTCATGTACACGCAAATATCAAAATCTGCGTGGTTCCCGGCAGAGTAGAATTTGGGCCACCCCATCTCTTCGCATGCGGTATCGTACAAGGCGATTAAGAGATACGGCTGTTTAACATAAGACAGAGATATACAGCCCAGACTCAGTCTCAGATCTCGGCTCAAGTCAGCAATAGTGCCCGGAATAAGGCAATAGGCTCACCCCCTATTACGTGGGACCGAGTACAATGATTAAATTCACCTTTGCCTATTCACCCGGGGATAAAGGCGTGATTATATGTATGTATGTAAATATCTGAATAATACGTGTGGTAACGAAGAAATAATACCAGTATCACCATCCCATCTCATCCAATGGGTGTAGTAGGCGACTAACAGAAAAATACGCAAACGATATCACTGATAGAGAAGGAAAACTCGAAATAAAACCCTGTGCCAAGTACTAACGCGTCTGGTTAACGTGAAAACAGCCCAATTTGGAGAGACCTTTGTCTGGCAGTTGACTGCGATAAGTTTATTGGTTGATTGAAGAATATCAAAACCCAGGGAACCCTCCTAACATCATCACCCCGCTGCCTTACTTGCAAGCTGGTATATTTACTGATTGAAGGGTGGGACTCTGGAACAGCTTTCTCCTCTAAGATGGGTCTAAAACGGCAGTCAGCATCATTATTATGTTAGTCCCGGTCGCATTTGGGGCCTTCACTTCATGCCCGGGTACGGCTTTTTCCAATCTAACTGCAACACGGCTGAACTTCAATCATTCCCGTGAAACGAATACCATGCGACCTCCATGCTAATGCTCACTGGGGATATCATAATTCTGAAGTTAAACCAGTTGTCGGACTTTTAAGGGGGCTCTAGACATAGGCCCGAGCTATTCTAAAGACACTTTTACCAGGGAGTTCTATAGTCGGCCATTTTATTTTCCCTCTATTTCTTTACATTCCAGAAGTATCTACAAAGCATCACGTCTCAACAAAACGCACAAAGAAAGTGCCGAGGGGTGAACTCGAAGGCTCGAATATTAATTATCGCTGCCACCCCATCCCAGTGGGGGTGCAAGGGGAGGGGACACTGGGACTTAGCGCCTGGCACCAATACTCCTAGTGTAGGAGATGGGGGCAAAAATGTTCACCTACCTATTTAGTATGGTATAATCAGAACGGTTCAAACTCCAATATATTTCTTTTTTGTTAACTAGTCGATGCCCGCGGCTCCGCTCGTTAAGATGTTGGTTATCGATTTTTTCTTATATCTGGTTTTATTCCGCAAACTATAATCAAGCATATGGCAGTTTTTAAGTCTAATCAATACCTTTCTTATAAAAAACCGTATTACAATAGGTTCAGTATTTGCGATCATCGAAAACAAATAAACAATAATTATTTCCGACAGAATGTCATATCAAAAGAAAGAAAGAATCTGCAAATATTATCACAGTCTACGATTTCTTACAGACAACTTTATGAACTAGGTATATTGTAAGAAAATGGGAAGACTGTGGTATAGTTTGATGTAATAAATTAACCCATTTTCTTACAAGATAGTCCATAAAGTTGTCTATATTATTCTGTAAAATATATTTCAAACTTACTAATTTATTTTCTGACGCCTCTTGCATGAATTCGGAGCCTATTTTCGCACATTATATTTAGACCTCCTTAATACTGTAATCCTCTCAGGGTTCAATTTCCTTAACCAGTTTTTTTTAATTCTCTCTCATTCCAGCCTCTTTGTCAACACTTAACTAACTTACAAATGTTTCATGTTGAAGTTAATTGATACTATTGATTGACGGCGCTTAGTGACACCTGCTACACATATTGAATAAGACACTTTGTACTTTTCCACTATACCTATTTCATTTTTCGCCTTACGGCATTCTCAAATGTTTACATTGGTCGAATATTAATCTATTGAACGGAAATGTAAGCATTTTATAAAATAAAGAGGTCACGCTAAGTTTTCATTTAATCTTTATTATAGTAATATTTGCGTTTTTAAGACTACTAGCTCCTAGACTTTCGTGAGATTCGGAATACAAAGCTCGGGACAAAAGCCAGCGCGAACAAAGAGGTGTTTGATGGCGTGCCTGATGCCTCTAGACGTCTTATGGCTGAGGTAAAATAGCAATCTGCCACTATATATTTCTGAATATAGCGCTACATCTATAGAGGTAAATAGCTACGTATATTTTGGATATATTTAGTTATTTGAAGAGACTCTCGCCTTCGGAGCACGGTACTGTAGACTCGTGTTTTTTGAGTCTTAATCATCACCTTCATCTGTATATTGATCCTAGTCTCTACTTCTTTTGGTTTGACTTTTACGACTTTTATGGGAGCAACTGCCATCAGACCTCCGAATCCTGAGAGGAAAGCCCTCCTCAGGGCATCGTCCGACAGTAGCCGTTATTAGATGATAAATACCCTCTTATGTAGATCCCTAATTGTGTGAGACTATTTGAAAAAAATAATTATACAACTTAAGTGGCAGACAAGCACACGGCCCACCTGATGGAAAGTGGTCACCGTGACCCATGAACGTGTGTAACACTGAATCTGTATAGGTCTTCTATAGATGGATCGGATTGGAGGACAGCTAGGATATAAGTTAAAGAGTTCATCGAGTTCACCTTATGATCGAAAAGTCCCAATGGTTATAGGTACCAGTTTTCGCCACTGTCTGCTATGAGAGTACCTATCTATCTATATAGATAGGTACTCTCATAGCAGACAGTAGTTGGCTACACCTATGTGTAGCCAATGAAATCTGGGCGTGTCACTGTTCTCCTTGCAATTTTCCTTTATTTACAAGAAACTTTATTGTTTGGTACATAAGGGACCCCTTTTCATCTCAGAGTTCCATCATATATGTGCCCTCACATCCCTCTCTACCAATAGGAGTCCTCATTCAATCTTAAATAATCATTCTAGCAAGAGATACAATTTTGCTCCCTACTTACACATCAGCGAGCGAATCTCGATTTAAAATACCTTAAAATCCAACCTAATAAGGTTTTGAATCAATTTCAATTTCTAACTGGCGCTTAAGTTCTTTTAAGAATTATGTTAGAACGAGATCGATTCTCTTAAAATAGGGTGTAGCTTTTGAAAAAAAACCTTAACTAAACGCAGTACAGTTCAATTTCAAATGTATACGATGAATCTATAGAACAATTTAATATGGAACGAGTAAAGATGGTTCTCCAGGGAAAAACCGTAACAGTCGCGCAGGATTTTCACCCTTAGTGTTACTAAAACTACGTAGATAACAACGTTATTTTAGCGTGTAGGGGTGTAAGTTATGACTTTATTATGTCGGGTGGGTAGAACAGATCGATTTGCTCTGGATACGGGGTAGAGAGCTATAGGTAGTGAAAATGTATGTCGAGCTGTCTGTACGTCGGGGTTTCCACGTATTTCCCTATTAGGTTTCTTGGAATATGATATTGTACTGCGGCATTTTGGATTTGTAGAATTTTCTACTGTTATTTTTTTGAGTTGTATGGGTAATGGACTGCTGAAACGAGGTCTAGGGTTCGATCCCAGGTTTTACCATGGCACACACTAATGACTTTTCGATACTTTTCGAAGTTATGTGTGTATTTATCGCAGGTTTATAAGTGCCCGGTTAATGGCAATTGGGACCTAAACATAAACTGGCGAAATGTGAGTGTTAGCAGCTCTGCCTACCCCTTCGGGGATATATGTTATGTTTTTTTAAGCATCGTGGATAGAAAGATGGTTTTGAAAACGAGTTTGAAGGAATTTTAAAGACATGACTCACTGATTTTTAAAAAGCGGCAAATTAGAAAGAAAAGCTCCTATGGCGCAATGATAGCAGGTACGTTCGACTGCTAAGTGGTCGCGAGTTTTATTCCCATTCAATACAGTTATTTTTAAGCATTTGTATTGATCTGGGTGTCGCCATGTATTACAAAAAATATTCTACTTTAGTATGTTTATCTGCATTCTAGAACTCATATTACGAGCTAGTTAAGCCATGTACTTACGCCTACTTTGTGTCTAGCTAGATATCGCTGGGTAGACTATCCTAGAATATTATTATAATAATAAAATCACCCCATCTCTTCTCGTGCGTGTCGCAATTAAGTGTAAACGCAATTAATTTTGTTGAAATATTTCAATTAATTTCAAATTATAATTCTTAATTGAAAACATTGTTAAATTGTATACCTCTTGGTAAATATAATAATGTATAATTATCGTTTGTTTGTAGAGAGGACAATCAGAAAATGTTCAAAGTTCAAATTAACTCGGTTCTTTGGGGTAGGCAGAGACAAAAACCCGCCTACTGCGTCTGTCCTGACTTTTCTATATTGGGATTTTTTTTTCTTTAAATAGAATATTAGAACCGAATGTATGTGTAAGTAATAAGAGTCCTTTCTGGGACTTTGCCTTCAGCTTACCATCAGGCAAGGCGAAGTCCAACTGACGTGTCCTATAAAAAAAAATGTAATGGTGACCCTCTTTTCTGAGATTTTGCCTTCAGCTTACCATCAGGCAAGGCGAAGTCTAATTGACGTGTTCTATATAATTTTTTTTTACTAAATATAACAAACTAATTATTATTACTAATATTCCCTCTAACCCCTCCAAATAAGCTAAATTGCTTGTGTTAGGAGTGGGTTCACGTCGGTAGTGTAATGGACAAGATACGAACCCGGGACCTCTCGAACGTAAGACCGACTCATTAACCACTAAGCTGCAATGCAGATGCAAGTTAAATAGCATATCAATTTAAAATCTCGGTCGTATATTTGAATGCAAGTATTTGTTTCCTAATCTACTGATACTTAAACAAAAGGCATTCGAACAAAGAAATATGTCTCAAAAATGAAAACAAAAGAAGAGAAATTGCTTGGGAACAAAACATTTATCATAATCTTTGCGGTAGGAGGTAGTTGGCGGCGGTAGATCGGGCAACGTGTTGGGCGGCACTCACACTATTGTCTATTGTGTTCGAACACCGATTTTCCACGCACACAGACAAGAATGCAATACCATGATAATGTAGGTCTGTGTTTGTGTGTGTAAGCTTCTAAGAGAGATTTTGACGCAATAATAACACGTGTGTAGATAGCTTGTAAATAAATTGACAGAAAAATTAATAAATTATTACGATTGTGATAGGTGATATGCTTATTGAAAGGAATGATTTTGTAACAAAATGAAAATACACAGCATACATTTGTGATTATGTCACCTCAAATAACCCGGACGTATAATTCCCGGCGCAAAGGACAACTATTTAAGAATCTAATCTTTTTTTTATACCCCTCAGGTGGCAGCACACGGTCCACCTAATGCAAAGTGGTTACCGTGGCCTATGGACGTGTGCAATACTATAGGTGTCACACACGCGCTGCCAACCCTGTAAGCACAGAGAGTTGCAGTGCCGACAAAGCAGGATTAGTTTTTGATCTTTCCACTGACAGTACAAAAACTCGCTAGTGATTATCTGTAAGTAGTATCTAGTAAAGGTGTTCATGATGCTGGCAGCGTTACTTCGCTGAATCGCGATAGTCATCCTTTAACTCAGCAGCCCCGGGAACGAGCCGGAGAGGGAGTCACCACCTTGATTTGGTTTTAACATGAAAGTTAAAATGATTATTCAATAATTTGGATTAATGAGATTAAGAAGTTATTGGAATACAATTACTTTTTAACGTTTGAATGAAATTTTAAAACATTTAGTATGCTAATTGGACTCTGTAGTCCCCACACCCGAGAAGAGGGCCAGATCGTGAGAGATGGCCCTGGGTCGGCCGGGGTGCGAGGGATATGCCTGTCAACCTCACCTTCGGCAACCAAAGCGACCCACAGGCGGCGTGCGTTTTAGTCGGTTCGAGTCCTACATAACCTCCTCCACCGGCTCCGGTGGGGAGGTATCCGTGGGGATTTTGCGCACGTAAAAAAAAAAAAAAAGGATGCTAACTATACAAATCGCTTAAGATAAGATACTGTGGCTCAGTGATCGGAGCAATCCTCCTGTAAGAAAAGATCGTGGGTTAGAATCGCTATAAAATACGTTAAATAAACATTTTTTTTATACCACTTAGGTGGCATACAAGCGCGCGACACACCTGATGGAAAGTGGTTACCGTTGCCTATGGACGTGTGTAACACCAGAGAAGCCACACTCGCGCTGCCGACCCTGTAAGCACAGGGTTTCTGTGTCGTCAGTGTGAAGGACAAAGCAGGACAAGCCTTTAGTCATCCCACTGACAGCACAAATTCTCCAATGAGCTCTGGCTATTCCTCGCTGGGAACACAACACGAAGTTATTATAACCGCGGTATTCTGTAGAGCGGAGGTACTTCCCCAGTCGGACTGCTCAATCGGGCGGAAATACCGCCGTGTCCTACCTCCTTTAAACGTATTTTATAGCGATTTGTTAGAGAAGTATACGCGATGGAATCCGTCAAACAGTAGCTTTATTTCAATACTATCATTTTAACTACTTAGCCTTACCTTTTTTGACCCTAACATCTAGCTGTTCCAGGGATAGTTGACTTAATAAAAAAACTCGCTTCTTGAACTAGGAACTGTGAATCTAACAAACAATAATCTAGTGGAACATAACATGACACACGTGTGTATGTGCGCACGTTTCTAGGGAACACCGGAACCCGCATCGCATGCGCAGGCGCGGCCCTGACTCACCTTATCTGTAGTCTAGAGCACATTCTGCAATTATCAGAAAGTCGAGTACCTGCCTATGAATTATTTTCCTCATGATCTCTTTGTGATTAAAATAAGAGGGTAGATAATGCAGGTACGTACTTTTGGGACTAAATATGTTCAAACTATAATTCAACTTTTTGTGTTGCCCTGTGTAGAAAAGGGGAGGGTGGAACTTTTTTTATGAACATGCAGGTAGATTAAAAATACTTGTACCAAAAAGGGACCAAACCATATAATCTCTTTATTTCACGAATATTTAAGGATTCAGGATTTTTATCTTAAAATTCGGGCGCGTCTATCCCTGAACCAATGCATCTTCAGCGGGCGTGGGATGATGTGGGGGTGAAGCGACTCCAAGTTCAATTATTAGAGGGGGAACAGGGGCCGATAAGGCTAGACTGCGGGCTGTGTCACAGCCCGAATCTGGAGCGTGGTTACAGGCGTTACCGTCTCTTCATCTAGGCACCCTGCTTGACGACAACTCTCTGCGTGTGGCGGTGGCTTTCCGCCTTGGTAAGGTGTGTTAAACCCACAGATGCACCTGCGGTTCCACGGTGGAAGCGAATGGCCATCACGCTATGAATTACCGGTGGTGCACTGGGTAGTTTCCGCGACACCACACTCTAAACGATATCATCCGCAGGGCCCTTGTATTGTCAAACGTTCCCTGTGTGTGCCTCCGGGTCTGAACAGGTCAGATGGTAAAAGACCAGACGGACTGACTTCGGTACCCTGGAAGAACGGCAAGTGTCTACTTTGGGACACACCTTATTCGCACCGTTCACTCCTCGCGGTAGACGCCAGCTCAAGGAAGAGCAAGTACGCCGACTTGGAACCGCTGTACCAGTTCGTGCCAATAGCGGTGGAGACTCTGGGGAACTGAGGCAAGGAAGCTAAAAGCCTTATTAAAGAAATCGGACAGAGGCTCATCGAGGCGACCGGTGACACTCGTTCCAGGTCGTTCCTGGTCCAAAAGCTGGCCAACGCCATCCAACGTGGCAACGCAGCAAGTGTTATGGGGACTTTTGCATCGGGAGCGATCAGGGGGGGTTACTTTATTAGTACATTTTGACGAATAATAAAAATATTATAATATTTTATTAATTTATCATGGCTTGTTACCATGGCACACACCAATGACTTTTCGATGCTTTTCGAAGTTATCAGTGTATTTATCACAGGTTTATAAGTGCCCGGTTACTGACAATGGGCTTGCCACCCATTGGGACCTAAATATAAACTAGCGAAATGTGGGAGCTAGCACCGCTGCCTACTCCTTCGGGGATATAGGCGTGAGTTTATGTTATGTTATTTATCAACAAAGTGCTGTATAGTCAGCATCAGATTTACAAATAATGTAGTCAAAATGATCTTAATACCTTGGTTTTCCACCTTCCTGTTGAATGATTGTTCTGATATTTTTGGTACACGCCTTTAGTTCGAACAATAATACATTTTAAATCAAAGAAACAGTTTGATTTGCTCTTCATACCTTGGTTTTATGATAATTTTGAGACTTTGCAGTCAAGATCGTTCTGACGCTGGCTGTTATTTGTGTTATTACTAGCTTTACAAATAGATATAGAATAACTCAGCCGTTATCAGTGAACGAGTGCTAGGATGCTCTTCCACGCTCCACACCTGTGCTCTTATCTGTGGCGGTAATGTCTCTTGTGCATGTATTATTGGTACTGACTCAATATATGAATACAACCAGTAATGTTTATAGGCCGGATTAGTTTGTTAATAAATATCGCGGTCTAATATTGTGATACGGAGTCAATATAATGGTGGTATTTTACATGGCTATTCGCATTTGCGTATTTGATATATTTGAAAAACAATTCATCATCATCATCATCATGTCAGCCACACATAGTCCACTGCTGAACATAGGCCTCTCCCACAGACTTCCAGAATGACCGATCTAAAGCAGCCCGCATCCAGCGCTTCCCGGTGATCTTGATGAGATCGTCCTTCCACCTGGACGTTACGCGTTCTACGCTACGTTTGCCTATGACAAACAATTACGTACCAGTGATATGGCCAGTACCTTTAACAGAAGACAACATGTAACAATTTACAAGTGACACCTCTTTGAAGTGAAAACTTTTTTGTGAAGTAAATTGCCGCGTGGTTCCCGGCGGAGCAGAATTTGAACCACCGCATCTCTTCCCATGCGGTGTCGTACAAGGTGACTAAGGGATAGGGCTGTTTAACATCAGACAGATATATACAGCCCAGACTCAGCCTCAGATGCATGGCTTGAGTCAACAATAGTGCCCGGAAGACGGCAATAGACTCACTTCCTATTACGTGGGGCCGAATTCAATGATTGGTGAAAGATGGGTGTTAATTTACTTCTGCGTAACCCTCCGGGAATAAAGGTGTGATTATATGTATGTATGTATGTAATTGTCATTGTCTATATTTACACGTGACACCTCTTCTTCTTTATTGTACGCCAATTACAATATTCATGGTACAGAAATTGAGAAGACAAGAGCAGTACAAAGGGCGGCCTTATCGCTTTACACAATTTGTTTTTTTGGTATGACAGTGGTTTTGCTTTAGTAAAATCGAGGCTACCATACCAACGCGACGCGAAAAATTTTCGCAATTTTGCTTTGAATATGCCTTACGCGGTATGTCATGGACTTCTGTCTTTATTGTGTATATTTTTTTGTACACTTAAATAGTATTCTAGAAAGAACAATGAACTCAAGATTTTAACCCTATTAATACCACCTGCGTGTTTTAAAATTTTACAGCCCGCGGTTTTCAAAATGGAGGTGACATATTTCATAGTTGTACCTACGTAAAATTATTCAAATAGCAAGAACCAACATTGTTTTTGTACGCACAGCTCTCTGGGGATGGTTAGGTATGGGCGGTAAGAAGGCGTAACGATATACACTCACGCGATAGTTTTAAAAAGGAAATGGCTAAGAAAGTTTTTGGTCAATTGCGTTTTATTTTTTTTACACTAAAGTTTATCAACCAAAATAAAAAAATGCTGAACTTGTTTGTCTTTGTCTTAACTGAGATCAGTTGACCTACCATGAAAGGTGTAATCAGAGTCAAAAGTATATGATGGGTTACCAATTTTTAAAATTCACTTGTGAGATTGTATGACTTTACATATAAGTATATGCACTACAATGAAACTGATATTCAAAAGTGAATTGTGATTTTTTATTGAGTTCGAAGAAAATATTAGTGTATTTTAAAATGTTATTTTTTTTATTAAAATCAGTATTAATTATTAGTAATAACAATATAAGAAAGCCATCATCAGTGGCGAGGGGTCTCTATTACTCGATTCTTGACGGCTTCCCGATAGGTTGAGTTAAGTCTGTTTTTCCACCGGCTCCCCTATAGAATTTTTTCACCTTTCACCACTGGCAATCATCATCATCTACTTTTGAAGCTGAGTGTAGCTACCTACCTGCAAAGTTGTGAACTGAAGTTTGAGCATATTTCTCGTAAAATGGTTTCACCCCGTAAGACTTTTTCAGAAGCTTCATTTTGAAATAAATAATAAAGCAAAAGGTTTTATTGCTATGTGCTTTATACTTTAGAGGACAACACACCCTGTGCTATTACGGTGGATGAGCTCAAATTAATGAGCGCGCGCCAGTGTCTCGTTGGTCTCGTTATTTAAGGTCAAGATATTTGTCCCTTGGTACACCATGGTTATACCTATTTTGTGTACGCTTAGTTTTACATACAATTCCATAGTTGTATATAGTTTTTTTAGTTTTATTGTATCTAATTTATGAATATTTGACGTGATAAATATTATCTGAAACGTATTTACGATTTAAAAAAAAGCTTAGTAGGTACAGTATGAATATATAAGAAGTTGAAAGAAATATATTCCATAGGTATATAAATACCTGTGTGTTTTTTTGATGAAAACCTAAGCTATGAGTTTTCCGAACCTGGTCTAAGCAGAAGCAACTCTTACACCACGTAATAGAATATACAATGGACTGTACGTTCTAACGGCAGGCAAGATATTTACAGACACGCATTGATGTGGAAACTCACCTTATCGCTCTCTAGAGTCGTTATTTCTTTAACCTTCGTGTACACGCGTATTGGTCTGTTAGACCAACAATTTCTTTATTTTTTTTATTGCACACACAGAGTACAGAGATTATAAATGAAATATTTCAAAGAATATGTACCTACAAAGGCGAGCTTAACTCAACATGAGTTCTCTCCCAGCAAACCTTTGAGTAGCAGAGAAGCATATAGTAAACTATTTACGTTTTGTCTTGTTAACTCTAGAATATTAAACGTTGGCGTTTTATGTTCTTTGGTATTTAATTGCACAGTTTCTGGTCAATTTCTAAACTGCCTATTTTCTGACCTAAAACCTGTGCGAAAGCCTTGTGTCGATGTGGCACACTTTTGCAATAACATGAGCTACGTTTCCGTACTTTAGAACTACCGTTCCTCATGATTTTGAACTTCAATATTCAGTTGGACGGCCCCTCTTCCATCAATCAGTAAGTATATCGACTTACAGGTGAATGAGAAATGACCTACATACGAAGGGTAGATCAGCTGGATATTTCCAGGGTCGAACAGACCATACATATAGTTATAGGTATGTCTCACTATTTGGCGTGAGTATAGGAAGGGTTAATAGCAGTCAAAAAGTTTGTGAGTAGGTAGGTACCATACAGAGTAACTGTTACTTCCTGGCAGGGCTCCATAGGGGTCCTGATAACCGCTAGTGGAACTTATAAAGTACATTTCTTTTCATATCCCTTTGCGTGAGTAATAGTTAGTGGGGATAATGCTCTGTTAAAATTAAATTAAAGTTTGATTGTATGAACAGCCCTATGAACATGGCTACCTTATCCACTTCCACGTGGTGAATGTTGCAGATTTGATTCTCTTGTGTAACAATTAGTGGTTTGTTCCTGTTAACTGTTATGATTGATAACTTCCCGCGTCATACATATAATCACGCCTTTGTCGCCGAAGGGTTAGGTAGAGGTGAATTAACATCCACATTTCACCATGTTTATGTATGTACCTATGTGATTTTAGTATTTATATCATCGTAGTTTCTTCACGTTGGAGCAAATACTTGAACATTGTAGCCTAGAGTCCACTCGCCTACATTTCTTTCCCTACAAACCGTTCCCTCATTTGAGGAGGGTTTGCGCTAGAGCCCCATTCCTCATCCAGGGGGTAGAAGGTTAGATTGTGTTGCTTGTTTATTAATTAAAAAGTCCTCTTTTTTATTTCATTCTCCTCAAAATATAGGCGAGAGGATCGCAACTTACATATACATAAATATATACATAAATACATAAAAATAAAAAGATTCTCCAATCTAATCAAAAATTAACTTACCGATTGTGACCTATTTGCGTCAGTTTTCAATTTAAAAAAAATAATCTCATGATGATGTCAGTGGAATTATATTTTATCTGTATCTGTGGCCTAATTACATTATTATAGATTTTTTTTCTTCTTTTGAATGAAATTTTAAAGCATTTAGTATACAACTATTCAAATCAATTCCATTTTTTCTATCTTAACCAATTTTTTCTTCTACGTCCGAGCACTAATCCTGGGTATACACCCATATTAAGATACCTTAATCTTGCTATTTGGAACCCGAAGTCCGTTTACCTACATCTCTTTTCCGTAATACTTCAATAACAATACAATAACAAAATAACAATGAATGTAAAGGCGTGGATTGAGTTAAACACAAATTGATGAGTAGATATGCTTTCGAGCCGGTATTTTATATACGATACGACACCTCCCTTTATAGTAAGCGGAACCTGGAAAGAAGGTCACCATTATAGAAATCACCGATATTACAATAATCGTCCTGAGCATGACGACCTCATAAAATGTTTTTTCACGCCCCGCTTAAAGGATCCGGGACTGTAAGGAGAAACAAGAGAGAGAGAGGAAACAAGTATGCTGTCAAAGAATTCCAAAAGTTTTCAAACCCAAATTTTTAATAATGTTTTTGAAACTCAGCACCTTAATATTATAGGTACTTAGTCAGTGAAAACAGTTGCTAATTTATCTAAAAGCAGGTGCTAAAACTTCTTCACGATAAGTGCTATCAGTCCATCAATATCGAATGAAAAAGCTATCACTGTTCACTGATCAGCCCACTTGTGGACTATCTCTAAATTCCAGGTCAATATTATCGGTTATTTTGGACTAAGATTGCGAACTGCGTGTCCATATTCTGTTCTGATATTTGTACAGCGATAGTGTTTATCTGTAAAGAATTCTTGTAATACAAGAATTTGGTTTTGAGCTGGTATTTTGAGTGTATTGGAAAAGATCAGAATGTTGAGATTTAAGGATTTCAACGTTGAGATTATTTAGTTTTTAAAAATGAAATTTATTTAACTAATAAACTTAAAGTAACGTCATCCAACGAGACAGTGTCACTAGCCTTTTGGACACGTTACCTGTCGACATCGATGCGGAGGAATTTTTTGAGTACTGAATTTTTCGACTCCTATATTCTTGTAAATATTTTAATTATATTGAGTTATGGATAAATTATATTGATAGGAGCTGACAGATATGTTGTAAAGGGCTCATCATCACGGTGTCATATTGCATCGAAAACTTAGAACACAAATTCTTAGGTATGATTTTACTATTATATATAGATATTATAACAGATATATATTATTGTAGATGCACTTCAGTGATTGGCTAGAATCTTACTTTCATATTTCATTTTCCTTTTTTTTATCTTTTTTTGCATCTACAGATAGCAAAAAGTTTTACAGAATATACAGAAAAGTTATAAAGCAGTCTCCCTCTTTTGACTCTATTTCATTTTTGTTTATATTATAAGGCATATCTAATCGAATCAAAATTATATTCATATTTCTGTGCCTTATCATATTATTTAGGAACCGGAATAAATCCTCCTTACAATTTAAATTTGAAAGTTTGTAAAGATCTACGGTCAGTTCAAGATATCAATTAATTGACCTATAGCAGTCCATTGCTGAACATTTCTTCTAATATGGGAAGGCATTAGCCTACTGTTTCCTCATTGGCCAGAGTTGTTACAGGGTTTTATTTCGAGTTTTAATTCTCTTACAGTAATATCATCTGCGTATTTTTCCGTTAGTCACCTTTTACGAGCTACTCCGCATGAGATGGGGTGGTGATACTTATATATTTTCTCATTTCAATCCAAGATAGAAAACTGAAAATACTACCTGCAATCTACTGCCGCTAGCGACCGCGACAATTCGTTTCAGAATACTGGCACCAAACTAGCACATGGTGGAAGTGTGCCAGCGATCGATAGGCCGAGAGACATCCATCACTTCAGATAAATGTACGTTGGTAGGTAATCGATAAAAGAAGCACTTATCAGCATCGTTACCGATGCGACGATAGGTTGATACTTAAATGTTTGTCGAATGCGGAATTTAGGTGATCAATTTTGTGTTACTTGAAACGAAACGAGTGATATAATTTTACAATTCTTATCTTAATACAAAATTAGGTATAGTCGAAAAATTCACGCCTATTTTATCCAGCTGCTTCTATTCTTACACACACAGTTCACGATCTTTCTCTACTTTCATTAAATATTTCAAAAGTCTACAATAATGATAATGGGATCATGGTATAGATACATGGAGTCAGCCTGTGACCATGGTCGGTGTAACCTAGTCGACACATCAGGCAAACCAAAGGCATGTATGTACCTATACCATGATCTCTTTTTTCCCATTATCATTATTGTTATCATGGAACGCGATAGTTTATAAGTTATTATTTCGAAAGTCTGTTTTATTGTCGAAAATTTACATGTGTTTAAGATCCTATGAACATTTTTGGGCCCCAACAAAATCTCTGAAGCCCAAGCCAACCTCGCCTACAAATTGGCACTCCTACTCATTGACAGAAGAGGTTTTGGCGCAGGCTTCCCCCATAAAAGAAGAAGGAGTGAGTAAACCCTCTAGTGAAAGTCTCAAATGCAACAGGAACAACGAAATACGGTGGTGAAAACTGGCCTCACCTGCAAGTGGTCGATTTGTGAAGTAGGACCTTTTACCCACATTCCCCTTCTCATTAAAGAAACCAAAAAGGGTCTAACTAAGAACATTCATCAATCTAACCATTGGTCCTGACTTGGTAATTCTTGGTTGAACCCATAACACCCTCTCGCTATGAAAACAAAAAAGACAAATTTTTTCACGTTTTTTTTTTAAAAAAAGCCTCATAAGAAAGGTGTATTCAGTGATAGCCGTAAGTGCGTTCATATTTAGTTTGTGTACGTATACGGATATAACAGAAGGAGTGTCAAACAAACAAACTTCGTCACCGATAATCTTCGGAACAAATTATAGAGCCATTATCGTGATAAACTAACCCGGTTAAGAGATAATGTACGCTTCATGTGCTCCAAGATTATCTATCTGTACTTGGAAAGGTATTTATCGATGTTTCAATAGATTTTTTTAGGTACTTACAAGCCACGTTCTGAATTCTGAGAGCTGGTGATATGATTCGTTACCAGAATTTCGTGAAAATCTTATAAAACGAATTTGCAGCGTTATCATCTTTTAGTCAATTTTTGTTGAAGTTGCACTTATGCAAAAATAATTGATTGTATGTTGATTTATGGAAATTGGAATTCGCAGCGCAAATAATACGAGCAAAATATTTAAACCTATTTTTAATACAATCAATCAATCAACTGCACTGCTGGACATAGGCATCTCTCAATGTGCGTCATTTTTTTTATACCACTTAGGTGGCAGACAAGCGCACGGCCCACGTAATGGAAAGTGGTTACCGTGGCATATGGACGTGTGTAACACCAGAAAAGCCACACTCGCGCTGCCGACCCCGTAAGCACAGAGTTTCTGTGCCGTCAGTGTAGAGGACAAAGCAGGCCAAGCCTTTAGTCATCCCACTGACAGCACAAATTCTTATAAGGGAACACAACATGAAGTTATTATAACCGCGGTATTCTGTAGGGTTGCTCAGTCGGACTACTCAATCGGGTGGAATAACCGCCGTATCCTACCTCCTCACTCGGACTGCTCAATTGGGCGGATATATCGCAGTGTTCTACCTCCATTTTTTCTGATCCTCTGCCTTCCGCATACAGTCTGCCCCAGCCACCTTTTTCAGGTCGTCCGTCCATCTGGCTAAGGGGAGTCCTACCTTTCGTTTACCTTCTCGCGGTCTCTAGGACTCGCATGCTCCAACTGCCATCGGTCCTTCGACAAACGAGGCCAGCCCACTGCCACTTCAGCTTGCTTATTCTGTGACCTATGTCGGTAACTTTAGTTCACTGTGAGATAACCATTTTTATACAATATTGGATATATAATATGTTATTATGTAAGTAACATTGAAATGATATTGTTGTCTCTTGAGTTATTTTTTTCTACAGAGTCAATAAATCAATTAGCCCACTGCAGTCCACTGCTGGACATAGGCCTGTCCCAATGTGCGCCATGTTCTCCGATCCTCCGCCTTCTGCAGGCAGTCTATCCCAGCCACCTTTTTCAGGTCGTCCATCCGTCCGTCAAGAGTACTAAAAATATATGGCCCTAGATGTATTTGTGACCTATGAATGATTGTAACCAGGAACCGAAATTGGCAAGAGTTACATCAGAACTAACTATCTCTTCTCCCCATATAAGCAAGAGACAAGTACATTTAGTATTTAAGTACTAGTTAACTTTTAGATCGGGGACATTCATTGTAATTTTCGAGACGTACGTCAGTCTACCATTCATGCTGTGGCAGGCATGCTATACGTGCATACTTCGCGGAAGCAACCGGACGAGCACTGAATCCAAACACCTCTTCTTATATCGACCAATTTCACTTGCCCTCCAACGCCACCTACATAACAAAAAAATCAAAAGAAAATTAGTCTATTTGGTTAGCTGCAGGGGTCGTTGTATGCTGGACAGTAGATTGATAGACTCGCAGTGCCGTTATGCGATGATCGGCTCGAATGAATGAAGCCATTCAATCGGTTTGGAGAAACGTAGCGGGATATTTTTGTTTTGGATGCTTGAGCATTTCTTAGGAGATATTAGCCGGCAATTGAGATCGGAAGGTTCATTCAGAATGACGCAGGTGGAATTTGAGGCAGTGTGTTGCGTAGTATGCTGTTGTCTTTGAAATGATTATGATAAATCTCTCTCTTGTAATTTTTAAGACAGGCTGTATATAACTACTTACATACATACATATATTTAATCACGCCTTTTTCCTGGAGGGTTAGGCAGAGGTGAATTAACACTCACATTTTACCAATCATTAAATTCGGTCCCACGTAATAGGGTAGTAATTGTTGACTCGAGCCATGCATCTGAGGCTGAGCCTGGGCTGTATATGTCTCTCGAATGTAACAGCCCTACCCCTTAATCGCCTTATACGACACCGCATGGGATGAGATGGGGTGGCACAAATTCTACTCTGCCGAAAACCACGTGGCAATACTAACAAAAATAATAATATAACTACTTATGTATTTATAACTTATCCCTTACTCGAGTCTTTTAACCAAATCCAAAAAATACTTTTTTAGGGCTGTTTCAGTGCGAGTAAAATAATATTTGATATTATTTTCTTGACTCCTCAATATGAATGCCAGAGGTATGTAATGAATATTTTAACGCCTTTACAATGGAAATTTATTTTTCCTTCGGAATAAAATAGGATTTAGACGATTTTAACAATAAAAACATGTACTTACCTACAAATATAGTAATAATAAAGTCTCGTTTCTTTTTATTCCACTTGGGTGGCAGACAAGCACACGGCCTATCTGATGGAAAGGGGTTACTTGCACTGCCAACCCTGTAAGCGCAGAGATTTTCTGTACCGTTAGTGTAAAAGACAAAGCAGGACAAGCCTTTAGTCTTCCCACTGACAGCACAAAAACTCTCCAATGAGTTCTGGCTTCCTTACTAACCGACGGAAACACAACACGAGGTTATTATGGCCACGGTATTCTATAGGGCGGAGGTACTTCCTAAGTCGGACTGCTCGTTAGTAAATCGGTGATATTTTGTTAAATGGTAATGTAACTCTTGTTACGATTGTAGCTCTAAGTGATCAATCCTTTTACATTGAGGCCATCGATAAAAACATTAATTAGACTAAACCTCTTTTTGCCAAAAATCTGTTATACTAGTGTTGTGCTAGTGGGCTCGTGTCGATGTGCTATTCTTCTGATGAGTAGGGTCTCCAAAACATTATGACCTTCTTGGTTCAGCTCTAGTACTGTCAAATGAATAAATCTATCGTTTGCTAGCTTTGGGCTAAATGTATTGTTTAGTACACCTTAAAATCATTTTGATTTACAGCACCACAGAATGGCTCATTAAATAAGCACCTACATAAACACCTGTAATATCTCTGACTGATGAATTCAAAATGTCTGTACAGATATCAGAAACAATCTCGATCATATCAGCATTCAAACAGAAAAAAACCGCGTCAAATTAGGACCTTTCGTTTGAAAGCTACGATACCACACACACACACAAAGAGACAGACAGCATACGCATCTGAGTTTCTATAGAGTATCAAAGTTTTTTCACCATTTCTACATCGGGAATTAAAAATAAGATAAAATATATATAGAAAGAAGTATTTTAGTCCCACATCTCAGCGAAAGGAAGTGAATAAAAAAAACGGTCGTGCGGAAGCTCCGGGCGTTGGCTCCGTACGCTGCATCCATACTGATGAAGAGCCTCCGACTTCAGCTGAGATGTTAATGATCAATCGTGTTCGTGAGAGGAGCCTCGTCTGCCCACATTAGCATATACTCGGGTGATGCGTGACACGAAAGCTGGACACAACACCGAAGATAAAAGAACATTATGGTGTATATACGAATGGCATTATAAGTGATTGTTTTACCATGGCACACACCAATGACTTTTCGATGCTTTTCGAAGTTATGTGTGTATTTATCGCAGGTTTATAAGTGTCCGGATAATGGCAATAGGATCGCCACCTATTACATTGGGACCTAAACATAAACTGACGAAATGTGGGTGCTAGCACCTCTGCCTGCCCCTTTTTTTTTTTTTTTATATACGACACGCCAACTTGACCTCACCTCGCCTGATGGTAAGCTAAAGGCAAAGTCTCAGGAAAGAGGGTCACCATTACAGACACTAAGTGCTACAATGGTGGCACTCAGCTTGGCGGCCTCATCAGATGCTTTTTCACGCCCCGCTTAAAGGCCCCGGGACTGTAGGAAGAAGGAAACACGTGTGCTGGTAATGAATTCCAGGTCTTGGTGGTGCGGCAAAGAAAAGAGTCTCCGAACCGCTTGGTTCTTGCTCGTATATTCTGCACAGTGTGAGGGTGACATCTAAGGCCTGCACGTGTTGTCCTATGTAGGAAAGGAGATGGTGGGATTAGTTGGAAGAGCTCGTCAGAACACTCACCGTGGTAGAGACGGTAAAATACAGCCAAGGAAGCAATATCTCTACGCATCTGCAAAGGCTCGAGGGTGTTCGTGACCTCAGGGTTCCCAATAATTCGGACCGCGCGTCGCTGCAACCTGTCGAGAGCATCTAGGAGGTATTTCGCGGAGCCATCCCAGAGATGCGAGCAGTATTCCACGCAGGAGCGAATTTGTGTCTTATAGAGAAGACACCGCTGCTCCGGCGTGAAAAAACGTCTCACTTTGTTTAGGAGTCCGAGTTTCCGCGAGGCTGTTTTGATGATGCTCTCGATGTAATTTCTGTTATTCAGTTTGCAGCGAATATCCATGCCTAGGATATAGAGATTGTCCTGCAGTGGAAGTGGCGTGCTCTGAAGAGTGGGAAGGGGAAGGAAAGAAGATACCTTTGCTGTGAACGCACAAGCCTGCGTCTTCTTGGCATTGAACTCGACCATGTTCTCGGAGCCCCATTGAGAAATGTGATTCAAGATCCGGTCCAGTTCAGTGACAAGAAGCTGTCTTTTTTCCACGATATCAGACTGTTTGGCCGCAGGTTGTCCGTGATAACTCCCGTGTACGGTGCTATCGTCTGCATAGCAATGTATGCTGCCGGTGGACAGCATGTCGTTGATATGCAGAAGAAAGAGAGTGGGAGATAATACAGACCCCTGCGGTACGCCAGCATTTATTTGCAAGAACTCCGAAGCCCGTCCATCACAGAGGACGCGGATACGGCGCTCCTGCAGGAAACTAGCAATCCAGTTGCACAGTCTAGGAGGCAGACCAAAGGCTGGTAGCTTGGAGAGAAGCGATTTGTGCCAGACTCTATCGAAAGCTTTGGCGATATCAAGACTAATTGCCAGTGACTCGCCGTGCTTGTCCATAGCCTCACCCCAAAGATGGGTAACGTATGCTAGAAGATCACCCGTTGACCGTTTCGGCCTGAAGCCATATTGCCGGTCATTAATTAAGGAGTGATCCTCTAGGTGACGCATGAGCTGTTTGTTAATGATGTGCTCGAAGACCTTGCACAGCACTGAGGTGACGGCTATGGGTCGATAGTTGGCTGGCTCTGAGCGATCCCCCTTCTTGGGGATCGGCTGTACATTCGCCTCTTTCCAAGCCGAAGGCACTGTACCCGAGCTGTAGGACAGTCGGTACAGCCGCGTAAGCATCGGAGACAACTCCGCTGCACATTTTTGTAAGACCACCGCTGGAATACCATCCGGGCCACTGGCTTTCCGGACATCGAGTGATTGAAGCACCGCACGAACATCGCATTGCCTGATACGTATTTCAGGCATTACGTGGTCACCATTGGGTAGTGTCGGCGGCTGTATACCGCAATCATCGACTCGGGAATTGGCCGCAAAGAGATTTACTAGCATATTGGCTTTCTCTTGCGGTCCATGGGCCAGGGATCCATCAGGGTAGCGCAGCGGTGGCAGCGAAGGCTGACAGAAGTTGGCCTGCACGGCTTTGGCCAGTCGCCAGTATCCACGGCTGCCCGTGGGATGTGCCACTAGCTCTTGACCAAGCCGCGCAATGCGCAGGGCATCCGCTTTGACGTAAGCCCTCTTGCAGACCTTTGTGGCTCTGTTGTACGCCGCCTTGAAGTGGCTCACATTGGGATCGTGCGTGGCACGCGCCCTTACCCAAGCGCGATACGCGGACTGCTTTTGATCAACAGCCCCCGCACACTCGCGCCCGAACCAAGGGCGCACTCCTCGGGCACCGGTGACATCAGTGTACGGAATATAGTATTCCATACCCAGACCGATCTCACCGGCAACAGCAGTAGCACAATCCGAGGGTTTCTTACCTTCAAAGCAGCGTTCAACCCACGGGATGGACGCAAAATAGTTGCGCAGCCCATCCCAATCTGCTGACGAGTAGTGCCAGAGACGCCGCTTCCCCTGCACGGGTCGTGAAGGCGCTATAATTGGCACCTTGGAGCAGACCAGACAGTGGTCGGAATTGCCTAAAGCGGCTTGTACCGAAACACTGTACAGGTCTGGGTGACTCGTCAGCAGAAGGTCTAGCAGAGAGGGTGCTAGGCCCGACCTTCTTGGTATTCTAGTGACCTCGTGTACCAATTGGGTCAGGCCATGCGCCAGAGCAAATGCATGGGCGGCTCTTCCCGCATGGTCTGTTTTGGAGGAGCCCAACCAGGTTTCGTGGTGGGCGTTAAAGTCCCCCAAAAATACCACTTCGGCGTTCGGAAACCGTTCCTGCGCATCATCTGCCGCCTGACTCAGATATTCAAAGAGTCGAGTTGTCTCAGCATCTCCTGTATGGGAACGGTAGAGGCACACATAGATCTGACTCGTAGAGCCATGGTCTACGTGTACCCATAGGGTTGAAAAGGATGGGTCCTCAAGGCAGCGCAAACGGCGACAACAAACATCCGCCCTAACAAACACGCACACCCCGGCTTTTGCACGGAAATTTTCCTCGATAACATAGCCGGGGTAAAGCAAGTAGGTCGTGTCATCAGGGCGGCCTATTTGTGTCTCCGTGAGAAAGAGCATATCTGGTTTCGCCGTCTCAAGGTGTTGGTGGACGGCGTTGAGGTTCGCATGGAGTCCACAGATGTTAGTGGACTCCACCTCAAATAGCGAGCTTGTGGGAGTCTGTAGAGCCGCTGTGTTGCCCAATACTCTTAAATGCGCTGCCATGATGAAAAGGAGAAAAGGGCGTGAAAAAAAGAGGTGATTGTCGTCGCAGCACCGCGTGACAAAGTGCGGGATATTGGTTTTGTCTATGATTATGAGGCATGGCGTGAGCCGACACGCCGTACGGAAGGGCCCCCGTACCCCCCCGAATATGGTCGCCTGGCCCCCACTTCCGGTCACCAACCGGCACGACGAGCCATACCGGGATTATGCGCGGTCTGGTGAGGCAGCCTTCCAGGGTGGTTAGTCCCAGTTGGGCCTCTGTACTATACCGCGGGCGGCCAGCGGCACCACCGTTTCTACGGGTCTCCCTGACCGGCGCGTCGCCCCGCACCATCCTCACTAGACTACGCCAAGACCCACTGGTCCCACTAGTGCTGCGACCACCATCACCCCTACCCGGCTATGCATTTGCTGATCCCTGAACGCAATCCAACCGAAATTGAATTACTATGAAGGGTTTTTCGCAATATTGCACGGTGGTACCAACCCGGTCGAAATTTGTGACAAATTTGTGCCGTCAAATCTCTACCACCTACGGGGATATAGTATAATGAACTCTTTCATTTGTATTCGTTTCACTGTAAGACTATTATCAATATACTAATCTATTAGTCAATAGAAGTGTGATTCTATTGCACAGAAAAACGATAGATTTCTGATACGATAGAGAGAGCGATAGAAATCATACGAATATATCGCCCAAGTAACGTCAAAATAGTGAGTAATGTTTTTAACAGGAATAATAGACTGACTAACTGATCTCATTGATAGATAAAAATAGCGGAATTACTTTGCCAATGGCTTTGCATTATTCAGTTAATCCAATAAGGTTTTTTAGTTCTCATGATCCTCTAATAGGCCCAAAAGGAGGTAGGACACGGCGGTATTTCCGCCCAATTGAGCAGTCCGACTGGGGAAGTACCTCCGCCCTACAGAATACCGCGGCTATAATAACTTCGTGTTGTGTTCCCAGCGGTGAGTAGGGTAGCCAGAACTCACTGGAGAATTTGTGCTGTCAGTGGAAAACTATAGGCTTGTCCTGCTTTGTCTTCTACTGACGGCACAGTAACTCTGTACTTACAGGGTTGGCAGCGCGACTATGACTCCTCTAGTGTTACAAACGTCCATAGGCAACGGTAACCACTTTCCATCAGGTGGGCCGTGTGCTTGTCTGCCACCTAAGTGGTATAAAAAAAAGAAAGATCTGGGAAAACAGTATGGTTCAATATGATTCTTCAAAGAAATCGTTTGTTTGACTTTCCCACCAGAGGCTTTTTCACGTCCCGCTTAATGAACCGGGATATAAGAAGAAAGAAACACTTGTTGATACTTAATTCAAAAAAATCCATATAATTATTGACTTTAAAGCAAAGCCATTTAAGTTCAAAATTAAAAGACTTACAGAGTGAGTAAAAAAGTGTCATGAAACTATTTTCAATTAATTTTCAACTATAACTAGATAGAGATAAAGTCTAAAATTTAATGCCATTTTTTGCAGTGTCTGTGCTATGACAGTGGTGTTACTTGGGTAGAACCGAAAGCCTGGTAAATAATATATATCATGTCTTTATGGCAAATAATTTTTTTGTCGAACTGCTTGTCTTTTGATGGAATTATTTGGACTATGAGTATGACACTTTAACCTTGCCCATGATGTATAGAATAATAATAATAAATATTCTTTATTGTACACCATAATACACAAATGAACAAGGATTTTTATACTTACTTAATAATGTACAATGGGCGGCCTTATTGCAAACAACAATCTCTTCCAGGCAACCTTTGGATGGATAAAATAGAATGAAATTTCTGTACAGAAAATGAGACTGTGAATAATCGAGAATGTCATATTTGATTTGTATCGTTGTGCCATTAAAAAATACATGTTTTGTTGCATTGATGCTGAACCAAGAGAAGTCAACAAACTGAATATCTTTCAAAATATGAAAATATGCCAAGTACGTAATATAGATAATTTGATACGAATATATATTATTAATTTTTTATTGTTTTTATGATAAAGATAAGTGTTTAGCTAGACTGATACCTGTCTATACGAGTATGATAAACAAATGAGAATATGCCGGTGGTATCGACCCATTTCATCTCTATAATAGTAATAATAAATATTCTACAACATTCTACACAACGCTATCTAGACCCATCGTAAGCATAGCTTAACTAGCTTGTGTTATGGAATCTAGAATGCGGATAAACTAACTTAGCTAGTTTTTTTTGTAAATAAATACATATTATACCAATACATGTATAATTAGGTACCACGGTAGCCTAGTGGTATGGGTAATGGACTGCTGAGACAAGGTCTCGGGTTCGATCCCAGGTTTTACCATGGCACACACCAATGACTTTCCTTTGCTTTTCGAAATTATGTGTGTATTTTTCGCAGGTTTATAAGTACCTGGTTAATGGCAATAGGCTTACATTGGGACCTAAACATAAACTGGTGAAATGTGGGTGCTAGCACCTCTGCCTACGCCTTCGGGTATATAGGCGTGAGTTTATGTTATGTTTATGTTATACCAATACATATCTATAATACGAGTACATTGATCAGTGGGTTTCGCTTATCCACCCTTGATACATATATCTACTAACGTCTGTAAATCCCCAAAGGAGTAAGCAGAGGTGTATTAACACCCACATTTCACCAACTATGATTTTCAGTCCCACGTGGTAAGAGGCGAGCCTATTGTCGTCAAGTAGGTACTTAATCATGGGATGTATGTTTACTGCCGGATGGAGAACAGCCCTATCCCTCAGTCGCCTTTTATGACACCCACAGGAAGAGATGGGGTAGGCTCTATTCTACTCTATTGATTTTTACATACATATATAATCATGTCTTTATCCCTGGAGGGTCAGGCAGAGGTGAATTAACACCCACATTTCACCATCATTGTATTCGGTCCCACGTATTAGGGGGTGAGCCTATTGCCGCTTTCCGGGCACTATTGTTGCCTCGAGCCATGAATCTGAGGTTGAGTCTGGGCTGTATATATCAGTCTGATGTTAAACAGCCCTATCCCTTAGTCGCCTAGTACGACACCGCATGGGAAGAGATGGGGTGGTCCAAATTCTACTCTGCCGGAAACCGCACTGCTTTTTGACTTGATTTTTATTCATATTTAAAGAGTGTAGTGGAGAAAAAATTGCAAAGTATCTGATAACATTAGCGCGGGTGAATCTGCCTAGCCCAGTTAGTTACTGATAAGATATTACATCGAGCTATCTTCTATGGTGTTCATCGATTAACACAGGAGTTCATTAAACTTTACTCGCCATGAAGTTAATGAGTATTGGAAGACTAGTTTTATGATCTGTTCTGTGTCATTGGTTTGTGCGGTCTCTGTGGCGTACGAACATTTCAATATATTTATTTATTTATTTACGTGCTGTTAGCAATATAAGTTTACAGTATACACCAAAACGCTTATATGCTTTTTTTTATATACAACTAGTAGGCTAAAGTAGACAAGCACACGGCCCACCTGATGGAAAGTGTTTACCGTGACCTATGAACGTGTGCAACACCAGTGGAGTCACATACGTGCTGCCGACCCTGTAAGAGCAGAGATTTTATGCCTCCAGTGCAGAACACAAAATTAGGACAAGCCTTTGCTCTCTAGCAAAAACTCTCCAGTGAGCTCTGGCTACCCTACTCACCGCCGGGAACACAATACGAGGTTTGGTCAGAACTGAAGAATTTCGGCGAAACAATGTAACACAAGGATCCCAGCAGTAGTATCTATACAAACAGAAGTAGCAGGAGTAAATACATAAATAATATTATAAAAAGGCGACCTTTAGACGGCGTGCGTGTTAGTCGGTTCAAGCATTAGTTTTTACAAAAACGACTGCTATCTAACTCCCAATTTTGACAGGAAAGCCTACTCCTCAGCCATCAATCAGCTATCCATACGTATATACATGTAACAGCTTGCAGGAAGCTTAGCTCGGGCACCTAAGTTCGATCCCATACACCCAACACAAGTAATATAATATCTACGAGTTAGAGAGAATACACAATTTTCACCACAATTTTCCTCTATAAATCATCTAAAATTTCTCAGTAACGTTAGTAATAAGATGGTTTCAATGAACGTCTCGGGACATTCAGATAAGAGGCATCGATAACAGATCGATACATGGCGTCAGAGTCAATATTAGTTCATGAGATTTATTCAAAACCCGTTCCCAAGAGAACATAGGTTTGCTCCTCTTGGCTCTTATTTGAAGTGAACACTTCTTTAGCGGCGCTGTGTACTTTATTTGGAATGGGTAAAAATTTCTAAACTCGCGTCAGGACACGTGACCTGATCGAACATTCGTAAGACGGATGGAGAGAGGACAGGCGGCGCAGGGCGCTTGCGCGAATGTTCGTGTGTGTTAATGTTACAGCGTGCTGTAATATCAAAAATGCAACCCGTCGTTTTTATTTTATTTTAATAATTTGTTTCTTTTTTTTCTTTTCTTGTTTTGTTTATCTTTTCTTTTTTTTTTGTAATATACACTTCACATCCCCCTTCATTACTATATGCTTATCTGCTACTCAAAGGTTTGCTGGGAGAGAACTCATTTTGAGTTAAGCTCGCCTTTGTACATTTTCTTTGATATGTTTTATTTATATGATCTCTGTACTGTGTGTGTGCAATAAAGAATTAAATAACTAAATAAATAAAAATAAATTGCTTTTGGGGTACTTTTTCTTTTTTTTTACGTGCGCAAAATCCCCACGGATACCTCCCCACCGGAGCCGGTGGAGGAGGTTATGTCGGACTCGAACCGACTAAAACGCACGCCGCCTGTGGGTCGTTTTGGTTGCCGAAGGTGAGGTTGACAGGCATATCCCTCGCACCCCGGCCGACCCAGGGCCATCTCTCACGATCTGGCCCTCTTCTCGGGTGTGGGGACTACAGAGTCCCCAACTCGTCCCCGGAAACGGGGAGGCGCGCCACGCGCGCCACCGCCGCGGCCTGCTTCTGCCAGGGTGACAGGCGGCTTCACCTGTCACCCCCAGGCCGGCGCTCATGGGGGGCGGAGGTCGTTCATCGACCTGCTTTTGGGGTACTGTCGAGTTAGGTTACTTTCGGGTTCCTTTCAATTTACCATTAGTTACGGTTGTATCATAATTGTGCACTTTGGAGCCCGCGGTTTATTCTTCTACTGTTTTATTATATACCACTTGGTTAGCAGACAAGCACACGGCCCACCTGATGGAAAGTGGATACCGTGGCCTATGGACGTGTGCAACACCAAGGGAGTCACACTCGCGCTGCCAACCCTTTAAGCACAAGAGTTTCTGTTCCGTCAGTGTAAAAGATAAAGCAGGACACGCTTTTGGTCTTCCCACTGACAGCACAAAAAACTCTCCTGTGAGCTCTGGCTACCCTACTCACCGCCGGGAACACAACACGTGGTTATTATGGACGCGGTAATTCTTTTGATTTTGACTTTTGTAGAAGCGATTGAACACGATGAATATTGAGTATTTTGTTAGTATTTAAAACTATGAGAACACATAAAGGCTTTTCTCCACCCGTGAGTAAACATTTAGCCTATGACAAAATGCCCGTTTGGCGACAATAGCCTCGCGTGGGATGTGGATTTAATACACCTTTGCGTACTGTTGCGTACTTGCATGTTACATATATATGTATGTTACACGTTGACTAATACCGTGTATTTGATGCTGACTTGTACCTACCTGGTCAAATGGTCTGATACACTATATATGATATGGCACACCTGCTACATGTGCTATTTGCAACAGTTGTTGTGAATTAACAACTTGTTGCACATGGCACATTCGGCAGGTGTGATAGCATATTAATTAAATTCTGATTTCTATGAATACGTAGACAGAAGCAGATGGCGGTTGATTCTGCCTACCCCTAGGGGAAAATGTCGTGAGTATACTAGTATGTATATGATTTCTATCTTACCTGATAATATCACTTAAATAGTATTTTGTATTCGGCACTATTGTGTCGATGTATGGGGCATTACCAAGGTCTTTCTGGCCAAGCGAATTTCACCTGCCAATCGGTGCACCTGTTGATTCACAGAAGAGGCTCTGGCGCAGGTTTTCTTCTATGGGTTGGCAGACCAGACGGCAGTTGCTCACATAAAAGCCGGGAACAACGCTAAAGAAGATGATTCAGTACTATTGACAGAAGCGACAAATGTGTTGTCCTGTGCATAAATAACCTTTTCATTCACCTTCGGGTATATTTGACCTCGCCAAGATCTTTTTGGTTTGGGAGGGGAGGTTGGTAATAGGGTCGTCAGTCGTTCACGTAAAAGTTAAATTTAGAATTTGAAATTTTCCAAAACTTGAGTTTTCTTGACTCGAGTGATGATGATAATGAATCCCCCTTTTAGAGGAAGTAGAACACGGTATTACCGTCCAATTGAGCAGTCCAACTGGAGAAGTACCTACCTTGACTTTGACTTGACATAATAACCTCGTGTTGTATCTCCGGCGGTGAGTAGGGTAGCCAGAGCTCATTGGAAAGTTTGTGTACTGTTAGTGGGAAAACCAAAAACTTGTCCTGCTTTGTCTTTTACACTGTCGGCACAGACACTCTTGTGCTTACAGGGTTGGCAGCGCCAGTGTGACTCTCTTGGTGTTTCACACGTCCATAGGCTACGGTAACCACTTTCTATCAAGTGGGCCGTTTGCTTGTCTGCCAACCAAGTGGTATATAAAAACCGTATTTTTTTACTATTAGCATAGGCTATTGCAATAGTGCAATTCATTGCTGGTCATAGCTTCTCCCAAAGTGCACTATCGCACCCAATCCTCCATTCGCTTCGAGTCTATCCCAGCGATATTCTTCAGGTGCAATAATTTGCAATTGGTATGTTTGTCACGTCGTTTATTGCATTTATAATTACTATTAGTGCTCACATAACTGGCTGTCGTTACTAATGAATAATTTCTCTTGGCAAACACTTGATAGTTTTTATGTAACCACTAGCTGATCCCTCAGCCTCGCCCGTTGCATATTTATAAACCTCATATCCACCCCCCTTTAAGCCCTTAATTATTTAGTGTTCAAATAATGTAAGGAGATCTGCCAGATTTGTTGACATTTATGATCCCTGTTCCGCTCCCTTAAGCTTTAGCGTGACGATGTATAGCCAAAAACCTTGAACGTTAAACGGACTATTCAATACAATTTTTTTTTTTATATAGAACACGTCAATTAGACTTCGCCTTGCCTGATGGGTAAGCTGAAGGCAAAGTCTCAGAAAAGAGGGTCACCATTACTTACACATACCGTGTGACAATGGTGACACTCAGCTTGACGGCCTCATCATATGCTTTTTCACGCCCCGCTAATATAATTTTTATATATTATAATATTTTTTCAATTCGCGTTGAAAGAAAAAAAACTCTTCAGATTTATAGGTATGTTAGAGAAAACCCTTATTTATATAGAAGTTAGGAGAAACTCATTAACTTTGATAGTATTTTCTCTGTTGAGATACAGGCAGTTCAAGGGCTTCTCTCATATTTGTAGAAATCTCTGCAACATCTTCTTCATTCTAGAGTTAATCACCTTGGAGTCTGGGGTCCGTTTTACAAGTCTAACAACGGATTTGGCTGAACTTCAATATTTTCCGTGAAGCCACTTACCTCTAACCTCCAAAACTCAAAGGCGATATAGAACCATTGCAACTAGACCAGTTGCTGGACATTTTTAGGGCTCCAACGACCCGTAATGACTGCCATAGCTGTTCGTATGGCAAGCGGGACCTACGGCTTAACGTGACCAAACCAAATACCCATATTCATTCATACAAATATTTGCAATAAACGGGGATCAAACCCGTAACTCCTGCGTAGCGGCCGCGTTCACTACCGCGACGCCAGAAGCTGACTGACTGAAAGAAATATTTATTTATTTCAACAATGATTATTATATAATATATAACTAATAACTTACCTAGTTTACATTCAGATTGATTCCCTAGGCTAGCATAGCTAGTGTTGTGTTCCCGCTAATGAGTATGGTAGCCAGAGCTCACTGGAGAGTTTTTGTGCTGTCAGTAGGAAGACCAAAGGCTTGTCCTGATTTTGTGTTCTGCACTGAGGGCACATAAAATCTCTGTTCTTAGAGAGGCAGACTCTCGTACCGTCTGACGCAGATGATCACCGAGCACGGGTGCTTCGGGAAGTATCTGCGTCGGATGGAGAAAGAGCCAACGTCCGAGTGCCATCACTGCGACGCGAGCGAGGACTCAGGGCCGCACACGCTCACCGAGTGTCCGGCGTGGGAAACGTCGAGACGGGAGCTTGTGGCGGCCCTGGGAGTGAGAGTTCTCACGCTCTCCGCTGCACGGATGCGTGGGCGGCCGGCGCCTCCTTCTGCGAGCAAGTAATGCTCGTGAAGGAGGAGGCGGGGCGGGAGCGGCAGCGGGAGCGACGAAGGATCGCAAGCCAAGCTGCCCGCGTACGAAGGCAACTCGGGCGTCTGAGGTCGATGAACGACCTACGCCCCCCATGAGCGCCGGCCTGGGGGTGACAGGTGGAGCCGCTTGTCACCCTGGCAGAAGCAGGTCGCGGCAGTGGCGCGCCTGGCGTGCCTCCCCGTTTCCGGGGACGAGTTGGGGACTTTGTAGTCCCCACACCCGAGAAGAGGGCCAGATCGTGAAAGATGGCCCTGGGTCGGCCGGGGTGCGAGGGATATGCCTGTCAACCTGACCTTCGGCAACCAAAACGAACCCCAGGCAGCGTGCGTTTTAGTCGGTTCGAGTCCGACATAACCTCCTCCACCGGCTCCGGAAAAAAAGGTGGGCCGTGTGCTTGTCTGCCACCTAAGTTGTATAAAAAAAAATACATACCTATTAACACAGTTTTCATAATACGCAGATGAAACTGCAGATAAAACTTATAGTATTAGGAATGTCTGCGTATATCTGGGTTCCAAGCGGAACAGGCGTCGTCGTAAACACAATTTCCCGGTATCGCATAATGCTGCATTGTCACATCTCCGCCGTTATCAATGAAGGCGACACTTCATTCTTTGCATACTCGTATCTTGTAAGAGGACCTCTATATTTTACTAGACTTGACCTATGGATTTACTTGTAAATATTGTCGCAAGACATTCTTTATTAATCTTGTCAATGTGTTTATTTGTATAATGAAATATCAAGAAATATTGTATGGTTTTTTTCTATTTTATGAGTGGAGATTATGGGCAGTTGAGGATCGGACACGAAGGGGTTGATCGCGGCAATTGACCGCCGCATCCACGACCAAGGCGGTGATTTCCGATCCGGCTCGTTCCTGGGGCAAAGGTTTGCGATTCAGCGAGCCAACGCGGCCAGAATCGTGGGCACCTTTGCGCCGGGAACGATGCTGAGTGGGTTGTTTGACGTGACATAATCGCTTTGTTTTGTGTATTTATGTTTTAATTATTTTGTATGTATTAAATAAAAAAATAATCTGCTATAAATATAATGATTTAAACTTTTTTGTAAGTGTAAAATATCATCGCAGAGAAAAGGTCTTTTAAGGATTTTTTTATTGGCCATCGGGGATAGGGTCCTTACAGTAAAAATTGACGCGTTTTAATTGTTAAATTTTTAGGTTACTAATTATGTATGGGCAAACTTTTATTGCTTTTATTGCTTTATTCAGACCTTTCTCTTTAATATTTCACCCCTACTAACATTTTTACTAAACTCTACGTACTTAACTTGCATATTCATGAATATATATAAAAGGTATGAAAAATTAAAGATGCAAAAATGATCTATCACCATAATATATCAATCAATCAATCCATTTGAAGTCTCTTTCTTTTGAGGATAATACAAGATGCCACAGCTTCAGAGGAGCTCAAATTTCTATTTGTTTGTGTTGTATGTTCTATTAGCAATCTGCGCGCGCCAAGACGTCGATGCTCTTGCCACTTGTGGTCAAGAAATTATATAATAACGTCGTTACATATGATATTACCGAAATTTTCTTACAGATTCATGAGTTCGTTATTCCTGTAATTTAATAACTATTTCCATTATTTATATCTTTTTTTGAAAGTTGATTTTAAGATTTTACAACTCTGTATTAAATATTTTTTACTGACCGCTTGATACATTAAATTCGATCTTCAAAAACAGTACTTCCTAAATGCTATCCATTTTGATGATAAATTTCGTATTTTTTACAGCTGTCACTTTTCAAAAATTTAATAAATGTTGCTGTTTGTTAGCTTAATGTTTGTCTCATTCATACACAAAAACGTCATATTTGGATTTGTCATGAACAGAAAATTGGGTGTCCTCCAATGTCTTCAAAAAAGCGGCAATTTCATATGTAACGACCTAATATATGTATGTAACTATACCTGTTCTATAGCTTCACATGGTTATTCAAAACAAACAATACTCATACATGAGAAATTCACAGCAAAACAAAACCACATCTTATTTTTAAATATAAAATTCGAAAAATCTTGCACGCGCGCCTGTTCGGAATACTTAAAGCACTGCCATGTTTTAAATCGATATAAGTTTATCATTCCGAGTGATGTACACAAGCATCTTCTGCGATATACTAGTTGAGACTCGTGACTTTGTTTAACTATCAAGATTAGAATCGAAATAAAGATAAGACGTGAGATGATAATCGGGGGCCTTGAGCTGACATGACACCACCTGTGACGTTATGCTCTCCTAAAGCCTGTTTTCCAGGGTGTGTTTTCACAGACGCAGACACGGACGCGAGTACGGTACTATGAGAAACGTGTCTGCAGTATCATAGACAAGCTTATTCCCACGGTGTGTGGTCTGTCAAATCGCGCTCGCGTCTGTTAAATCGCGAATCGTGGAAAGCAACCTTAACATAAGTGATTTAACTCAGTTTCAATAATCTGCGAAAATATAATCGACTTGAAAGGAACCTTTTCCCCTTTTTATTCCTTTTCTCTATCTCTTATTCTTCTCCCCCGTTCCCCAAGGTTTCGCAAGTATTTATAGGTCACCACTATCATCATTGCACTCTGATTTGTTTACCACCTTTGTATATGAAAATAATACGTCATCACTCCACACACACCCACACTTTTCCTTGTACTCATAGACAGTTAACGTTACAGAGATTTAAATGTCAGGTATTTACAGCTTCCTTCTAACAAACAGACAAACAAAAAAACCCTGACACAAAGATAAAGGAAATATAATTCAAATGTACATCTCAGTAATCGTATGCGCGCACGCATGCCAGCACGGAGTTGAGTTGCTCGCGCATTCAGATGTCCGTTGATCCGTTCGGGAGATGCGCAAGAGACGATTTGAGGAAAATCCTTTGCGTTTAGTTATGGTCTGGTTATTGAACTCGTGTTCTAAGAAATGTTATCAGTGTGCGGTAATATACGTTTAATTAATTAAGTAATACTGACCTGTTTGTATTTGTTTTCTTTTTATGGTTCAATACCTCAGTAGGAATAAAATGAAACCCTTATAGGATCACTTCGGTGTCCGCCTGTCTTTCTTTCAACACCTTTTTCTAAGGAATTAATTTAATATTCATACCTTCCAGATTAAATTCATACCAATTAAGATAGAAAAAATTGTAACGGTCCAGGCGGGACTATGTCAGTATTATATAATTTGTTAAATAAATTAAAAAAAAAAAGCTACGCGTAAATGTAATTAGTGAGTTCACGTTGGTCGTGTAATGGCAAGGAATAGAACTCAGTACCTCACGATTGAAAAGCCGACCCCTTAACCACTAAGCTACCGATGCTTTTGAAACTATTAACTGGATAGTTTTTAGTTGCTTTTGGTGCATTTTGCCTTTATGCCTGTAGTGCTTGGGTGACTACAGGCTGTTTGGAGACGAAACCAACCTTATCTGTAAACCGATACATCTGCTGATTAACGTATGAGGTTAAAGTGCAAGCTTTTCTCTTAAGTTTGGATGGTCAAACGGCAGTCAATTCCATAAAACTGATAACAAACTAACAAAAAATAGTAGTATGTACCGATGTCAGGATCCAAAATATGACCTTTAGATGTGGTTGTACTTGGCACTCGGATGTGTAAAATGTCCTGCAATTATAAATTATTCATCGTCTTTCAAAATGTGACAAACGAATGACCTGTGGTTTGACTTACTTAAGACAATGCCTGAATCACGGTTCACAAAAAAGAGGAAAAATTTGCAACCTAGTGGAAATTCCGGGTTACGGCACGCAACCTCTTCCAAAAAGTCATTCGCCTGCTGATAGATTGACCGCAGTTTTCCGGTTAAGCTGCAACCGACGATATGGACGTATTCTCGAGAGATATTGCGATGTAGTTCTCTCGATGCAGGCGAAATAGGAATAATGTGGGCCGAGTAAAAAAATTTGGTATTCTTTAAAATTTTTTTGGAAAAAGAAAAACAGTATCTTACAACTAAATTGACAACTGATCTTAAAACCATTTATAAGTTTTCGTATATACATATTTAGTGCTTGCCGGTATAGTAGGTAAATATTATGACCTAAAGTTTACACGCTCCATGGAGCAGAATATGTTGTACCTACTAATTTTAAGACAAGATCTTTGTAACCATATTTGAAGCAAATAAACGTTTGAATTGAATTGAATTGAATTGACTTATTTCGTTATTACGTATAAATTGTTATTAATACATTCAGAGAACCGAATCAAACCACCCTCTAGAGATAAAGCGACTATAGAACGATGGCCTTGTGTTAAAGAGATCAAGTTCCGAGTGATTTGCTGTTTTTTTAACAAAGTCAGCTGCTCTCACAACAAATTAACCGGTTCGGTAATTAGTGGTTCGGTAATTCGGTATTCGGAAATATTACCTTTTCTAAACTACTTAGGTAGCACACAAGCACACGGCCCCAACTAATGGAAAGAGATTACCGTGGCCTATGGACGTGTGCAAAAGCTGTCACCATTGCGCTGCCGGCCCTGTAGAAGTTTTTAAATGAACTTCTGCACAAGTATTCAAAGGATGAGCTTAGATAGATAACTCTTTATTTCACACAATGAGACAAGAAATGACCAGACATATATATAATCACGCTGTTATCCCCGGAGGGTTAGGCTGAGGTGAATTAAGGCCGACATTTCACCAACCATTGTATCCAGTTCCAAGTAATAGATTACGTACGCCTATTGCCGTTTTCCGGGCACTATTGTTGACTCGAGCCAGGCATCTGAGGCTGAGTCTGTATATATCTATCTGATGTTAAACAGCCTTATCCTTTAGTCGCCTTGTACGACACCGCATGGGAAGAGACGGGGTGGCCCTAATTCTACTCTGCCGGAAACCACGCGGCACTAGTAGTACTTTAAGGCCTATATTCCCGTTCCGTCAGGCCCGTGCCCCGTCCTGAATTTCGATTTATACCTAGATCTGAGGACAGATTGTATTCTCTCTAGATGACAGTTCTTTCATTGTGAGAGACGATTCAGAACAGAGCGTTTTTCGGACGGTACGAAACTAAATTTCGCTTATCGGTTTTTAAACGACTCTTGTACAATTTTTATAATAGAAATATATTCACTTGTCGATTTGGGAATCTAGTCACGTCTCGATAACGACTATCATTATTCTGTACCACGAGATATTCAACACTTAAAAATTGCAAGGATAACACTCTGAGTGTTAAATACATCCTACTTAATATTTTAAAAATGTGAAAGTTGGTCTGTATGAATGTACGTGTGTGGATTTTTGTTACTCTTTCACGCAGAAACGGCTGAATTGACCTGTACAGAACTGTACGAGATAGACCCTGTAACGGTAGAGCGTTCGAATGATTTATTTATTTATTCTTTGCAAATATGTGTTACATAAGATGTTACATTCATTAGGTATATATGTAGTTTCGCCATATTCCACCATAATAGGCATGCAATTCATAAGCTAAATTAGGAACAAAATACTAAACAATAATCTGATATCCTACTTCTAGAAATTTTCATAATGTCGAATTATTTATATTTATACATTCCAGAATACATATGAAAATGTCATGGTACCTATGGCTGCTTAAAAAATAAAATTAACAATGTCATAATGCATTATCTCTTTAGTCATATATTATAATAGTAACACTTAGTGTCTGTAATGGTGACCCTTTTTCCTGAGACTTTGCCTTTAG
Source organism: Eilema griseolum (assembly GCA_963662185.1). NCBI lineage: Eukaryota > Metazoa > Arthropoda > Insecta > Lepidoptera > Erebidae > Eilema > Eilema griseolum. The sequence continues at coordinate 10,197,836 of OY759254.1, read as the reverse complement.
CTTACCATCGTGCGAGGTGAAGTCAAGTTGGCGTGTCCTATATAAAAAAAAGGAAATGTCAATATCAAAAAATTTTTCATCACCATTTCTACCAAATGTAGGTATACTGAACACATCACAGCTCAGGCATTCAGAGTAGCGTTTTTGGTTTTGTTTAGATAGCGCTGTAACGTGTAGAATGTAAAGAGAAATTTGCACTGAGATAGATTTTTTGAGTCCTAATAATAGTAACCGATTTTACTACTAAAGTCACTTGGTAAGTTAAATAGCTCGTGTTAGGAGTATGTTTACCTTTATCCCCTTAAAGCACCCGGGAATAGGTTCTTGAGGAACGCGATAAGTATTCAACACGGGCGGAGTCACATACAACAGCTAGTAACTAATAACAGAATAAGGACACATACCATCGATTTCACTTGCTATTGTATGCGGATTCTGCGTATCGAGAGATCACGGGCGTGATGCGCATGCTAATTCTGTTGATGATGATGATGGACAATGCTGGTTCACGCCTTGTAAGGCGCACGAGTCATTGTGGAGTCGCCTTTGATGTTTGGCTAAGAATTTACTACTATAGGTATGTGTAATTTAAGGTACACTCATCGGCAAATGTCGCTTAACGAATTATAATTTTATTGCTACGCTCGAAGAAGCAGCAGGAGCTCGTGAAGTATGTAAGGATAGAGTCAAATGGCGGGCTACTGTCTCTGTCTACCCCGGAAGGAAATAGTCGTGAGCATATGAAATTTACTATTGCTGTTTCACATCAAACAGATATATATGCAGCCCAGACTCTGCCATAAACGCATGGCTCAAGTCAACAATAGTGCCCGGAAAACGGCAATAGGTTCACCCCCTATTACGTAGGACCGAATACAATGATAGGTGAAATATGGGTGTTAATTCAGCTCTGTCTAACCCTTTGGGGATAAAGGCGTGATTGTATGTTATTATATTAGTATGAAATATGTACCGATGGCCTTTGTAGAGCAACAGACCTTCACACCTACAGAATACCGCGGTCATAATAACTTCGTGTTGTGTTCCCAGCGGTGAGTAGGGTAGCCAGAGCTCACTGGAGAATTTGTGCTGTCAGTGGGAAGACTAAAGTCTTGTCCTGCTTTGTCCTCTACACTGACGGCACCGAGACTGTGCTTACAGGCTCGGCAGCGCGAGTGTGGCTTCTCTGGTGTTACACACGTCCATAGGCCACGGTAACCACTTTCTATCAAGTGGGCCGTGTGCTTGTCTGCCATCTAAGTGGCATAACAAAAAACGCTGATGCTTTTTTCGGCCGACCAAATTCAAAAACCTAGTCACTATTTGCCAGACCTAGCTATTGTCTCAAAGAAGAGGAAGAATATCTATGATCGTAGCTACTTGGTCTCATCATTCTCTGAGTCTTCTCCATAATTTGTGGTCTCGATCGATTGGGCTTTCTAGTCTAACCAAGGTGAGGCTGATCGTCGATATTTTCCGTGAAGCGACTGCCATATGACCTTCAAAACCAATTAGCGATATAGAAGTTGTGTAGTTAGAATAGTAGGACTTTATTTTTTATACCTACCACTTAGGTGGTAAACCAGTACACGGTCCCCCTGATGGAAAGTGGTATCCGTAGCCTATGGACGTTTGCAACACCAGGCGAGTTACATGCGCACTGCCGACCCTGTAAGAACTTAAGAAGTTTTTGTACTGTCAGTGAATAAGATAAAGTTGAACAAGCCTTTGGTCTTCCCACTGACAGCACAAAACTCTCCAGTGAGCTCTGGAGGTCTTAAAATGCCACTTTATTGGAATCGTATTGAGATAATATTATGTCCTTCGGCGACATTTACATGAAATTAGAATCTGCTTAGTATATGACTTGTTGTGATTCTACTCATATTACCATTTAATTAATGTTATATAATCTAATAAAATAATTAAAATTGAGATCTACTGGAAATTCATAAACATACTGGTTTTAAGCAGAATCGCTCAATGTGACCTTTTTAGACTCGCTGGTACATACATACATATAATCACACCTTTATCTAATTAATCTAACCTAACCTAACCCGGAGGGTTAGGCAGAGGTGAATTAACACCCACATTTCACCAATCATTGTATTCGGGCCCACGTAATAGGGGGTGAGCCTATTGCCGAATTTCGGGCACTATTATTGACTCGAGCCATGCATCTGAAGCTGAGTCTGGGCTGTATATAGTTGTCTGATGATGTGAGACCCCCTGGTGCTGTTATTACCCAACCAATCAATATCCGTGTAGATACCTACAAAAGTGTACTTACATCTATAAAACTTACAATGCAGTAAAGAACAAAACGGTCCAATTACAAAAAAAGCCCAATTTAAATTGCAGATATGTACATATATTGTCAACAGTTTAATGTATTCGAACGGAAATAAGTGGAACAAAAGATAAAATGACTTGTTTCTGCCATTCCACGTTAATGGCGCACGATGTGGTTTCGCATAATATACGCTAAGATGTGAGGGCTGTGTAGGTGAGGAGTCGGCGGCCATTTTACTTTCAATAAGTTATTGATATTACTGTGGTTTACTTATATAACTGGTTAATATCATGTTCAGGATACCAACATCTTCGCCTCTTTATGCGAGCTAGTAATGCTCATGAAGAAGGAGGCGGGGTGGGCGCGGCAGCGCGAACGGCAGCGGGAGCGGTAGCGGGAGCGGCAGCGGCAGCGGTAGCGGCAGCGGCAGCGGGAGCGGCAGCGGGAGCGGGAGCGGGAGCGGCAGCGGGAGCGGCAGCGGGAGCGGCAGCGGGAGCGAAGGAGAATTGCGTACCGCGCTGCCCGCGTACTGAGGCAACGCGCAGAATGACCATCGCCTGGGGCCTGGGGGTGACGAGTGGAGCCGTGAGACTCCGTGGCCCACACACCTGAGAAGGGCCAGATCGAGAGATATAGTCCTGGGGTCGGCCGGGATGCGAGGGATATGCCTGTCAAAATCACGTCCGGAAACCAACACCGACCCATAGACGCCGTGCGTTTTAGTCGGATCAAGTCCGTGGGGATGTTTCGCATATAATAAAAAGTACCAACAGAAGACCAAAGTTAATCTTATTTGGTTGTTAGTTCTTCTGGAGGTTGGGAGATTAACTATTTAACCTGAAAGTTGTCAATAAGTTTTCGAAAGTTTACTAGGTCCACTACTAGTGTAGTGGACCTAGTAAACTTTCGAAAACTTGCGTAGTCGCAATGTGGTATTTGAGCTGGTTACTAATAATGGTGGTTCCCGACAGAGTAAAATTTGGACCACCCCATCTCTTCCCATGCGGTGTCGTACAAGGCGACTAAGGGATGAGGCTGTTTGACACCAGACAGATATATACAGCCCAGACTCAGCCTCAGATGCATGGCTCGAGTCAACAGTAGTGCCCGGAAGACGGCAATAGGCTCACCCCCTATTACGTGGGACCGACTTCAACGATTGGTGAAATGTGGGTGTTAATTCACCTCTGCCTAACCTTCTGGGGATAAAGGCGTGATTGTATGTATTTACGTATGTATTAATAATGGTTGCTTGCCTATAGATAGGATATCCACAGCTATGAAATAAACTCATACATTTACACAATTCTCAAGTGATATTAATGCTGCCTCTTAGACTAACATGTTTTTTTCCTCCCGTCTCGACATGCTCAGACCAGCGGAACCACTGGCCCGTGAAGACATCGAGGGACACGTATCCTGCCTTCTCCTAATGAAATAAATTATCTATCACTTACATCCAAAAGAACTTAACTAACTTCGATAAACTCATTGGTGTAACTACCTTATGCATTGAAGTTATGGTTCATTTTTGGGTAAAGGAAATGATGAATGTCCCTGAGAGGATAAATTTGTAACCTTTTTACGCGATAGGTCGTGTTAGCTCGTGAGAACAGGGAGCCTTTTCTATCTGGATGAGTAATGCTTGGGCAGAGGCAGGTGCGGACTTGGCACTGAACATAAAAGGATTTTTATTACTTGCGCTGCATTTACGCTTATGGAGTGGTAATTATAGGTTACTTATAGCGCGTATTATCTTTTTGTTTTGTTTTAAATGCTTTGCAAAGTGGTAGGTCGGACAATGTTAGGGTTGTTGGTACAATAAACTACTGCTGGTACAATAGCCGCGTGGTTCCCGGCAAAGTAGAATTTGGGCCACCCCATCTCTTGCCATGCGAAGTCGTACAAGGCGACTAAGGGATAGGGATGTTTAACATCAGACAGATATATACAGTCCAGACTCAGCGCACTCATGCATGGCTCGAGTCAACAATAGTGCCCGGAATACGGCTATAGGCTCACCCCCTATTACGTGGGTCCGAATTCAATGAAATGTGTGTGTTAATTCATCTCTGCCTAATCCTCCAAGAATAAAGGCGTGATTATATGTATGTACAATAAACTGACTATGAACTGTGATGTGAAGCATTTAAATCGCTATGTCGCTCATAGTAAATAATTATCAAATTAGTTTTATTGAAGGACTAAGGACCGCATGGTCACAGCGCCATTTAACAGTTCCAACGGTAAAGAAGACTAAATGAACTTAAATCCAATCCTCAAATCCATAGTTTTAAAACCGAGGTAGCCTAGTGGTATGGGTAATGGACTGCTGAGACGAGGTCTCGGGTTCGATCCCAGGTTTTACCGTGACACACACCATGACTTTAGATGCTTTTCGAAGTTATGTGTGTATTTATCGCAGGTTTATAGGTGCCCGGTTAATGGCAATAGGCTCGCCACTTTATTACATTGGGACCTAAACTTAAACTGGCGAAGGCACCTCTGTCTGAATTTATGTTATGTATGTTATGTTATAGTTTTTACCTCTAATCCACCCTCTACAGTCAGGAAAAGCAATTTTATATACCTCTAGATTGGTATGACCTACATATTATAGGGTTATTCCGTCTTCATACCATCAAAACTCATACCGTTTTAAAATTTATCAACTCATACTGATTTTTATTTATTCTTAATTCATACCACTGCATTTTATTCTACTTTTGTTATTTTGAAATCAGCCTGAGCGGTTAACTATTAAGTTTATTTTTATATTGAAAACGATGGCCTATACCACGACCTACCATAATGTACTAAACGAATGATTATATTATTCTCGTAGGTACATATTCATATTTCAAATTCGTATCTGTAATTACAAGATGCATTTTTCGGTCGAATGCGTTCAATACAGATAAAATATAGCCGCAATAGTTACGTAAACCGATCGAGTCCACAGATTATAATACTCTTGCGCTACACAAGATGCATCTGATAGCAAATATATGAGATTTTTATTGAAATATCTTAGTAATTAGCTTTATTATAAACTCAGGCAGGTAATGTTTCTGCAAAATATTTTATCAGATTCGGTGTTTCAAAGGTAATGTCATGGTTCGTTGGATATAATAAACTAGAATGAGTGACTGAAGTAAATAAAGATTATAAAATGTAGAGGAAACGCCCCATAAGCAAGCGCAAACTCACATAATTTGCGCTCTCTAGGGAAGTGTTGCCGATAGAAATTACCTGATTTCAATAAGGAGGAAGGTTCTCAATTCGTTGGAATCTTATTTTTACAAGCTTTTTATTGAGTAGCATTGTATTTCATGTATGTACCTATGTATGTATAACTATATTTGTTCGGGTTAAATCTTGCAACTCGAAGCAGATATCGTCAACCGATTTTAATGAAAATTTGCAAATACTTGCCATGCAATGCATTAATATGGTAAAAATTAAATATAAGAACCTTTTGTTGTGACCACCATGATCCTTGACTCACTTTCTGCGCGTAATGAAGTCGAACTACTGACTTATCGATAGTAATACTGTGCCTATACTGTGCTCTTACGCATAATCAACTTACCCCCTATTAAGAATGGAATTTTCGAGTAACCCGGCCATCATGAAACGTTTTCAAAATTTCTGACACGCGCGATACATTGTAAGAAACTTCGGACTTTGAACGTAGACTTGTTTCGTGGTAGGCTCCATGTTTCTCTTTTAAAGATAATTTGTGCCGTGAATCGCATATTACTAGATTTTTGTATACCGATAACATGCCTTCAAGTAAGCATAAAAAACTAAGAAGGCCACAGCGGAACTTAAAAACACCTTCTCGATGATATCTCCCCCAATCGTTAATCGAAAGGGGCGACGATGTCCAAAGGTGTGTGTCGAAAGGAATTTTTACAAGAAAACATCTGCAAAATAAACTCTTTTATTTGAACCTCTTTATAACTGACACTAGTTTTAGTAATTTTAGCATATTTTGGATTGGCAACACAGTATAACGTTATCAAAGAATCTTATTCTCAACCACTTAAAAAAATAAGTAGGTATATAGGTATCTGGTTTCTGTGACAAAAACTTCACAGATTTTATAAATTTTTCACTTGGGTAATTTAATTGCATAATTATGTGAAATAATTGTTTAATATTCTGCAAAAATGCGCGGGAATATTCAAATTACATTTGAAAAAAGAATATGCAAGAGCATCATAAATTATTATGGTTTAAATGTGAATGAAAGTATCTAGGGACAATGAAAATTTTGGCAGTTTGATTTTTTGCAAGATAACTCCGCATTATCATAAAGTTATCATCAACTTTGGCGAGAGATGAACAATGAAAATTTCTATTTATTTCTCTCAAACATAAAATGCTCTAAGAAAGTTAGATATTAATTACCAAGATGCCATGATTCAACAACAACATCTCTACATTTTTACTTACATACTCACATAGGCAGGGATTTGACAGTCAATAAATATCCCAATATTCGCGACTCAATCAATACATATTGATATTATTGATGTGCAGCAGACATAATTCGTACGCATCGTGATTTCATTTAATGTCTAACATTTACTATATTTAACTACGGTTTAACTGAACCCAGTCAGCTAATATAATATACTGGTGCCAACCTAGTTTGATCATCTATCAGGATCTTTAGAACCTCTCACTATTGTCACTATTAAGACAGTGATTGTAAATTATTTCTGATATTAGTAAACTTAATATGTCATGAACCATATTTTTTTTTTCTAAACCATGGAAACGCTATCGGGTCATACTGATGTTGGGCCGAACCCTATGTTAGTTTAGGCTTTAATATAACTTTTGCATTCGAGGGTTGAGCTCTAACCTTGACTGCAAGCTTGATACCTTAGCCCTGTTATGTTACTTTACGATAGTTTTTTAAAATTAAACCGATTAAAAAATTGTCAATACAACGAGGTACATTTAACAATAGATCTTTTACAAATCACAAGAAGATTAAAATCACTAACTTGATTCTAGATCAGTCGATTGATATTTTCAACACGTTGCACTACATATGGTTGACAATGGACGAGACTGAACGATGTCGGAGTGCCTGCTATGATGATGAGTAGCCTGAATAGATCGAGAGATAGATAGCACTCTATAGTTTGATAACAAATACTTCGATCTTCTATGCATTGAATAGATTACATGTATAGGTTACAAACCGTCTCCTGACCCGGCCGCTGCAGGGAAAATATGGCAAAATGGGGCTTAATCGATCGGTCACGAGATTACTGCGATTGCCGGACCCAACTTACAAGGTCACATTTGCTTTCCTGCTCGTTGTACCCCTTCTGTAGACCAACAAAGAGCGCTGTTGCTGTGGTCAAGTATTGGGCTAATAAAATTTAAATACTTGACCACTATATGTCAGACCTGGCCATTGACTCCAAGAAGAAGTGGTTAAGGAGTCGGCTTTACGATCAAGAGGTCCCGGGTTGTAATCTAGTTAATTGACGGGCTGTATATAAAATTGCACAACATTTCTACCTAATAAATATCATTGTTTCGAAATAAAGTAAAGTCAGCATTAGATCGCTCTTGACTAGCAAAGTACTCAAAATGATCTTAATTTATGAAGTAATTCATGACCGCGGTAGCCTAGTGGTATGGGTAATGGACTGCTGAGACAAGGTCTCGGGTTCGATCCCAGGTTTTACCATGGCACACACCAATGACGTTTCGATGCTTTTCGAAGTTATGTGTGTATTTATAGCAGGTTTATAAGTGCCCGGTTAATGGCAATAGACTCGCCACCTATTACATTGGGACCCAAACATAAACTGGCGAAATGTGGGTGCTAGCACCTCTGCCTACCCCTTCGGAGATATAGGTGTGAGTTTATGTTATGTTATGTAATTTATTTTCTAGCGTATGGCACTATAAACGACTCTTTTCGATTTTTGTATTTCAAACAGGTGGATACCTATTCTAAAATGGGAGACAGACGCTGCTCTTCAAGTAGATACATTAACATTCAAAGAAATGTACTGAGCAGAGCAGGCAATTACTGTAAAACAAACATCAGAAGCTTTAGATGTATTTAAAATAGCTCTTGAAATACAACCAGATGAAAAAGCAGGCAGCGAAGCGCTAGCGACAGCCGCGAAGGAAATCGCCAATGCTGGTACCAAACATGGACAATATTTGGAAAACACCTTTAGTTCGAACGATTATACATTTAAAAATAAAACAGTTTGGTTTTAACATCATTAGTAGGTATTAATATAATTTTGAGTAGTTTGCTAATCAACATCTATCTGATGCTGCCTGTACCTACCTATAAATATTTAAATAATAGAATCCAAACCCATAATATTTTTATAAAATGGCTACAAGCCTTCAAGGACAGCTATAATAACTAACGACGTCTGGCAGCCGGGGAGATGAGTCGACACGCTTCGCCGACCCGAGGGTCTACCCACAGCTTTTATCAAGACCAGTAATATGTAGAATAGCTACTTACATGTACCTAACTATATCACCTACCTCTGTATAAGACTACTTCTTGGTACAAATTTATAAAGGGTAAAATCTTATCGGTCAATATTTGGTTAGCTTTAGAGTGCGCAAAAATTTGGGTATGATTTTATGGGTTAGGTCGTTCGTGGTTCTAAATATTACGTAGTTATTGTTTATTACAAAAAAGATTTAAGAGATTTAAGGTTAAGATTTAACGCAGAATTTTGGATACAGTTTTATGGCTCGTTGTAAGAGGTAGAGGCAGGTAGAGTATTTAGAATTGGGCAATTTGCTGAAACAAACACTTATGGGAACCTTGGAGCTTGTGGCTGAAATGGTAAACAATAGGTTACCAGCTAGCCAATATTTTTAAAAATATATTTTTCTTACGAAAAGAAACATTGCATAGTACCTTGGAAAATTTCTGAAAACTTAAAGACTATGTATTTCCATATTCCACTAGGCGACGGGGTTTCTGCGGTATCTGAAACAGTTATAGGACAATGGCTTCTATACACCACTACCTGATGTAAGGAAAAGAAAAATTGTTATCAAGGCAATCCATTTTTAATCAGTGGTTAAACAAAGCAGGCCTTTTATAACTGTCACATAGATGACATTTCGAAAAGAAGCGCTACTTAGCACATAGCTGTCACAATTATTGGGTATTTGGCTCACTAGTCAAATTAGTTACTTTTTATTATAAGTCAAAACGGTAAGTTATAAGGAAACTTGTATGAAATAATTTATTGTGACGTCATAATAGTTAACAGTCAAATCATTTACATCATAATAGGTTGGGTCTTTGCCGCACCACTAAGACCTGGAATTCATTACCAGCACACGTGTTTCCTTCTTCCTACAGTCCCGGGGCCTTTAAGCGGGGCGTGAAAAAGCATCTGATGAGGCCGCCAAGCTGAGTGCCACCATTGTAGCACTTAGTGTCTGTAATGGTGACCCTCTTTCCTGAGACTTTGCCTTTAGCTTACCATCAGGCGAGGTGAGGTCAAGTTGGCGTGTCCTATATAAAAAAAAAAAAAAAAAATTTATTAAAACTACAAGAAAATACTATTCATTCATTGCTTAATCTAGATTCTGGGTCCCATTCCAAATTTGAAATTAATTCTAACCTCATCAATTGACACAATGTTTATTACAAACCGCCTGTCTATGTTTACACCATGAAGTCATTAGTACAGGACAGAAACTTAATAGAAAAAAATCAATGGAACATGTAGCCACAAGTTCACATAAGCCGTAGGCAACGTAATTATGCACTACATTACACAAGTCCGACGAATACTTAATGACAATTTATTATTCTGTAGTAAGTGGTAAGTCATACCGAGAAAGAACGCCATCTTGGTTTTTTAGGCGGGAAACATTATGCAGACAGTTACCCCATATTTTAATTAACACACCATTTTATAAACGCAATGAGTTAGGCTGTAAATAGGTTACTACTTGGATACCTGGTTATTTATGTGCCTAGGTATCATTGTAAAATAATACTTACATTTGTTTGTTTATTTCGCTTTAGATATGAGCTTTAGGTAATTTTTTTTATGCCATTTAGGTGGCAGACAAGCACACGGCCCACCTGATGGAAAGTCGTTACCGTGGCCTATGGACGTTTGTAACACCAGCGGAGTCACAGTTGCGCTGCCAACCCTGTAAGTACCTACAGAGTTTCTGTGCCATCAGTGTAGAAGACAAAGCAGGTCAAGCCTTTAGTCTTCCCACTGACAGCACATATTCTCCAGTGAGCTCTGGCTACCCTACTACTAATTTCGATAAAAATGGTTCAAATTAACTTTGAATTTCAACAGTGAAAATAATTGTGTTAATTAGGTAATCGTATTCTAGTTTTAATTGAGTTCTAAATAAAAAAAAATTAACCCAATACCAATCTTAGCATTTAAAAGAATTATCATTTCTTTTTTGACAATTAAAAAAAATGTCGGGAAAAAGCCTAATCGACCATTTTCGAATAGATTAAATATTCTGTGATACGATACGCTAATCTTATTGTCTATTATCTACCTATATCTATGCATTATTACGCTACTATTGTATTGTATTGTAATAATTAAATCACATTTTGAAAACAAACAAAATGGCGGTAGATAGCTAGTGAAAAATATTTTTATGTGTACCTTTTCATTTGGCGCCCTGTCACGCGAAGTTCGTGTCAGAATATGAATATTTTTTGTTATTCTTTCGTGAAACTGTGTATTTATTTCGTTATCTCTTGCTGTGTGGACGATTAATTTTGTTTTACGTATTGTTTTACGTACAACGTATACTCCTCAGCATTAATAAGCAAATAACTGAATTAATTAAGACACGGTAGGCCGTCAGGACACACACCTTTGTCCTGAATTTCCATCATTTACGTATTTTTTAATAAGGTAATAAGCTATGTCGATTTTATCAGTATCTAAGGAATACATTGACTGAAGGCTTGTAGAATACCGAATAATAAGTATGAATTTAAGAGACAATGAAAACAGTTTTTTTGCCCAATATGTGAAAATCACCCCATTTCTTCGCGTCTTAGTAAGGTACATACAGCCTATGACAAAGTAGGTACCCGTTTGACGGCAAGACTCGCCCCCTATAACGTTTGGACGGAAAATCATAGTTGGCGAAATGTTAATACATTTACATTACTGTCTACTGTTTCGGAAATTTTCAGGTGTGAATAAAAGTACTCTTAATACTCTATCTTTGAATTCTAGTCTTTGTTAGATTATTCCCCACAATCACCAAAAACAACACAAGTTTACAAAGACCTATAGACATAACCTTCATAGTTTTCCACCTCACAAAATCGATACCCATTCCACTCTATTCTCGAGTAGCCAAAAGAAAAAACAAATTGGAAAACAAACAAGATGAGTGTCCGGCCATTGGTGGACGCGACGTTGCCGTTCTGACATCCCGCCGAGATGCGCAGCACCTATCCCTTTCGCTCTAGCGGGACTTTATCTTGTCATCCCACTCTATATATGTCCGCAGGATCGTCTCGCTTGAAGACGCAACAGAGATAATTTTATCCGAAAGCTTCGAGCTTCGAACGTTCACACATTCTTATTTTGAATCGAAGAACCAATGAAATGGCGGGAAATTCCTTTGTTTATGTTTTTGTTTTTACCGTAATTTAGTTTTTGATTTGTACTGATATTGAACAAAGGAATATTGTATTGATTACCTACTTAAGTATTTACAGCGTGGTCTTAATAATGGTGATAAAATGAAGCATATTTAGATAATGAAGAATGAGAAAGGATTCATTGTTAGTTTATTATGAAACAAAGCAATTAAATTATGTAGGTACTTACCTAACTAATAACTTATTTCTTCATCCTAGCGTTAATCCTAATCGCATCTGAAGCTTTTAGTAACTCGGAGTCTGGGGTCCGCTTCCAAAACCCAAAGGCGATATAAAAGCATTGAAGCTAGACCAGTTGATGGACTTTTTAGGGCTCCAACTACATGTAAGCTGCCTGTTGCTTACTGTGCTCTTCGAGGCACGACCAGACCAATCTATAATCATGTACAAATATTTGCACTGAGCGGGGTTTGAAACAGCGTCTCCTGTGTGGCGGTCGCGTTTACTACCGCCAGCCCACGAAGACCATCAACTTGCCACTTATTTACACTATATACATAAATATAATCACGCCTTTATCCCCGGAGGATAGGCAGAGGTGAATTAACACCATAAAATTATCTCAGTTGCCGTTTTCCGGGCACTATTGTTTCCGGCAGAGTACACTTAGGGCCACCCCATCTCTTCCCATGCGGTGTCGTACAAGGCGACTAGGGGATAGGGCTGTTTAACATCAGACAGATATATACAGCCCAGACTCAGCCTCAGATGCATGGCTTGAGTCAACCCTATTACGTGGGACCGAATACAATTATTGGTGAAATGTGGGTGTTAATTCACCTCTGCCTAACCCTCAATGGATAAAGGCGTGATTATATATATGTACGTTATCTACCCACATAAGCAAGAACCGAGAGATTATACTGATCGGATGTTCGGCGGTCATCTGATCTCGTGGGGTTCAAGGTTGCGTATTGTTCTCTGTCTGAGCAAAAGTTCACACGCAAATGCTTTTAAATGCATTGCAAAAACTACGTCATAGTACAGTCGGCATCGGTATTTAGCTTAACACATTCCAGAGTAGTTTTTTTACTATCTCTACCATGGTGAATGTTCCGATGAGCTCTTCCAATTTGTCCCACTCTCTTTTCCTTTAACAGCGCGTTTGTATTCCTATTCCTAGTAGGAATGAGGACACTAAAGAGTCCTTTAAGCGGTATGTGAAAAACAATCTTATTAGGCCGTCAAGCTGAGAGTCACCATTGGAACATTGTAGGTATGTAATGGTGACCCTCTTTCCTGAGACTTTTACATGATCTTACCTACACAAGACAACTCGTGCAAAGCTTAAACGACGAGGTGATTATTTTCTTTGCTGCAGTAACAAGTCTTGGAATTGTTTACCACAACACATGTTTCCTTCTTCCTACAGTCCCGGGTCCTTGAAGCGGGCGTGAAAAATCATCGAATGAGACCGTTAGGGGCCACCATTGTAAGATTGTTGATGTCTGAAATGGTGACCCTCTTTCCTGAAATTTTTCCTTCAGCTTACCATATCGTCAAGTTATATTGACGTGTCCCATTAAGACCCATCCATAAGCATAAATACTAAAATTATAGATCATTTGGATCGATTAACTTTTATTATTATTAATTATTATTTCACGGATACCTCCCCACCGGAGCCGGTGGAAGAGGTTATGTCGGACACGAACCGACTAAAACGCACGCCGCCTGTGGGTCGTTTTGGTTGCCGAAGGTGAGGTTGACAGGCATATCCCTCGCACTAATATTTCATATAGATTATAATAGGTGCTAAAGTGTACCTACTAAGTTTAAAAAAATATTACCTATTATATTTATTCGGTAATTAACTTCAACTAATGTTGTAAAATATAGACCTAGAAGATTATTTGTACTCAATGGTGATGGCACTCGAACGTTGGCTCTTTTTGATAGAACTAGTCTGAATTTTGGTCATTTTTGTTTTAGACCAATGGGCTTCTGCTTGTTATTTCTTATCGGTAATGAATAATCAAATATTCTACAACATTCTACACAACGCCATTTAGACCCATGGTAAGCATAGCTTAACTAGCTTGTGTTATGGAATCTACAATGCGGATAAACATACTTAGATCCTTTTTTTTTGTAATAACATACATATTATACATAGAAACACCGAGACCAATGAAACATACATATTCATGCATAGAAATATTTACACTTAGCGGGAATCGAACCCGCACCCCCAGGTTCGATTCCCGCAGCAGTCGAATGTTCTACCGCTACGCCACAGAGGCCGTAATGTGAGCTAGGGGCTATAAAATATAAAGTCGACGTCCCATGTTTCACTTATAATGTGCGGGTAGTTGAAACTCGGCGTAGTGTAGTGGGTAACGGTCGTCTTCGCAACTGTCTACAGAAAGGGATGTTTTAGTCGCGTGCGCAGTGGCCTGAGACGCGAGCGATGAAGGTTTTAGACGTGGCAAATTTAAAAATTAAATGTAGGTATCTCAGTATATTTATTTGCATTCTAGAAGTTCTAATACAAACTTGTCAAACTATGTTTAATAAGATCTTTTTTCTTCGTTCTTTGGATCTAGATAGCGTTGTGTTGTGTGGAATGTAGAATGCCATATGTACATTTTTCTTCTTATTTTTTATACCACTTAGGTGGCAGACAAGCGCACGGCCCACCTGATGGAAAGTGGTTACCGTGGCTTATGGACGTGTGTAACACCAGAGAAGCCACACTCGCGTTGCCGACCCTGTAAGCACAGAGTTTCTGTGCCGTCAGTGTAGAGGACAAAGCAGGACAAGCTTTTAGTCATCCCACTGACAGCTCAAATTCTCCAGTGAGCTCTGGCTACCCTACTCACTGCTGGGAACACAACACGGAGTTATTATAATCGCGGTATTCTGTAGGGCGGAGGTACTTCCCCAGTCGGACTGCTCAATTGGGCGGAAATACCACCGTTATTATCTTCTTTAAGCTTTTGTTAGTAATAAAATTAAGATTAAGTACGTTTTAAGAAAAATCCAGAGCAAGAAAACCTACTACTGAGTATATATAATTTATCACAAAATTGGAAGCAAACATTTTCAGTAACATATGGAAAGATTCTTCAATTCTTTAATTGTTTATTGTACACCGGAAAATAATACATCAACAGGCAATCACAAATACATCTCGGTGTAAAAAGGCGAGCTTAACTCAATATTGAGTTTTCTCTTAGAAAACCTTTGGGGGATTAAAAGTGCAACAACAGGGTAAAATAAGATTAAGTTCCTACCTACCCCAGCGAGAAACATGAGTGAATTAGTAATTGAACATAATATTTTCGTGTTACATTAATGTCTCTGAGAAAAAATTTATTGCATGAATATTAAAATTTTGCCTAAAGATAAGATTATTTATTGAACACAATAAAAGCAGTCATTTGATAGGAACTAATTTATTTTTATGTTCAACACAAAGACAAGAAACGAGATACTCTATCGATTGTTAGCTCTACAACGACAGGTGCGCGCGCGCGTCACATTTGAGAAAAAATGGCTTCGGCGGGGGAGAGACCCTTCACGTCACGAGCTCACGATATACTTTTTACTTGCCAATTAATATTACTTTTAGTCTTAAGGGTCATACGTTGGTCTCTATAGAATAAGTTATAAATATTGTATTTTATTGCTTAATTCGAGGATTAATAAAATTACTAATAATACGTTACATATGAAATTGCGTGAAGATATTAGAGGAAACCCAATTTTCAGTACTAACATCTTTGCATTTTTTAGGAATGACAAATCCAAATTTTATGATTTTTTTGTGTTTGAATGAGACAACATTAAGCTACATTTTTGAAAAGTAATACGGAATTTACGATCAAAATATATAGAATTTAAGAAGTACTGTTTTTAAAGATCGAATTTAATTTATCAAACGGTCAATAAAAACAAAATTTAATGCAGAGTTGTAAAATCTTGAAATCCAATTTCAAACAAAATATACCTAAATAACGGAAATAGCTATTAAATTACAGGAATAACGAACTCATGAATCTGTAAGAAAATTTCGGCAATTTGATAGGTAAATACCTAATATTATGAAAATATGAAGGTTTGTGAAGGTAAATAGACGTGGTGTATCCGTGTGATGCGAAACAGGTATGCCAGGTATCTTGGCAAGTGGAAAACTGTAGACTCTGCCTACCCCACTGGTAAAAAGGCAACAATATAAACGGGAAACAAATATAACCACCCCCTCTCATCCGACAGGTGTCTTAAGAGGCGACTAACGGAAAAATACGCAGACGATATCACTGCGAGAGAAGATAAACTTGAAATGAAACTCAGAGTGGAAACAGTAGGCTAAAGTCTCCCAATATTGGAGGAGACTTATGTCCAACAGTGGACTGCGATGGGCTAATTAATTGATGATAGATATAGTTTTTTTATACCACTTAGGTGGCAGACAAGCGCACGGCCCACCCAAAGTGGTTACCGTGGCCTGTGAACGTGTGTAACACCAGAGAAGCCACACTCGCGTTGCCGACCCTGTTAGCACAGAGTTTCTGTGCCGTCAGTGTAGAGGACAAAGCAGGACAAGCCTTTAGTCATCCCATTGACAGCACAAATTCTCCAGCTCTATTTATGTATGTTTGTTATTCGATCCGTTCAAACGGCTGAACAGATCTAGCTGAAATTTGGTACAGGGATAGCCGTTATAGTCTATGGTTAACACACTTTTTATCTATTGAATAGGTTCCCATGGACTACGGATCTAGGGATCTGGGGATCAGGATTCTATTCAGGCCGAATTGTGGGCAACAGCTAGTACGGGAACTGGTGTGGATCTCTTATCTTCGGTTCAACTCAAACGATTGTAATCAAACAAACTAAGAAAATAAAAAAATTAAAAAACTCACGCCTATATCCCCGAAGGGGTAGGCAGAGGTGCTAGCACCCACATTTCGTCAGTTTATATTTAGGTCCAATGTGGCGGTGGCGAGCCTATTGCCATTATCCGGACACTTATAAACCTGCGATAAATACACACATTACTTCGAAAAGCATCGAAAAGTCATTGGTGTGTGCCATGGAAAAACCTGGGATCGAACCCGAGACCTCGTCTCAGCAGCCCATTACCCATATCACTAGGCTACCGCGGTCTGATCAAGACCTTACTAACAAAAAAAACAGCATTAAAATTCGTTCAGTAGTTTTTACGTCCATCGCGAACAAACACATAACATAACATAACATAAACTCACGCCTATATCCCCGAAGGGGTAGGCAGAGGTGCTAAGCACCCACATTTCGCCAGTTTATGTTTAGGTCCCAATGTAATAGGTGGCGAGCCTATTGTCATTAACCGGGCACGTATAAACCTGCGATAAATACACACATAACTTCGAAAAGCATCTAAAAGTCATTGGTGTGTGTCATGGTAAAACCTGGGATCGAACCCGAGACCTCGTCTCAGCAGTCCATTACCCATACCACTAGGCTACCGCGGTTCCACACAATACACAAAACACAATATTAAAAAAATAAACTAAGCTATTGAAATGACTAACTTGAGCTTCAATTAAAATTTTTAGCCTTTAAAATGAGTTTTAAATAGAAAATTATTAACATCTTTTGTTTTTATAATACTACTGTCCATCGCAAGGTTGCCTGGAAGAAATCGCTTCAGCGACATGGCCGCTCATTGTACATTGAATTGTATACATGCTACATGTCCTACTGTAAATCTGTTGGTGTACAATAAATAATTATCTATTTATCTATCTATCTATCTATCTAAACTGAGTCTTTAATTTAAACATATCTATTAAAAAGACATATCAAGATTTTTACGTTTGGTTAAGCAATTAACCGAGTGGATAATTTATTTTGAGTTTAACAAGATGCCTCCATCTATTAGCATTCGATAACAAAAGAATCTAATAAATATTAACTTATAATAATTATTCTATCTTCCATGAGCTGGTGTGGCCAGGGACCCTTTTAAAATGGTCACTTCATGATCAGAATATAAACACACAATTTCAAATACCGTCATTTACTTTTAGTACTTTATCGTGACAGCGGCGCATGCGCACGCGTAAATCTATTTGATTTCATATAATACGTTATTACACCTGGCAAGTGAAAACTAATGTTGCCAGACATATTAAATGAAAGGTGTAACCTATTTAGCTTGAGTAATAATTAAACTCACTGAAATTGAATTTATTGTTTTCATTTTTTTTTAATAGTTGGTAGGTACCTACTAGTTAGTAGTAACCAAAATTACTAATATTCTCGTTAACCCCAGCTGAGCCAAATCTATACTAATATTATAAAGCTGCAGAGTTTGTTTGTTTGTTTGAACGCGCTAATCTCTGGAGCTACTGGTCCGATTTGAATAATTCTTTCAGTGTTGGGTAGTGCATTTATCGAGGAAGGTTTTAGGCTATATATCATCACGCTACTACTTAAGGGAGCGGAGCATTGATAATAAATGTTAACAAAGCCGGCAATTTTTGATACATATTTTGAAGACTAAAACATACGGGCTCAGAGGGATATGAAGCTTCAAAATATACCCCGGGCGAAGCTGGGGTGGGTCAGCTAGTTGCTTATATAAGGAGTGAGTACAAGTCGGCAGTGTAATGGCCAGGATTCGAACCTGGGACCTCCCGATCTTAAGTTCGACTCCTTAACCACTAAGCTACCAACGCTTTTAACTAGGTATTAAATAGATCATCTCGTTTTTTTTATGACTAACGTTTTGTTAAATTGGAGGAGGTAGGACACGACGGTATTCCCGTCCGAATTGAGCAGTCCGACTGGGGAAGTACCTCCACGCTACAGAATACCACGGCTATAATATCTTCGTGTTGTGTTCCCGGCGAGTAGGGTAGCCAGAGCTCACTGGAGAGTTTTTGTGCTGTCAGTGGGAGGACCAAAGGCTTGTCCAGATTTTGTGTTCTGCACTGAGGGCACATAAAATCTCTGTTCTTACAGGGTCGGCAGCACGGATGTGACTCCACTGGTGTTACACACGTTCATAGGTCACGGTAACCACTTTCCATCAGGTGGGCCGTGTGCTTGTCAGCCACCTAAGCTGTATAAAAAAAAACTCTTGGTCATCTTACCGTTAATCCCATTCGCATCCGAAGCTATCACCTCTGAGTCTCAGGTTCGTATTTTCCAATCTCGTTTTAGTTGATCTTCGATATTTTCAATGAAACGTCATCTAACCTCCACCCCTCATTGGCGATACCGAAGAGTGACGTTTTAATTAAATTATAATATTATAAATAGATAAAGACATAGAAAAAAATTAATTGATTCAGGCGGGATTCAAACCCGCGATCTCTCCCTTACAGGGGGAAATCTCTGACCACTAAGCTACCGAACCTTCGTCCGAAACCATCCAAATTCTTCTATAATATATTGTATTTTATTCTACCATACTCTACCGATATTCGTACGAACTATCGGAACCAATGAAAGATTTTGCAACCATTTTTAAACATTGATTATTGATGACTTCGCTCAAAATATTACTAGGCGGGATTCGAAAACTCGGGCGTCGGAGGTCGATGAACGACCTCCGCCCCCCATGAGCGCCGGCCTGGGGGTGACAGGTGGAGCCGCCTGTCAACCTGGCAGAAGCAGGCCGCGGCGGTGGCGCGCCTGACGCGCCTCCCCGTTTCCGGGGACGAGTTGGGGATTCTGTAGTCCCCACACCCGAAGAGGGCCAGATCGTGAGCGATGGCCCTGGGTCGGCCGGGGTGCGAGGGATATGCCTGTCAACCTCACCTTCGTCAACCAAAACGACCCACAGGCGGCGTGTGTTTTAGTCGGTTCGAGTCCGACATAACTTCTCCCACCGGCTCCGGCGGGGAGGTATCCGTGCGGATTTTGCGCACGTAAAAAAAAGGCGGGATTCAAACCCGCGACCTTTCCCTTGTTTTTCTTGTTTATATGTTCTTTGTGCACGGCTCTTATCACTGCATTTATTTGTCACTAGCTGACCCACCCCAGCTTCGCCCGGGGTATATTTGAAGCTTCATATCCCTTTGAGCCCGTATCTTTTAGTCTTTAAAATATGTATGAAAAATTGCCGGATTTGTTATCAACGCTCCGCTCCCTTAAGTAGTAGCGTGATGATATATAGCCTAAAACCTTCCTCGATAAATGGACTACCCAACACTGAAAGAATCATTCAAATCGAACTAGTAGTTCCAGAGATTAGCGCGTTCAAACAAACAAACAAACAAACTCTGCAGCTTTATAATATTATAGTATAGATTAAGACACTATACAAACTCAAACGGCTTTGTCCGTTTCAATCTTCTCACTATGTTAGCAATAACAAGGAGCTGGAGTGTCTCGACCACGGTCTCTAACCACTAAAAAAAAAGCCAATGTTTGTTACTTCCTTAGACAAATAATGACAAATAATTCTATGAAATATTCTCTACGTCCTTCTCGACCACAACTATGCATTTTTTCTTTTCTCAGTATTGAAGTCAGTGCCCTATATATTATCATGACGAATGCGCATTGCTCATCCCTCAGGTATAATAACTAGACCGTTATGACGCAAGTAATTAATTCATCTTCCTAAAACAATGTTAACTTTACGAAGTAATAACAAAATGAGTGTAGGGAGTTCTAGCCAATGTTACAAACAAGCCGATGTCGACATGAGAGACCATTTTCCTACAGTCCCGAATCTTTTAAGCGGGGCGTGAAAAAGCGTCTGATGCCGCCGAACTGAGTGCCACTATTGTAAACTACGTGTCTGTAATGGTGACCCTCTTTCCTGAGACTTTGCCTTTAGCTTAACATAAAATTGGCGTGTCCTAGATAAAAAAAAGAATGAGGCTTGAGGAGAAAACTATAGGTAAGTTTTTCTTTCAAGGTTGGAAGGAAGGTCGCTCCCATTATAGCTAAGGTAGGTAAGGATTATTAATCACAATCTATATTAGTATTTATATTTGTAAAATTTTTATTAGAACCGAAATTACTAATATACCCTCTAACCCCTCCAGCTAAGGTAAATTGCACCTCGGAAGTGTAATGGCCAGGATTCGAACCCGGAACCTTTCGATCTTTAGGTCGATTTCTTAACCACTCACACCAACGCTACTATTTGGACAATATTGGATCCCGGGCTCCAAAGTTTGGAGCGCACAGCTTGCGAGACCCAGTCTTGGCGTTCAGACGATGATGAATCACGTTTATACAGTATTATTGGATGTACAGAACCCTACCAAAAACATTAGAGCACATGCCAACTTCATATACTATTTAAAGAACAGAAGAGGTTTCTGGCATCTCCTATCCTATCAGGGTTGGTAGGTCAGACGGCTGTCACAACCACCGCCATAACAAAACAAAAACAGCAAATGGACCCCGGGCTCCAAGGAGAAGATTTTGCAGTCAACTGAGAAGAATTTTGACGCGGGAAGGGAGATTAGGGAGATTAGAGATTAGGGATCATCACCAGAAAATTTTCAATCCATAACGGTGAAAGGATTGGTCAGCCTAGTCCCTGCGTTACCTAACTGCTTCCAGTATCACCACGAGAGGTTCCTTCATCCAACCAGAACGATGCTGAGTATTATCTATTACTAGGTCAACACAATCCCTGCCCATATATTAAACAAAGTATGCACTCCATATATAAACAAGTGAACAAAAAAGAAAATATTATCGGATTGAATCTTTCATCTGTTTTGGTTCCAGCACGAGCCGTGCCATAACAAACTTGACGAAGAATAAATGTTATATTATATCATTGGATAATAGTCTCCATTATTTCAAAAATATATATCCAAGAAATTAAACGTTTAATTTGATATTGTTTACAGTTTAACACCGGCAAGATGTTATGAAGATCATTCAGACGTGTTAGTTTGTGAAATGTTAAATAAAAGCCCTGGTTTAACACGATGGTCATTTAATTCAGAAGCAGGTCGAGACGACAGTGTGATGCGTCCCCTTTTTCTGGGGAAAAATGGGGACGCCGTGGTCCCACATCCGAGGGGACCTGGGTCCGTTGGGGTGCGCAAGGGATATGCCAGCAGCTACCTTAGTACCAGCAACTGATGGAACAAAACGGCCATGCGGTTTCACCGAATCCAACATAACCACCCCACTGGTTATGGTGGGTCGTATCCAGCGGGGTCATTGATAGGTTTTGTAGACAATTTAAATCATGACTTTTAGACAAATCATTTTATTCATTTGACGACTACTTTAACAATTAATTTAATTTATTGACATTAAACTTTGTAATACCTATTGTGGTAATTATTGTGGTCATTAATAATATATTTGTTTTGGACATTGTGAATTATCTTGGACATTATATTACTATTTGCTATTGCTATGTTGACATCCTATTAAAATTTTTGAGAAATTGATGAAAGTTGTTTTACGTTTCTTAATTATTATGGCTCGTATTATGTTTGTATTATACACATTCAGAGTATTCGTAATTATGTAGGCTCGCTGTTTAGTAGGATCACTGTTAATTGGGTACCTATTTTATTTCTTTTTGAAAAGGAAATTGTTAACCGAAATTAATAACTCCATTAATAGTTCCAGCCAAGATCACCATCTAGACAAGTGGCAAAGATCGAGGATTCGAATCCCGCCTGAACCGCATAGCGCGGCTTGGTCAAGAGCTAGTGATGCATCCCACGGGAAGCCGTGGCTACTGGCGACTGGCTAAAGCCGTGCAAGCCAACTTCTGTCAGCCTTCGCTGCCTCCGCTGCGTAACCCTGATGGATCCCTGGCCCATGAGCCGCAAGAGAAGGCAAATCTGCTGGCTAATCTCTTTGCGGCCAACTCCCGAATCGATGATTGTGGTACGCAGCCACCAACACTACCCGACAGTGACCACGCGATGCCTGATATCCATATCAGGCAACGCGATGTCCGTGCAGTGTTGCAATCACTCGATGTCCGGAAAGCCAGTGGTCCGGATGGTATTCCAGCGGTAGTTTTGAAAAAATGTGCGGCGGAGTTGTCTCCAATGCTTACGCGCCTGTACCGGCTATCCTACAGTTCGGGTACAGTGCCTTTGCCTTGGAAAGAGGCGAATGTTCAGCCGATTCCCAAGAAGGGGAATCGCTCGGAGCCAGCCAACTATCGACCCATAGCCGTCACCTCAGTGCTGTGCAAAGTGTTCGAGCACATAATTAACAAACAGCTCATGCGGCACCTAGAGGATCACTCCTTAATTAATGACCGGCAATATGGCTTCAGACCGAAACGGTCAACGGGTGATCTTCTAGCATACGTTACCCATCTTTGGGGTGAGGCTATGGACAAGCACGGCGAGTCACTGGCAATTAGTCTTGACATCGCCAAAGCTTTCGATAGAGTCTGACACAAATCGCTTCTTTCCAAGCTACCTGCCTTTGGTCTGCCTTCTAGGCTGTGCAACTGGGTTGCTAGCTTCCTGCAGGGGCGCCGTATTCGCGTCCTTTGTGACGGACGAGCTTCGGAGTTTCTGCAGGTTAATGCTGGCGTGCCCCAGGGGTCCGTCTTATCACCCACTCTCTTTCTTCTGCATATCAACGACATGCTGTCTACCGGCAATGTTCATTGTTATGCAGACGATAGCACATTACATGGGAGTTATCATGGACATCCTGCGGCCAAGCAGTCAGATATCGCAGAGAAAAGGCAGCTTCTTGTCACTGAGCTTGACGGGATCCTGAATCACATTTCTCAATGGGGCTCTGAGAACCTGGTTGAGTTCAATGCCAAGAAGACGCAGGCATGTGCGTTTACAGCAAAAGTATCTTCTTTCCTTCCCCTCCCCACTCTTCAGAGCACGCCACTGCCACTGCAGGACAATCTCAATATCCTAGGTATGGATGTTCGCTGCAACCTGAATAACAAAAACTACATCGAAAGCATAATCAAAACAGCCTCACGAAAACTCGGAGTCCTGAACAGAGTGAGACGATTTTTCACGCCGGAGCAGCGGTGTCTTCTATACAAGACACAAATTCGCTCCTGTGTGGAGTACTGCTCGCATCTCTGGGATGGTTCAGCAAAGTACTTACTAGATGCTCTCGACAGGTTACAGCGACGTGCGGTCCGCATCATTGGGAATCCCGAGATCACGAACACCCTAGAACCTTTACAGCTGCGTAGAGATGTTGCGTCCATGGCTGTATTTTACCGTCTGTACCATGGGGAGTGTTCTGATGAGCTCTTCCAATTAGTCCCACCCTCTCCTTTCCTACACAGGACAACGCGTGCAGGTCTTAGATGTCATCCGCACA
The DNA here is from genome assembly GCA_963662185.1 of Eilema griseolum. Taxonomy (NCBI): domain Eukaryota; kingdom Metazoa; phylum Arthropoda; class Insecta; order Lepidoptera; family Erebidae; genus Eilema; species Eilema griseolum. The sequence goes on along the minus strand of OY759254.1, from coordinate 10,173,597 downwards.
CGGTGCAAAACATCCGATCAAGAACCAAGCGGTTCGGAGACTCTTTCCTCTGTCGCACCATTAAGGCCTGGAATTCATTACCAGCTCACGTGTTTCCTTCTTCCTATAGTCCCGGGTCCTTTAAGCGAGGCGTGAAAAAGCATATGATAAGGCCGTCAAGCTGAGTGTCACCATTGTCACACGGTAAGTGTAAGTAATGGTGACCCTCTTTTCTGGGACTTTGCCTTCAGCTTACCATCAGGCAAGGCGAAGTCCAATTGACGTGTCCTATATAAAAAAAAAAAAAAAAAAAAAGTGTTCTACACAGAGGGCATTTAAAATCTCTGTTCTTACAGGGTCGGCAGCACGTATGTGACTCCACTGGTGTTACACACGTTCATAGGCCACGGTAACCACTTTCCATCAGGTGAGCCGTGTACTTATCTGCCACCTAAGTTGTATAAAAAAATGAAAAAAAACAATTTTTAAAGGTTTTTTTTTTCTATACCTTAATCGATTTTGAGAAGTGGCAATTCGTTGGTCGGCGTATTGTAAGAATAGAATGACAAATGTATGGGATTTGACATTTATGACAGTCGTCATCGCATGTCATAAATGTCAAATCCATTCTTGAATGAAACTAAAGAATCACGCCACACTTTACAAAAAATTGCCCCCTAAAATCCAACCACACGTCCTGATCGTGGGATGAAGTTTCTTTCATACCCGCACAGTGCGCACCGTCTCAGGTCGCAATGTGTGGGGATGAATTCCCTTCCTATGGCGAGAAGTGCGATGATAGAATGTAGCTGTGGGCATCATGTTAAACAATTCATCTGAGCACAAACCATTGTACAGTGCCTTTGCCGTGTAGAACACACATTGCGAAGCAAAGTCCCTAGTAAGGCTAGGAGGTTCCACACTACCTGCGAGTATGGGATTGTCAACCAGCCTCAACACCCGTCTTTGCACCGAGTCGAAGGGGTCAAGCTGGTATGCAGGCGCTCCAGCGATGACTTTTTGCGGAGTGAATGAAACTCTTTTCATTTACTTTTCAACTTTAATCGTATAGAAATAAAGTTTAAAATTTAATAACATTTTTTGCAGTGTTTATGGTATGACAGTGGCTTAGCTTTGGCAAAATCGAGGACCTGGTAGGTACCTCTCGAGATTTCGTGCTGTTTTCAAAAAACTCGAACACTTTTTTGGCCTAATCAGAAATTGAATCTAGACCTTTTCGCACAGCAGCCCTAACTTTTAAATGTTAAAACATACAGTTACAAAGGTTTTCGCCATAAAACAGCAAAAAAAATTACTAATTCTACATATCGGCCATTTGTCTGCGAGATAGTTACCCGCGGTAAGCTCGCTGCGTCACTTCCGGTGTGCGGAGGGGATAAAAACCTCATTTCCGGGAGAACCCTTCCTTTAGGGGACGCACAATCAGCCTGTTGCTATGGAGATTTTTGTGTACTTGGGGTGCTTTTACGCATGTTTTTTTTTACCCTAGGGCCATTTATTAGTGGGTGCTAACGAGTAGGTATGAGGTATCTTCTACGAAATAATTAGGGTTTAGTTTTACGAATTATTTTGATGACTAAGAGCTGAATCACCAGTGAACACAGATCAATGAAATTAAACTGCAGTTTATTAAATGACTGAAGTTGTACCGAGTAGATAAAAGATAGATGTTCCAAGTTTGATCCCCAGGTTGAACAAGGTATTATTGAGTATTTTTGCGAATTTTATGAAATTTTGTAGTAATTAGAATGGTAACTTAACTTTGCCTATTTATTTAAAGCGAAAAAAAAACATCAAAATTAAGAATGGGATTTTAACCTGCAATCTGTCCCGAGGATGACTAGATCAAGAGAGATGGCTCTGGGTCAGCCGGGGTGCGTTAATAAAAGGTAGGCAAGCAATATGTATAATTTATAGATATTTAAAATGTGCTAATTCAGCCCTTTCAGATGATATCAAACACACAATGATTTTTAACGCAGTACTTTATGACTGCTAGAGGATGCCACATTAGATTTGAAGTGACACGTTATATATAGCGTATAACCAGCGGACGACCAAGACACTTCTAACGATACCTCATTTGTCCAGTTCTAATAAGTGATTGAGGAGCTATGAGAAACAGATGATCCTACATACATACTGTTACGACAGCCGTCGATATCTCGAAAACTAATTATCAAATCTTCAAGAAATAAAAACGCATTGTTAGTGAGGAGGTACTCTACCGAATGGCATAGAAAAATCTGGAATCGTCAACAAAAAGTCACAACCTACCTACGAGTACCTACACACTCTTTTTGAATAAAAACAAACAATAGGTAAATATCGAGAATGTACTCGAAGGTCAGCCACGGCGGCAAGATCAAAAGAATAGGTATTTATCGCTCGCGAACTTTCTAGATAATTCGATCTTCCTAATTGAGAGGTATAAAAACATGCTCGCATAGCGACACGATTCATTCTGTCTTTGAGATCGATAACGAACACAGCGAACTTAAGTGACCGAAGAAGATTCTACCTGCGACCTGAGCAACGACTGTGGACTACTGTGAACTACTGAGCGACTGGAACTGTTGAAGAGTACTGTGTGTACTAGTGATTAAATTGTCTAGTTTGTGGTAAGCTAATAAATCTCTTCGTTGAGTAAACGGCATTTAATTGTACCCCGTGCACGTAACAATACATATTCCTGTCAAAATCATAACCCTCCTTTTGCTTCGCCGTCGTCGGGTAAAAGTAAATGAACACTGCTTACGTAACCATTATCCAGACCCCCCCACCCCCAACTCGCATGTCATCAAAAATAAGCAATGTACCTAAAGACCTCCTCCCTCCCCCCTTAAGTGCTTACGATTACTCATGGACCGTACAAGTAGGTATTAACTTGGAACGGCCCCTGAGTCTAAATATGTACATCTCCTAAATACCTATAAATCATCTTTTATTTAAAAAAAAGCCGGTTATTAATTCATAACGAAGTAACAAATTGGACAAAATGATACACAAAATATCTCATTCGGCGCATGTTGACTTTTCCGTGCGATTTGCCATGGGCCGGTACCGAGGGGGCGCCCTATCTACGGCGAGCCAAATCAAACAGGCCACCCTCCCGGTCATAACGCCGTAATGGTACAGGTGAGATATTGATTTGTTCCGCTGCACGGGGTTACATGATGTTAGATTTTTGATTATAGGTACTTTGAATTTTATTACGTATTAGTTGTTACCCGCGGCTGGCGGCAGGGATGTTGATTGCAGCGACCAAATATAGCCTATACTCTAAGCTCTTATCTATCTTCGAAAATAGACATATGATGATGGCACTCGGACGTTGGCTCTTTCTCCATCCGACGCAGATACCGCAGCACCCGTGCCGTGGCTAGAGCACCGTGTGGTCTCTCTAGCCACTCCCCCATGATGGATCTTACCGCCGCTACTACGGCGCGCCCTGCGGTTGGTCGCCCAAATCGAAGCTCCTATTCCGCCACCATGTCCCTGTGGAGTCGGGATCTCACGGCCCGAATTTCTTCGGTCTCGGGATCGTGACCCCGCTCCCGCGCCGCCTTTCGGTATCGGTATAGCGCCGAAAGGCATCTCGCTTCCTGGATGCACGGTGGCGATCCGGCGAGGAGACTCACCGCATCGACCGATACGGTTTTTATATTGTCTAAGTACCTACTTATAGTAGTTTGTAAGTAAGTAAGAATGTAAACCATATAGAGTTATTTTAAAGACATTACAATTAGGATAATAATAAAAATATAATTTACTATAAATTTATAAGCACGAGAAATTGTGTAAGTGCAATAATTTCGCAGAAAAATAAAAATTATTTTAAAGAAATTGATACGTTTATTTTTTTTCTGATAATAGGACATTAGCAATATTACTTATTACAAAATTAATTGAAACATTAATTACTGTAAATTTATAAGCATGTGAAATAATATCAAACTATTTCATATGAAAATGATATAAAAAAGCCAAAGAAATTAATAGGTATAATAATTACGGAAACTTTAATAAAAGCGATTGAATTATACAATTAATAATTGCAGTTGTAAATTTATAGGCGCGTGTAAGTCTAACAATTTCACGGTAATATCAAATTGCATCAAATTCATCGGAATGTAAAAATTACAAGTTACAAGGCAATACAAACTCAGCCTTTACCGGATTTTATTATTTTTATAGGGACTAGTTGCTGATCGTATGTTGTATGACTCTCTCATGTATACTTCTCAAAACGTCCACTGGTCGCAAAAGGTCTGTTTCACAGAATGTCTCTTTCGCTAAAGGTCCTTTTCTCAGAATGTCTCTTTCGCAGAATGTCCACTTCGCAAAATGTCCTTTTATTATACAACTTAGGTGGCAGACAAGTACACGGTCCACCTGATGGAAAGTTATTACCATGACCTATGCACGTATGTAACACCAGGCCTTTAGGCGGAGTAAGTCGAATTCGTAAAAAGTCAGTTTTTTAGGTCGGATTCTGAGTAGGTCAGTTTTTTAAAACGTCGCAAGGGAGTCACACCCGTGTTGCCACCCCTGTAAGAGCTGAGTTTTTATGCCGTCGTCGTGACCCACAGGAACCCACTATCTGGATAAAAGAACGATAAGCACTGTAACGACGCACTTTTCGAACGTCGTCACACCGGTTTTAGTTCTGATTTTTGAACGAAAAGTTTCGAAACGCGGAGTGAATGACATTTTGACCTAGTTTCTAAAACTCTAATTTTAAATTTAAGGCTAGTTACACATTAGGAATGTATCCTTAAATCTATTTCTGAATGCACACTGGAGTGGACAATTAAACCTTAAACCTCACAGTTTGGTTTCATTTAGCTCACCACCGGAAGATTAAAAGATTCCAATATCCGCTGATTATCCTAGGCATGTGTATCTCCAAGGCGCCCGAACTTTTATGGTAATGTACTTACAAACCAATTTTGTTTTTATTTCTTTTAAATAGGAGATTACACACTAACTTTTTATCATTACAATCCTCCACATCATCTCTCTATTATTACAGCACTCATACATAACTGATGTACCTAAATATATTCCTTTGGATATAAAGTTGTACGAAAAGGTTTATTTTTATCGTTTATCAACTGTCGCTATGTACCTACTATTTCATACCATATTCTTATTGCCGAACTCTCGAGATGATCTGGATAAAATTTGGCTTTAGAAACAAGAATTTAGACACTAGTCTGATTGAGTGAGACCATGCACGCTTCCGCGTCTTTTTTTTATCTAGGACACGCCAACTTGACTTCACCTCGCATTTATACTGAAAGATAAATCTTTGTATAATGATAATAATTTTGTTCCTAAAGGTTTAGCTGTATTGATGGACATCGTCTTGACCTAACATGTGCATAAAAGATAACAAAATTTGCAGCAATTCACCTGTCCTTATGTCAGCTAGCACCCCACGCCAAGCTATATACTCACCCATATTAGAGCAGTCTTCTGGGAACGCAGGCGGTTGCTATGGCAACGCGCCGCATCAACACCACGCCTGTAATCATTCACGCACACATACAAGCGTGTGAATGTACAGGTGACCTCGGTAAGGTTGAGAACGCAATGAGCGCACTGAAAATCTTTTGAAGGAATTTTATCGATTTTCTTTCTTTAAAAAAAAAATTATACCACCTAGGTGGCAGACAAGCACACGGCCCACCTGATGGAAAGTGGTCACCGTGGCCTATGGACGCGTTCAAAATCAAGAGAGTCACACTCGCGCTGCCAACCCTGCATGCATTGAGTTTCTGTGCCGTCGATGTAAAAGACAAAACAGGACAAGTTTTTGGTCTATCCACTGACAGCACATAAACCCTCTCCAGTGAGCTCTGGCTACCCTACTCATCGCCACCGGGAACAAAACACGAAGTTATTATGGCGAATTATTATGAAGGTTATTTTTTGGTTATTACGAAATTAGTATTCTATAGGGCGGAGATATTTCCCCAGTCGGACTGCTCAATTGGACGGAAATACCGTCGTATCTTACCGTCTACGTTATAGATGGTAATGCATAATTGTAAGGTTTTTTAAACTAAATTAATAAGTTAATTAACTTTGATTTTATATGGTAATAATTATGTCATATTGTGTATCGAATGGTCTGTCATCTATAATATGTTGTTCATGTATAATATATTTCTTTGGTGCTAAACTGATATGACTGTGAACCATTGAGATGGAATTGATTTCCTCATTTATTTATTTTTTAATGTGGTCCATGGACGTTTGTAACACCAGAGGAGTCACAGTCACGCTGCCAACCCTGTAAGCACAGAGTTTCTGTGCCGTCAGTAGAAGACAAAGCAGGACAAGCATTAGGTCTTCCCATTGACAGCACAAATTCTCCAGTGAGCTCTAGCTACCCTACTCACCGCTGGGAACACAACACGAAGTTATTATAGCTGCGGTATTCTGTAGGACGGAGGTACTTCCCCAGTCGCACTGCTCAATTGGACGGATATACCGTCGTGTCCTCCTACATTACAGATGGTAATGCACAATTGTTAGGTTTTTTATAACTAAGTATTAAGTAAGGTAACTCTCATTATTTTTATATGGCAATTATGATGTCATATTTTGTATCGAACGGCATCAAAAATCATCAGATATGTAAATAAATATCTCTGTGGTGCTAAGCAGATATGACTTTTTTTTTTATTTTTTTTTTACGTGCGCAAAATCCCCACGGATACCTCCCCACTGGAGCCGGTGGAGGAGGTTATGTCGGACTCGAACCGACTAAAACGCACGCCGCCTGTGGGTCGTTTTGGTTGAAGAAGGTGAGGTTGACAGGCATCTCCCTCGCACCCCGGCCGACCCAGGGCCATCTCTCACGATCTGGCCCTCTTCTCGGGTGTGGGGACTACAGAGTCCCCAACTCGTCCCCGGAAACGGGGAGGCGCGCCACGCGCGCCACCGCCGCGGCCTGCTTCTGCCCGGGTGACAGGCGACTTCACCTGTCACCCCCAGGCCGGCGCTCATGGGGGGCGGAGGTCGTTCATCGACCTCCGACGCCCGAGTTGCCTTCGTACGCGGGCAGCTTGTCTTGCGATCCTTCGTCGCTCCCGCTGCCGCTCCCGCCCCGCCAAGCAGATATGACTAAACTCTTGGGATTGAATTGATTCCTTAATTTTCAAAGTCAACGTTCCTAAATTTCAGATATTTTTTTATTAAACGTTCCTATAAATACCATTTTATAAAACGTTATCATCAGTTTTTGTTATATAACTAAAATTCTAATCAGACCAACCTTAGTTCCTTTCCTTGCAAAGGGTGCCGTCAACTTAAAAAGAGCTTTCATGCGTAGCGCTTTCCTTTCACCATGCAAATAAATTATAGTTGCGTATTTGCAGTTCTAGCAGGATAACTTTTTTAGGGTAAGTAGTTTGTATTTTAGTTGCTAACATTGTAAAAACAACACTTTTTATTAGTAAGTTCAGTTTTTTTTTATTTTTTTTTATACCACTTAGTTGGCAGACAAGCACACGGCCCACCTGATGGAAAGTGGTTACCGTGGCCTATGGACGTGTGTAACACCAGAGAAGCCACACTCGCGCTGCCGACCCTGTAAGCACAGAGTCTCTGTGCCGTCAGTGTAGAAGACAAAGCAGAACAAGCCTTTAGTCATCCCGCTGACCGCACAAATTCTCCAGTGAGCTCTGGCTACCCTACTCACCGCTGCGAACACAACACGAAGTTATTATGACCGCGGTATTCTGTAGGGCGGAGGTACTTCCCCAGTCGGACTGCTCAATTGGGTTCATTTGGGTTCCACTTAACCATGATCCATAATGACTACACATAAACTACTATCTATTCTATTTTCCCGTGCTCAGTGTATCCCTAGTATAATTCATCACAATTTGCTAGTGTGCGTGTTTCAGGTCGCCGTTTATCTGGCGTGGCCACGTCACCGATGTCATATAGGTACCTACCGATACTCTTGGTATAGGCACCTCTTTAAGGACACGTGTAGGTATGAATATATCATTTGTACCACTATTAGTGTGATATGTTTAAGTTGTCTACGATGTGGAATCGCTTGTGAACATACGCTATTTGAATTTTAACAGATATATGAATATTTTTCACGTGGATAGGATCCCTTCCTACCCGTTTGCCCGTAGTACTACTGTCCTGTCTGGTAGTACAACGGGAGATCTTGCATTACCCCTGGTACTATTTATCAATTTAACATTAATTCACTGAAACAACATTAATAAATAATGTCAACGCAGTTTTTCAAGTGCAAGCTCTAATGCTATTTCTTGATTAAATAGTTGCATTTGAATGTGCCTTGATAGGATTAGAAGAATTACTGATTGACGACCTTCGTGGCGTAGCGGTAGAGCATTCGACTGCTATGCAGGGGGCGCGGGTTCGATTCCCGCTCAGTGCAAATATATGTATGCATGAATATCTATATTTGCATTGGTCTGGGTGTTTCTATGTATAATATGTATGTATTTACAAAAAAAGAAAAGTATCTAAGTATGTTTATCCGCATTCTAGATCCCATAACACAAGCTAGTTAAGCTATGCTTACCATGAGTCTAGATAGCGTTGTGTAGAATGTCGTGGAATATTTATTTACTTGTCAAAAAGTAGGTAATTATTTATTCATTTTTTTGCATAATACCGTCATAATAAGTTGGTCACTAAAAATAAAATGAGTATTAATAAATTAAGTATTGATCGAGGACATGTGCGCTAGACATATTAGTGGTCTTTAAGACCACTAAAAGATCAGCCGCAATGTACAACTTCTTATAACTGACATATCTGTATGATAGCAATAAAAGTGATTTTGTGTTTTTTTTACTAATTTCCATGAAATACGGGGCCGACGATGGCGACGTGCAGCTGTGGAAGTTACTTCTTAGGAATTCATATAAAGAAACCAGTAGTAACGATGACACGTCGCATGCGGTCGGCAACAAACCCAGTTGCAATTTGGTCAGTTGTCTAGTCTGATTGAGTGGAGGCTGTTGATCCTTTAGCAAAAACCACGAAATTAAAAATGCCAAAATTTGAAATAGCCTTTATTTGTTATTTGAAATATTTATTACGTAATGGTGAATAAAGTCCTATAGATTATGTGGATGGTTATTTTTGTGATCCTATTTATCAGTTAATTTTAGAATCGTTTCTAAATGAAAGTTTTGGGTTTAGTATATCCAAAGAAATGCTTATAATGTATTAATGTATGGGAATAATGGGTTTTTAAAAGATTTCTTTAATACATACTTCCAGACGATTTTGTTATCGAAACTGCGCCCAAAATATTTCATTCCAAAATGAGTATAAAATCAGCTGGTGTTCTGATTAATATTACTACTACACCCATCCTTTCTTCATTATTTTATGCTTGCACCAGCAGCAGGTTTGAACCTAATTTCTTCTGCTAATAGGAGATAATACTGCAGTGTCCTGACGTCTAAGAGCAACACTAGCGAACAGTTTTTCGACAGGTCATTCGAAGCGAAATCGCCGCCATTATTGCCAATGTCAAATGTCTGACAAGTGACAAGACGATAGTCTGTTCATTACAGGATGAACCGCGAGACAGCTGTCACTGAGTAAGAACAAGTGATGGGACATTATTGATTATATCGATTTATCTATGAATTATTAATTACCGTTTTGAAAACAATAAAACCAAAAATGATCGCACATTGAATCAATTGAGGCAGGTACTATCAAACAACATGAGGTCGAAACGCCACTTGTGTTTTCTTGAATATTTATGAGATGGTGATAAAGATCTTTGAACAAAATCTTTCATATCATTGTATTACTCTACCGGAGTAATACAATGATTTGAAAGATTTTAATGAGATGGATGAATATCCCGGCTAAAAGCACTATTAAAAAAAAAGGCAACGTCAAAAGTGCCATAAAACCGCGACGTCAAATGTCGAAATACATACATTAATAATTAAAAATACATTCAAAAATAATTATTAAGTAATAGGTACTCGATTGTGTCAACACAGTTTGAATACTAGATTCTCCATTTGATAATCAAGTGACTACATCCCTATAATTTTGCGCTCGTGACATAACCTTCTATGAGCGTAATTATTTGGATTTACGTAAATTGAAATGTTAGGAAAACTTAATTTAGGTATCGTATTTTATCCATAAATCAATTATGCATTATCGTGTTACTGCATAATATTTAGCTACATTTCGATATTGTATTATTGTTAGTGAAAAAGCGAGATGGAATATATTGTGATACGATGTGTCAATTCAACGTCGCTTCAAAGTTGAAGCGTCGGATTTGCTTTGAAATGTCACGCGAATCATCCTATAATGAACAGACAATAAGGCCTGTATTCAAGAATGGAATTCAATTTTGAATTTAGACTCGTCTGAGGACAGATTGTATAGACAATCTATCAAATATTTCAATTCAATACAATCTGTCCAGAGATAAACCCAGATTCAAGGCTGAGAGTCGTTCCTGAATACGGGTCTACATTTGTTCACCTAGTTTATGGTACTTTTTTTTTATAGGACACACCAACTTGACCTCACCTCGCCTGATGGTAAGCTAAAGGCAAAGTCTCAGGAAAGAGGGTCACCATTACAAACACTAAGTGTTACAATGGTGGCACTCAGTTTGGCGCTCTCTGTGACCTTTCCATAATTCCGCTATTAGTCATCAATATGTAATCCTTGTGGACGATTCTCAACCAATTCTACAGGGCTTAATAGAGGTGCCTTCACCGTCAGGATGCCGTCCCGAGACATTGACGATATTACTTTATCGGGATCGGTCCCCACAGGCAACTGGAATTCACGCTTATATTCCCTGAAGATACTGATTTTGTCATTTTTTTCAGCGTGCTGTGCTGATACGGTCAGAATATTATCAGCTACTAGCACCGTGATCTGAAAGAAATAAAAAAAGAATTTAAAAAAAAATCAAAATTCAATTTTTCACATTTTTCATTCATTCAGTTTATGACATGAGTGTGGTGGTAATTTGTTCGACTGTTACGTAAGAGATCGTGAGTACGATTGTCCACTCCTTGCAAATATTTGAATGCATGAATATGTCTATTTGAATTGGTCTAGGTTCTGGATTGGTTCTATATTACATGTATTTATAAAATGAATTATATATATTTATCGACATTCTAGAACTCACACAAGTCATTTAAGCTAACTTTACTTTGGGTATTAGGTAATAGCGCTATGTGGAATATCCTAGATTATGTAATTGGTTCCCATGGGACTGGCACCAGAATTCCTCGCGGGCAAATCCGAGGACACCAGCTAGCAGGCTATAAAAAGGTCTTTGTTTTGGATTTTCCAATCGACTACAATATGGGGTTCTTCAACAAGGGTAATATTTTCGAGGAGAGGGCCAGATCGTGAGAGATGGCTCTGGGTCGGCCGGGGTGCGAGGGATATGCCTTTCAACCTCACCTTCGGCAACCAAAACGACCCACAGGCGACGTGCGTTTTAGTCGGTTCGAGTCCGACATAACTTCTTCCACCGGCTCCGGTGGGGAGGTATCCATGGGGATTTTGCGCACGTAAAAAAAAGGGTATTCTTTTATTAGTTCTTACAGGGTCGGCAGCACGAGTGTGACTTCCTTGGTGTTGCACACGTCCATAGGCCACGGTAACCACTTTCTTTCAGGTGGTGCATGAGCTTGCCTACCACCAAAGTAATAATAAAATTGATAAAAAAAAGATACTAATCGAATTGAGAACCTCCTTCTTTTTGGAAGTCGGTTAAAAAACCGCTCATAAAAGCAAGAAACTTTATCCTACGCACACTTAAGATGTGGAATGACCTCCCTACTGAAGTTTTCCGAAGCACCTACAATATGGGGTTCTTCAAGAGGGGCATCAGAAGGTTTCTTCGTGGTCGGCAGCGCGAGTGTAACACCCCTGGTGTTGCATATGTCCATAGGCTACGGTAACCACTTTCCATCAGGTGGGCCGTGTGCTTGTCTGCCACCTAAGTGGTATAAATAAAAGTCAGTCTCATACTCCCGAGGGTTCTGTACAAAATTATGTTCAGGACTAATATATGTTGATTGCGTTGATTTAGAAGTTTTGTTTTTGTACAGTTTCAAGGCGTTACAGACCTGTGTGTGTGGAATTTCAACTTGAGACCTCCTCCACACATTCCTGAGAAAAAAGCACTTGACAGACAGAAAGATGAAGAGCGAAGTGATCTACGAGGGTTACGATTTTTTGACGACCTCAGTGGCGCAGCGGTAGAGCAATCGACTGCTATGCAGAGGGCGCGGCTTCGATTCCCGCTCAGTACAAATATTTGTATGCTTAAATATGTATATTTGCATTGGTCTGGGTCTTTCTATGTATAATATATATATGTATTTACAAAAAAAAGTATCTAAGTATGTTTATCCGCATTCTAGATCCCATAACACAAGCTAGTTAAGCTATGCTTACCATGGGTCTAGATAGCGTGGTAGTCGTGGAATATTTATTTATTTATATTTATTTATTTACTCTTGAGGTACAGAATCCCTAAAAAGGTTATTGAATTCTCTTACCTCTTCAGGCTCAAATTGACTGAGATCAAACTGCAGCTTGAGAAGTTTGTCTTCTCCTTCAGTTTCAACTAATGGTGAATTCGCGATCGATTCCCAGTCGATGCCTTGGGTGGTGTTCTGAGCCGTCAGTGCAGTCCCGATATTTAACTCTGGATTGTAGAATTTAGTCATAGCCGAACTAGAAAATGTTTATAACAGATTACTTATTTACATCTATACCTACTATTAAAATTGTAAAGGGGTGGCAGACACGGCCCACCTGATGGAAAGTGGTTACCGTGGCCTATGGACGTGTGTAACACCAGAGGAGCCACACTCGCGCTGCCGACCCTATAAGCACAAAGTTTCTGTGCCGTCACTGTAGAAGACAAAGTTGGACAAGCCTTTTTAGTTTTAGTTTAGTCTTTTTACTGACAGCACGAATTCTCCAGTAAAGTCTGGCTACCCTGCACACCGCCAGGAACACAACACGAAGTTATTATGGTTGGGAGCTGGGCTGCGGAGGTACTTCCCCAGTCGGACTGTTCCATTAGGCGGAAATACCACCGTGACTCGTATCTTGGACCTAAATCGCGAGACAATGGTTTGTGCTCAGATGAGATGAATTGTTTGACATGATGCCCACAGCTACATTCTATCATCGCACCTCTCGCCATAGGCAGGGAATTCATCCTCACACATTGCGACCTGAGACGGTGCGCACGGTGCGCGGTATGAAAGAAACTTCATCCCACGCACACTTAAGCTGTGGAATGACCTGCTGCGGTTTTCCCAAGCACCTACAATATGGGGTTCTTCAAGAGGGGCATCAGAATGTTTCTTCATGGTCGGCAGCGCGAGTGTGACACCCCTGATGTTGCATACGTCCATAGGCCATGGTATGGCAACCACTTCACATCGGGTGGGCTGTGTGCTTGTCTGCCACCTAAGTGACTTAAAATCTTACATAGGTCTGATTGCATTTGGTTGAGTAGAACTGAAGTTATGACCGAAAGTTTGGATAGCCGACAACCACTCAGGCGGAGTCACAGGCGGAAGGCTAGTATATAATAACTGTACATTCACACCTTTTTCCATCTGGTGCAGGCAGAGATAAGACCCAAGATAAGTTTAGTTTAGAAAAATCAAAATGTATATCTGCTGACTAACGGATGAGATTTTCGTGTTGGCTTTCATGTCGGGGTCTAGGGCCTGGGCTTCGATTCTGCTAAAGCAAAGCATTGTCATACCATGGACACTGCTAAAAATATATTTAATATTAGACTTTGAAGCAATGCGGTTAAAATTCAAAATTTGAAAAAACTTTTTGCAGAGTGCGGTAGCCTAGTGGTATGGGTAATGGACTGCTGAGACGAAGTCTCGGGTTCGATCTCAGGTTTTACCATGGCACACACCAATGAATTTTCGATGCTTTTCGAAGTTATGTGTGTATTTATCGCAGGTTTATAAGTGCTCGGTTAATGGCAATAGGCTCGCCACTTATTACATTGGGACCTAAACATAAACTTGGCCGTATTTTTTGTAGTGTCCATTTACTTAAAATTGCCAGTTATAGGCCGTGTCTTTTCAGTAAGCTATAATAACCTTAAATTTATATAAATATAGCGAGAAACTATACTTCCTGTGACTCAGTATATCTGTGAATCTTATCCATTATTCCAGCACCAATACCGATGAGAGCCCGGAGACAGCTCCCCATTATTTTGTCTTTTATGAGAACGATAGGTACAAAAATTACAGACTTATCCGTCCTTCTAACAATAACGTTGTTTACCTAAGCTGATTCATCAGAGAATCCACACGCTTCATTTCTTCTAAAAATTTCCCCTTCATGAAGGCATAGGTGTCATCAAATACAGCGAGATCCGTCAGTTGAACAGGAATGTTTTGCTTCACAGCAAGTGCCTTGGTCTGGTTTTCTACTGGTGCGGTAGTAGACATCTTGGCGTACTTTACCACCTGTGTCTAAAAACAGAAACTTGAAATTTTTAATTATTTTTTTGTATAATTTTTACAATCTATTTTTGTGTTACGTCAAATATTTTGTATACGTCTAGAAGACATTTAGAGGTTATTTTAAGATTATCTAATGGGGTTTATAGTTACAACCTCTTTTCGTAAATATTCTTAGAAAACAACGGCTTAGCGAATGCTCGATTCCATTAGTTTTTTTTTAGTTTGCGCCGTTTAATATGCGATTTATATATTCTGTAGCGGTTCATGAAAAATTGGTTCAGCACTTCATGTTATTCAGTGTTGACCTCTTATTAAGTTAAACCTTGACTGGTTTGTAACATTAAGATGCTGATAAACTTAAACATTCACTTGTAATGAGCATTCTTGCGAATGTTACATTATAGACAAATGAACGAAAGCATTTTGGCGAGCTTTCTTTCGAATGCTCTACCGAGCGAAAGGGCGGTAAAGCATCAACTAGACAACGCGCGTTCGCTTTAAAACATGAAAATGTTCGTAGCGATGTTTGGCTCATATTTGGCTAGGTTTGTTGTTCGTTCGTTAGACAATTTAATTTGTAAAAACAGGGAACGCTTGATGTTTTGTTACATGTGAAAGCTCACGTCTATCAGCACTTATGCATCAAGTCCACAAGAATAGTCAATATACACGGGACCAAATAATAATGTTAATATTCATTATGACGTTCACGACTGTTATTATACCATTATATTATTACTATTTTATTCATTTTCAACGATATTACAATCATATTACAAAATAAGATAAGAACCAATTTTAATATCGCGACTATAAAAAATCAATTAACCTTTCCACATCTCTAAATGTCAGTGTTGCCAGATGACATAATGTTCCTCTCGAGATATGGCATTTGTAACCCACGAGGGACGGACAGGGAGGGTCAGATTGACAATCCCTCCTCGCTGCTATGGCGACGGAGGCCTAAACACGGGCCCTATTAATCTCGGAGCGGGGCGTGACGAATTTATAGGGTAACCAGAGCTTTATGGAATTACATTTGCGCAATAGGGTGGTGTCTTGATGATTATGCTTTATTACGCTTATTACTGTCAATATTTTTAGTTTTATACTAAGTATGTAGTTGAGAATAAAAAATAATTTTGAATGACTAAATTTATTTTCTACTTGACTAGTGAGAAAAAAGTTTCTGAATGAAAGATTCATTTTTTTGCAGCGTCGACTGATTCATCTTCAAATTACTTTCAAACAGTAAAGGCTGTTCGAAATTCGAATCACTTTTACTCACGCTCATTGGTTTTTGCTGTGAATATATTTTGCTCGGAACATATATCTTGAACCTAAAATGTGCTCTATAGGCGCAGTACACATTTCTTAGATGACAACAAAACGCGCGCTTCAGGACCTCGTTTATTACGTAATTTAGGTGATAGATATTCAATTTGATTCATACGTCATGCAGCCACATTGGCCGCTTTCAAAAATGGCGCAAACACTCGGTATAAAAAATATAGCTTCTCACTAATAAAACGTCAATATTATTAATTTGTTTGAATTAAATTCTTGTTATATCAAAAATAATATTATTATTACGAATTTATTATTAATGACTTTTTACGCAGTGTAGGTACTGTTGCGTCTCTGGTTGGTGCGTAAAATGATGACGTTCGCGTCATCATTATTTTGTCGCAATTTTAGGGTACGGGTAACACTATAATTTACAATACCTACATCATTGGTGAAAAGAGTGAAGGAATTCGGTCTACCTATACATATTTTCTCTTTTGCTGGTCTGTGCGTACCTACCTACTATTTAATAGATAATAAATATAAGTAATAAATCTGCAGTCAATAAATCAATCACTTCTTTAGTCACGTCATCACAATGCTCCCACAACACAACTAAAATACTTAAAGCAGAAAAAGTAACAATAATACAGTAATTATAAAGCCAGCTGGAAACCCTAAGTGCCGGAGGGCGTGAACTGCGCCGCCAAATTGGCGCGAAAGCTCCCTCTTTGACAGATCATTTTTTATTCCGTTCGGAAATTTGGCACCATTGTTCCACTGATTACCAGCTGGCCAGGAAGTGAATAATACGCTTTGGTTTTATTGGGTATGAATATATGATACATTATTTGTTGGTAAAATCTATATTGTATTTATAAGTTCATTAATAAGTATTACAATGTCAAATGGAGGGAGCTAATATTTTAGGGGGTGTGTTCCGAGAGCGAAACAATTAATAAATGTATTGCATTTCTCTTTTGTTAAACCGAACGAACAGTCAATTAAACAGTAGATTTAATACAGACTTCAGGCAGAGACATTAGTCCGTCACACGTTTTTGGTCTTTTGGGTAAAGCTTGCACTATTCAATATCTACCTCTACAACTGTCATAAACCTTTTATGCAAGCTCACTGGTTGCCAATAAATACTATTGAACTTTTTCAAATTTAATTTGCCAATGTCAAAAGTAAGTCAAAGATTTGGATTAGATTTAATATTTATAAGAGCTGTTTAATGATTTAATGATGTCTCCTCTTTTCCGGTACTTCAACACTCCATAAACCGTTTGGCCTCTTTCAAAATCAACTGTTTATATATAAAAGAGATTTTGTTTATTTACACCTGTACTTTCACACGTTATTTCGATTAGTATATAAAAACTAAAAACTGAGTTGTTGGCGGAATCGTTGGGATCACCATAGAAGAAAAAAAAACAGCTGTTAGCGTGAAACCATTTCAATCATAATCTAATCATAGATAATAACATAAAAATGATATTCTCCATCCCTCTCAACGAGATTTTAATCAACAAAAATACAGATAATATAAGGGGAGCTTTGGCGGGTAGTTGCGTTTTTAATTCCGGTAAAACGTCACGTATATCTCGGGGGAGGCTAAGGCAAACATCGTTATGCCAGAGGCCGCACGACGCTGTTATGTTTGGCTCACTATGTCAATATTTTGGCGGGGTGTTGAGAAGTCACTCGAAGTGTATTAAGGGTTATTGACGTGTATTATTTGTTTACGTTTGGTTCGTTTAACTTAATTTGTATATTTTTTAGTGTAGATTATGATAATCAAAATAGTAGTAATAGTAAGTTTTTATGGAATTATCATAAAAGTATTTTCCTACTAATGCTATAGTAAAAACCCTAAGCTACAGCCCGCAAATGCTCCGCGTGGAGTTGTTATCTCGTTCCCATGGGAATCATATCCCAGGATAATTATGGGTTGAGCCAAATCCGTTTAAACGTTAGAACGGTAGGTACTCAATCAGTAACAAACACTCAAACATTCAAACATACAAACATACGAACATCCATAAATGTTCGCAAACTTTCACATTTATGAATATAACGTAACATAACATAAACTCACACCTATATCCTCGAAGGGGTAGGCAGAGGTGCTAGCGCCCACATTTATGTTTAGGTCCCATTGTAATACCTAGGTGGCGAGCCTATTTCCATTAACCGGGCACTTATAAACCTGCGATAAATACACACATAACTTCGAAAAGCATCGAAATATCATTGGTGTGTGCCATGGTAAAACCTGGGATCGAACCCGAGACTTCGTCTCAGCAGTCCATTACCGCACCGCAAGTGTACCGCGGTACACTTGCAACTAAATAGTTCAACTCGCTAGCTAGATACCGTCTTCGAAATCTATTGTTGAGTTTTTATTCTGACTACTGCCTACCTACGCATTCGGATAAGGTATCATTAAGTATCCATGACAGCACGACCTTCGTAAACAATGTCGCCTCTGACGTCATTATCTTTATAAGGCGCCATCCATGACGCAGTACAGTGACAAAACAAGACTGAATCATATTTTATCTTAAAGAATGGTCAATATTTATCTGCTCTACCTCTTCTGACAAAAATGTAAACTACAAAACATTCATATTCATATTCATATTCATATTCATTTATTTATTCACAGAATGCAGGTACCACAAGTGTGGTCTTATAATTAAAATAATGTTTCCTTGTACATTCTACCACTTTTTTCTTCACTCTTTCACTTATTGTGGTATGTAAATATTCAAACAGTCAATAATTAATTTGTGACACAATAGATATAAATATTATAGTTAGAAGAATCAAGCATGCAATCATAAAAAATAAAAATAAAAAACAATTATCAATGTGATTATAAATGTTAAATCTTAAAATTAATAATTGTCAAATTTAATTATTCTCATAAGATATGTCCATATTATCATGTCAAAAAAGAGTTAAAATTATTAGAATGTCAAATTCTAGATAGATAGTAGCAATAACTGAGTAGGTATATAGTATATATATTTTTTTTAAGAATATTAATTAGGACCGTAATTACTAATATTCCCTCTTAAGTCTAACCCCTCTAGCTGAGCTAATATAGTAAAGGTATGAATCCAAGACTGACCGCAGGCAGCAGGAGCAGCAGAAGACAAGAGCACACCATGAAATAGACTTGAATATTACAATACAATATGATAAATATCTCGATTACTTTGATACTGCAGCCCTACAGAATAACGCGGCTATAATAACTTCGTGTTGTGTTCCCAGCGGTGAGTAGGGTAGCCAGAGCTCACTGGAGAATTTGTGCTGTCCTCCTTTGTCCTCTACACTGACGGCACAGAAACTCTGTGCTTACAGAGTCGGCAACGCATGGCTTGTCTGGTGTTACACACGTCCATAGGCCACGGTAACCTATTTCCATCAGGTGGGCCGTGCGTTTGTCTAGTTCAAGTGGTATAAAAAAAAAAACAAAAAAAAAGGCAGGAAGTTTCACGATTGAGCTAGCTTTTCACTATCGTATAATGTGACTAAGAATTCTGTAAGACCTGTATAAAACAAATAAAACAATTGTAATCTTGCTTCAGTATTTTTATATATACAATTTACGTATATACCATTAATTTCTTTTATTAGCATAATTGTTCACGCACAATTATAAAGCCACACAAAAATAAACCGGTGACGTCATCTTCTAGTTTTTTCTTTAATTTCCTGTGCAATGGGAATGTTTATCCCACCGGTGGGTGTGGGGTTAGATACGATCTCACGGCGCTCGCGTGTCCTGTTACTGTTTGTGCGCCAATATTTCCGCTACTACTGGTACTCGAACAGATACGCGAACGTAAAGTATATTATAATTTTATGACATTAGTGTAAGTACAGAACTGAACACCAAGAGAGAACGTTGAAATCGTGATCGTTTTTAACATTAGATCTAAGATTAGTTTTTCAAATAAAACATCTCAATACGAGTAATGGCCCTCTTTTCATTGACTCTGTAATGATCGTCTTTGACATTTCTAGTAGTAGAGTTTAAGATTAGAGTCAGACTGAATTTGTAACAACTTTTTATTAGGATAATTATTGACCTTCAAAACAGATAGGAATACTGACGATGTGAGGTAAACTATTATTGTTCTTTATATTTCGCAATTTTTTATAACACATAGTTGGCAGTCAAGCACACGGCCCACTTGATGGAAAGTAGTTACCGTGGCCTATGGACGTGTGCAACACCAAGGGAGTCACATTCTCGCTGCCAACCCTGTAAGCACAAAAGTTTCTATGCCACCATTTCTTCATCGCCCCAAATACATTAAGGTTTTCAACTATTCATTTCAAAGAAGTACCAAAACATCTCTCATCGTCTTCGTGTGATTTTTTTAGACTTTAATATCATAAAAAAATTGCAAATAAACTCACCAACCGTTGAATATGGTGACGGAAAACGGTAACGTCAAATGACGATCTATCAGCGAGTTGCGATCGAGAACACGTAGTAAATCGTTGGTGTGTGTTTGTGTTGATGTAGACCAATTTACTGATTGTATGCGACGCGAACAAATTGTGGGGAATATCGTGATATCATGCCCTAATCACTAATGAAATATACCGGGGAGACTGTCGTATTTTGATATTACGTACCTATAGGTTAGAGAGCTTTTATCTAATACGAGTACTAAAATGTTTTACGTATATATGTATTATGTATTTTTATATTTTTTACTTCAATATGACTTTACGTCACCGGGAGGTAAAAAGTGTCAGAGAAGAGGGTCACCATAATATATATCTACTAATAAGATTAAAATGTAGGTATTAAAACTATCATGGTCACTCACATCAAGTATCAAAACAATCGGGATATTTACCATTTCGGCGGTTTCCGATATTTCAGCGCTATTGCGATAACCATGATCACGGAGGAACTGTAGTTTTTTAGGAGTAATTATATCGATCTACCCTCTTTTGAGTTCTTTTACTACGCGTATCTGCACTACCACTGGTTTCACTCTCACTACAAACTCGAACCTAGGTGCTTGCAACAGCGCCGAAATATCGGAAACTCGAAGCAATACAACATGGTAAACATCCTGATTATGTTGATAGGCAACTCTGACCACTGCCTGGTCTGTTCCACGGTGCCTATTATGGCGCCCCCACGACCCGTGCAGGGGAAGCGGCGTCTCTGGCACTACTCGTCAGCGGACTGGGATGGACTTCGTGACTATTTTGCGTCCATCCCGTGGGTTGAGCGCTGCTTTGAAGGTAAGAACCCATCGGATTGTGCTACTGCTGTCGCCGGTGAGATCGGTCTGGGTATGGAATACTATATCTCATACACCGATGTCACCGGTGACCGCGGGGTGCGCCCTTGGTTCGGGCGCGAGTGCGCGGAAGCTGTTGAACAAAAACAGTCTGCGTACCGCGCTTGGGTAAGGGCGCGCGCCACGCGCCATCCCAATCTGGGCCACTTCAAGGCAGCGTACAACAGAGCCACAAAGGTCTGTAGAAGGGCCTATGTCAGAGCGGATGCCCTGCGCATAGCGCGGCTTGGTCAAGAGCTAGTGATGCATCCCACGGGAAGCCGTGGCTACTGGCGACTGGCTAAAGCCGTGCAAGCCAACTTCTGTCAGCCTTCGCTGCCTCCGCTGCGTAACCCTGATGGATCCCTGGCCCATGAGTCGCAAGAGAAGGCAAATCTGCTGGCTAATCTCTTTGCGGCCAACTCCCGAATCGATGATTGTGGTACGCAGCCACCAACACTACCCGACAGTGACCACGCGATGCCTGATATCCATATCAGGCAACGCGATGTCCGTGCAGTGCTGCAATCACTCGATGTCCGGAAAGCCAGTGGTCCGGATGGTATTCCAGCGGTAGTTTTGAAAAAATGTGCAGCGGAGTTGTCTCCAATGCTTACGCGCCTGTACCGGCTATCCTACAGTTCGGGTACAGTGCCTTTGCCTTGGAAAGAGGCGAATGTTCAGCCGATTCCCAAGAAGGGGGATCGCTCGGAGCCAGCCAACTATCGACCCATAGCCGTCACCTCAGTGCTGTGCAAAGTGTTTGAGCACATAATTAACAAACAGCTCATGCGGCACCTAGAGGATCACTCCTTAATTAATGACCGGCAATATGGCTTCAGACCGAAACGGTCAACGGGTGATCTTCTAGCATACGTTACCCATCTTTGGGGTGAGGCTATGGACAAGCACGGCGAGTCACTGGCAATTAGTCTTGACATCGCCAAAGCTTTCGATAGAGTCTGGCACAAATCGCTTCTTTCTAAGCTACCTGCCTTTGGTCTGCCTTCTAGGCTGTGCAACTGGGTTGCTAGCTTCCTGCAGGGGCGCCGTATTCGCGTCCTTTGTGACGGACGAGCTTCGGAGTTTCTGCAGGTTAATGCTGGCGTGCCCCAGGGGTCCGTCTTATCACCCACTCTCTTTCTTCTGCATATCAACGACATGCTGTCTACCGGCAATGTTCATTGTTATGCAGACGATAGCACTTTACATGGGAGTTATCATGGACATCCAGCGGCCAAGCAGTCAGATATCGCAGAGAAAAGGCAGCTTCTTGTCACTGAGCTTGACGGGGTCCTGAATCACATTTCTCAATGGGGCTCTGAGAACCTGGTTGAGTTCAATGCCAAGAAGACGCAGGCATGTGCGTTTACAGCAAAAGTATCTTCTTTCCTTCCCCTCCCCACTCTTCAGAGCACGCCACTGCCGCTGCAGGACAATCTCAATATCCTAGGTATGGATGTACGCTGCAACCTGAATAACAAAAACTACATCGAAAGCATCATCAAAACAGCCTCACGAAAACTCGGAGTCCTGAACAGAGTGAGACGATTTTTCACGCCGGAGCAGCGGTGTCTTCTATACAAGACACAAATTCGCTCCTGTGTGGAGTACTGCTCGCATCTCTGGGATGGTTCAGCAAAGTACCTACTAGATGCTCTCGACAGGTTGCAGCGACGTGCGATCCGCATCATTGGGAATCCCGAGATCACGAACACCCTAGAACCTTTACAGCTGCGTAGAGATGTTGCGTCCATGGCTGTATTTTACCGTCTGTACCATGGGGAGTGTTCTGATGAGCTCTTCCAATTAGTCCCACCCTCCCCTTTCCTACACAGGACAACGCGTGCAGGTCTTAGATGTCATCCGCACACGGTGCAAAACATCCGATCAAGAACCAAGCGGTTCGGAGACTCTTTCCTCTGTCGCACCATTAAGGCCTGGAATTCATTACCAGCTCACGTGTTTCCTTCTTCCTACAGTCCCGGGTCCTTTAAGCGGGGCGTGAAAAAGCATATGATAAGGCCGTCAAGCTGAGTGTCACCATTGTCACACGGTATGTGTAAGTAATGGTGACCCTCTTTTCTGGGATTTTGCCTTCAGCTTACCATCAGGCAAGGCGAAGTCCAATTGACGTGTCCTATATAAAAAAAAAAAAAAAAAAAAAAAAAGATACTGTAGATTACAATGGTTGCCCTCAGCTTGGTAGCTTTATCAGATGCTTTTTCACGCCCCGCTTAAAGGATCCGGGACTGTAAGAAGAAGGAAATTGTGGCTTTTAAACAATATTTCGCGCAATCTCTGTCCTCATCATACGAATGCACAGTCTGCTTTTATCAAACTTAGCGCTTTACATAATTGAACTTTCACGGTCGTGACTACCTTATGGACCCGCCATTACGAGAGGAAAACCAGCGCCAGAGTCTCTTCCGGCACTCAGTGCTCAGTAGGTATACGGTCTTTTAGGTGACGTTAGCTCCAGGGGTCATACCCATGAGGGCCAGATCGTGAGAGATGGCCCTGGGTCGGCCGGGGTGCGAGGGATATGCCTGTCAACCTCACCTTCGGCAACCAAAACGACCCACAGGTGGCGTGCGTTTTAGTCGGTTCGAGTCCGACATAACCTCCTCCACCGGCTCCGGTGAGGAGGTATCCGTGGGGATTTTGCGCACGTAAAAAAAAAAAAAAAAAAAAAGGGGTCATACCCACAAGATTCCAATCTATTATCTTTGCCTTACGTAAACAACAAGTAACGCACAAATTCAAACAAAATCCTCCCCGTGTTGCAACTAACATCTAACTAAACTGAGGGTGAAAAAGAACCCAATCAATCCAATTATATTTTTTTTCTGATCCATTAACCAGAGCTCATTAATGTACCTTTTATCCGTACATTAGCAGTTAATCAACCCCACGTGGATCAATGATCGACGTGAGTTCATCTGCGCACGCGACTGGGGCGAGTCAGCTTCGTGAGGGTGAGATGTTAAATGTAGATTCGATTCGGTAAACGAGAGTGATGAGTTTTTGAAGTAATGTTTTTTTACTGTGATAGATAAGTAATTGAACTGGTCAGCTCTATTTTAACCTTTGCAATATGGTCCTCAATAGACCTACCATGAACTATAAACAGGTCAATAATGTCAAATTATTGCAGTCATACTACCAACTAAAAAAGTAGAGGGTCTAGCCGGAGCTGGTGGGAGAGGTCATGTCGGACTTACAGCGCCTGTAGGGCATTGTTGGTTGCCGAAGGTGAGGTTGACAGGCATATCCCTCGAACCGTGGCTGACCCAGGAACATCTCTCTTAATCTGGCCATCCTCGGGTGAGGGTCGTAGAGAGTGATATGCGTGTCAATGGTCTCACTACCATGGATGCCCCGGACCGTTGCAAAGTGGAGAAGTTGAAGCCGGAAAGAGGACCCCGAACTCTAAAGCGAACTCCTCGGATGCAAACGCAACTCAAGTGTGCTTATGATTACTACCAATTTTTTGGCCAAAATCCTCTAATTTCCAATGTAGGTAATACTTAGATATATGCATCCGTGACAAGAAGACCTTCAGACCGTTGTTCCAACACCATTTACCACCAAATTATGGCTGTGTTGTATGCTTTCTTTTGATAAACTCCTTCTTTTTCAAAAGTTCTGTTTTCAAGAGGCAACCAGGACTAAAGACTTATCGTGCTCTTTAAAGTACGAAGGTGTCTCTTCGTTATTTTTTTTATACAACTTAGGTGGCAGACTAGCACACGGCCCAACTGATGGAAAGTGGTTACTGTGGCATATGGACGTGTACAATTCTAGGGAAGACAGACTCGTGCCCCTCAAAGCAGTGTGTTAAAATCTGGCTAATATTGCTTATTTTTTATTATACATCTTAGGTAGCAGACAAGCACACGGACCACCGGATGGAAAGTGGTGATCGTGACTTATGAAAGTGTGCAACACCGGAGAAGACACACCCGTGCAACCGACCTTGTAAGTACGGAGAGTTTCTGTGCCGTCAGTGCAGAAGCCACAATCAGGACAAAGTTCTTCCCACTGAGAGCACAAAAACTCTCCAGAGAGCTCTGGCTACTCTACTCCACGCCGGGAACACAACACGAGGATATTATAGCCGTGGTATTCTGTAGGGTGAAGGTACTTTCCCAGTCGGACTGCTCAATTGGGACGGAAATACCGTCGTTTGCGATGTTACCACGATCCTCTTTATTTCATTCTCTGTAATTTATTTCAATGGTAGGCAGTAATGAAATCTAACAATAGTTAATTAATATACTTATTACCTTTATCGATAGATATGCTCCTCATAGCTGCGCACGCGACACGACGACATATTCGTGACGATCAGTCGTGACGTAGAGCCGTGACGGTGCGCACGCGTCATCCTCGTGCTGTCCCGCTCTTTAGTAGAGTGACCTAAAGAATAAATAATAGCCTATAAATTAAGAATATTATATTACTACTAGCCTCTCGCCCGCGGCTCCGTCCACCAGCACTTAGGTGGCAGACAAGTGCGCGGTCCACTTGATGGAAAGTGGTTACCGTGGCCTATGGACGTGTGTAACACCAGAGAAGCCGCTGCCGACCCTGTAAGCACAGAGTTTCTGTGCCGTCAGTGTAGAGGACAAAGCAGGACAAGCCTTTAGTCTTCCCACTGACAGCACAAATTCTCCAGTAAGCTCTGGCTACCCTACTCACCGCTGGGAACACAACACGAAGTTATTATAGCCGCGGTATTCTGTAGGGCGGAGGTACTTCCCCAGTCGGACTGCTCAATTGGGCGGAAATACTGCCGTGTCCCACCTCCTGTAATAATATCTGGTTCTATTCAACTGATTGCGGTTGAATAGAACTGGAGATATGAGCAAAAGTCGGCAGAAAAGCGGAAAAGTTGGCGGAAAGAAACGTAAGACCTTTCAAACGAAAAAATCAGTACAGATTTTTTTGCGTCTATCGTTGAAAAATAGATTCCAAAAACTGCTCTTATATTCTTAATTATTGTAATTGATGTACAATAAAAAATATAATATTTAAAAATAAAATGATGGCCCGTATCGTTAATTCAATCATTCTTTCAATAGTGCCCGGCAGACGGCAATAGGCTCACCCCCTATTACGTGGGACCGAATTCAATGATTGGTGAAATGTGGGCGTTAATTCACCTCCGCCTAACCCTCCGTGAATAAAGTCGTGATTATATGTATGTTATCAATTATTAAGATTAGTACGGTCAACCAAACAAACAAATACTTCAGCTTTATAATGTTAGTATAGATGTGAAAGTTTGTAAAGATACTAAGATATTAATTACTCAATCATGCTCAGTCAAAACTAAGATCCAAAATGAGTACATCTACCTATCTCGGTACTTCTGTATCAAAACTCATACAGCATACAGTTACGAAACGAACCATTTAATTAATTATGTAAAATAAGAAAACGCGTCCATCTGACCTCTAAAAGCGAGCTAACGAATTCATCGTAATTTAATTAACTAGAATAATTAACATGTGGCGGTGAGATATGGAAATTGAGTCTTTAGGAAATATTCTAATTGATGGGATAGCAGTTAGAGCGTTTTCTCATTATCCGATTCGATATTGGTGTCTTTTACATTGTCTAGCACGGTATCAGATATCGGAGCTGACACCGCTTTTTTTTCTTTTTTTTTTCTTCTATGGCGATCCCAACGATTCCGCCTACAACTCAGTTTTTATATACTGATTACTGATTGAAATAACGTGTGAAAATACAAGTGTCAATAAACAAATAAACAAAATTTCTTTTCCATATAAAAGGTTAATTTTGAAATAGGCCAAAAGGTTTATGGAGTGTTGAAGTACCTGAAAAGAGGAGCCATCATTAAAGCAGACACAATGTTAAGTGGTATCGGAATGTCAATCAGTCACTACAACAGTAAAATAAAATAAAAAAACAAATGTCATGTCATATTCAACGCTAGAAACTTCTAAAGAGTCTGTGGTTTAGTTTATGGTTAATTTTGTTTTAAGTCTGTGCTGTCAAATTTCTTGATAGCTGTCAAATTGCTTGATAGCACAGACTTAAAAAAAAAATGTGAAACCAACATATTTTGATAGCTATCAGTCGGCTATCGTCGTCCAACACCGATATCGGACTGGATAAAATGAAAACGGCCTTAGGAGTTTAGGATCCCTTCTATGTCTTCAGGGACTCAAGTTGACGTTGGCATCTTTGATTTGCCCAATATTAAGTTTAGAAAATTTGATATTGGCCCTAACCTATATTACTGTGGATGGCACAGTAACCCGCAGCATCACCTACATTAATTTTAGTATTAAGTGGATAATGTTGTTAGTAGTATGATTAGTATCTATATTCTATATTATGTAAAACAAAGAATTGTATTACTGTTTGTTATCCCAAATAAAATAATATTAACCTTACCTGTAATTTGTTGCAATTCGATTGTCTACCTCAGTGTCATAGCGGTAATCTGACTGATAAATCAATGGTGGTGGGTTCGATTTTCGCTCAGTGCAAATATCTATACTCATGAATATGTATATTTGCATTGGTTTCGCTATTTCTATGTAGGTATAATACGTAGGTAAACGTGTATATGTGCATACTAGAACCCATAACACAAGCAAGTTAAGACTAAAGAAGGGATGAACAAGACAGCCGATTTCAGGCTCTAAGGAGGAAGGTATGGATGCAATTGAGATTAGTACTTGGTTGAAGAGAGCTGATGTATCGGTTATACCTACCGTCTAATCGCGCAGGTTACCTACAACCGAAGACTGAACAAATATGATTTGAAAAGAAATCAATATATCGTCATATGGTTTATCATTTTTATAGGTAAATTTAATTCAGTGCCACACCTATGTTTAATATGTACCTAGCATGAAGCAAATTAGCTGGAGCCTAGAGCCGATACAGGAAATAGCGGATGTTTAGTGAATCTTTTGTCGGAATTCACACGGATACCGCGGCCGACGCTTCTAAACAAACATCGAAGTGACTAGAATGAAAAACAAATTCATTGTTTAGTAGGAAGCGGGGAAATAAAGCGTTAGTGGAACTAGTGATCGAGTTATAGGTTCGATTCTGAGCTAGAGTCCCGATTCAGTAATTTTTTTTTAATATTTTTTTTTGTATGGAACACGTCAATTAGACTTCGCCTTGGCTGATGGTAAGCTGAAGGCAAAGTCTCAGAAAAGAGGGTCACCATTACTTACACATACCGTGTGACAACTGTGACACTCACTCGCTTGACGGCCTCATCATATGCTTTTTCACGCGCCGCTTAAAGGACCCGTGACTGTAGGAAGAAGGAAACACAATTACGAGTTTATAAAAAGTGTGATTTTTATACTTAAAGAACTATTTAAAGTGATATATTAAACTTCAATGATATATTGAGCATCAATGATTTCTAACTAATTATGTATTTTAACTGCATGAAAACGTAGGTTTTGTTTTCAGATCGTTACTGAATACGCTAGTTCTTTCTACGCTTTTAATTAGGACACGACGGTATTTCTGTCCAATTGAGTAGTCCGACTAGGGAAGTACCTCCGCTCTACAGAATACCGCGGCCATAATAACCTCGTATTGTGTTCCCGGCGGTGAGTAGGGTAGCTTTGTATTGTCAGTAGGAAATCTAAAAGATTGTCCTGCTTTGTCTTTAGACTGACGGCACTGAAACTCTTTTGCTTCTAGGGTTGGCAGCGCAAGTGTGACTCCCTTGGTGTTGCACACGTCCATAGGCCACGGTAACCACTCAGGTGGGCCGCGGACTTGTCAGCCAACCAAGTAGTACAAAAAAAATTATCATAGTAAACGCTTCAGCAACTACCAAATCGTCAGTTACACATTTAAAGTATTAGCAATAAAGTTATTTTTATTGATAAATCACTATGATTTATGATATTAATGTAAATAATAATGATATTAACAATGCCTTATTAACTTCAGTATTAGCTTACAGATCACTGTTCAGACCAACCAAACAGAGGGCTACCGTGGAAAGATGGACAAGATGAAGCGTTGCATTTTTTGTTACCATGGTATAACCACGTCTGTGCAGGTGGTTTTCAAGTAGCCAAAATAACTGTGTTTGTCGTATTATTTTCTTCAGTGTCACTTACAAGACTTTCTTTAAGCAGTCTGACTGAACACTTTAGCTACAACATCATGTAACATGTCCTCGCCTCCATTCTTCATTTTATTGTTGACCCACTTACTTAAGATTTGATTCTAATTCTTATTTACTTAATTTTTTTTTATATATATTGAGCAACGTACCCTTAGTTTTTATTACTGGCTATTTCAATATTATTACAAATAAAAAGACTTACTTCTAGAAGGTCTAGTTTAACGCATCTGTTTTGTGAAAATTGATGTGATTAATTTAAATTTAGTTATAGATACTCTAGTCTTTTCTGTAATTGGCGTTATGGTACCCAAGATACGGGGCTGGATAACAGGGTATCCAAAACAAGATAGGAAAATCCGATTTATTTTGGTGCAATATCAGAGTTGCAAAGTACACGACCAAAGACAGAATTGGAGGTTAATACAAAAAGATCGCTATTTTATCACTACGGGTTTCTTTTTAACGTGCTGAAGTCTCTCGGATACCACCCCGCTGGACGCGATGGTTATATCGGACTCGGAAAGACTAAAACCGCACGGCCGCTTCAGATCATCAGCTGCCGGGGGTGAGGAAGCTTTAGGCATATCCCTCACGCACCCCGACTGGCCCGGGGCTATTGAAAACCTACTCGGGTGAGAGTAGGGGAGACTCGGGAGAGACTCAGAAAAAAAGGGGGGTACTACGGGACTACGTAATCTCACCGATATTCTCCCTACCAGTATATCGGTACACCGGGGTCCAGGATCAAAAGTAGTGATCCACCACACCAACACACATAGTAGGAACTGAGTAATGATAAGTTTATGATAGGTAAAAAAAACAGTCCTTTCTTGCCAAATGATAATAAAAATGTTGATCATATTAAAAAAGTTGAAAGAAATTATTTTTTTATATTACTCTCTATGTTTGCTATTAAACCAGCAACGACAAAAAAACAGTCTTTTCTTGCCAAATGATAATAAAAATGTTGATCATATTAAAAAAGTTGAAAGAAATGTTTTTTTTTGTATTACTCTCTATGTTTGCTATTAAACCACCAACGACAAAAAAACTGTCTTTTCTTGCCAAATGATAATAAAAATGTTGATCATATTAAAAAAGTTAAAAGATATTTTTTTTTATATTACTCTCTATGTTTGCTATTAAACCACCAACGACTACATCTTTCCAAATCTACCGTACGTCCGTATAATTAAAAACTCAATTAAGTAATATTTTTGCCGAAATATAATTTATTAGTCCATATAATATTCTTTCATTCATCTGTTCAAGGTTCAATTGCCCATTTTCACGTTAATTAAATATTATTTTAAAATTTTCGTTTTATTTATTTTAATATCATTTTACATTTGTTTATTAAACTTAGTACATTATATTAGAAAATAGATATGTAATAAAATCACCATAAATGAGAGGATTTTACAATTAATTATTTTAGCATATACGTATTTTGTATAACATGACACAAGTTTAGTCTTGAAAGTTTAAGATTTTATCCATTTAGACATAAGAGGCTATTCATTAATCACGTGAAGTTCAACATGGGTGAGAGGGGAAGGGGGAAGGCGGTTCGGCAAAAATCACGTAATATCAACAGGGGGGTGGTAGGGGTATAGATATATAACGTGTATTATTTTTTCTAAATAACACGCGAGAAGAGTGATTATTCGGTTTTTTAAAAATAACTTGTACCAAAAAATACATATTGGGTAGTAGGGGGTGTCTGAAACCTCATCTAGTATTACAATGGGGAAGAGGGGTTGAAATTTCCAAAGGGAAAGGACGTTATTAATGAACAGCCTCTTATGAGTATGTTAGTTAGTTATTGAGTTCGAATAGACGACCCTCGAAAACAAGTAGGTACGAATGTATGTATAACCATAATATTAAGCCGAATGGTGGCAAACGAAAATTTCTAGTATTCCCGTGTGATCAGTACCCCAACTCAGTTAAATTGTTTATGTTAGGAGTGAGACACTTCACTAAAAATATCTAAGTTCTAAGCTCCGGTGGTGGGGGTATCCGTAGGGATATTTCGCACGTAAAAAAAGACTCGGAAGATTCTAGGCCATTCTACACATTGCTATCTTGATCCATAACAAAGCTGCTTACAGAATAATTATAGAATATTATATTACTATCATCATTTACCAACAAAACAATGAAATGACTAGCATCCCATTTAGTATTCAAATCACACGCCGCCGCATCTATTAATCCGTATAAGGCTTTGATTCTACAAAGTACGTTGACATCAATTCTAATTATTTATTAAACAGTAATAAACTTGGAATGTACCTACCTATATCCACCACCGATGGACCCTCTCATCCCGAGAATAAACTCCGCGTCATAACGTCATAACGTCCGCGAGGATATATGCTAGTAGATGAAGTTGGCCTAGACCCCGAAGTAGAGATGCCAACTCTAGAAAGGACCACCCCGAGAGAATTTGAAGAAATCCAGTAGGGTGGATTTTGGAGAAAGCTTTGGTTGCACTTTCTGCAAATCTCCACCTTTGTCATAAAATCTACCGGTATCTAATTCTAAATTTATCAATTTTTGGAGTTCCGTAATATTCGCCCATGTGAGAGGACACGACCAATTTTTGTAAAATTTGAGACATATCATCGCATCTCGGAAGGTCGGAAGGTTACATATTATTACCGAAGTCTCCCAGGCAATTGGGGAGGGTTGGTAACCCTACCCCTAAGACCTAGCACTCCTTACACTGCTAAATCCCTCAAAAAGGATATTTAGTCGTTTATATATAGTTTCACTTAAGTAAAAGCTTCGGTAAATTAGTAGGAGTTGGCCTTAAAGAAAGATCCCAGATTCGAATCCTAACACAACTTAACTGGAGGGTTTACTTAAAGTGATATTTGTATAATTTTCGGTTACTTAATATTCTTTAATAGAAAGCAGGTATACTACTGAAAATTTTCTGACACAAAAATATAATACCTAATTTGCCAGATACAGAAATCGAACTCGGATCTCACGACCACACGCAAAAAAGCCGCACAAAACTTAACGGAATCTCCTAATTCAAAACACATTCTCACCATTACCACGAACAGCACTGTAGCACTTACTACGTGTCTGTCACAAGTGTCTTCAAGACTTCAGAGTCAAAACCGCACTTGATATTCAAAACTCGTCATCACCCCAGCTACTGTTTCCACGAAAGTGCATCGAATAATGTCGAGATCGTTCGAGATGCATCGAACATTTGCAAGTATCAACATGTTCTGCATGTCATCTCAGTATGGTGGATACGTGACGTCGGTTTTGAGACATAAATGACTTTTATAGCTTTTAAATTCTTTGTGGAAAGGCCGTGTGAATCCTTTGTCGGTCTTACCGCCTCTGTTTACTGATGGGCATTGAAAGAATGTAACCGGGTGGTCGCGGGCGTACACAAGCACATTCTGGCCTCTTTCAAACTACGTTTCAATTGCAGTGGAGACTATAAAAGTGGACCAAGTACCTAACAACAGATTCCAGCTAGACCAGTTATAGGACTTTTTAGGACTCCATCTGTCCGTAACGACTTTTTTTTTATTTTTTTTTTATTTAGAACACGTCAATTAGACTTCGCTTTGCCCAATGGTAAGCTGAAGGCAAAGTCTAAAAAAAGAGGGTCACCATTACTTACACATACCGTGTGACAATAGTGACACTCAGCTTGACGGCCTCATCATATGCTTCTTCACGCCCCGCTTAAAGGACCCGGGACTGTAGGAAGAAGGAAACACGTGAGCTGGTAATGAATTCCATGCTGCCATAGATGTTTGTATGACAACCGGGACCAATGGCTTAAAGTCCTCTCCGAGGCACGACCAGACCAATGCAAATAATATAATGTCCGCATCATTGGGAATCCCGAGATTACGAACACCCTAGAACCTTTACAGCTGCGTAGAGATGTTGCGTCCATGGCTGTATTTTACCGTCTGTACCATGGCGAGTGTTCTGATGAGCTCTTCCAATTAGTCCCACCCTCCCCTTTCCTACACAGGACAACACATGCAGGTCTTAGATGTCATCCGCACACGGTGCAAAACATCCGATCAAGAACCAAGCGGTTTGGAGACTCTCTCCTCTGTCGCACCATTAAGGCCTGGAATTCATTACCAGCTCCCGTGTTTCCTTCTTCCTACAGTCCCAGGTCCTTTAAGCGGGGCGTGAAAAAGCATATGATGAGGCCGTCAAGCTGAGTGTCACCATTGTCACACGGTATGTGTACGCAATGGTGACCCTATTTTCTGGGACTTTGCCTTCAGCTTACCATCAGGCAAGGCCAAGTCCAATTGACGTGTCCTGTATAAAAAAAAATACCCAGATTCATGCCTGCAAATCCCCGCAAAGACCCGCTCTTCCTGTGTTGCGGCTGTGATCACCGCCACGCCACAGAGGCTGTAAATATTGATATATTGATATATTGATATGATAAAACTTTGACTACACCAATGACTTTTCGATGCTTTTCAAAGTAATTTGTGTATTTATCGCAGGTTTATAAGTGTCTGGTTAATGGCAATAGACTCGCAATCAGATTGGGACCGAAACATAAACTGGCGAAATGTGGGTGCTAGCATCTCTGCCTACCCCTTCGGGGATATAGGCGTGAGTTTTGAATAAATATAAAAATAAAACATTGCTTATTTGTTATTCCAGAATTTAATTTCTTTTTCTTTCTTTTTTTAAGAATATTAGAACTCTCACGATATGGCCCTCTTCTCGGGTGTGGGGACTACAGAGTCCCCAACTCGTCCCCGGAAACGGGGAGGCGCGCCACGCGCGCCACCGCCGCGGCCTGCTTCTGCCAGGGTGACAGGCGGCTTCACCTGTCACCCCCAGGCCGGCGCTCATGGGGGGCGGAGGTCGTTCATCAACTTCCGACGCCCGAGTTGCCTTCGTGCGCGGGCAGCTTGTCTTGCGATCCTTCGTCGCTCCCGCTGCCGCTCCCGCCCCGCCTCCTCCTTCACGAGCATTACTTGCTCGCAGAAGGAGGCGCCGGCCGCCCACGCATCCGCGCAGCGAACCATCGCCGCGAGCAAGGTGGAGAGCGTGAGAACCCTCACTCCCAGGGCCGCCACAAGCTCCCGCCTCGGCGTCTCCCACGCCGGACACTCGGTGAGCGTGTGCGGACCTGAGTCCTCGCTCGCGTCGCAGTGATGGCACTCGGACGTTGGCTCTTTCTGCATCCGACGCAGATACTTTCCGAAGCATCCGTGCTCGGTGATCATCTGCGTCAGACGGTACGAGAGGCTGCCGTGTGGCCTCTTTAGCCACTCCCCCATGATGGGTCTTACCGCCGTTACTACGGCGTGCCCACTGGAAATTACTAATATTCCTTCTAACCCCACCAGCTAAACAAAATTGCTTGTGATAGGAATAGGTTTACATCGGTAGTGTAATAGCCAGGATTCGAAGCCGGGACCTCTCGATCGTAAGACCGACTCCTTAACCACTAAGCTATCGACGCTAATTAATCTGTGTACCAAATTCCAGCCAGATCCTTCATCCGTAGTCCTCATTACTTTTGGCTTGGTTATTATGAATGTGTAATTAGGTAAATATATTTTCACAATTTTTTTTATTTCATCTTTTATAATACGTCATACAAAAAGAAACGTAAATTGCTCCAGAACAATTATCTACATTGTCTATGTGACGTCAGTAGACCGGAGAGTATTTATCTAAAGGTGTGGACGAAACGTTTTAGTCATTATCGCTCCCGGGAATGTCGCCATTATCGCTGCGCACGCGCCGGACGACGGTAGACCAAGCAAGATTTAGAGAAGATCAACTAAAGGGAAGAGGTAATAATTGACCTAAGATCAGATAATATGATAAGTAGGTATAAGTACTGATTATGTTTAAGAACCTATATATATATAATTAATCTATAGTCCTTATAGAACCAAACGCATCTCTTGTTAATATGCGCCTACCTCGTACTAGCTCTGCACCACCCTATGGTAGACTGGCAGAGAATGCCTACGGCATTAAGTACGCCTATGTACATCGTGCATAAATTATAAATAAATAAATAAATAATATTCATCGTCGGATTGCCTGCCCTTGACGAAATCATTTAGTCACTGCAACCTCATGGAAGCGCATAATATTCAAATATGAATCATCATCTTAACGTAGTTTCGAATTGCATACAAAGTGGAAGTCTCCTATCTTCTTCCCTTCCTTTAGATTATTTATTATATTATTATTATTATTTTATTCTATTAGAATTGACATAAGATCAGATAATATTCATCGTCGGATACCTGCCCTTGACGAAATCATTTGGTCACAGTGTAACCTCATGTAAGCGCAGAATATTCAATTATGAATCCAAAGTGGGAGCCTCGGAACGAGGAGTCTGCTAACTCCTTCGCTTCCTTCAGATTTATTATTTGGGTTTTCAGCTAATATGGCAGCGACTATTGTAGTATCGTCTGACTTCCTAACCTTGAGAACAGTAGGACACGGCGGTATTTCCGCCCGATTGAGCAGTCCGACTGGGGAAGCCCTACAGAATACCGCGGTTATAATAACTTCGTGTTGTGTTCCCAGCGGTGAGTAGGGTAGCCAGAGCTCACTGGAGAATTTGTGCAGTCAGTGGGAAGACTAAAGGCTTGTCCTGCTTTGTCTTCTACTGACGGCACAGAAACTCTGTACTTACAGGGTTGGCAGCGCGACTGTGACTCCTCTGGTGGTGTTACAGACGTCCATAGGCCACGGTAACTACTTTCCATCAGGTGGGCCGTGTGCTAAAAAAAAAAAAAAGAAGAAATCCTGCGGCCGAGCAACCTGTTCGTCACTGGTATAAATGTTTGTCTTCAATTCATTTAAAAAAAGTTTCATCATCATCTTTACGTTAGTCTCGGTCACATCCGAGGCCTATATCTCGGAGTCCGGAATCTGTGTTCCGACTATAACTTCTCCAATTCGGTCTTGACCTTTTTTAAACAGTATGTTTGAAGAAAATATCCAAGTAAGGTAAGGTTATTTATCAGATTCAGATAAATATTATATGATTGTGATCTTTGCTGTTTTTTAGTATTGTAACAAACAAGAACGAAACACAATTTGGTTGCAAAATTTTAAAATTGTAGTTTTTTTTTCTAGACCTTGTTACACATACCTGCTAGTTGAAAACATTAAATTTTTTACTGTACACAGAGATCATACACAAAAAAATTACAAGAAATATGAACAAAATAGAGCTTAACGCAATATGAATTCTCTCCCAACAAAACTTATTTTATCTTAAGCGTAAGCTTTTTATCGTAATTACAATACTCAAGATAGGTTGTACTAACCACAGACAAATTATATTTGCTCTATGTTATTGGCCAATTCATGAACTAATCAGATTAAAAATCGCGATATAATCTACTAAAATATCTTGTTTTATTTCAATCCATACAAATATCACACTATAATGAGTTAGACTAACTAGTTCATTAAAATATGTTAATAATAGATAGTTATTATAAATATATAATAGGTATAATATAAAATAGGTAGTTATATAGGTATACTTCAAATTGTCGTTTTTTTGAAGAAATTGGAGGTAGCCCAATTTTCAGTACTAACATTTTTGCATTTATTTTAGAAATTTTTATCCAAATTTTATGTATTTTTTGTGTATGAATGAGACAACATTAAGCTAATAAACATCAACTTTCATTAATTTTTTGAAAAGTGACAGCTGTATAAGAGTAATATGTAATTTATCATCAAATTTAAATTTAGGAAGTACTGTTGAAGATCGAATTTAATTTATCAAACGGCCAATAAAAACCAAATTTAATACAGAGTTGTAAAATCTTGAAATCAATTTTCAAACGAATAGAAATAATGGAAAAGGCTATTAAATTACAGAAATAACGAACTCATGAATATGGAAGAAAATTTCGTCAATTTCATAGGTAAACACCTAATATTATATATGTGAAATTAACTTTATCTTTCACACCTAAGCTACGAACTAATTTGGAACAGAAATTTGATAAATGACAGCTATATTTGATCACACTCAACAACAATCAACTGACATCTTCGTGGTCGGTATGTAAACCAAATTTTCTATAATAAGCTTTTTAAACCTGCCGGGTCTATTTGTGCCCTTATCTATACTTGGGATGTTGGATTCATCTCTAGAATATGTGAGGTGCAGACAGACGCGTTATCTTCGCCGTTAAAACGCTTGTAAAACAGGGGCGACCTCCCAAACCTCAGATAATGTCCTCTTAAATTTGTCCAAAGGCCTTTAGACAATGTCTATTAGGACAAAAGGTTTCCGTCTGTCTCTTGCGAGAAGATAAAATATTTCTTACAAAGCAATTTTTACATTTTAAGTTGACTGCCACTGACTCAATGAGATTGTTAGACTGTGCTGACATCATCAGGCCCTCTCTAAATCGAGTGAATGGGCACTGGGATAGTGACATATGTACACATATGTCGCTATCCCAGTACTATATATATATGCCAGTACTATATATATATACTAATCTTCATACATGTGGTTGTGACCTCGACCAAATAGATTAATTAGATTTTGAACCCTAATAGACAAGTAAATGTCTGTAAATAGACTAAAAAAAAATGCCCGCTGAGTTTCTTGAAAACCTTTCCATGCCGTGTTTCGAACTGCTAATCCATTTGCAAAACAAGTCTTACATATTTTAAATTTTGACGTTTTGTAAGTTTCGTTTTAAGAGTCTACTATGACTACAGAATAATAGATTTTTGAATTTTAAAAAGGACCACCTTATTTCTTTGCATGGCTGTTAGGTATAAAAAGTTCAGGCGATTGTTATCGGCTGTACTTTTTTATACCATCCAGGTAAAAATGCTCTAAGGACGACAAAAAGCTTTGTTGTGGATTTGATTGACATAAGAAATGAAATCTCCGACCCTTAGGGGAAAGAGAGAGACGAAACTGCCATCGCCCAACATAGTACCTATGTTGGGCGATGGAACTGAATCCAGAGGCCTGACTCCCATTCCCCCACAGCCAGAAGGCGCGCACGCTCTGTAATCAGCATGTATTTCGACTGGCAGATGAGATTCCATCCCATACAGCCCATGAGAGCCTTTATATTTTTCAGCATTTCTCTAAATAAAAGCCTCACAATAAACTCTTATGTAACTTAAGTATCTTCCTACTAAAACTCCATAATGCAAATCAGAAGTTTCCTTAAAACATTAGAGACTAATAAAATCTTAAAATATGACTATTTCAATTGTCTTCAACAATATTTATAACAAATAAGTGCTTTGTTTCATGCGCGGGAGCTCTTACTTTTGTCTTACTTTAGTATTATATTATCTGTGCTATTGTTCACTAAACAGCAGGTATGACGTCAGAGCCCTTCGTTTTTATTCATTAAAGGTACTTAGAATGTGCCAGTGACTTCTTATTATAGTATTATCTGTTTTCATGCTAATTTAAAAAAATCTTAAGGATATATTTTTTTGATTGTGAGGGACAGATTAGAGATTACGATGAGATAAAAAGATAAATTCAAAATAGAACCATTTCGGAATAAACCACATTTGAACAAAAAAATATTTGAAAATCCTCAATAGGGGCAGGACAAAGTTAGGTGCGAAATTTTAAAGAAATATTTACCATGTTTCATTATTTTGAGTTTCCGATATTTCGGCGCTGTTGCAAGCACCTCAGATGCTTTCGACAGAACGCCACTATATACCAAGACTGGTAAGGGAAGCAATTGAAATAAAAAAGTATAAAAATTTCAATCGTGAGGATGGGTTTCAACTGCCGAACGTCTGGCATCCAGTGGTCCGTCTTTGCAAAAACAACCGGGAACAAGCTAAAACAAAATCGCGAGTGGATACAGTGAGCATCGTATGTCGTGAACGTGATCGAGATCGGGTTCGAGTTTGTAGTGAGAGTGAAACCAATAGTAGTGCAGATACGCGTAGTAAAAGAACTCGAAAGAGGGTAGATCGATATAATTACTCCTAGAAGAAAAAACTTTTTCTTTGTTCACCGCCAGTACTCCAGTTCCTCCGTGATCATGGTGCTTGCAACAGCGCCGAAATATCGGAAACTCAAAATAATGAAACATGGTAAATATCCCGTTTATTCTGATACTGATGTCAGTGACCATGATAGTTTAAATACCTATATTTAAAGAAATATGTAAACACAAGAACCTAGTAAGATCGGACCTAGTAACACAAGCAACAAAGAACTAGAAAAGAACCTCTTCTTGTCGAACATGAAAAAAATCAAAGTGACTTGTTTATGTCAGGCAGTTTAGACCAAAAATTATGTCATTTCTGGATGAGGTGGGAATTAGGTTATGAATTTGAAATTTGGAACGATACATAGACTAGAGAAGCAGCAAGCACACAGCAATTAAAGCGCCAATATATTTACATGTTTATTTACACTGCAATTTCTTTTAGTACTAAATGTTTATAAGCAAAGCAAACAGCGTTTGCTGTAAGCTCGCTGCGTACTGCTTTGCTGCAATGCTAGTAGGTATTATGTACTTACTTAGATGTCATTATCATTCAGTTATACAGTGATAGGTATAAATAAAATACGGTTACACTAATATGGATTACTGCGTATCTATTCCATCTGTTAATGAGCAATATTTTATTAAATCCAAGTGATCATTCAATCGGGTACTTGACCGTCGCTAATTGTATTAATTCAGTCACCTCGATTGTTATGGGACAATGGCACTAATGACATTGCTTTCTACGGATTTCGCGCCAAACCAATATGGCGGCAGCCGCCAAAATTGTGACGCGGCATCTCTTTGGGACGAACTTTTGACAGCTAACTCTTGGAATATGCGATTATTCATTTTAATTCGTTAAGAGAATTTGGACTACTTATATGTTTTGCAAGTTGGTATGCCTATGCGCTGATTAACGGATGTTTTTTTTTATACCACTTAGGTGGCAGACAAGCGCACGGCCCACCTGATGGAAAGTGGTTACCGTGGCCTATGGACGTGTGTAACACCAAAGAAGCCACACTCGTGCTGCCGACCCTGTAAGCACAGAGTTTCTGTGCTGTCAGTGTAGAGGACAAAGCAGGACAAACCTTTAGTCATCCCACTGTCAGCACGTATGCTCGGTAGCTTAAGCTTTACTCTCTGAGTTCTGGTCAGCTACAATAGCTACCGCAAAAGCTAAAACGAACCTACTGGATTGCCATGGATGTTGAAGATCATTAATAATAAAACGTAATCTGGCAAAAAAAACTCTTTGGAACATTTTTAGGGTTACTACAAACTTAAGTGGTGAATTTAAACTTTCTCCTTCCACGACAAATTATGGTAATATTAACAAGATTCGATTCGAGAAGAAGAGAAAGTCCAACAACTGGTCTAACTGCAATGCTTGGATATCGCCTTTGGGTTGTGGACATCAGATGGCAGTCGTTTCACGGAAAATATCGAAGTTCAGCCCAGTTCACAGTTAGATTGGTGAAGTGGACCCTAGACTCCGAAGTGAAAGCTTCGGATGAAGAAGAAGAAGTGTAGTTGCCTCAAGTTTTGAATATATTTCTCTTTCCGTAGTAA
Source organism: Eilema griseolum (assembly GCA_963662185.1). Lineage (NCBI taxonomy): Eukaryota > Metazoa > Arthropoda > Insecta > Lepidoptera > Erebidae > Eilema > Eilema griseolum. Next base: position 10,132,706 of record OY759254.1, on the reverse strand, counting down.
CCTGGTCAAAAAATGAGGTAATTTGAATTACCTCCATACCATGATTGCTGTAATTCCCGTGAACATTAGACATTGTAAATCATAAGAGCCTAGCAGAGACATATCTGCTGCCACAAACGTTCTGGATGATAATGATATACAAAGAGATACCTATAAGTACAGTTGACATGAAGTCGACAATATACTCGTGGGATAAGTCTCGTTCGCCACTAATTCTATTATCTGAGCACTATTCACTGAGATTACACGTCACGTATCTTTATACTTGATGCGTTTTCCACTGGCGTCGACATGAGTTTTGAAGTGATGTTTAACATGCGAGTAAACTTATAAAGAAAAACATTAGTACCTAATCTTCTGTCGACATGCATATTTTATGGAAGCTACAGAATCATTGCGTGATTTGAAGAACAATCAAGTTAAACAAACAATCCCTGTGTTGTATTTATTATTTAGAAAGAGAAACATTATCTTTATTTCATATTTCGACTTTGTATTCGAAAATTCACTTATTTTATTTCCTGTTCTTCTCGTCCTAGCGCCAATACCGATTGCATCCAAAGATTTCACTATGGAACTCGGTATCTCTAAAATACAAACACACGCACACACATACACACACAGAGGGGCGCACGCGCGCAGAGACTGTAGGTATCATAATAATTTTGATCTGAGTAATTATGGTGTGTAGAATTTTTATTCTAACAGTCAAAATTAATGTGCGTAATTTGTAATTAACTTGTGCTTTTTAGAGGAATGTCCTGTCATTCATAACACAAGTTAAATCTTAGCTTGGATGGCAGAGATTCTACTAATAAATAATTTAATAAAATTACATTTGCACTGTAAGCTATCTATTATACCTGTGTACACTGTAACAAAATTTGTAAAAATGATAATAAAGAATATTATTAATATTATCTACTCTCGTACGTTCCTTTATTTGTTATATTTTGGCTATTACGAGAGCGACCACTAAAAATTTACCAAAGAAAACCAGCGCAATAGTTACATCCATCAATCAATAGACGTATCGGTTTGCAGTTTATGTTGGCTTGAGGCCCGAAGCACCCACACCCACTGACTTTATTTCCAAACCGCATTAACAAGAGTCAATGACACACAAAAGCATAACACAATCAAACATTTAAAATTTAAAGACCTGCCAATGAATTTGCAAACAAACGCATATTAAAAAGCTGATGATATCGATTGCTATGGAAAACAACAGTTTGTAACGGTAAACTTCATGTTTAACATAAGTTTTGCTATACGTCATAGGAGTATGCGTGTCATACCATTGTTTGTAGAATACCTTAGTGTGAGGTTGTGAGTAATAGATGTAATGTGGCCTAAATTGCAATTTTAACTTATAATAGTCATTCTTAACCGCAAGGTAATCCCGGTAGGTCATATTCTCGTTTCATTGATGCAGTATTTGAAACAGTATGACGTAAACATGACTGTTATTTTGAGAGGTGACTGTCTGTACATTAACATCTTTATCCTCTGAGTGGCCGCCGCGTGGTCCCCGGCAGAATAGAATTTGGACCACACCATCTCTTCCCATGCGGTGCCGTACAAGGCGACTAAGGGATAGGGCTGTTTAACATCAGACAGATACGTACAACCCAGACTCAGCCTCAGATGCATGGCTTGAGTCAACTATAATACCCGGAAGACAGCAATAGGCACACCCCCTATTACGTGGGACCAATATCAATGAATGGTGAAATATGGGTGTTAATTCGCCTCTGCCTAACCCTCCGGGGATGAAAGCGTGATTATATGTATATATGTATGTTTGTATCCTCTGAGTCTATTCCCATCTCAGTTGGGGTCGACTTTTTGTCGAAATATGAAGGAGCCGATCCTCTATATTTTCCATGAGAGTCTACCACAACCACACTCTGAAACACATCTGAATTTTATAACAACAGGATTTTACAACCTACTGGTGATTTTACTGACAATCTCCTACTAAGCTTATTGAATGCCACAGATCAGTATCAAAATAATCGGGGGATTTGCCATGTTTCATTGTTTTGAGTTTCCGATATTTCGACGCTGTTGCAAGAACCATGACTGAACATGATAGTTTAAATACCTATAATGCCACAGATGTTCGTATGACAACGGCGAAAGACAGACGCTAAGTATTCTAAATACTCTTACGTATAGAGTGAAATAGCCCACACAGAGGGGCTTGTCACTCGTCCAGCATCCCCTCTAGCAATTAGTAATAGTAACATGCTCTTGGTAGCACTGTGGGATCTTCATCTTACTATGTTAAGAATGATGCGGTAGCCTAGTGGTATGAGTAATGGACTGCTGAGATGCGGTTTCGGGTTCGATCCCAGGTTTCACCATGGCACACTCCAATGACTTTTCGATGCTTTTCGAAGTTATGTGTGTATTTATCGCAGGTTTATAAGTGCCCAGTTAATGGCAATAGGCTCGCCACCTATTACATTGGGACCTAAACATAAACTGGCGAAATGTGGGTGCTAGCACCTCTGCCTACCCCTTTGGGGATATAGGCGTGAGTTTACGTTATGTTAAGAATGGTTCTAAGATGGACGCCTTCTTGCGTACTTCTACAGTATAAAAATAATACTTGAAATTAAAAAGACGGTTACTCGTCTACGAATACTGGTACACGAAGAGCGGTATTCAACACAAAACAAATCTTTATGCAAATGAAGGCACGCAAGAACTAAAAACTTACTTTAATTAAGTCTAACAAGGTAATACTACAATTTCTTAGTTTTCGTAACCTAGTTCCGTTGAAAATCCTTGTTATTACAAGATTTGCAATCATATTTATAGAATAGGTTTAAATTAAATGGTACGAAAATCATGTCAATGACTTCTATATATGTAGGTTTACTACTTACATTGTTATATATTATATTAAGTTTATGACCACTACATGAACTTTTTAGAGCAAAGATGTGTCACGGTTAGAACGGAACGCAGAAATTAGATAAATGAAGTACTGATTATACACCACATTAGGTCCTCAATTCTACTAAACCAAAACCACTGTCATACCACAGACAATGCAAAACACGGCAGTACATTTTAGACTTTATTCTTATACATTTGAAGTCCAAAATTAAATGTAAAGAGTTTTGCATTCAATCTGCAAAATAGTCTTTTAATAGGGACTTTAATCGCATCGGTTTAAACTCTAAAATTAAATGGTTTTTTTAGCAGTGTCCGTGGTATTACAATGGTTTTGCTTTAGCAGAAACACCAACGCCCCTAAAAACATTTGTTCAAAATTCAATCTAAATCAAGTACCCAATCTCCCAAATGTCAAATACGATCAATTTAATTATGACAATTACAATAAAGCGCTCTATATCTATATAGGTAGATGGCAAAATTCATTGCCAAGCCGTCTGATTTGTCATTGACTACACTTATAGCAGTGCCTTCTTCTTTGTGGCGTAATGTCGTGGCTTTTCGATAGGCAAAAACTAAGCTTGAGTGCCCGAAAGACGTCAATAGACTCCCCCCTATTACATAGGACCGAATTCAACGATTGGTGAAATGTGAGTGTTGATTCACTTCTGCCTAACCCTCCGGGGATAAAGGGGTGATTATATGTATGTAAAAACTATTTAAAACAAATTTAAGGATTTCAAATAAAGTTACCATTAAACTCCATCCGACATCTGAAACAATGGAAAACTACACTTGGTAACAGTAAATACATCGGTTTACGTAAGCTCAGTGTGTCACAGGCTGTGGACAGTCACTCATTCTATTGTCCATACAATTGTAGTGCGCGGTAGAAAATTGTGGGAGATGAATGGCTTGAAGTATGAACATCGTGGAAGTCACTGGTCGGGACTAAATTAGTTCAACGTTATATAGATTTGTAATACGTTAGATTTCTTAGAATCTCTTAAGATTATATGATTAGAATTTCCGTAGGTAAGAATATCAATGTACCAAGGGCCGTTGGAGCAAACGAGTCCTAGAGTGAAAATCGCGATAAGGTAAACAGAAGGTAGGATGACCCCTAGCCAGATGGACGGACGACGGACGAAATAGGTGGTTGGGATAGACTGGATGCGGAAGGAAGAGGATCGGAAAAAATGGCGCACGTTGGGAGAGGCCTAAGTCCAGCAGTGAACTGCGGTGGGTTAATTGACTGATTGATATCAATGTACTTTCTCTGTCCTTGTTTTATATGCCCCGTCGTGTTTCTCGAGTGTCTTTGAATTATAAAATAAGTCACGTTTACATATATGCCTACATATGATCACATTATTTACACTTATTTACCTCCAGGATAGGGTAAGCAGACACAATAGCTCGTTATCCGCTTCTATTTTTATCCTTGCATACCTACTTCAAGAGCTTCTTCTGCTGTCATTCTTCGTTCCTGAAAAGTATCTGAATTTCCGGAAAGCTATAACTTGGGAATCCTCAAGTCTCAAATGAAAACGTACTTAAGGTTGGGTCTAGGGAATGTGTTTGATCATAAACTGCATTATTAGTATTATTTTTTATCATCAGATTATATTGGTCTAACGTGAGCCCATCTAAGAGAGTTGTAAATTTTCACTCTCTCTCTCTCAATATACCGGATATTGGATCCATGTACTTGCTTGCTATCATGATAACCTCTGCGGTATGGCGTGGCCACTACGCAGTAGACGCGGGTTCGATCCTCGCTCAGTGCAAATATTTGTATGCATGTAGATGGGTATTTGCATTAATCTGGTAGTGCCTTAGAGAACAGATTAAACCGTCGCCGTCGATCTTGGTTGCCTTACGGGTACTTCGAACCCTAAAAAGAAGTCCAACAACTGGTCTAATTGCAATACTTCGATATCGCCATTTTGTTGTGGAGGTTACATGGCAGTCGCTTTAGTATATGGTCTAAGCCAGTGTTGGGCAAACTTTTTTATTTTTATTTTATTTATTTATTAGGCTTTCAACATTGGCAATCAAATTTGGCCGCGGTATTCTGTAGGGCGGAGATACTTCCCCAGTCGGACTGCTCAATTGGACGGAAATATCGTCATGCCCTACCTCGTGTCGCCTTTGTACATTACATCTCATTATTCTGTATATATGTAATTTGTGTGTGTGTCTGTATGTGTATAATAAAGTATAAATTCAACATACAATTCACTATGCCATGAGCACGATTTAGATTTATTTTTCACCAGCACTAATCAACTTAAACTTGAGCAGGAATTTTTTTGAGAAAGTGTAATGCGATTAGTGAAATAACTTTTCTTCTGTTCTATGCTAGGTATATTTTATTAAATATGTCAGTCATGTCATAATAACAGCTACATGCAAAAACTTGTAATTGGTCATTTTATATTATAATTGTTTTTAATCTGTCTTCTAGCTGTAAGTTTTTCCGAAAGAATAAAATAAAATAAAACAATATAACTTCGGTAGCCTAGTGGCATGGGTAATGGACTACTGAGACGAGGTCTCGGGTTCGATCCCAGGTTTCACCATGGCACACACCAATGACTTTTCGATGCTTTTCGAAGTTATGTGTGTATTTATCGCAGGTTTATAAGTGCCCGGTTAATGGCAATAGGCTCGCCACCTATTACATTGGGACCTAAAAACATAAACTGGCGAAATGTGGATGCTAACACCTCTGCCTACTCCTTCGGGGATATAGGCGTGAGTTTATGTTATGTTACAAAAATAAATACTTGCCCGAGTGATTAAACTAAACAAATAATTTCACGGTCACGTACTATTCTTACTTCTGAAACATAATAAAAATGTGTGACACCCCTATTACCCTATTAATTACGTTCACAGTGAGTAGTTGAAAGTATACTTTTTCACTAATTGCCAATTAACGTTGTTGATTCTTTAAAAAAATTCTAAAGAATCACAATCAACCCCTGTGCCTTAAGTACAGAGGTAATGTCGGTTCATTGGAGATATTTAAAAAATCTTGGATTACGTGATATTAACGACTAGCTGGAGCCCCAGCTTCGCCTGTGGCATATTTTGAAACTTTATACGAGTAATCAACCCTTTGATCTCGTATTTTTTATTTTTAAAATAATGTATGGATAATTGCCGGATTTGTTGTCATTTATGATCATTGCTTCGTTCGCTTTAGTAGAAGCGTGATGATATATAGCTTATAGCCTTCGACCCACGCACACTCAAGCTATGGAATGAACTCCCTGCTGCGGTTTTCCCAAGTGCCTACAATATGGGGTTTTTCAAGAAGGGTATTAGAAGGTCTCAACAGGGTCGGCAGTGCTTGTGTAACGACCCTAGTGTAGCACACATCCATAGGCCATGGTAACCACTTCCCATCGGGTGGGTCTTGTGCTTGACTGCCACCTAAGTCGTTTAAAAAAGTGGATAAACGGATTATTCAATACAAAAATAATTTTTCAATACGAACCTCAGCCGTTCCTGAGATTAACGCGTTCAAAAAAAAACAAACTCTTTAGTTTTATAATATTAGTATAAATACAGTACACATTTTTATTATGTCCGTTTGTTTGCGTTAGACGCTTAAACTACTGAACAAATTTTTATGCGATTTTTGGTCTTAAGTAGACCTAAAATCGTATGTAAGTAAGTTTAATCGTAGGGCTGTTTAACATCAGAAAGATATTACACTTGTATAGTTTCAGTTGTATGACTCGACTCAACAATAGTGCCCGGAATACAGCAATAGTCTCACCTCCTATTACGTGGGACCGAGCACAATGATATATATAATAACAAATAATAATAAATATATACCACGACATTCTACACAACGCTATCTAGACCCATGGTTAGCATAGGTACTAGCTTGTGTTATGGTATCTAGAATGCGGATAAACATACTTAGATACTTTTTTTTTGTAAATACAAACATGTTATACATAGAAGCACCCAGACCAATGCAAATATACATATTCATGCATACAAATATTTACACTGAGCGGGAATCGAACCCGTGTCCCCTGCATAGCAGTCGAATGCTCTACCGCTAACGCCACGGAGGTCGTGATTGTTGAAAATGATGAATTGCGACTGTTAATTCACGTCTGCCTAACCCTCCAGGGATAAAGGCGTGATTTTAATCACAGTCGGTTGAGTAGAAGCGGAGATATGACGAAAAGCACGCGGGTGGAACCGCGAGCGTAGGCTATTTTAAAATATAACTTCGTTAATGCTCGTGTCTTTTCGGAGGTGATCGTTTTTATCCAGTTTTTAGGAGTAAGTCGGAGTTCAGGCTCCCCGCTCTCCTGCCGCCGAGGGGGAGTGCTGAATCGATATGCAAGTAAAATGTACACCTGGAGTGACTATGCGTTTGGAGTTTTCACAGACAGTCTTGTTTTTTGTCGCAATGTTTTGTTAGTTATTACAGTTTTAGTACGCATGCATTATACTAATATAATGAATGCGAATGTAACTCTGTCTGTCTGTCAATTACGCGTTCATGCCTCAACCACCGAACTGATTTTGATGAAATTTGGTACAGAGATAGATTAGACCTTGAAAAAGGACATAGACTATGTTTGGTTGCGATAACCGACATATCGCGGGTGGAGCCGCGGGCAACAGCTAGTTTTTCATATTTACAAGTAGATAAGTATGGTTTTATAAATAATTTTAGCAACCGAAATTAGTATTTCCCCAAAACCTCTCCAGCTAAGCTAAATCGATTTGAAACAAACGATTCGGAGACGTTTCCCTTTGTCGCACCATTAACACTTGGAATTCATTACCAGCTCATGTGTTTCCTTCTTCCTACATTCCTAGGTCTTTTTAGCGGGGCATGAAAAAGCATATAATGAAGCCGTCAAGCTGACTGTCACCATTGTAACATGGTAATAGTGATCCTCTTTTCTGAGACTTTGCCGGTCTTTGCGAGGTCTAATTGACGTGTCCTATATTAAAAAAATAATCGGTTGTTACATATGGGTTCACATCGGTAGTATAATAGTCACTGTTTTTCTGTGATCATTTTTTATAGTGTCTATAAATTTCAAATCATTGCAGCACTATTAGCGCCTCTATATCATTCAGTATTTAAAAGCGAATTTCTCAATCCAACACAACCACTTTGATGGTGTAGTCTAGTGAGGAGAAGTTAAACATTTCATTCTGAAAATCCTTTTTACATAGTAGGTTCTCAGACATACCAATTACTAAAACGCCTGTTACAGAATTTCCTACATTATCCAGTTCATAAGATTTACTAAGAAATATAAGATTCTGTGACAATCGTTTTCAGTTCGCTCTGTATCTTTGAATTGTCCTACATCACCTACACAAGTCATGGTCACAGTACACACACCCTTCGTCAGGTGAGTCATTTCGCTATCTGTGTGCACCCACATACAAACATCTGCCGCTGTGTGCGTGCGAGACACGTTGGCGTCTGTTACTGTGAGGCGGGAGCTTTAGATTGGCTGATGTCAGGAAAAAATATATAGCTAAAACACGATTAATCAGAACATTAACTTAAAGATGAGTTTAGCGAGAAGGCAGATAGGTAGAAGATAATATATTTATATCGCAAATCGAGGTATTTATCCGTCATGCTCCGCTTCTTTGTTGATTATATGCTTATGGATTATAAAGATGCCCTTCATAGTTACTCTAAGTTGAATACAGGAGATGAAAGGTTCTCAGCTGAGTAGGATTTGGGACACCCCATCTTTTCCCATACGGTGTCGTACAAGGCGACTAAGGGATAGGGCTGTTCATCAAGCAGATATATACAGCCCAGATTCAGCCTCCGATGCGTGGCTCGAGTCAACAATAGTACCCGGAATACGGCAATAGGTTCACCCTGTATTACGTGGGACCGAATACAGTTATTGGTGAAATGTGGGTGTTAATTCACCTCTGCCTAACCCTCTGGAGATAAAGGCATGATTATGTATGAAAGGTTATTAGGTATTTGAAATACATATTGAATGTCTATTTGAATGTACACGGCTAGCTTCCAGCCAATTAATACTGTTTAATTGGGTTAGAGCGCAAAGAAAAGTACTCGTTTCAACGATTAACTCAATCAAACCCGAAAGTATAGACAATGAAATCTAGAAATTCCTAAGAAAATTAAAAGCTGGATACCAAAAAGTGGGTTTAATTTTGTAAATACATATGATACATAATTATTTTTATTTATTTCTTAAAGGTACGCTTACAAATCACTGTCATTATCTGACTACGTATTTGGCATGACATATAATTTTATTACAGATGTTCAGTTCCCCATCAAGTTCTTCAGGACCCTAGCAAACCTCATCTGCAACCCAGTCTTTCAGCAGTGATATACATTTTGTCTATTCTCCGGGGTTCTGCAGGGTTTCTTCTCAGGCTTTGGGATTATTATTACTATGGTAGTCGCTCTCGTAATTAATCAATCTATTAGCCTATCATAGTCCACTGTTGGACATAAACCTCGAAGTTATGTGTGTATTTATCGCAGGTTTATAGGTGCCCGGTTAATGGCAATAGGCTCGCCACCTATTACATTGGGACCTAAACATAAACTGGCGAAATGTGGGTGCTAGCACCTCTGCCTACCCCTTTGGGGATATAGGCGTGAGTTTATGTTATGATGTTATGTTGGGAATCCCTGTAAGCGCCAAATAATTTAAATCATTGAAAGGAAGTAGCTGGTGTGAAGAGAGAATGAGTGGCTAAAGAAAATCGGCCATTTCACAGCGCCCCTACTGTATTTCACAAGCTAGGTGTTGTTTTTAATATTTCACTGTGCAGACCAAAGACACGCGCGTCTCGGGGGAGCACACGAACACATCTGACTTAGCCGAGCATACACGAACTTACACGAATACATACGAAACAAGATAAACTTTGCGTATTATTGACTTTAGTGTGGGCACACCTTTATTTGAAGCCAGATATGTAATTTGGGGTGAGTTTAGGATACATTGTTGCATTATGGAGGGTTTTACCCTTTTAGTGCGTACTTGGATACTTTCCTATAGTATTTTTACAAACTAGTAATTGTTTGGGTACATAAAATATGTTATTATAATAAACAGAAAAAATACTTGGGTATAAAATTTATACAAAATTATGCTAACTATACAATAAAAATGGAATAGAGAAAAAGAGGAAGACTGCAACTTTAGGCATCGAAAAATTCCTCCCCATCGATCTCTACTGGTACTCAAAAAGCTGGCGGTATTACCACGCTGTACAGTAAAAAAAAGTGATTTCAATACAAAAAAAAGGAGAATTTTTTTTTATGAGGTCGATGAACGACCTCCTCTCTCCATGAGCGCCGGCCTGGCAGAAGCAGGCCGCGGCGGTGGTGCGCCTGGCGCGCCTCCCCGTTTCCGGGGATGAGTTGGGGACTCTGTAGTCCCCACACCCTAGAAGAGGGCCAGATCGTGAGAGATGGCCCTGGGTCGGCCGGGGTGCGAGGGATATGCCTGTCAACCTCACCTTCGGCAACCAAAGCGACCTACAGGTGGCGTGCGTTTTAGTCGGTTCGAGTCCGACATAACCTCCTCCACCGGCTTCGATGGGGAGGTATCCGTGGGGATTTTGCGCACGTAAAAAAAAAAAGGAAAGGGGGATTTTTTTTGAAACACTGGAACGAGTGGGAACATTCCTTACAGTACAACTCGGAGTCCTGAACAGAGTGAGACGATTTTTCACGCCGGAGCAGCGGTGTCTTCTATACAAGACACAAATTCGCTCCTGTGTGGAATACTGCTCGCATCTCTGGGATGGTTCAGCAAAGTACTTACTAGATGCTCTCGACAGGTTGCAGCGACGTGCGGTCCGCATCATTGGGAATCCCGAGATCACGAACACCCTAGAACATTTACAGCTGCGTAGAGATGTTGCGTCCATGGCTGTATTTTACCGTCTGTACCATGGGGAGTGTTCTGATGAGCTCTTCCAATTAGTCCCACCCTCCCCTATCCTACACAGGACAACACGTGCAGGTCTTAGATATCATCCGCACACGGTGCAAAACATCCGATCAAGAACCAAGCGGTTCGGAGACTCTTTCCTCTGTCGCACCATTAAGGCCTGGAATTCATTACCAGCTCACGTGTTTCCTTCTTCCTACAGTCCCGGGTCCTTTAAGCGGGGCGTGAAAAAGCATATGATGAGGCCGTCAAGCTGAGTGTCACCATTGTCACACGGTATGTGTAAGTAATGGTGACCCTCTTTTCTGGGACTTTGCCTTCAGCTTACCATCAGGCAAGGCGAAGTCCAATTGACGTGTCCTATATAAAAATAAAAATAAAAACTTAGTGGAATATATAACATCTTTTTAGTTTTTCCAGATACCTATCCGAAATTTAAATAAACACCTCAACAAAGTCTAGGGAACAAGATGACCCCAATTATTTTTTTTCGTGTAAATCTTGTTTTGCAAATAACTGGCAACAAATAAATAAAAATAGAATAAAGTAGATTACAGAGTTGTTCGAAATTTAAAAATAAATTTAAATAAGTAATGATTTTCGAATATGGAGGGAAAACTTTTAAAAGTGTTTGATTGTGCAGTTTCTCTGAGGCAAAATAAAAATTATTTTTTTTGATTGTAAATAACGTTTATTAATAATACGTCTTTTACGTATGGTTTGTGCATTTTTGTGACTGTAGTCATCATGTCACGTCGTCATTTAAGTCGCGAAGAGATGTTAAGGGCTGTTGGTATGCTGCAAGCTGGACGAACTCAACGCGACGTAGCGGATGCTGTCAACACCCAACCAAGCGTAATTTGCAGATTATGGGCACGCTACAGGTCTACAGGGGATGTTGCCGAACGTCACAGGGGACGAAATAGGGTTACTACCCCGCGACAAGGTCGTTTCTTGCAAAATTCCGCAAGGCGGCAACCCACGATTACTGCTCGTCAGTTGGTCGCAGGCCTCCAGTCTCAGCATCAAGTGGTTATTAGCGATCAAACTGTCAGAAGAAGACTACACGAAGCCAATCTTCATGCTCGCAGACCGCTTAGGGTTCCAGCTCTTCGACGTGGAAATCGAGGTCGTCGCTTATTGTGGGCTAACGCACATTTACAGTGGACCGACCATCAATGGGCACGGGTTCTGTTTTCCGACGAATCTTGCTTCGGTTTTCATCCTGATTCGAGAAGAGTGCGTATATGGCGAGTTCCTGGACGTCGGAGTCGTCTCCAGAATCCGCAAGAAGTTCATCCTTACCAAGGTGGAACAATCATGATATGGGCTGGAATTCGCCTTGGTGGAAGGACCGACCTCGTTTGGATACGGGGCAATTTGAATGCAAACCAATACATTCAGGAGGTTATACACCCCATGGTAATCCCTCATCGACAGCAGTTCGTTCAAGATTTTATGTTCATGCAAGATAATGCACGGTCACACACCGCGAGGGTAGTGGTCAATGCGTTAAGCGATCACAATATGACGACGTTGGAATGGCCTGCTCAGTCTGCCGACCTCAATCCCATAGAGCATGCCTGGGATTTGCTTGGGAGAAGAGCTTTCAGTGATTCTTTGGAAAATCTGAACATTGAAGAACAATTTTTTTACACCTTCGCAGTGTATGGAGCCATATTCCACAGACGATGATTGACAATCTCATACTAAGTATGACACGCCGTTGTCGAGCTGTTGCTAATGCTTTAGGAGGTCCTACAGATTATTAAAAACGTTTAAAGTACGATTAATTACTGTATTTCTTACTACCTCGTTATTTTTGTGCCTAATCATAGAAGGTTGTAATACTCAATATTGGCACTATTCAATTCTTTCTTAAAAAAAAAAATTGGTATGAAAATGTTTTTATTAAAATTAAAATTAAAAACGGTATAAAAATACCCTTCTATTGATATAAAACACTCACTATTACAAGAAAGGGTTTTTAAATAAAAACTAGAAATGTCCTTGTTCCCTAGACTTTGTTGATGTGTGTAGTACGAGTATCTGATATGCGTGACTGAGAAAGAATATAAGAATCACTACCCCATCTCATCCGAAGGCGTCTAACGGCAAAATACGTAGGCGATGTCACTGTGAGTGAAGGCAAATTTGAAACAAAACCCTGTACCAACCCATCTGGCCCGCGTGGAAACAGTAGCCCAAAGCCTCCCAACATTGGGAGAGGCCTATGTCCAGTAGTGGACTGCGATAGGTTTATTGATTGATTATTCCAAGTGTTAAGGTTAAGTCGTCAATGGCACTGAATCAGCCAGCCTCACTTAGCCCGAGACGGCCGTGAGGTTTTGGTCGGTTCGAGTCCGACATAACCAACGCCACTGACTTCTGTAAGGAACGAATACGAAAGTACAATAATCACAAATACACATAAAAACATAAACACAAATACAAATACAAATATGTTCGAGTATGCATGGGAATTAAAAAAAAATATTATAAAAAGGTACACTAATACAGGATTTTAGAACGATTGAACCATAAACGTGTTTATGAAGAATTCCTAATATGTCAGCCATTGAAGTAACTAATAGATGGATCGCTTCTATTTTTATTTGTTCTCGACGTAATGAATAAATTCACTCATTCCACATTCTATCAGGCTTCAAATCACCACGACTCCGAGATCTATTTCTTTTCGGCATTGGTCACATTGCAAGCGAGTTGACTAAAAATAAAATTTGCACTACCTAAATGTTACTATTTAAAAAAAATATAGGAATAATGATTAAATTTAAAGTATAAGTGGTTGATCTCGGAAATTGGCTGTCGTATCCACGACCATGGCGGTGACTCCCGCTCCGGTTCGTTCCTGGGGCAAAGGATGGCTATTGCGATTCAGCGAGGCAACGCGGCCAGCATCATGGGCACCATTGAGTGGGTTGTTCAACGCGACATAATGTTTTATACAATTTTAAGAGACAAAAAATTTAAATATAATTAAATAGGTACAGTTTTAGAAAAGTTAAAGATCTAAAATCTATACTATTCAGTTTCTTTATTATTTTGCTCACGGCACATACTATGCTGCCAGGCAATGAAATAAAACCTTTAAATAATTTAGACAAATGTAAATCTCTAGAAACAGTCTAATGCAAAAAGATTGTGCAAAACGAAAGTTAACTGAAAAGGTGCTACTTCTCCGGTAATACTCTCTACGAAAGTTAACAATTGCACTAACTCGCTACTCGCTTACAGTGAGACCGATGCGTATAACCTACTATCAATTGCCACGAGTTCCACGTATAGTAATAAAAAACAAACAGACAGAGCATATGTATGATGCACGTAATCTCATCTCGATGCATTCCCATGCAAAACGAATCACGTAAACAATCAATACGTAACATTTTGCATAATTGATTACTTGTTGCGTTAATGGAAATTGTTTGTGTTCGAAAATAGAATAGTCTTTATATAGTAAGTTTTTTTTCGGGCAGAAATGCCCTGGGTTAACCCGCCTCTCCTCCAACCGGTATGTCGATTCGAATCGATAATACGTATAACTCGTGCGCATTGACATGGCACCTGGCTTCCCAAACGTAACAATAACAAATCTCAAATAAAATCCGATAACAAATAACTGCGGAACTCAAATTAAAGCAAACGTACAGCGGTCAATCGGTTTCGGATGCTGCTGCAGGTACAAGCTGTAAAGAACGTTTCAAACTATCGAACGAACTTGACCGTTGAATCCGCGGTGAGATTTCAATTTCGCATGCCGTAAATTTGGTGACGTCGATCACAAGTCAATAGATATGTGTGATTATGTGCTCACCAAATTTACAGCGTGTTGAGGACTCTGTGGCGGGACCACAGAGTCCTCAACACGCTATAAACCCGAGGAGAGGGCCAGACCGAGAGAGATGGCCCTGGGTCGGCCGGGGTGCGAGGGATATGCCTGTCAACCTCGGCGTCATGCGTTTTAGTCGGTTCGAGTCCGACATAACCTCTCCCACCGGCTCCGGTGGTGGGGGAGACTGTGGGGATTTATCGCTCGTAAAATAAAAACAAATTTGTCTGTCCGTCTGTGTTCGATCATTCGAAACATTCTTACTGCATTTGCCTGCTGGTCTCGAAGGACGAGAGCGAGGCCTCGTACGAGAATTTGAGAGGAGGGTAGTTTTCGAACTTTTCGAAAAAAAATGACAATGCTTATAAAACAAAAACAATATTACTCAAAACATCACGCTAGCAATAAGTAGTTACGTTTGTGTACTTAAACGCGTTATCTCGCGAATCTGAAACATTGTTATAATTAAACAATTGCGGTAACCATTTTCACTCACTTATGTTATCTGTCAGCATATTTATTACACTTATTAAATGTACTATTGCAATGTGTAGGCACATGAGTATTCTAAAAATGTTTATTGTTAGTTTATTTAAATGAGGCATATTTATCAACTAGAGCGGTACTATACTCATAAAAATATAATATTAAGTAAATATTATCTGCATATTATATTCGTATATATAAAAATGAATGTTTCTTTGTTTGGATCTCAGGTGTGCTCATAGCATGCATCCTATTGTGATGAAACTTTTGATAGTTTTTTGGTATCTGAATGTGCATCTTTTACAATGTCACAATTAGATTAAAGAAATTAAAATTTTGACTGTAGCCAAACCTTATTGATATATGTCTGGTCTGTCTGGGTCTGACTCTTCCGGAGAGATTGACTATACAATTGCGATCGTAGCGTCAATCTTATTCAATTATCACTTTATCGATCGAAATTGAGTAAGAAAGCTACTCAGATGTGTGAAGCATGTCACAGTTGGATGAAGAAAACTTTCTTGTTTAATTAAACATCATCATCATCATTAGCGTTGGAGCCTGAGGAACGGTTTCTCATTCTTCTCCTTTAGATTTGGTTTATACGACTTTATGGAAGTGATAGCCATCAGGTCTTCTGGTCCACTAAAAAAGTCTGGTCAAAGAGAGGTAGGACACGGCGGTATTTCCGCCCAATTGAACAGTTCGACTGGGGAAGTACCTCCGCCCTACAGAATACCGCGGTTATAATAACTTCGTGTTGTGTTCCCAGCGGTGAGTAGGGTAGCCATAGCTCACTGGAGAATTTGTGCTGTCAGTGGGATGACTAATGGCTTGTCCTGCTTTGTCCTCTACACTGACGGCACAGAGACTCTGTGCTTACAGGGTCGGCAGCGCGAGTACGGCTTCTCTGGTGTTACACACGTCTATAGCCCACGGTAACCACTTTCCATCAGGTGGGCCGTGTGCTTGTCTGCCACCTAAGTGGTAAAAAAATATACATAGGATAAACATAGAATTATGAATTATGTAGGAGCTATATCCCTCATGACCTCATAAAAAATGTTAGCTATTTAATCTTCTATTCTAAGCACTTTTGTAATATGGGAAAAAAACAATTAATCATGTAAAGGTGCGGTCAGACTTGACCGAACGCGCCCGTGTTGTGGAAGTTTGGTCCCTCTCGGGAAATAAACCTAAACTGTCGGTATCAACCGCTTACTTTCAACATATTTTCATGAAAAATGTTGGTAATAAAATAAAAATTAAAACCATGGGGTAGGTCTGTCGTTAACGGCAAATGATAACTTTAATTGTAGGCATAGCCTTTGTAATTAAATTGTATTGTAGTTTAACTACTGACATGCTCATATCCGCGGTCTACTCTACTGATTGTGGTAAAACTAGGGTACCCAGAGCTCACTGGAGAATTTGTGCTGTCAGTGGGAAGACTAAAGGCTTGTCCTGCTTTGTCTTCTACTGACGGCACAGAATCTCTGTGCTTACATGGTTGGCAGCGCGACTGTGACTTCTCTGGTGTTACAAACGTCCATAGGCCACGGTAACCGCTTTCCATCGGGTGGGCCGTGTGCTTGCCTGCCAACTAAGTGGTATAAAAAAATCTAGATATTTCTAGCAAAACATCCGTTCACTAGTTTTTTTATACCACCAAGGGAGTCACACTTGCGCTGCCAACCCTGTAAGCACAAAAAGATTCTGTGCCTTCAGTATAAAAGACAAAGAAAGACAATGACTTTAACATTTATCATGAACAGCACAAAAAGTCTTCAGTGAGCTCTGGCTGCCCTACTCACCGCCAGGAATACAACACGAAGTTATTATGGCCGCGGTATTCTGTAGGGCGGAGGTACTTCGTGTCCTATCTCCTTGTGTACCTTTTGCGTTCATCGCGGACAAGCACACAAGATTTGCAATAAAAATATTCTCGCGTTCAGTATCGTCAGTCGTCGTCGTAGCTAAGTTCACTGTATTTTTTAAATTTGTGTTTATAATTATTCAGTTTCTTATAGTTGGTAAATAATGTTATAAGTAATAGTACCTACATTGAATACTTCGTAACAAAATAACCCTTTGTGTGAAAGGCGTTTGTTACAACCCTATTTATCATACGCTAATCCCAGCCCTTCAATAAATTCAAACCCTAAGGGTCAAAACAGCTAATTGTAAGGGTCACTCCTTTGTCCATCTTGACCAATCCGTGTTTTTTATGCACTCACACCTTTGTCCAAAATTGGTCCAGATGACCCCTGGTCGCATTTCAATGTTATTTGAGACGGGTCAATCTGATTTGAATGAGTAGTTGAGGTGGGGTCATTTTGACCCTTTGT
This sequence comes from Eilema griseolum, assembly GCA_963662185.1. Taxonomy (NCBI): domain Eukaryota; kingdom Metazoa; phylum Arthropoda; class Insecta; order Lepidoptera; family Erebidae; genus Eilema; species Eilema griseolum. Next base: position 10,115,142 of record OY759254.1, on the reverse strand, counting down.
AGATGATGAATGTTAAGATATTCTTATTTTTACTTATGGGAAACAGAGGTCGTATGGCAGCCGTTTTTAATAAATAATTGAAATAATAGCGCAACGAAGGTAGAACGCACTTTTTTAATTTAGACTACTATCAGAAATATTTTTTATAGATAAGATAGTAAAAACATAATTTATTATGCAAATTGTAACAAAACAAATGTGTTCTCCGCATCTATGCCCTTTTTGGAGAAGCCGTTGACAGACTCGGACACCATAACCTGTCGTGCTGCAGGAGCGTTAGGCAAATTCCACAGAACGCCAGCCTCAACGACATAATCCGCAGTGCTCTTATCACTGCCAGCGTGCCGGCTGTGCTTGAACCAAATGGTTCGGCGCGCGACGATGGCAGGAGACCGGATGGCATGTCGTTAATGCCATGGAAGATGGGTAGGACTCTGGAGTGTGACGCCACATGCGTTGATACCATTGCCCCTACCCGTATAACTACCGAAGCTGGCTGTGCTGGTGCTGCTGCTACTTATGCAGAGGCTCTCAAGCGGCGCAAATACTCCAATCTCATCGGAGATTATGAATTTGTGCCGTTTGGAGTCGAAACTTTGGGGTCATGGGGTCCGAGCGCTCGCAATCTCTTCCCTGAGATTGCGAAGCGTATAGTCGACGTTTCTCGTTACCAGAAGGCTGGCCCCTTTTTAGGTCAGAGAATAAGCATTTCCATACAACGTGGCAATGCTGCCAGTCTTCTGGGAACGTTACCACAAAAGGCATGTGATGCGAAGGAATTCCACGACGCATTTTAATCATTTTTAGCTATAAGTTGTATAATAGTTTTATTGTATTTAATATATGAACATTTGACGTGATAAATAATAAATTTATATATTTCAAATTCAATCTACATTAAATTAACAACAAAACAAATAATATAGAAACAATAAGGTATAAATCAAGTTAAAGAATTTTGAAATCAAATCGTCCCAAGACACCCTGATTACCAAGGATTGTTTGCAAACGAATTGACATTCTGAGAGTGTGAATGAGTTGTGATTGTCTCCCCTTCAGAAATAAGTTCATTCAATAAAAGATTTCATTGATTTAATCTATAATACCTATACTACGTATGCATTTCCTGCACACTCCATGCGTCTTTAAAAGGTTCTTTTTAATGTTCAACTGCTAGTTCGAATTAATCGAACAGTTTAGGAAAAGGTGCGATGACATGAATATCAAGAACTGGAAACCATCAAATATCTTGTAAATTTTTTTGTTTACATAGCATAAATAAAGATAGTAACATCAATTTAGTGTTCAACAAAAATTATTATTAGGTTCGAGCTCGAATCAATATCGTGAGCTTCGTTGTTGTCTACCTCGTTTTCAATCTCCTCGTTCCCTGGGTCTGCTTCAATCATCGACAATGTTGCTTCTTTTGCTTCCAATTTTGTTTCTCCTACCTTCACAGCCATGGTATTCATAATCAAATTATTCAGCTCCATCTTAGGTTCGCTTTCAAAACTTCTTTTGCCGATTGCTAATTTTAGAGGACTTCGAAAAACATAATGTAGATTCTGCTTTAGTGTTGGCTGTTTCACTGTTCTGAAACGTTTTTGACCTATTGGACCAAATTCTGGTTTTATTAACTTTGATAATATTCTACTCTTACTGTTTTTCTGATGCTTTGCTGTTAGCTTGTGTTTGTCTGATAATAAATCTTGGATGTTATTGTTGTAAGCTTTACTTTCCAATTGTATTTGATTATTCGGAACCGTTTCTTTGTTATTATCGTTCTGATGATTTCCTATGATCTTGTGATTCTTCGGCAATATTTCATTCTTACCATTATCGAAACCTCCCAGTTTTATTTGTTTATCTGGAACATTCTTCTCACTATTATCATTATTATGGTTTGCTGTCAGATTACGATACTTCGATAATCTCTCTTTAACGCTATTATCAAGAGCTTTGTCTGCCAGTTTTATTTGTTTTATTGAAAACTCACTAATAACTACATGAGCACCTATTAAGGGAATTAATAAGCCAAAATACAGCAACATGTCTGTCCAGTACGACGTTTATTGGTCAAGTTTCAATTAATACTGTAACTATCATGGTTAAATGTGTAATTTCACGTTTGATTATCAATTTATGGAATCATTGATTGCTATCTACCTAGCTTATTTTTTATTTTTATTCGGTGGTATATCATCATCATGCATACATACATACATATAATCACGCCTTTATCCCCGGAAGGTTAGGCAGAGGTGAATCAACACCCAAATTACACCAATCATTGAATTCGGTCCCACGTAACAAATAGGGAGTGAATCTATTGCTGTATTCCGGGCACTATTGTTGACTCGAGTCATGCATCTGAGTCTCAGTTTGGACTGTAATATCTGTTTGATGTTAACAGTTTTGTATGTCGTATCCAATCTCTTCCCATGCGGTGTCGTACAAAGCGACTAAGTAAATAGTGTAAGTACATAGAAGCCATAGTTCTTACACTAATAAATCTCTATTTCTGAAGCGTGAAATTTAGTAAGGTAAAGACAAAGTCTCGGAAAAGAGGATCACTAGTACCGACCCTTGATTATAATGATATAAGTATTAGATAAACTGTATCCCAAAAAGGAAGTAAAATTTTCTACATCTGTGTGGTTGAGGAACCAATTTCCTCTGTATAACCGAGTAAATAATATAATATCAACATTATATGTATGATAATATAATGTTATTATAAACTTTTTGGAACAGGCAACAACACAACTTCCCTTTACTCCCTTTGTAGGTATACGTCCAAAATTTTCACTACAAGTTTTCATGTAAATTTTAAAATACAAAACAAAATCTTTGGTAGCTATTGAAATTCTTTTAAAATTATACTTACCATAACTCTTTCTAACTATAAATGAAACCATTGAATAAGCACATAAAATTTCATCCAGATCAGTTCACCCGTTTCGGAGGAGTTAAGTAACAAACACATATACAGAAAAATTAAAATTATACGTATTATAAGATAAATTTCTCTATTTCCTAACATTGTTAGGAATAAAGTTTAAAAATAGAATGCATAAATTATGCATTCTATTTATAAAATGTTAACGTTCTTCATCTTTATACTAATCCTTGCCTATTTTTTCATGCCACTGGTAACTTTCAAATTACAGACATTTAATCACAGTATAATATTTTAGACAACTATTCTTAGCATCTACGAGTATATATTCTCATCTTGAATAATATTTTATCTAAGTTCTATAACCCAGCTGCTGCCGCTACTGAGTACAAAAGACCCAAGACCGTTAGACGTGCGAAGTTTTAATTGCCAAAATTTGCATAAACGCCCCTTGTCTTATTTGAGAGACGTTTGCAAAAAATCACAAAAGACGAGGACAGAAGGACCGTCCGTGATTGATTGCAAGTGGTCACACTGGAAGGGTTAGCTTGCCAATTCTTAATCTCGTGTTTGCACAACGGATTTGCGATAAAATAAAAGGAAGTCCGTTTAAAATTTTGTTTTTATTTTAACAGAATAGAATATTTAGAATAATCATTTATTGCTAACCAAAAGTACCAATGATATTTGAAGATGCTACCTTCGGCCTTGAAGGCATGCAAATTATTTTATTATATTTTTATGAATCTGAAAGTAGATTACGCAATATTTCTAATAATAGAATTTAAGAAACTCACAATTATGTTGGTTGAACGATTTTGCCGACTTCAATAATGGTTCAAACAGAATTATGGGCATTTGGACACAAAATGGAGAGGTTGTGGAGGAGTTCAAGTATATGTGATCGACATTACTGGTAATTTTAAAATAGACACACAGATAAATGAATCTAGTAGAAGTATAATTTCCTGTTAACATCAGGCAATTGTTACCAGAACATGAGAAATACCAAACCAAGTAAAGTGTCACCACAACAAGAAGATCTTTTATACAAATCGTTTAATACTGCTATTGTAAACACGACCACTAATCTCATTTACCGAGTCAGCTTCCGAGTCCCACGTAAAAAAAAACAAAGATCAACAATAAACGGCTAAATTACCATAAACAACGTATTATCTGACGGCGGTTTGAACCGGTTTGCACCGCTCTGCATCGCTCCAAACCAGTTTTATGCGGAAATTGTCAAATCCTACCTTTCATACCAACACTCTCCGACAATCGGCCCTTTGTCTTTTTTTGCAGATTTGACCGTCTTCGGCGAGCAATTGGGGTGTTACCGATGAAGAGTGAGAATAAGGTTTGGACCAGGGATGGACGATGCGAGGGTTATCTGCGGCGTTGTAAGGGTTATGCATGTTATGATCTTTAATAGCCGGATGTTAGCAAAATAGGGTATTGTTTGGCGATTTTTAATTGAATTTTTGGGTGTCTTTCCCATGAGATTTGGGTGCACGGAGATTAATGGACGGTGTGCAAGATGTTTAAACTATCTTCAAAATAAATACATACATTTTAGAAATACTGTGAAGATGGAAATAAGTTCCGCATAAACAAAAAATCTTATGCAAAGATGTTATTATATTCTTTGTTAGACATATTGTTTTTTTTTTCAATAACCATAAGTATTTTTTTGTAAATATAACGTGCATATTGCGTCATAACTATGAAAACTGTATCAAAATTCTCTCGTAATATGTTCTAAACTCATTTTGATGAAATTTAAAACAAAATTAGACCTTAGGAAAGGACAAAGCTACGTTTGGTCGCGATAACCGATATTCACGTGGACGGAACCACGGGCTAAAGCTAATTATTATTAACTTAAGAGGTTTTTTTGAAGTTCGTGCCATTTGCACCATAAGATAAACAAACTCTTGTTAGCACCAACATATAAATTACTAAGTAATTTAAGTGTAACAGACGTTTTTCTCCCCGTTTTCTTGTTCCGATAACGAAATGAGCATCAAAAGGTGCGAATCGTTGACCTCAATAACTAAACGTTTTACCGTTTACAAAATAAAAAACAATTAATTTTAGACACTATGCCCTTCAAAATAAGAAGCAACAATTTAAATACTAACTGTCGTAACAACTTTGCCAGAGATACGCAGTCAGCTCATGTAATTGTAAACTTACTTCGTTACGATATCTTGACAAACATATCTGTGTTGTTCTCCAATACCGTATGCACAACGAAATAGAGGTTATTTTTCTTAAATTTTATGGTATAATAAGTTTGTAATGTGTGTTTTAACTGAGTAGTTATCAGTGAAACATGTCGCTTTATCAATACGCATGGCTGAACCGGGCAGATGTCATGGATTTGGAAGTCAACCGTCTTACTATTGACGCTTGTGCCTACCCGACTGGAAAGCGTCAGTAATTTGTAGAAGGCAATTTAATATTGAACAGAATACAGAACTTACGCTCTTATGGAAACAGAAGAACTTTTTGTATTGGTTTTTGAACCAAAAGCCCGTTAATATCTACTTACCTAAGTATTAAATATAATACACAGCGTCAAAAGTTGATGACATATTTGAAAAATATAAATTTAATTACGTTAATAATTCATCAATCAAGTTTAAAAATCATTGCTAAGTTGCAGAATTCTAGTAATTTACTTATCAATTTCAATTAATTAGCCCATCGCAGTCCAGTGCTGGACATAGGCCTCTCCCATTGTTGGGCGGCTTTGACCTACTGTTTCCACGCTGACCAGACGGATCGGTACAGGATTTTATTTCAAGGTTTCCTTCTCTTGCAGTGATGTCGTCTGAGTATTTTTCCGTTAGTCGCCTCTTACGACACCCTTCAAATGAGATGGGGTGGTGATACTTGTATTTTTTTTCCGTCACCACAGATACTTATCAATTTAAACCTAATATTAGGATTTTTTTTTACGTTAGAAGCATTCTTTATTTTGTTTGTAACATTAAGTAATGCAGCATAGAGGTGAATGTGTGTAACACCAGGTCGGAAAAAAAAGATTTAAAATGGATACTTTTTACAAATTCAGTTAACTGATCTGAAGCTGCCTTTATCTTATAAATAAAATTCTCGTGTCACGGTGTTCGAACTTGAACTCCTCCGAAACGGCTTGACCGATTCTCATGAAATTTTGTGAGCATAATGAGTAGGTCTGAGAATCGGCCAACATCTATTTTTCATCCCCCTAAATGTTAAGGGTAGTCCACCCCTAAATTTTATATTTTATTTTTTTGGCAAAATTTTTATTTTTTTATGACACAGCATACAAAAATACATACAACCCTAAATTTTCACCCCTTCACGATCACCCCCTATTTTTCTATCGCGATTTTTATCTTTCGATTATTAGTAAATCCCCGCACATTTATATTAGTAAATAATTATTTTTGTTGAAATAAAAATACATGGCATAACAACGTTTGCTGGGTCAGTTAGTAGTTTAAAATGATGTATGAAAGCTTAATAGCTTCTTAACATACTAAGTTATGTAGCCTACTACCTGCATAACTTGGTATGCTACATATGTATACCCTATCTACCTATATTTAAAGCGTTTTATGTAATTATAATAAGCAATTATGTAATCTCACTAATGTAAATTTAGGGTACGATGGAGCTGGCATGGTTATTTTGGCCAAAAGCTCCTAAATAAATAAAGATTTAAAAAAAAGTTTACTTTATACCTGCTTCGTCTTAGTAATAATGTATGAAGTACGAACCCATGAAGTAGATACCTACTTTAGTAAAGTTTATGAGAGAACAAAAACAATGTAAGATTCCTATCACTTGCTACAAGATGTGAACAGTTTATCTGATTATATTATTGTGTCAAAAATAAACTTCAATTGAGTTGTTTAATGTGAGATCTGCAATTATATAGTCCTACTTAATTAGTCACTGAATAAATGACTGACGTAAATATCTTCTGCCTGGAAGTCAAACGCAGGTGATTTATTTTCTAATAAACAAAATAAACTATACCTATTCGTCTAGCCTATGAATTATTTTAGCGCGCCTTCCCGTTTCCGGGGACGAGTTGGGGACTATGAGGTCCCCAAATCCGAGGAAGGCCATATCGAGAGAGATGGCCATGGGTCAACCGGGGTTCGAGGAATATGCCTGTCAACCTCACCTTCGGAAACCAAAAACGACCCACCGACGTTCGTGCGTTTTAGACGGTTCGAGTCCGAGATAACGTCTCCCACCGGCTCCGGCAGGGTGAATTATTATTATTATTAGCTTAACTATTTTATATATTACGAAAATTTAGAAAATATTATCAATAAAATTTAGACACTCAATTTATTACATATATACATATAATCACGCCTTCATAAGGACGGTTAGGCAGAGGTGAATTAATACTCACATTTCACCACTCATTGTATTTGGTCCCACGTAATGGAGGAGATGATCCTATTGCCACTTTCCAGACACTATTGTTGACTCAAACCATGCAACTGGACTGTATACATCTGTCTGATGTTAAACAGCCCTATCCCTTAGTGGCCTTGTCGTACACAGAATTAAGACTATGCCATCATCTTAATTCTCTACCGTAAACAAAGCGGCTTAATTATTTATCCCCGTAAAACTTTTTATGACGATGTATCATTACGCCACATCATCAAGATAGCATCAGCATAAGTAGGTACCAACGCGATTAAAACCTGTAATTATCACATACTATGTTCTAATGTCAGTCCATCTTGCTTCCAAGAACATGACTCAGAAATGAGATATGCCGATGACCTCCGTCTGCTTTCATGTGACCATGGGCAAATATCTTTAGCTGTGTTGACCGTCTAGTAGGATAAGGGTGACATTGACTTACCTTACACATGGCATCTGAATTTTCGAGACTGCCTTCGGTCCCAATCGGTTTGAGTCCGACACATTTGAGGAGATTTCGGCACGAAAAGATAGGGTTGACATTGACCTAGGGCTTTCAATGTTGGCTAAAAGACAATTATTTTAAATATAGATATTTCAATGTTTATTTATGTGAAGGAAATGTTGTAGTTATGCGGGTGATTATAATAGTCATCATCTAGCTAATTAGGTACCGACGCGCGACGCTTTTTAACAATAAAGGAAAATATTTTGTTATTCATATAGGAGGTAGGACACGGCGGTATTTCCGCCCAATTGAGCAGTCTGACTGGGGAAGTACCTCCGCCCTACAGAATACCGCGGTTATAATAACTTCGTGTTGGGAACAGCGGTGAGTAGGTTAGCCAGAGCTCACTGGAGAATTTGTGCTGTCAGTGGGATGACTAAAGGCTTGTCCTGCTTTGTCCTCTGCACTGACGGCACAGACTTTGTCTTACAGGGTCGGCAGCGCGAGTGTGGCTTCTCTGGTGTTACACACGTTCATAGGCCACGGAAACCACTTTCCATCAGGAGGGCAGTGCGCTTGTCTGCCACCTAAGTGGTATAAAAAAAATCACTCTATTTTCTAATCTAAAATTGATATTCTATTAAATCCTTTTTTAATTAAATTTCAATAGAAATACACTGCCCGGATTGAAACCTTTGAGGATGTCGTAAGGCCAAACCGGTCAGGTGTTGATAATAATAAAAAATATTGTGAAATAAGTACAAGTGTATTTCAATATGTGTAACAACATATTTCACCAACATACATACATATAATCACGTCTTTATCCCTGGAGGGTTAGTCAGAGGTGAATTAATACCCCACATTTCACCAACAATTGTATTCGGTCCCACGTAATAGGGGATGAGCCTATTGCCGTATTCCGGGCACTATTGTTGACTCGAGCCATGCATCTGAGGCTGAGTCTGGGCTGTATATATCTGTCTGATGTTAAACAGTCCTATTCCTTAGTCGCTTTGTACGACTCCGCATGGGAAGCGATGGGGTGGCCCTAATTCTACTTTGCCGGAAACCACAGGGCAAATTCCACCAAGTGCCATAAATTACAGAATACCACGTCTATAATAACCTCGTGTTGTGTTCCCGGTGGTGAGTAGGGTAGCTAGAGCTCATTGGAGAGATTTTGTGCTGTCAGTAGGAAGACCAAAGGCTTGTCCTGATTTTGTGTTCTGCACTGACGGCACATAAAATCTCTGTTCTTACAGGGTCGGCAGCACGGATGTGATCCACAGGTGTTACACACTTCAGTGAACTGATATACATTTCTGGTCTATCTTGAGAACTTTTCTTTTGCTGTAAAAACTATGGCAGATATCATCGTCATGAACAGACGGCATTCTAATAAGACTGAGTCCAAAATCTTACGAACCTGTGTCCTACGATGACACAGAGGAGTTAATATCTGTTTTCATATAAATAGTTACTGTTAAGTTGCATGATTAAGACATAGCTCTAGTTAGTAGTAGTGAATCACTCTAGCATTGTATTATTCTTAGTAAATTGGTTGTATCTGTAATAGTACTTAAGAAATGCCTATTCTTAATCTGCACTTTAACGCATGAAGCACAGGACCATCTAGTTCAGGCACATCTTAGATAATATCCCTAGTAAAGACTGCGCAAATATAATATATTATACATAAACCTGGGATAAATACGCACATAACTTCGAAAAGCATCGAAAAGTCATTGGTGTGTGCCATGGTAAAACCTGGTATCGAACCCAAGACCTCGTCTCAGCAGTCCATTACCCATACCTCTAGGCTACCGCGGTTTTTATTACCTAAATAGTTGCCCATATATCCTTTTAGATTTGTGTAGTTTAGTACTACTAGGTATACAAATATGAAGTTGATAATCAATACAAAACATGACACACACACACACAACAACAAAAATGAATGACATTCATAATTTCAACAATTCATTTAGGTAGATTTACAGATTAATTTATTTACCTGTACCTATCTACATTTAATTCAAAGTATTCTAAGAAGAAGACCGTAAAATGTAAATATTATCTATCTATCTATCTACTTCTATAACAGATAATACATAATTTGCATTTGACTCTCTGCCCGTGTTAGGAAACTGTGTAAATAAAAAACGTCTTCGGTCTATCTTAGATTAAATAATAATGCTTAATTATTCAACGATATTAGGTACATATGACTTGTAGTATACCTACTAAACTTGTAATTTAGGGTTTAGTAGTCAAAGGACTTATTTGCAAAATGAACTTAAACTGTGTCACAATTCAACTGTGTATCATACAGATGCGACAATGTCCCTCTATTGTCCCAATATTGTGTATTTAGTTTTGGAATAGACTTCATCGCTCGCTTTACGTATTATATGTTACCTATTAAAATTTCCCACGACACACAGACCATATAGGAATCTGCACCCGCATATGTTTTTCGAGACATTCTGTGCTAAATTTCACATAAATACGTCGTCCTGGAAACAATCGTTCTGGATTTTAATAAAATGTAAACAAAATCCACTCACAATATCATTAAACGGCTAAGACCTGCCTTTACTGCCTCATCTCAAAACCACGCCCTGGAATAGAATGTAGTATTGCAGATAGTTCATAATTCATGAACTATCTGCAATAGATCCACAGAGCATGGAGTAATACAAAACAAATGGCCGTTACTACAACAGGCGGCAATCCCATCAGGCCCAAAGAAAGCTTCAGTAAATTGATATCAAGACAACGTCCACCTCACATCTCACAAAGATCTTCCCATTGTTCCCAACCATCCAATTTGCATAACCCTGCGATGCTCACGAACAATAACGCACTGTCCTACGGTTCTAACTGACCCATTTCTAACCAAAGAATCTATTCACTATTCGCAAAATTTCTCACTGCGCCCAACAATGCCCGGACTGTATGACCAAACCCTTTTGCGCTACAATTTTTATGGGAAACAGTTTTCTATGCTCTATTTTTTTGCATTGTCCGTCAAGGGATCGCCTTTGGCAAATCTTTATGTGATTTTAATATAATGCTGAGTACAATAGAATGGTCGCTTTGCTTATTATTTTGATGTACGACCGTTAGACGTCATGCGATATGTATAGTTAACAGTAAATATGTATTTAAAGTAGCCGTTACAATATTGCCGTTATTAAAGTGACATTTTGGTGGTTAACAACTAACAAGAAATCGATATTAAAAAAAAACAAGTCTAATATTATGTTAAGAATAAAATAAGAATAATATTCTAGTTATTTGTACAGTGCGATCTAGAATGCGAATAAACATACTTACATTTTTGCTGTCAAAACATAGATACACGCAGATCAGCTGCTGTAGCAATTAAACGCTCAACCGCCACGCTATGGATACTAAGAACAAACAATCGACCTAAAAACAAAACATTTCAACCTAGTTTTCTAGATATCCACAGTATTTATAAGTATACTTATAATATAAAAGACAAATTCTGTACATAATTTCACTTCACAAGCACCACCATTGAAAGCAGCATAATATTTAAGAACATCATAAAAACAAACTGACATTCAGAGTCGTTACATCAACTAGAATTTTAACTGCAACAAATCGTTTCACAAAGTTATCATACTCTATAAAGAAAGGTTATCGCGATTTTCCAAATTACCGTTGAACACCGGTCTCGTTTTAATTGTCCATTCAGAAGGCAGGGTCATCCCGTCCATCCAGGTAGCCAACCCGTGCTGACCTGCGCACACAATACAAAGGTCTAAGGGTCACGACAACCCTTTACGCCAGTTTAAACACCCCGAAATTGGTCCACCGTGAGTTATAGGGTCATCCTGCGCTCGAATGACCTCACTGACCCTTTCTTTAGAAAACCACCCCTTTCTTACAAGGTATTATTTGTAATCCCTTTCGCGAATCTATTTTATTGTCCGATATATCCATTCTATTCGTTTTCGGACGTTTGTCTATCAGTGAATTTTTGCGTGCGTGAGAACGGTCTAGTTTCTTTTGCGAAATTGTAACGAAAGGACAATAGGTTTTAGTCCTTTTTCTAAGTTCTTTCATCGGCAGTTGTCTACTAGACAAAGGAATGGTCTCTTTTTAATGATTCGCTTTGTGTTTAGCAAGGTGCTTTGATACAGTTTTTGTTGGGTCATTTTGACCGTTGGCTAACGGATTTGCCGATATTATTTAAGGCGGCGGTGCAACGGTTAGACGCATTGTGTGAATTGGTCATGAAAGGTTGCAGTACTCAGTATGAACTGAAATCCGATGACTACTGATCAAGATGCTATTGTGAGCGTCAGCATCGTAATTTACAGCAATAATAAAATCATAGATAATAATATGTTTCTGTGATGTAAACGGTTAAGGTCTGTTACTAAGCTAAAGTTATTATACTAATACCCCGATGGCAAAATAGAGAGATCGTGTGATAAATGACAGCTGCATTTTAGAACTATAAACATTTTTCACAACTACTGATAAAGAGTTGTTTTCTAACAAAATTTCGAACTACAGGTGTCATTTTTATCACAATGTTAGGAATTTATTGAATTTAATAAAGAATCACAAACGATTTGGCTACGTTTATTGGCTTCAACCGGGCACTTTTCAAGACATCACGTCTACTGACAATTCTCTATCTAACAAATTTGATAACAATTCACTCGACCCGAGAATCTGAAGAAAAGCAAAATAATAAAAAGTTCTTACTAATTTTCAAACTCTAAAAAGAAAGACATCCCCGAAGTGTTTGCTAAACGCGTACAAACATCAATAAAACCCAAACAACATCAATACTGTCTAACAACACTTTTACTCCAAAACAAAATCAATAAAATAAGTAAAAAGTATAAAAATAAGGCAACGTCCGGCGGTTGCGCTCCCCGGATGCAGCGGAAGCTAAGGGATAGCGCGGGGGTGGAGGCGGAGGGAGACGCGGCGGGGGACACGGGACAGTTGGCACGTGCGCGGGCGCAGGTGCCTCCACCCTCGGCAGGGAACACCAACCATTTGTAAAAGTATAAAAATAGTAGCATTATATGAAACTGTTGTTTTTGTGAAAGTTTACACTAGTTTAATAAAACTACAATTTCCAAAATTTCAAAACCAAAAAAATCGCGATAGATTTCTTTGAGTAATAGTTTTATTTCAATAGTAATAAATAAATAAATATGTTCACTATTTTGGAGATAATATGGATATCAAGTTGGATTTACTGGAAAATGTAAAAAATAAATACAAATAATTAAATTCTAACCGTTTTATGGAAAGGCCAGGTGAATGTAGGAGAAGCAAAAGTTGTGTGCCACGATCGTATCAAGATTTCTACCTAAGTACTTCAAAGGAAAAGAGGCGTAAATGTATGTAACATACAGAAATTATTTCCGTTGTAAAACCGGCAAAGCACGTGAAGTGACCGAGGTCACCTGCTGCTGTCAAGACCATTAAGACAACAGACTATCAAGACCATCATCTAGTAATAATTTTAACAATGAAATGTTGAGCACCTCTGCAGCTTCCTCTTAACCACCGGCGACCTGCGCCCGCGCATGTGCTGATCCGTTATTTTTTAGTCATTTTATATCAAGATCAAAGTCCAATGCCGTCAGACTTTGGACCTACCTGTTTAAATTACTCATCTTTGCTACGCATTACTTTTTTAGACGGGTCACCGTCTGAGGTATTCTAGATGAGATTCGATTCAATGGGAGGTTAGACGATGGTAGTTTTTGTACAAAACCAACCAAACCACGTCAAGGGAAGAAGTAGGAGAACCAGTCTGTGGGTCCCAAAAGGGCAAGCTTTGGATGCAATCGCATAGGTGTTCAATGGAGAAGAAAAGAGAGTTCGAGGTTTTTTTCGATCGGCTTAAATACAATTAAAAGTATGAGTTAAGAAGCAAGCTGTATGTGTATTGACAGAGGCAGATGACGGGCTGTCTCTGCCTACCTCGGGGAAAAGCTATTCATAGCATTCATTCTAGGAATACGGCCTTTCTTCACAAGAAGCTGCAATAATTACAAGTCCATTTTGATTCTTGAACCGTAACTAAGTTGGATGTCTAGTATGTCTGCCATAGCCAACCAATAAACTAAAACTAAAAAAAACACCATGTTTCTAGTTCTCTATGGTTCGCTACACCAGGCAATAAAGTCATTACTTACCAAGACTAAAAATATTTAAAAGTAATTTTCTATAACGATCCTTTAGGAGAATTTAGCGACAGATGGTACTACTATTCATACTTAGATCTTTAATTATACATAGCTAAGGTGTTACATCCTTTGTATTGAAGCTCCTTCAATTATGCCGCCATTGAAAGACGTTTCGCGCCAGAAAATGCCGCCATGCCGCGAAAACGTTACGTTCACGCACGAACGGTTAGACTATGGAAAGTATCTTGAAGTTAGAGAAGTCAAAAGAGGTTTTTTTTTTTTTTTTTTATTGAACTGATGACGTAACATTTTTTTATACAACTTTGGTGGCAGATAAGTACACCGCCTACCTGATTGGAAATAGTTACCGAGACCTATGAACGTGTGTACCTCCAGGGGAGTCAGACCCGTTCCTCAACCCTGTAAGAACAGAGATTTTCTCTGCCGCCAGTGCGGAACTCTAAATCAGTATAAGCCGTTGGTCTTAACCTTCTCCACTGACAGCACAAAAACTCTCCAGTGAGCTAAACAACACGAGGTTATTATAGCCGTGGTATTCTGTAAGGTGGAGGTACTTCCCATGTCGCACTGCTTAATTGGGACGGAAATACCGTCGTGATCTACCTCCTACGTTACTGTAAACACGGAGACTTGTTGACTCCAGCGTTTATGTTCATGCGGTACGAGCAGTTGTCGTCGAAGACGGGTTGGATACTTACTTTGGGTTACTATACTAGACAGTCATTGTGTAACGGCGCGCTCTTCCTATAAATGAGGGGAATTTTATTAGTATCAAAGTAACAAAACGCATGACTTGACATGACATGACGCTTTGGCTTCGCCGTAGTGGTAATAAAATTAATAAGTAAGAAATGCACCTCAGAATATAATTTATTTTAATGAAATAATATTTCAGTAGGTAAGGTACACAGTTATATGAACTTCGACAAATTGATTGATGATGGTGATTAATGATATTACATCATATGATTGACGATGCCGATGTTCATCTCTTTATAAAACACTTGACAACTTTCAAAACATATAAAAATAGGTCTAAAAATTTAGGTTATTGTGTCTGTCATCTATAATATAATCTGTCCTTAGATCTAGACTGATTTCATCGAGATACGGGCCTTAAACTATAAAGTCAACCATATTGAGGTAGCAATTGACTATTGAAAATAACCGTGATCATATTAGTTTAAAATTAACGAAAAAAGACTTACCTTACTAAGATCTGAAACTCACCTTGACCTGTCATAATTTCATAACAACATTTTAGAAGTTTTTTAGAGGTTAAATATTTTAAAACAGATTTGAATAAATTAAGCATTTTAAAATTAAATGCTATCGCATACCATACTAAATTATTCTGTATAATATTAAGAAATTAAATATAATATTTCATAATAAACGCGCGAATGACCACAGACTCATCTAAAATTACGTGATGATACGGTCCACAATGCAAACACGCTTGCATAAAAGATGCCTTTCTGCTAACCACCGCATCACTGTTTGTTGAGAAACTAACCTCATTATTTATTAAAAAAAATAATTCTGTATTTGAATTGATTCAGTCGTTATCTTTTTTGACATTCGGCAAAGTGGAAAGAAAAAACTATAACTCCATACGGTTAGGTCCGTAACTATAAATAAACATAAACAATCTTGATGAATATTTTTAATGTTTTTTTAATAACTCAGTTTATTAGTATTTTTATGTTTAGAAACTAATTTTATAGAAATTGAACCACTACTTAGTCCCTTAGTTTGCCTAGTTTATTTGTACACTAATAGACAGGTCTCAAAATTTATTAATTAAAGTACTCATTATCTAGTTTCTGGGTCCTGTTCCAAATTCAAAATTCATTCCCGCCTCTCCCAGGAGCCGTGACACATTTTTATGTTTTAAGCTAGTGGTATACACAACGGAGTCAATCTATAAAGCCATTGAGCTCACCTAGTAGGTACGCTCTTAGTCAAAGATAGTTGGTGATTTTTTAGTGTTATATAACAATTCCTAACTCTTCGACCTATATACGAACTGCTACCCATGGCTCCGCTCGAGTGGTAACTTTTATCGTGGGAAATTATTGCTTTCAGAAATAACAGATGTTCATTTTAAGATTTCTAGACTATCTCTGCGTCAACTTTCAACAAAATCAGTTTAGTAATCTAGGCGTACAAAGGTGAATAGTAGTATGGATTATGTATGAATGATAATTTTATATCCCAATCACTAAACAAACAAAATATCAACCGAAACCGCATTACGTGTTAAAATGAAGCCTTTTCTCCGGCGGGGAGCAGCACGTGTTATCGGCAGGTGGGCGCCCAGGTGCTATCGAACTTACGTAATATCGTACAACCGCAATTGGGGGTCACACCTTGTTTTTTGGAACACATACAACGCTCTTGTACTAATTATCAGATACATTTTTTATTTGACAGCTAATGACAAAACGTATCACCATAAATAAATAGAAGATTGAGTTGTACTACCAGTATTCCATTGAGCTTTCATAATTCGAACTATTTTTTTTTTAATTTGAACACAAAGGTACTTATATCAATGAAAGGAGTTTGTCATAACATTTTTATTACCTAATTCGTTTCAATACATAAACTGCGAATATTAAAACTCACTTCATTTAACGTGCAATGCTTATTCTTAAAATAGTTTTTTTTTGTCCAAAGTAAAGCAAAGTTTTAAAGATTGTAATTTAAGTCCGACCCTATCCAACCAAACTCCCAGAACCAGCAACAAACTCAATCGAGGAGAAGCAAAACGGTAGATGTAACAAGGCAAGGCAAAAAGAGTTGTAACAAGTACCTATTGGAGATTTTTCTAATTAGAATTATTGATAATTCTCATCTTTACTACTGGGGTTCAAAGACTTAAAGCAATAATAAAACTTTATATCTCTTAGCAGAAGTTATGTTTTCTATCTGATTTCTGTCATGAATCAGTTCAGCGTATATAAAAAGGCCACATTGAGCGATTCTGTTAAAAATAGTAATTTAATTAATTTCCAGTAGATCTAACAGTTTCCTATAAAATTTGTTAAATGTAGGGACCATTTAAGCCGAATCACGGTAATTGATGTACTAAATCCTAATTTCGTGCAAATATCGCAAAAGACAAAATATTATCCTAATATGATTCCAATAAATGAGTTTATGTTATATGATTCGTGATGAATCCACGAACAATCATTATACCTACCTATTAACTGAGTGGAATAAAAGAAAGCATTTTACCGCGCACGCGCTCCTAGGTCAGTGACAGACCAGATGTCGGCACATCTGCCGTATATTAACGTCTTCCTACGACGCATCGCGAGTCAGCCAGGGGTATCTTAACGAGTATGCCCTTATAGGTTCTAATAACTTTTGAATAAGAATACAACACTGAACTTTTTTATTCCATAAAATACATCGACCAGTAATTTGAAATTCGAAGATGAAAGAAAACCATTTCAAAAAGGTTAAATTCTATTTTGTAACAGTTTTCAACCTCTTTTATAAAGCAGATAGATTACGTCCACAGAGCAAAGGATTAGATAAATGCATAAATGTCTAGTCTCTATGATTACGTTATTTACGTTCCAAATTTAAAAGATTTTTTACGTATTGCGCGAGGTATGATGATGAACAAATATACAACACCACACAATCACATTAAAGAATTGATTCAATGACTTGTTATAGAATAGGATAATTTTTATTTACTCATAAACATGGTAACATAAAGTCTTACATAGTTTATGTTTTGTATAATGAATATACATCACATTTTTTCATTTAGCAACAAAAACTTGGGCACAGTCACTACTATGCTATTCAAACAAAACATTGTAAGCACATATCGTTAAAAAAAACCGTCTGACTTTTTTTCCGAAGTGTTCTAAGAACTCGGCTCTGGGGATCCATTTGTTAATACATTAGTCTATTTCTTAACGTTTATGTTACAGAAAAAAATACTTTGACTGGAAATAAACTATTAAAAAAAGTGTTCAATACTTCTAAAACAACCCTGGTACAACCTCCTCGTGTCGGTGTACTGTAGTAGAGGATTCCTCACCCCATGTCCGGTGCTCGGTCGGAAGGTAACCCGAGAATCCGGGAAGCCGTATCGCACCGCATCGCTTCCACTGCGTACAAACTAACTTAAATGTAGTAATACTATACGTACGTAAGTAGAGTTGTACTAAGAGCAGTATGTCTGGAGATTTTTCTGTACTGTATGATGTGTTTTAATATTTCACATATTAGGGTACGCCTCGTACATTAGTCAGACAATGTAGCAGTAAGGTTGTGTTGAACCCTACAATAATGGTAAGGCCATACAGCTAAAGTACCTACTTATTTAGGCAGTACTTACTGTACGTAGTTAGACCCTGGGTCGACCGGGGTGCAAAGGATATGCCTGTCAACCTCACCTTCGGCAACAAAAAACGACCAACAGGTGGCGTGCATTTTGGTCAGTTCTAGTCCGACATAAAATCTTCCACCGGCTCCGGTGGGGAGGTATCTGTGTGGATTTTGCGCACGTAAAAAAAAAGTGTTGACTTCAACGAATTACCACTTGTCTAGGAAGGCAGGATCGCCCACGAAAGTGGTAGATACAAATTTGACTGCTGGGGTGCGAGGGATAGGTATGCCTACACAACTTCACCTCCAGCAACCTGCGACCCTCAGACGGCGTGCGTGTTAGTCAGTCCAAGCCCGACATAACCTCCTCCACCGGGTGGCAGACAAGCGCTCGGCCCACCTGATGGAAAGTGGTTACCGTGGCCTATGGACGTGTGTAACACCAGAGAAGCCACACTCGCGCTGCCGACCCTGTAAGCACAGAGTTTCTGTGCCGTCAGTATAGAGGTCAAAGCAGGACAAGCCTTTAGTCATCCCACTGACAGTACGAATTCTCCAGTGAGCTCTGGCTACCCTACTCACCGCTGGGAACACAACACGAAGTTATTATAACCGCGGTATTATGTAGGGCGGAGGTACTTCCCCAGTCGGAGTGCGGACTGCGGAAATACCGCCGTGTCCTACCTCCTATAATGTAACGGATATATGTGTAGGAAGATATGGATGACTTCATTTCGGTGGCTTAGTGATCAGAGTATTCCCCCTGTAAGGCAAAGATCGCAAGTTCGAATCCCGATCTTAATAGATGATAATTTCTTTTATTTACCTTCCAAGTCACACTGCTCTCGTAAATCTGTTTTTAAATTCAGTCAAAAAACAACACTACCTACTGTCTGTAGGATATAAGTAGAACAAGTACAATAAAATATAGCTCACGTTATCATTACCGTGGTACACCGCAGCTTCCTCACATCCGATGTGTATCGTGTGACTAAATGACGTGGGAGTAACCTTGAGAGGACTTGTTGCCACACAAGTCCTCTCAAGCGATAGCGAGAGTTATGGCAGAAGTTCATAATTATACAAGAATATGTGCGAATTAAATCATGGAACTTACTATTTCCATGATTTAATTCTAATTACCGCGGTAGCCTAGTGGTATGGGTAATAGACTGCTGAGACGAGGTTCTCGGGTTCGAGCCCAGGTTTTACCATGGCACACACCAATGACTTTTCGATGCTTTTCGAAGTTATGTGTGTATTTATCGCAGGTTTATAAGTGCCCGGTTAATGGCAATATGCTCGCCACTTATTACATTGGGACGTAAACATAAAATGGCGAAATGTGGGTGCTAGCACCTCTGCCTACCCCTTCGGGGATATAGGCGTGAATTTATAAAAAAAAAACTAATTATGAATTCACACCGCGACAGTTCAAAAATAACATTACGGCAGGAGTGTTCGATTCGTGCTCAGTGTTTTATGTTTCAAATAAATATTTTTGTCTATTTATATTGGTAATGGTATTTCTAAACTTAAGTCTTCCTGCAAATTCAAGTTTCAATCAGGATGATAAGAAAAGATATTCTTTATTGTACATTATAAAAGTATTATGATAAAAATTCATTTATGTATAATGCATAATGGACGGCCTTATCACCAACAGCGATTTCTTCCAGGCAATCTTTGGATGGATAGAAGCAAATGAGATGATATATAATAGGATTTTGTACAATTATTTAAAAAAAAAGGAATAATGATAACCTAATTAGTTATCATTAAACAAGTTATTGCCATCGAAGGGGCGACGCTCGAAGTTGTTCAAAAATATATCTACCTGGGGCAGGTTATCCAGCTCGATAAAAACAACTTCGAGAAAGAACTAGCCAGAAGGATCCAACTGGGTTGGGCAGCATTTCGCAAACTACGTCGAGTTTTCTCTTCGCCCCTACCGCAATGCATCAAAACAAAGGTCTTTGAACAGTGCGTCCTACCAGTTATGACTTACGGTGCCGAAACGTGGACACTTACAGTGGGGCTGGTCCATAGCTTAAAAGTCGCGCAGCGGGCTATGGAGCGAGCTATGCTTGAAGTTTCTCTGAAGGATAGAATTCGGAACGAGGTTATCTGACAGAGAACTAAAGTTACCGACATAGGCCACAGAATAAGCAAGTTGAAGTGGCAGTGGGCTGGCCACGTTTGCCGAAGGACCGATGGCCGTTGGAGCAAACGAGTCCTAGAGTGGAGACCGCGAGAAGGTAAACGAAAGGTAGGATGCCCCCTAGCCAGATGGACGGACGACATGAAAAAGGTGGCTGGGACAGATTGGATGCGGAAGGCGGAGGATCGGAGAAAATGGCGCACATTGGGAGAGGCCTATGTCCAGCAGTGGACCGCGGTGGGCTGATTGATTGATTGATTGATTAAAACAAGTTATTATCTAAAAAGATGAATCGACTCATTCCAACTGAAATTTACTTAATTGTACCCTATTTCCTATTTCATAACCGTGTAATCCTTTCAATTAATTCATTGTCTTATTTGACCATCATACTAAGCGACTTTTAAGTCGGTTTGTATACACTTAAGTTTTATAATACGAAAATGCCCTCGGGTAACCCCACCCATACCACAATCCCTTCTGGAGACGGCAAGTGGTTATGTCGGACTCGAACCGATCAAAACCTCAATCCTTGGGTCTCTGGAGATTTTGTTGCTGCCAGAGCGGGCGGTTAGATAGCACTCATATTAAACCCAATAGCATGACTACAATCAATATCTCATGCACTACCTCGCTATTGAAAATGCCCCGCATACATTGTAACACCTCTTTCATTATAATGTCAGTACTCAGAGCCCTTCAGGCAACTGCTACGAACGTTTAAGCACCAACCGATAAATGGCATAGATAGGTGCGCATACATGAGAGAACTCAAACGACTGCTTTTATATGCGCTGTCTTCGTTACCCAGGGGGTGCATCAATACACATAATACTTCTAATTAATTCGACCAAGTTAAAGTACCAATATTGTACATATATTTGTAATACATTTAAATAAGTGTTTAAATATTTTTGCAATGAGATAAAATAGATTCATTGTAGCTGAAAGGCCCTAGATTCAAACATAAGTCGATGTCATCGAATGTCGAAATCTTCTCAGTAAGAGGTTAAACTACTACGTTGGGATCGCCATAGAAGAAAAAAAAACTACTCATGCCAACTGGTGACATTTTTGATGAACTTCGAGCAAAGACAGACAAATAACACAAAGATTTCAAACATAGATAGACAAATGACCCAGAATTCAGCAAATACTGACAGTTGCACTTACGTACACTACGATTTTATCTCTATGTATACAAAATTTAGAATCAATAGCAGTACTTAAGTGAAGGATGCGGGCTTCCGCCTTGCAAATAACAATGTTTACTTTAAAAAAGTTCAAGTTTCGAATCGAATTTTCACAAAAAAATGTTCAAGAACGAAATTAGCGTCTCCAAATTTAAACAATATTAATTTGAATTTAGAATTCATCCTAAACTCACATCCTGTTCTGAATTTAAATACAAATGAGTATTCTACACAAATCAATGCACAACAACCGTCATCACTATCTACAGGAAACAAATTAAACCATTCTTCGAAATTAATGCAAAGTATCACAGATTAAAAATCTAAAAGGTCGCTTCGACCGTTCTGTAATATAATAACCAATATACGTTGATCTCTGTATCTCCTATAGTCACTTCTAATGAAGGGTCTGTTTAATTAAGTGTGTTGTGATTTTGTCAATCTCAGTTCCGTTATTAAATTATCGTATTAGAATGTTTAAACTTGTGACCGTTATTTGTTTTTTTTTCAGTTGGGGCAAAGTTGCGAGGCGTCCTTACTTATTTTACGATTTCTCAATTCTTTTAGATTGTATTTCGATAAACTTTCTATTATCAGATATACCTAATGCAATGCATGCAGCATGCTGTGAAGGTTGAAAATAAGACAAAATAATAAAAATCAAAAGGCGTAACGGTAAGTTAGCATCACTGTCGGATAAATAAGACCTGTGTTTAATTTGATATATTTTAGTCATTTCTATTATGTAAAAGTCACAATTACTAAAATACCATTTACTTACTTCTTAAAATCAACTTTCAATTTTTAAAAAAGAAACAACTAACTAAAAAGGAATCAAGAGTAAAGGGCGCCCAAAATCAATTCCCTAATGACTTCAAAAACGTTAAAATTATACAACAGGACATCTTTTGTCGTCGATTGTTCATTTCCGTAACATATAAAAAGGTTTTACACGTTTGACTTTATTATTTGTCGCCATTTGCATTTCATTTACATGATTACTAAAATGGATATTTGACAAAACAACGGAAGTGCCTATTTCAATCAAAGCCGTTTTCAATACTGAGAAATGTTTGAAAAAGAAGGCGAATAATAATATTGACTTGAATTAGATTTAAATTCTAATTAATTACTTTTTACCAAACGTCAAAACGACAAAGTTCTCTAAGGGAACGGTAGGTATTATAAAAAAAATCATGACGTCATACTTCTTAATTGTCAAATAATTTACAATTACTGGTAGGGTGGCTACTTATAAATAAATACAAACGATTAAATAAGATTAGATGCAATTTATGCCGCTTTTTTACCATACTTGATCTAATAAGTTGACTGTTAGATAATACCTTTGGCATTAAGTTCGCCTTTGTACAAAATTACTGTGGATGGACAGTATACCTACCATCAATTGTGTACTTGCTGTAGTTATCGCCCTCAAAAGTTGCCAAACATTAATAAATTGAAAAACGATTTTTAAATGAAATTATTCAATAACCAAATGAGAACTCAAAATGCTAATCAATTCTAATTAGAATTCAAGACAGTTCCAAGGAGGTAGGACACGACAGTTTACCCGACCCATTGAGCAGTCCGACTGGGATCGGGCACCGCGGCCATAATAACCTCATGTTGTGTTCCCAGCGGTGAGAGGGGTAGACAGAACTCACTGCAAAGTTTTTATGCTGTCAATGGGAACTTGTTATGCTTGTCTTTTACACTGACAGCGCCGAAACTCTCTGCTCTTACAGGGTCGGTAGCACAAGTGTGACTCTCCTGATGTTCTACACTCCCATAGGCCACGGTAACTACTTTCCATCAGGTGAGACGTGTGCATACTAGAACTTTGTAAACCTAGTATATATCCATGTAGGTTAATTGGGCAGAGTATGCCCCCCAAAAGTGGTCAGCTGTTGAAGTCCGGTTTTAAATTTTGTTTTTTTTTTCATATTATACATACAAACACCCAGACTAAAACAAATATACAGACCAGTGCTAAAAATATTTGCACAGGGCAAGACTATAAATCGTTACCTCCGTAACAGTCAAGCACTCTCGCCTCACAAGCTGTCAGATTACATCAGCACCAAGCAAGCAATTGCTACAGAAATACAAATAAGATATTCACTCCGATAGTCGTATATAGGTGTTTATGGCGTCTGTCAGCCATGACGGATTGGTACTAAACATGGCGACAAATTACTACCCTTAGTAACTGTCGAGAAACTCCATCGGCACAGGCGCATCATCTCACTTAGTGTCGCCACACTCGCCAGTGTAAGGTACAGTTATGACTACAGCTTTCCTTTGAAACTATGGATGGGTTTATTATTAATTTAGACAGCCTCAGAGCATGTTCTCAGCTTAGTTGGGTTCAATTTTCAGTTGGGTCTAGCTACGAAACGGTCTAACCCCCTACGTCCGACAGTCCCGGGTGCTTTGAAGCGGGGCGTGAAAAAGCATCAGATAAGGCCGTCAAGCTAAATGACATTATTGTTACATTATTATTGAACGGCAAAAGGCTCACCCCCTATTATATACATACATACAATCACGCCTTTATTCCTGGAAGGTTAGGCGGAGGTGAATTAACACCCACATTTCATCAATCATTGGGCCGATAACTGTACCACTTAACCGTCTCATCTAATACGGTCCCATACATACATAAATGACTGCCATGTGGCTAGACTAGAATAGAGCCACCCCATCTATTCCTGTGAATGTCACATAAAGCGACTAAGGGATAGGTTATTCTCCATTCGGCAGTAAACATACAGCCCAAGACGAAGTGCCCGTTTGATGACAATAGGCTCTCCGCCAATTACGTGGGATTGAAAATCATAATTTGGTGATTATTTTGTTGTTTGTTTTTTTAAGGAATATTAGAACCGAAATTACTAATATGCTGTCGAACCCCTCCACCTAAGCTAAATTGGTTGTGTTAGGGTGGGTTCACTGTAGTTTTTTTTTTTACGTGTGCTATATCCCTACGGATACCCCCCGCCGGAGCCGGTGGAGGAGGTTATGTCGGACTCGAACCGACCAAAACGCACGCCGCCTGTGGGTCGTTTTTGGTTGCCGAAGGTGAGGTTGACAGGCATACCCCTCGCACCCCAGCCGACCCAGGGCCATCTCTCTCGATCTGGCCTTCTTTTTGGGTGTGGGGATCACAGAGACCCCAACTCGGCCCCGGAAAAGAGGAGGCGCGGCAGGCTCCGCCTCCGCCGCGGCCTGCTTCTGCCAGGGTGACAGGTAGCTCCACCGTTGCCTCCAGGCCTGCGCTCATGGATGGCGGAGGTCGTTCAGCGACCTCCGACGCCCAAGTTACCTTCGTACGTGGGCAGCTTGGCTTGCGATCCTTCGTCGCTCCCGCTGCCGCTCCCACCCCGAGGATCACTATACTACTATAGTCGAATAATATAGGTCGAATTCTGGCTATTACACTACGTAATAGCCAGAATTCGAACCCAGGAATTCGTATCATAGATTGCAATTCGATGAAGGCCTACTCTTTAACCACTAAGCTACAGAATTATGAGCATTAAGGTGCATAATCTATTTCAGTTCATTCATTTTACTTCCCTATTATAATAAAATATATGTATAACTATACCATATATACAAAAATGAGAGAGAGGGAGACTGCAACTTTTGTGTGTAAATAGTATAAATAAAAAAAAGTATGTATGTATGTACATACGTAAATACTTAAAAAAATCATCCATACTTTCGTATTGCGTTGACGTGATTCACACTGTGTCGGTTGTATGGAGTCGAAAGTACAATATTGTATCATTCGTGAGTCAACAGCTCGTCATCTCATCACGTGTGTGCTAGACAACAAAAAAAACTATTAATGGCATAAATATAATAACATTTTCTGTAGTACAATTACAGATATTGATATTTAAACTATCATGGTCACTCACATCAGTATCAAAATAATCGGGATATTTACCATGTTTCATTGTTTTGAGTTGCCGATATTTCGGCGCTGTCGAAATCAGTCATGGTGCTTGCAACAGCGCCGAAATATCGGAAACTCAAAACAATGAAACATGGTAAATATCCCGATTATTTTGATACTGATACAGATATTGAATTGAATCACTTTTAGTGTACCGAAGAGGTCGCATTCTGGAAACCTATTTTCACAGGCTAGTTAAGATAGATAGATAGATAATTATTAATTGTACATTAACATCATTAGAGATTATTGTACTTATATATATATACAGTTACAGTTAAATGCACAATGGGCGGTCTTATCACTTAATGATTGCTTTCAATCTGTTAAGGTTAAGCGGTTAATACTTTGGGTCTAAGATGTCTACATTGCGCTGTAAATGTAATAGAATATTTTAAATTTTAAACACCCAAAGAAGGAGATGGGGTTGCCCCCTTGCATCACTGGTAAACACGCGATCTAAAGTATTCTCTGAGCCTCTCCCAACTCAATTAGGTTCCGCTTTCCAGTCTAACTGTGATGCCGCTGAACTTCAATAATTTTCATGAAGGGACTTTCGAGGAGGTAGGACACAGCGGTATTTCCGCCCAATTGAGCAGTCCGACTGGGGAAGTACCTCCGCCCTACAGAATATCGCGGTTATAATAACTTCGTGTTGTGTTCCCAGTGGTGAGTAGGGTAGCCAGAGCTCACTGGAGAGTTTGTGCTGTCAGTGGGATGACTAAAGACTTTCCTGCTTTGTCCTCTACACTGACGGCACAGAGACTCTGTGCTTACAGGGTCGGCAGTGCGAGTGTGACGCCCCTGGTGTTGCACACGTCCATAGGCCATGGTGACCACTTCCCATCAGGTGGGTCGTGTGCTTGTCTGCGACTTTCTTACCTCCACAACCAATTAATGGTATCGAACTTCTGCAGTAAGATTAGTCGGACTTTTAAGGGCAACAATTACCCGTAACTACTATCATAGATGTTCGTATTACAACCGGGACGGTTTAACGTGCTCTCTGAGTTATGGGAATACCTGGCGTACTTCGAGAATAGCCAATGTCTAACGACGCTACTGTAGTATCACATGTCTTTTTTTTGTTTTTTTTATATAGGACACGTCAATTGGACTTCGCCTTGCCTGATGGTAAGCTGAAGGCAAAGTCCCAGAAAAGAGGGTCACCATTACTTACACATACCGTGTGACAATGGTGACACTCAGCTTGACGGCCTCATCATAATGCTTTTTCACGCCCCGCTTAAAGGACCCGGGACTGTAGGAAGAAGGAAACACGTGAGCTGGTAATGAATTCCAGGCCTTAATGGTGCGACAGAGGAAAGAGTCTCCGAACCGCTTTTTCACATCCAAAATATACAAATAAAAACGAAACCCAAAAGGTTTTCGCCATAAAGTCAATGTTTATGCCATAAATTGAATTATAATGGATGATTGGACGTTTAACAAAAAGTCTCAGATACAATGCGGCAATGTCATTTGAATCTCATGAGCGCAAGGTGTGTGCCGCGCACGCGTCGCCCGCACCTGCGCGTGCGCAGTCAATGCACCCAGTGAGATTGAAACAATGATTGCAACTATTAGTACGTTTTTTAGTAATATATCTAGAGGTTAATTTGGATTGTTTTGCAGGAGTGACTGCGGTCTGTATAGCAAATTCAAAGCCACGGCTTTGCCCGACAACCAGCAAGAGAACATGGCTTGGGCCCCGAAGATCTTAATGGGGCCCCCAAACATTCCAATCTACCGATAGAATATGCGTTCAGAAAGAAACAATGAATAGATTTAAGAAATAATTAAACCTTCTTATCTCTACATCTCTCTTAAAAATTTTTAACCAACTAATTTGTACATATACAGCTATGGGTCTTAACCAAGGCCTTAACTATGGTTCTTAACTATTCCAGGGTCGGTAGTACGAGTGTGACGCCCCTAGTGTTGCCACGGTAACCACTTCCCAACAGGTGGCCCGTGTGCTTGTCTGTCTGTCTGTGTGTAAGTGTTATAAAAAAAACTATATATGTATTATGCCATACAAATATAAACTACACTGATGATGATTTTAGATATTTCATGAGACCGAGTACAAGCGGTCTCCTGAAATATCAAAAATCAAGAGATATAAAAGAAAGAAAGAAGAAAGAAAAAAAGGAGAAAGAAAAAAAAGAAGAAAGAAATAAAGAATGAAAGAAAGAAAGAAAGAAAGAAAGAAGAAAGAAAGAAACGTTTATTTAGTGCTAAGTGGTGAGAATATCAAAGTTCAGCCAAATCGACAATTAGACTGGTAAAGCGGACCCCACACTCCGAGGTGATAGCTTCGGATGCAACTGGGATTAACGCTTTGATGTAGAAGATTGTAGGAGAGTGATCCCCAGGGTTCAAAGTAAGTAGATAGGTTAAATGTCAAAGGATGATGATTCTGCGGATATAAATAACCATAGGTTTTACACATTTAGATGGCAGACAATAAGTGAATCAACTGAAATGACTCATAATGTCACTTGCACTTGAATATTTTTAAATTAATCTCCCTCTGTAGACGGTGAGTCATGCGCGTGCGCATATTTAGTGTTAAATTTGCGATGCGGTTTTTATTAATCGTTGACATGCAGATTTGCATTTGTCTGTTTTTTTGATAATATCATGTATGAAACCCATTGAGTGGATTGGTAGGATCTATCAAAAAAACTATTACTTGTCTTAGATAGATACGCAGTGGTTAGAAGGATCCTCTGGTCAGCAGTAACTGTTTAGGGTAACGAGTAACGAGTTTCGTTTTTTACTCGGGAAATACAAACTTTTATAAAGCTACTGGTTAGCTGACTCCATGCAGTCAGAAAACAAGTGACAAAATCTTGAAAATGTGTATAATAAAACTAATAAATAGTAGCTTTTATGACAAAAACTACTAATAGTTTTTATAATGTGTTCCAAGTGTGTGATCCAAGTTCCAAGAAGTTTTCACCTCGGAGTGTGGGGGCCGCTTTACCAGTCTGTCGATTTGGCTGAACTTCGATATTCTCACCACTTAGCACTTAATAAACGTTTCTTTCTTTCTTTCTTTCTTTCTTTCTTTCTTTCTTTCTTTCTTTCTTTCTTTCTTTCTTTCTTTCTTTCTTTCTTTCTTTCTTTCTTTCTTTCTTTCTTTCTTTCTTCATTCTTTCTTTCTTTCTTCTTTTTTTCTTTCTCCTTTTTTTCTTTCTTCTTTCTTTCTTTTATATCTCTTGATTTTTGATATTTCAGGAGACCGCTTGTACTCGGTCTCCTGAAATATCAAAAATTATCATCAGTAACAATTTGTGCTTTTAATTCTATTTCGAGATAAGTGTTATGTTTTTGTTTGAATTATTATAGCCATAGGTTCATGTTCTTTGGATACGTATTTACCATAATTTATCATTTACCATAATTTACCATGATTTAAAAAAAAGAAAATACGTTAATTTTGACCTCGTCGTCAAGATTAAAGTAACACGTGGATCAAAAGTAACAGGATAAAGTCGTTCGTAATATAAGTGTTGCGGCAGTGACTGCCACCTGACCCTCCCTCTCTAAAAGGAAAGCCTGTGCCAGAGCTGTCCGTTAACCAGCAGGCATACCTGCTAGCTGATGAAGTTCACTTGACTCTGAAGATAAGGCTCACACACTCAAACTACGACCAGACTCAAGACAAAAAGACAGAAATTACAAATATTTTCATCACTACAGTTTACAGATAGCAAAACCTCATTAACGAATGCCTTACGCAATATGCAAAGTTCTTAGAATTCCTTAAGTCCTAGTAGTCTTAGTTACAAGTAATTCTGCCTACACCGTCCCCGATCAAACTCCTAGATCTAAATAGAGGTGGCCGGTACCTACGACCGTCAGCTGCCGGCCACCTGTCTCGTTCATGTACGGATTTTAGGGCATTCACCCCACTATACAGCCTCTAGGGTGTAAAAACATTTATTGTTAACCTTTCTGAATTAAAATCCGCTTTGTGAATATTGCAAATACTTTAAAAATATATTCTTTGTATTGATGTCTATTAAAATCACTGATAAATTACATGAAAATGATTTTTCTAAGTGAACTACAATGCCCAGACCTATCTGATTGACATTTCGTTATTACAGGGATAGTACTACGAATTTGAAGAGAAAGTGATGATTTCTTGAATCCCGTAACGGATTTAATCAGAAGTTAAATGGGCCAGTAACAAAGAAATCCAATTAGTTCCTTAGTTCTATCATTGAATAGAAGAACCAAAGGAAAGAAAGGAAAACAGCCGAAGAATTATTCACGAAACTTCTATCGATTTGGAATCTGGTTCCATCTGTAAGATCTTTGTATGGAGCTTACAGATGATATATAATCACGCCTTTATCCCCGGAGGGCTAGGCAGAGGTGAATTAACAC
The DNA here is from genome assembly GCA_963662185.1 of Eilema griseolum. Lineage (NCBI taxonomy): Eukaryota > Metazoa > Arthropoda > Insecta > Lepidoptera > Erebidae > Eilema > Eilema griseolum. The sequence goes on along the minus strand of OY759254.1, from coordinate 10,085,047 downwards.
CCACATCTCACCAATAATTGTATTCGGTCCCACGTAATAGGGGGTGAGCCTATTGCCGTATTCCGGGCACTATTCTTGACTCGAGGCATGCATCTGAGATGTTTAAATTTTATTTATTTAGATAAATATGTATTACACTTCTTTTTAATAGGTATCAATAATCGGCACCCATTTACAATCGTTCACTTATTCACTAATGATATAAATCACCAAAAAGAGCATATCCGGGATAATAACCTGGAATAGGCTAAGCGTGAGCGTGTGTATATACTTATTTATTTCACTTATTCACTAATGATATAAATCACCAAAAAGAGCATATCCGGGATAATAACCTGGAATAGGCTAAGCTAAGCTAATTTCTGATAATTACCCTACATGCATCACTTAGCCCAGCGTTTATTTGTCGGCTGATAAAAATTTTAAAGTCGAAAGTTTATTTTTATGCCACTTAGGTGGCAGACAAACACACGGCCCACCTGATGGAAAGTGGTAACCGTGGCCTATGGACGTGTGCAAAACCAAGGGAGTCACACTCGCGCTGCCGACCCTTTAAGCACAGAGAGCTTCTGTGCCGCAACCCCATCGTACCCTGTACCAGTAACACATTCTTTGTTGTTTCCCTCCAATTGTTTCCAGTTGACGCCTAGTCTAACCTTACTGTTGGGAACTGTTGGCAGATGTGACCAAATGACATAGCCTTCTGGCCTTGTCAGAGTTTGGCTCGGAGAGCACAGACTGAACCCAACCCACATCCAGCCCATTCAGGTTCAAGTCACTCATCAGTAACACCCTCTCAGCTCCGCTCCGCACACAGTCCATTAGCAAATGTTACACATCATCAATTTTATCGCATTCCCTACAATTTGGAGAGTCAGCTTTCTTCATTAGGAAGGCAAACTTTGCGCATGGATAGTGCCCAGAACGAAGCCTTAGTAATGTTTTGCAATACAAGGTTATTATACAAAACTTACAAAAATACCAAAAAATTGATGACAGTTTTTAATCATCTCATTATTTTATTAGATTCATGCGACCTATCGAAATATTGGTTAGCTTTACAAAACAGCTGACTAAATTAAAATCGATGCAGATATTTAAACGTTTCAAGCACCCATTACTTCCAAATTATCGATATCAATATCGTATTAACATAAAACGTCCGTAATTTCCACAAATGCACCCATTAAACCCGTTAATGAAGGACACATTGGAGTGACACTGCTAAAATTGAGGTCTCTGTGTCAAAATACCGTAGATTTTGGACAAAAACACCAGGTGCAAACCCAGATGGTAAATCCAGCTTGTTAACTGCAAAGCAGATTTCGATGGAATATCGGTAACTATTACAGGTGTAAATACCTTCATTATGTTGTAAATCGGCACGTGTCATAGGGAAAGGTGCTCATTTGTTTCTGGCAAATAAATTTGAGCCATTACTGATTAGGAAGCATGTGCATATGCAAATGTGGTTGAGATACAAAAATGCTGTTCTACACAGTTAAGGCATTCGATGTTTTTGAGATATTCTGTGATAACAGGATAATTTTGATGAAGTCCATATGCGCCTGTGGTATATCGGTATTATTTTTTTTATATAGGACACGCCAACTTGACCTCACCTCGCCTGATGGCAAGCTAAAGGCAAAGTCTCAGGAAAGAGGGTCACCATTACAGACACTAAGTGTTACAATGGTGGCACTCAGCTTGGCGGCCTCATCAGATGCTTTTTCACGCCCCGCTTAACGGCTCCGGGACTGAAAGAAACACGTGTGCTGGTAATGAATTCCAGGTGTTGGTGGTGCGGCAAAGTAAAGAGTCTCCGAACCGCTTGGTTCTTGCTCGTATATTCTGCCATTACCATTTAAATTGATCTTGGACTCCAAAAAGCAAAGTGTAAACGCAACTGAGATTTTTTTTAAATTGTGCTTAAGTAACTAAAATCAGTTCAAGGTACAGATATTTATAGATGTCGAGTTACTGGACGGAATCAGAACCATGCTCCGGCCCCATGCCAGGAACTAACCTGTGTTACGGTAGCAGGAGGACGGGTCCGTTTCCGTATGACAATGGTACCTAAGCCTACAAAGAATTTACCGTATTCCCAAACAAGGCATACCTGTATATTGGGTAAATCTCTATTACAAATTTTCGCGCTTTCATAAATGAAAGCGCGAAAAGAATAAATGACAGAAATACCAACTAAAATGGAAAATTTGCATAGATTTCTAATTAGGAATTGTTTAATTTTAAATAATTTTTGGTTTTTTATTCGATCTAGGTAATACTTATTGGTCAAGTCTAAAAATTGTTTCAACTCGTCAAGTCTGTTGATAGTAACATTGTGTCAAATGTTAATATGTTCTCATCCTGCAAAGAAATATAAAGCCATAAGGAATTCTATAGGGTACGAAATAAATAATTTGCAGAATCATATTTCCATCCAGAATGGTAAACTAAACTTGGTTTACTTTCGAATGCACGTGTGTAAGTACATACTGTGCAACAAACGTGTGTTGTGTTGATATCCCAGCTCGCCAGATGCAAATGCTAATACAATTTTTAAGTAATATGATCACTATGTATCTCATTTTAAGCGAACTATTGTTGTTCTTATGAGAAATAAAGTTCTTTAAACCGAACATCAATTATGAGAACTATAAATGTAGAACTAACACAGGTTAAAACAGGTTAAAAAGACCTGTTAAGATTCCTGGATAGTACATAACTCCTAAATTGCAAATAGCCAGCACCCACTTACATACATAAATGCACTCCTGTAAATCCCCGAAGGGGAAGGCACAGGTGTATAACAATCACGTTTCGCCAATTAAGTATGATTATCGGTCCCATTTAATAAAGGGTGACCCTATTGCCATCAAGAAGGTACTTTGTCATGGACTGTAAGTTTACTGTCAGAGGGACAACAGCCCTATCCCTCAGTCTCCTTCTACGACACCCAAGGAAAAATATAGGGGGTTTATATTTTTTATTGTTTATTGAATAGACAGTGTCACGAATAAGTCCCCGAACTATACTTACTGATATTCAAAATCCAAATCCTATGATCCTAACCTCCATAGTCATTAATTTATTAAGGTAGTTCTAAGTAAATACATTAAGGTTCCATTAATATTTACATAATATACACGGAAGTTATCGAAATTAAAATACATATAAAAATGAATATATATCTAAATAATCCTGCAAGGAATGAACCAGCCCTCTGGTCACGGGTAGCGTCAATTAAACGTTTAGAAATGTCTCTAAACAAAAGACGGGCACTTGGACCCCATGATCCCAGCGTCTCGACCCCAACCAACCCAACCTCCATAGTATTTGATTATCCAATTCAATTCCAATCTTAAATCCTTCATTACAAAAACAACGTCAGGTAGCGATCAGCTGTGCGGCAGGTTGATGTGTCTGTGTGCGTGTTCAGGTAAACGTGTGTGTGTAAAAGACAGATGCTGCGAACATCTGCCGCTGGCGCGTGCGCACAATGCCGATGGAAAGGTTTTGATATTTGTGGATAAGAAGTAAAATTCAAATTTTAAACTTTCGCGTTCGATGACATTTTTATCACTACCACTTAGGTGGCAGACTAGCGCACGGCCCACCTGATGGAAAGTGGTTACCGTGACCTATGGACGTAACACCAGAGAAGCCACACTCCCGCTGCCGACCCTGTAAGCACAGAGTTTCTGTGCCGTCAGTGTAGAGGACAAAGCAGGGCAAGCCTTTAGTCATCCCACTGACAGCACAAATTCCAATAGACCCAATCTAAGCAAAGCTTATCAATTGGTTTTGTAGAATGTGAAGACATACTACCTATACATATGCTTTTTTGTAAATATATACCTACATTACTACATAGAAACCCAGCCTCATATAATACATACTTTCATGCAAACATATATTTGCACTAACTGAAAATCGAAATCTGACTTAGCAGTCAAACGATTTAATTGCCATAGTCTGGGTGTTTCTATTTATAATAAATCCAAATTCTGGAGCCAAGTGCAGTGGAATGGAAGCAATCTATGCTTGCATACTTTATAAGATATCATAGAATATGCCTATTTAATTTTTCATGGAATATGAATACCATGTATTTCTGTAAAGTTTTAAAGTTATTTAACATAACATAACATAAACTCTCGCCTATATCCCCAAAGGGGTAGACAGAGCTGCTAGCACCCACATTTCGCCAGTTTATGTTTAGGTCCCAATGTAATAGGTGGCGAGCCTATTACCATTAACCGGGCACTTATAAACCTGCGATAAATACACACATATAACTTCGAAAAGCATCTAAAAGTCATTTAACAAGTATCAAAATTGATTGGTACAAGGTTTATATCGGTCAGCTGCCGGCAAGCCGCGCGCGCATCTCGCGTCTGCCTGTCTGTACGAGCGGCGAGTAGTGAGGCTGTAATCGCGAGCAGTTTAATTCATGAGCTGACAGCGGATAGTTCATGCACCTGGTGTTCTGGTCAACCTGACTTTCCCTTTTTTATAATTTTTCATTTATCATTTAATTTCTATTCATTTCATTCAACCGAGGTAGCCTAGTGGTGTGGGTAATGGACTACTGAGACGAGGTCTCGGGTTCGATCCCAGGTTTTACCATGGCACACACCAATGACTTTTCGATGCTTTTCAAAGTTAGCATCGAAACATCCACAAAGCATTGAAAAGTCATTGGTGTGTGCCATGATAAAACCTGGGCTCGAACCCGAGAACCTCGTCTCAGCAGTCTATTACCCATTACCACTAGGCTACCGCGGTTATTAAAAAAGGCTAGTAAAAAAAGTTAAGAAAAATAGGCTTGACTAAAGACTTTAATAAAATAGCCCATAATAGAGGATAAAATATAATATCCGCTACGTTTTATATTTTACACCACGCGCAGATGAGTCAGTCCCGACGCCATTGACCGCGGAATCTCTCGCTGTAATTACAGGCGCATCTCGTGCGCACGCGTCGCATGCTACCGTGTGTTACCTCAGTTATGTCAACGTTGTTATGCGAACGCTTAATTACAACGGTTGTTACCATAGGTCAATGTTTCAATTATAGATCATCTTATTGCTTATGCCACTCTAGCATTGTAATATTCTTAGTAAATTGGTTGTATCTGTAATAGTATTTATGAAATATTGTTTATCTGCACTTGACGCCTGAAGCACAGAATTACCTAGTTATAGATTTCCGCTATATATACTTTCGATGTTCAATCGGGTTATTTATTTTTAAAGAAGTAAGGAATAATTAGGATATTACTATATTCCAATTAAGCTAAATTACTTGTGTTAGGAGTGGAGTCAGTAGTGGCTAGTAGTAGGCTAGGATTCAAATCCGAGACCTCTCAATTGTAAGCCCAACTCGTTAGCCACTAACCTACCGACGCTATTTAATAGCAGATTGAATTGAAAAAATAAGAGGACGTCTCAATTAATGATAGGAAGTGACAAAAAGTCGATCAGGCGACATCCTGAGACTCGTGTCATCACAAAAACTCAGTTATGCCTCATTGCACCACTCTTTAGGATCTATGCTTTCAATTACTTCAACAAACCTTTTTTGAAATTATCCGTAAAAGATAAAATGGTGTCGCTTGATTAGAATTAGACGATCAACTGCCTCAGCATGGACAGACATATCTCTTCATTTTTCTTCGACCAATGAAATCGCTATAAATATGATATTCAATATGACGTCTTGTTTATTTACTCCTTAGTACTCCTTAGCCGCGGTAGCCTAGTGGTATAGGTAATGGACTGCTGAGACGAGGTCTCGGGCTCGATCCCAGGTTTTACCATGGCACACACCAAAGACTTTTCGATGCTTTTCGAAGTTATGTGTGTATTTATCGCAGGTTTATAAGTGCCCGGTTAATGGTAATATGCTCGCTACCTATTACATTAGGAAATAAACATAAACTGGCGAAATGTGGGTGCTAGCACCTCTGCCTACCCCTTCAGGGATATAGGCATGAGTTTATGTTATGTAGTAGATGATACCAAAAGGCAGCTTCTGTAGCGTGGTGGTACGGAACGCCGTCGCTATGCAGGAAGCGCTGGTTCGATCCCCGCTTAGTCCAAATATTTGTATGGGTACAAGAATATGTGTACATTTTTTTTTTACGTGCGCAAAATCCCCACGGATACCTCCCCACCGGAGCCGGTGGAGGAGTTTATGTCGGACTCGAACCGACTAAAACGCACGCCGCCTGTGGGTCGTTTTGGTTGCCGAAGGTGAGGTTGACAGGCACATCCCTCGCACCCCGGCCGACCCAGGGCCATCTCTAACGATCTGGCCCTCTTCTCGGGTGTGGAGAATATGTGTACTTGCATTGGTTTGGTCGTGCCTAGGAGAGTACATTAAGCGGTCGGTCCCGCTTGCCATACGAACATCTATGGCTGTCGTTACGGGCAGTTGGATCCCTAAATAAGGTCCAGTGACTGATCTAACTGCAATGCTTCGATATCGTCTTAGGGTTGTGGAGATCAGATGGCAGTCGCTTCACGGAAAATATCGAAGATCAGCCAAATCCACAGTTACATTGGTAAAGCGGACTCTGTGATGAAATACTAGTGGAACGTTGGTATAAGGAATCACAAAACGGCTGTAGCCGCAGTTACTCTGGCAGACGCAGGCAGGGAACCTGAGGGAGTTCTGTTTCCATACATATACGGAATTTTACTTCCCTCTCAATGGACTTCTTATAGATTTTATAGATTTTTCTTTTGAGGGATATGTGCAAGCTCCCAGCAACATAATCCCAAAACTATGTTGAATGGATCAGATAGACCAGTCGTTCGATTAGATTCCGAAAGTATTAAATAGTTCAACTAGTGTTCTTACAGAGCTACCCTTGAATACTTATATATCTATAAGTTGATAATTTATTAAATATCTATCAATTTTCTATTTCCACGAGCCATGTGGCCTTTCACCTCTTATAATCGTGTCTGACCGCATCGAACGGTCCACAATTCGGCAGCTCTCTGTCCGTCGCGGGAGAACAATGTGACGCGACAAAAAACCAGAGAGAAATTAACGGAACAACATAAAAAAGTTTACAACAGATGCTGACAAAGGCCGTACAGGTAGACACTTAAGTCTCATTGATGATTTTGGGAAATTAAATTTAGATTTTTATTTAGATAGAATTTTTGTTTACTAGGATTTTGCTTATGGTATTTTTTGTAAATAGTAAGTAGATATTTAATTATTTTAATAATTCTTCAGTGTCATAGTATTGTAATCGGTTTTATTCGAGACTTTTATGTCGCAACTTATTCCCGGGATAAGCCTATGTGTTATCCCAGACTATACCTGTACCAAACTTAAGCCAGATTCATTCAACCGTTAGAGCTTGATTAAATAACAAACATCCAAATACCTTCGCAAATTTTTACAATATAAGTAACAGTGGGACCGGAAAAAGTAATTTTTTGTTGATCTGAAGGATAATACCTTCGTTTTTAATATATGTAGGGATACTTACTTTAATAACACTTTATTGCTCACCTGTACCGGAAGGTTCTCTGATGTCGGCACGAGCTACGGACCGGTAAAAAGCGTTCAATTGTTTCATCCATCTATTCATCTATTGAAAGGCGGAGACGAGCCATTGGGTGTCGACGGTTTTTATCAGGTCTTAACGTCTAATCATTGTAGACGATTTTACCACAAAAGCGTTTTTTTTTTTTTTTTTTTTAAATAATGTAATAAGGTGGCAAATAGCGACGACTTTTGTAGCGTGGTGGAAGTGAGTTCGACAGTTTTAGGTTTTGAATTTGTATCCCGCTCAGTGCGAATATTTGTTTACATGTTTATCACATGATAATTCTGCATTATATCTATTTTGGGAGAGCCCTATGACCAGCAGTGGACTACAATAGGCTAATTGATTAAAGCATATCTACCTGGAAGAATGCAAATAGGATTTTCATCCCTATTTTTATGTGCACTGGTCTGATTATTTCATGTCATTTTTGTTTACAAAATAATAATGTTATTCGTATGTTTATCCGTATTTTAGTACTAATAATGCAAGCTAGTATAACTATAGGTAACACTTACTTTGGGCATAGTAGAAATCCTACCTACATACCTATTAGCCGCGTGGTTTCCGGCAGTGTAGAATTTGGACCACCCATCTCTTGTCGTACAAGGCGACTAAGGGATAGGGCTGTTTAACATCAGACAGATATATACAGCCCAGACTCAGCCTCAGATGATTGACTCGAGTCAACAATAGTGCCCGGAATACGGCAATAGGCTCATCCCATATTACGTGGGACCGAATTTAATGATTGGTGAAATGTGGGTGTTAGTTCATTTCTGCCTATACTTCCGGGGATAAAGGCGTGATCATATGTATGTATGTTTACCTACTTACTATACTTCGGGTCTAAATAACACTGTGTTGAATGTTATAGAATATCTTTCAAGAAAGTCTTAAAATATCTTTCACCGGTTAGTCTGGTAACAGGTGCATACAAAACACGATTACTATTCCTGTACGGCGGTATTTCCGCCCAATTGAGCAGTCCGACTGGGGAAGTACCTCCGCCCTACAGAATACCGCAGTTATAATAACTTTGTGTTGTGTTCCCAGTGGTGAGTAGGGTAGCTAGAGCTCACTAGAGAGTTTGTGCTGTCAGTGGGAAGACTAAGGCGTGCCTTGCTTTGTCTTCTACACTGGCGGCACAGAAACCCTGTGCTTACAGGGTCTTCAGCGCGAGTGTGACTCCTCTGGTGTTACACACGTCCATAGGCCACGGTAAACACTTTCCATCAGATGGGCCGTGTGCTTGTTTGCCACCTAAGTGGTATAAAAAAACTTCTAAAACAACTGTAAAACTGTAAAACTGTAAAACCGTCTTCTAAACAACTGTATCAGATTCGTCTTCAACCTCCGCAAGTATGACCATGTATCTGCTTGTCGGTCGCAATTGGTTGCCGATTCGTCAGCGTCGGAACCAACGTGCTCTCACCACTCTCTATACTATATTAACTTCTCCTAATTTTCCCTCTTACCTATCCCCCTATTTCCAATATCTTGGCTCCAATCATGACAGAAACTTGCGTTCTTCAAACCGCCTCGTCTTGCGCTGTCCTACTCATCGATTCGAATTCATCCACTCTTCCTTTCCTGTGCAATCTATATTTCTTTGGAATGAGTTACCTCTCGGGATCAGGGGGGCCACAAGCCGTCACACATTTAAATTGGGAGTTCGGAAACTCATGCTGGATAAATTGGAGGAAACCTCATTGTAATTATATTTATCAATGTATGGTTAGATATTATTATGTGTATGTATATTTTATTTATATATTTATGTATATATGTATGTATTAATATATATTATATTACCTAGATGCCTTTCATAATGCACCTACCTCGTTATTCTCTGCACCACCTATTGGGTTGACTGGTAGAGACTGCCTGTGGCATTAAGTCCGCCTTTGTACATTTGTGCATGAAGTTGAAATAAATAAATAAATAAATATTGTAAGTTATACACGTATAACTTACAATACCCATCAATGCGCCTATTGAAGTCCACTACTTGACATAGGCCTCTCCCAATGTTCGCTATTGCTCTCGGTCCTCAACCTTCCGCATCTTGTCTGTCCTAGGGACTAGGGGGCGTCCCACCTTCCAAGGAGGTAGTACACGACGGTATTCCCGTCCCTATTGAGCAGTCCGACTGGAAAAGTACCTCCGCCCTACAGAATACTGCAGCCATAATAACCTCGTGTAATGTTCCCGGCGGTGAGTAGGGTAGCCAGAGCTCACTGGAGAGGTTTTGTGCTCTCCGTGAAAAAGACCAAAGGCTTGTACTGCTTTGTCTTGTACATTGACGGCAGATAAACTTTCTATTCTTACAGGGTCGGAAGTACGTGTATGACTTGCCTAGTGTTTCCTTCAAGTAGACCGTGTGCTTGTCTGCCACCTAATTTGTATAAAAAAATCTTCCGTTTACCTTCTCGCAAATGAAAACAAATAAAAATAGCTTAAATTATAAAAATAGTAAATACACTTCCTAAAGGTACCCATCACAAAGAGATACTTAATCATGTAATACTTGAAGACATCTGCGGAACACCGCCACTTAACGACAATACGGAACAAAGGAGAGAACATACCAGCTACTAAATTAATAATTCCGACGTAACATTATTAAAGAAACATCGCAGTACAATTTTTCAACCAAACTTATGAGCACCATAAGTTGTACCTACCTTATATTATCGACTGATACAGGATGTTTGTATTTTATACATACTGTAAATTCTCGAAGTTGTAGGCAAACGTGTATTAACACCCACATTTGGCATATAAACTCACGCCTATATCCCCGAAGGGGTAGGCAGAGATGCTAGCACCCACATTTCGCCAGTTTATATTTAGGTCCCTATAGGTAACGAGCCTATTGCCATTAATCGGGTACTTATAAACCTGCGATAAATACACACATAACTTCGAAAAGTCATTGGTGTGTGCCATGGTAAAAGCTGGGATCGAACCCGAGACCTCGTCTCTGCAGTCCATTACCCATACCACTAGGCTACCGCGGTTAGTAGATATTTATTTTTTCATATATCTCATATAGTTTGTTTATATTTCATAATAGGAAATTGTCAAATAATATAGGCCATTTAGCAGAGGCGAGGGCTTCCTTTAACCCTATTACTGCAGGCTTCCCAATTGGACGCATGGTGCATGACCGATTAGATCAAGATAAATTGCTTTTTGATCAGCTCCCTTATGTAAATTTTCACACTTTACCAGTGCTATTTAGGATATGTCCAGGTCCAGTTGCTCCCTGAACTAGTCGCGGTTTTGAATCCCATCATGGTTGTTGACTGCTAACTGATTTGATTAAGTTAGAACAGATGTTAATTGTTTCAAAATTTTATATTCTCGGTCTTATTTCACATTTTAATGAAATTTTCGCAAGCGACTATAATATGTGGTTCTTCAAGACGTGCTTTAGAAGGATTTTTCGGGTTGGCAGTACAAGTGTAAGTTGCGTCCATGGCTGTATTTTACCGTCTGTACCATGGGGAGTGTTCTGATGAGCTCTTCCAATTAGTCCCACCCTCCCCTTTCCTACACAGGACAACACGTGCAGGTCTTAGATGTCATCCGCACACGGTGCAGAACATCCGATCAAGAACCAAGCGGTTCGGAGACTCTTACCTCTGTCGCACCATTAAGGCCTGGAATTCATTACCAGCTCACATGTTTCCTTCTTCCTACAGTCCCGGGTCCTTTAAGCGGGACGTGAAAAAGCATATGATGAAGCCGTCAAGCTGAGTGTCATCATTGTCACACGGTATGTGTAAGTAATGGTGACCCTCTTTTCTGGGACTTTGCCTTCAGCTTACCATCAGGCAAGGCGAAGTCTAATTGACGTGTTTTATATAAAAAAAAAAAACGCCCCTTTGGCTACATACGTCCATAGGCCACGGTAACCACTTTCCATGAGATGATGATAACCATTTTCCATGCGCTTGTCTGCTACCTAAGCGGTATAAACAAAATTAAACAGTTACTATGCTAACTTTTCCCATAGACTTAAATGGGCAAAAGTGAACATCGGAAATGGGATTTTAACCTCCTCAAATGAGTAATGCTCTGTTTAAGTCCTAGATGTTACCTTTTCTGATCTAATTATATAGAACACATGATGCTTCGCGTGACCAAAGGGCTGGCCTCTTTTTCGCTCAACGGATTGGCATTGCCATCGAACGGGGCAATGCCGCCAGCCTTTTGGGCACATTACCAGTCGACATCGATGAAGAGGAATTCATCGATGCTTAATTTGATCCTTTTGTATCCTATTTTATATTCTTGTAAATATTAGTTTATGTCTTATCACATTAGTTTACATGTTTAGGTACATAAACTATGCTATTATAATATGTATAGAAAAAAAATATTTATAGTTATAATTTTAGTTTATCAATAAATTAATCTATCGCAGCCCACTGCTGGATACAGGCCACTCCCAATGTGCATCATTTTTCCCGATCTCTCCGACTTCCACAAATCATACTTTACATTATTAATTTATATTCCAAGAATACAGGGCAATGTCGCCTCATTTACAGCTCCAACCGTGCTGTCAATATCATTCTACAATAATTAAAACCGTGACTATTGTCCTAACAAAAAAACTGCGAAATAATAGCCATTGAAATAAAAGTGGCCATGAGTTATATTTGCTTTTCAAATAGGCATTGCAAACCTTTCACAGTTGATGACACTGCAATAAATATTTAGCAAGTTTCGACCTTGTACCTACCTTGTACCCTAAATAATTAAGAAATTTAATTTTGCACTATAATTATGAAAATTTAATTTAATGTATTATTACCTATATCCCCGAAGAATCAGACCATAAATCACCAAGTATGTCGACTTACGTACTAGTATGAGCCTATTCGCCTATTGCTGTCAATAAGATATGCTTATTGTAGCCAAATCTGGGACATAACCCTCAGATTTCACTGCCTAGAATCCTTGTTCCTACAGTATGCATTTTGCAGTCGTTCCCACTGCGCAATCGAGACAGTCAATATTTAAATTAGGAAATTCGTCTAAATCTGATTTTCCGAATAATGTTATATTAAATAATAATATTAAACAATAATGTCAACGGGAGTCAATATACGTACATAGGTACATTATAATCATGCATTCATTCCCAGAGGGTTAGGCAGAGATGAATTAACACCCACAATTCACACACGGTCCCACGTAATAGAGGGTGAGCCTATTGCCGTCTTCCGGGCACTATTGTTGACTCAAGACGTGCATCTGACGCTGAGTCTGTCTCTGATCATGGTAATTGAAAGAGTAATTATTATTACTCAGATCATGGTAAATTGAAGAGGTTGATCGCGGAAAATGGCCGCCGCATCCACGACCAAGGCGCTGACTTCCGATCCGGCTCGTTCCTGGGGCAAAGTTTGGCTATTGCGATTCAGCGGGGCAACGCAGCCAGCATCATGGGCACCTTTGCGCCGGGAACGATGCGGAGTAGGTTGTTTGACGCGACATGATCGCGAGTTTGTTTCGTGTATTTATGTTTTATTTATTTTGTATGTCATAAATAAAGAGATATTAACTAAAAAAAATAATTCAAAAAATTATAATTTAATTGGATTTTAAACAAACAACCTGTATATATATAAGTGTAAGTGCATCTGTCGGGCGCTGAGGACACTTTCACTTATTAACTCAACAAGGACATCGATACATGCGGTTCGAATCCAGTTCGGTCACAAATTCATTCCTATAAGTCAAATTACGTAACACCTTAATTAACATTAAGAAAAGTGAAAATGATAATAAAATGGAATTTATTTTAATTTTCGATATACACTCATTGGCTGACAATGACGCCTCTCTTCGTTCAAGTTAGGTTTTCTAAGCTCTTTATGTATTTGTTTTTTTTTTCATTTTGATTTAGGTACTTTTAAGTTTATGTATTCCCAGTAGACGAGCAGCATTGCCACGCTATATGGCAATGCTTATTCTCTGACCTAAGAAAAGTTCAGCCTTCTGGTCACGACAAGCGTCAACCATCCACTTCGCAATATCCCTGAAGATATCTTTCTTTATTTCCTTATTTTACTCTTATTTTTAATTAATTAACCCTATTTAACATCAAGATTGACTTTTGACATATTATATTAATATTATACTAATAAAAAATCAACCCAATGTATTTTCAAATTGTATAAATTGTGTAGGTATGTATTACCTACTTAACGTTCTATATTGACATTTTCATTACATTTTTGTCCTTTTCTTTTTGGGTCGAACCGACAAAAACGACTAAAATGACATTTATATTAAAAAGTCATTTTAATTTAATATAATAAGTAATATTAACAAACTGTGACAAGAGTGAACATATTGTGTATGACAAACTCTATGTGCCCGACAGGGTCCATAATTGTAATCAATAATTTTAACCTGAACAACTGTACTACATTATGGAACGCAATAAATGTATTGAGTATTAACCTTGCTTGCTCGCACAACATATAAATTATTGTAAACAAAATCATGTTAAAAAATAAAATAATAATCTAGTTCTAATTTAGTTCTCTGACCTAAGAAAAAGCCAGCCTTCTGGTCACGAGAAGCGTCGACCATACGCTTCGCAATCTCCCTGAAGAGATTGCGGGCGCTCGGACCCCACGGCCCAAACGTTTCGATTCCAAACAGCACAAATCTTAAAAAAACAGATTTGTTTGTTCAACATAATCATTCTTCTACAAGTCTAAATATTATGAAGGCCATACTATATTCATATAATGCTACAAACCACCAATCACAACGAATGAAATCACAAACAATAACAAAATACGACTAAAATAACAAATAAATCTTTACATAATATATATACATAAGTGTCGTCGGTCCCCATCTAGTGGGGCGAGATGCTGCGCTCGCGTAACGCCCCGTATTGAGATCAACCAATCACAGCTCGCGATCTCCGATTACGTACGGTAGGTATGTTTTTGTGTCTACAGATTGAGAAGATGTTTAAGGGGCTAAGTTTAGGTATTTTCTGAATGTGGGGTGACATTATTGTAGTGGGAAATTGTGTTGATTTTTCCCCAATTGTCTGTAAAGAAAAATGTTGAGTCTTTAAAAGATGTGTTAGGTTTGAGGTAATATTCTATTGTATAAAATATGCTTACAACTAGTGTAGTTCTGTGAATTGTAGACCTCGCGAGCACCCTGTGCCACATTTTTCTGGTAAGTACCATTAATCAAATTTGGTATCCTTAAAAAGAGAGTTAATAATAATTTAATTTCTTTCAAAACATCATTTAAATAATCATATCCTTGATGTTTCAACTAAAAATCTTCAAGATCCGTTTATAACGCGTCAGAAAACTTTACCAAAAGTTGTGTTTTAAATGTAAGAGCATGTATTGCCAAGTTTACTGTAAATCGACTAAGAAATGCGCCCTCTAGACTGCAACTGACAAACAAACTGACATACACACAAAACATACCTACGAACAAAAGCAAAAAAGCTTGTTGAAACGGAGGCTCTCACTCGCTTCGCTCGCTCAGTCAATTATGTATATTTACTTGCTAATGCCCGCGGTACTGCCCGGTCTACACAGCCTATTGCGATCCATACATCAAATTTTAAGTCTGACCAAACCCTTACGAGCGAGCGATCCCTATCTCTGATGGCAGCGATAGCTTAGATTAGCTTAGTTAGACTTGGAGGGTGCATTTATAAGTAGATACGATTCCTACCGGCTTAAAGATTTGATAAAAATTCAGTTTAGACACATAATGATCACATCTGTGAATTTGAAATTTTAACTAAAGTCTTAAATGATTGAATTATTCTATGAATGATAAAATTATTCTTTCGCTGGTTCGATAAGTTGGTTCTACTGAGATGACACCAGTCAGAAACCAGAGAACTAAGTAGATTATCCTAATTTTTAAAAATGTTTTTCTATTCGTAGGGTTTTCTTTACTATTTATATTAGACGAGCAAGCAAGACTTCTCAAAATTAAAATTTGTTGAAGACAACAAATAATAATTAAGTATGTAGTTAATAATAAGTATGTAGTGCAATAAGAAAAATTTTAAGTGTCGAAGAAAAAAGAAAAAAGAAATGAAATATCTACCATTCGTCGTTGAAATTTAAATCGTTGAACATTAAAATAGTTTATGAATTTTACCAATTACCTAATGACTTCTATGCAGGTCCAATGTCATGGGACCAATGTCGTTACTACTGTTTTTTTTTTACGTGCGCAAAATCCCCACGGTTACCTCCCCACCGGAGCCGGTGGAAGAGGTTATGTCGGATTCGAACCGACTAAAACGCACGCCGCCTGTGGGTCGTTTTGGTTGCCGAAGGTGAGGTTGACAGACGATCTGGCCCTCTCCTCGGGTGAATGTCGTTACTACTTGAACCTAAAAGAACAAAATTAGATATCTATCTATCTATCTGTTACAGGTAAGTACCTAAAGAGCTACTTCAATGTCCTCTGTATGACTTTACGCGACGACGCATCACCACGCCATATTTGATTTATCTTTATTTTTATATAAATAAGG
Organism: Eilema griseolum; assembly: GCA_963662185.1. Classification (NCBI taxonomy): domain Eukaryota; kingdom Metazoa; phylum Arthropoda; class Insecta; order Lepidoptera; family Erebidae; genus Eilema; species Eilema griseolum. The sequence continues at coordinate 10,068,908 of OY759254.1, read as the reverse complement.
CAAGGCGACTACAGTCTGACTACCTAAACCCTAGCTTAGTCGGAAGTCTGCATCAGAACCTTATACGTCAATCGGAAAGAATACTACCTTTTTTTATACCACTTAGGTGGCAAACAACTGATGGAAAGTGGTTACCGTGGCCTATGGACGTGTGTAACACCAGAGAAGCCACATTCGCGCTGCTCACCCTGTAAGCACAGCGTCTCTGTGCCGTCAGTGTAGAGGACAAAGCAGGACAAGCCTTTAGTTATCCCACTGACAGCACAAATTCTCCAGTGAGCTCTGGCTACCCTACTCACCGCTGGGAACAGAACACGAGCTTACAGAGAGTTTAGCTTGGAACATCCCACCTGGATCCTTATCATCTAGGTGTGATGTTGTTGTTGTTGTTCAAGCGGGATTCGAACGCACGATCTTTCCCTTACTTGGGATTGCTCTGACCACTGATACACCGAACCACCTCCGAAGCCATCCAAATCTTCCTATATATCCGTCTTTCGAAGACAATGGGAGCCATCACACCGACATGCGACATTCTTACGAACTATCGGAACCATTTAGTTAAAATCATTTTTAAACATTGATTTTTGAGACTGCTAATTATTCAAATCGAATAAGTTAGGAAAAATTTAATCGGTTCATTTACTCAGCATACTTAATGCTTTAAATTATCAATAACGTAATGGATTTCCTCTGGACCTCTCGATCGAAGGCCATCTCCTCAACCACTAAGCTAAGGAAGCTTCCAATGGATAGAGTTCCAAACGAGTAACTCACCAAACAGTCCAATATAAATATACCAAAATCTAACTATCACAGAACAGAGAAAACTACTTCTCTAGTCCGTGTTGACTATGTTGTAAGTAGTGCCACCTATTCGTAAGTATATAAAATACTACTACGGCCGTGATCCAGTAGATGGCGCTATTCTATTTTAAATTTTAAGGAAGCAAATTAATAATGAATAATGGCATCAAAAATGCTCTTGAACTAACATGTTTGTGGCCTTTGGAGACATCTAATTACAATAGTTAATATATATAATAATAATTTAAAATAATAATATATATTTTTAAATTAGTTTCTCTGCTAATATAAAAATTTCAAAAAAAGAACTCACTTGACACTGGCTATAAATATAATTATTTAAGAGATTCTTCTTTGGTTTGTTATTTAGATTGCTTAACAACAAATATCTTCAAAAAGATTGTATTTTATCATAAATATTTTGTTTTACGAATCAGGATTTGGCTATATGGTGCTGACATCTATGTACAGCTATATAAAATATTTAGTAACCGCTATTCAGCCACAGAGGGCACTACACTCAAAACATTTCATTAAACAAGTATTTATTACTATCCTACTACTAGATGGCGGAATGGAATATTATTGTTTTAACTTTTTATATTGCATATTATGAATGTATGGGACAAGATAACGGAAAATAGGTAAATGTATATTTTATTTAAGGGTTCAAACGTTAAATTCATGAATCATCTTTAACCTATACCTAAAGGGCTGGAGTACAGTGCCCGGCTCTTTAGGTTTTTACCTACATATCCCCCCTTCAGGATCGTGCGACTTTGATACTACCACTGATAATATAATATCATTCTTAGATACAACCACAGATAATATAATATATATATCTATACAACAAAGGGATATATTATTACATATGTTCACCCAGTGCAGTCAGTACGAACGAATCGACACACCATTACGGTCCTTCCATTACACGAACGTTGCACATCGGGGTCCGAAGACCGAGTGGGCCACGTCCATGGCCACTTACACATAATAGACACTGAGCAAGTGGAAAATTCTGCACACCGGTTTTAATCGATAGTCTTCAGAGAATTCGGTATGCGTATATTACGTTAAGCTCACCGTTTGTCTGATTTACCTCTCACGGTATTGAATAACGCTCAATACCCTATGCGTAGATCAATATTATAGGTTATCGATGCGTGGTTTCCGGTAGAGTAGAATTTGGACCACCCCATCTCGTCGCATGCGGTGTTGTACAAGGCAACTAAGGGATAGGGCTGTTTAACATCAAACAGATAGGTATATACAGCCCAGACTCTGCCTCAAATGCATGTCTCGAGTCAACAATAGTGCCCGGAAAACAACAATAGACTTACCGCCTATTACGTGGGACCGAATACAATGGTAGGTGAAATGTGGTTGTTAATTCACCTCTGCCTAACCCTTTAGGGATAAAGGCGAGATTATATGTATGTATGTTTCTAAATAGCTTGCATCACAACGTAAACAAAATTAAACAAACATTTTAATAGCGCAAAAATAACATATTTATTTATAATTTAAAGATAAAAGATTAACTTTACAATACCCAAATTATTGTGGTAAGTAGCTGCAGGTTAATTATTTATAGGTATATAAAATTCTACAGTACAGCAAGCAGGTGCAAATGACATCCACAGTTCACAGGAAAATGACTGCACCTTACTTAGGAAAATTTCTGTCACCCCAGACAATTATCTTTTAGAAGTGTATATTGCAACTTTTAGCCTTCAATTCAACTGACTACTTATGTAATTAATTCATAAAAATGTGACATATTAAATAGAATATAATTATTTACATAAAAATATAAACTTTATGCTTATGCTTTCACTTCATTATCATTAAGAACACTATCATAATTAACATGCATGAAATGTAAGAACTCAAGGAAATCTAAAAATAACTCAATGATACCTCTTTTTGCCTGATTATGTATATTATCATACATTTCATAATCATCTTCATAACCATAATTTTGGAAACACTCGAGACTTGTTTCATATTCTTCAGAATCGTCAAAACATGGATGACGTGTTGTCTTTGTATCGACAACATTAACGATTCGTCCGGGGGATTTCCGTTTTAATATATTTTTACTGCAAGTGACGCCGAAACAAGCGACAATCAATACTAGCAGCAGAATCTGTCTCATCTTGACTTTGACGATGTCAACGGAATTAACGGAAGTGATGAAATTAACGGAATATTATGTAATGTTTATAGAAACACGTTCAACAGTGAAATGTTGTATGGTATTGTGGTAATTGATTTATATACAAATATCGCTTCAAATGAAATTTGAAAAATGTATCACTGGTATTTTTTTATGAGGAATTACGAGGCGATACAATATTTTCATTAAATTTTTATGACCACTTATTTGAACTGTTTAAATGAAGTAGATATTGTTTGCCACTTGCAGGAGTGAATTTATATTTATATAGTTGATGCTAAATTCTTTTGGTTTTTTTATATACATACATATAATCACGCCTTTATCCCTGAAGGGTTAGGCTGAGGTGAATTAACACCCACATATCACCAATAATTGTATACGTTCCCCACGTAATAGGGGCACCCCGGCCTATTGCCGTAGATAGATAATTTTTACGTACAGACATTTGCATTTTATGTATGATGGTGTTTTGAATAATCCTATAAATTTTGAACTGGGTGAGAATTATTGTAGCTTTTTTTTTTTTTTTACGTGCGCAAAATCCCCTCGGATACCTCCCCACCGGAGCCGATGTAGGAGGTTATGTCGGACTCGAACCGACTAAAACGCACGCCGCCTGTGGGTCGCTTTGGTTGCCGAAGGTGAAGTTGACAGGCATATCCCTCGCACCCCGGTCGACCCAGGGCCATCTCTCACGATCAGGCCCTCTTCTCAGAATTATTGTAGCTTCTGATTTTTGTATTGGGTATTTTCCTGTGGTCAAAATAAATTATTTAACTGAACTTATTTAATTAAGAATGGTAAAAGAGCGGTAGATGTTGCGGAGGTTCTTATTTTATTGTTTTTATTTACTTTTAATTATCCACCCCACCTATAATAATAAATGATTTGACTATTAAATATTATGACGGCACAATAAATTAATTCATTCAAGTTTCCTTATAACTTACCGATTTGACGTTTAGTAAAAAAAAACTTATTCGACTAGTCAGTCAAATACTTGCAAATACCCAATTGATCGAAATTCTGTAGATATTCAATAATTACATGTTATTTTGTGAAAATCTACCGGATATGCATTATTCGTCCTGGCTAGTTCCGGTCTGCCGGCTTCTGATTGGTGGAGTCAGTGTACGAGTTCCGGCAGGATCTTAACTTCTTACAGTTCCGGTCATTTCGGCTGATTTCGGCTTCTGATTGGTGGAGTATTGGGATCGTGGAGTGAAGTTTGTTCGAGTTTCCGGCGTTTCATATTTCGCTCTCATTCGCTCATTCTTATGATTCTTATTTGATTTTTATGAATGTAGACAATTATGATTTAAGTGATTTTTAGTTTGTTTATAGTTACAGAAATGTAGATTTTAATCATCAAAAAGCGTTGAAAATATCTGTATGTATAAGTAAATTGATATATTTTGTAATATTTTTGATTATATGATTGCAATTAAAATGGCTACAAAAAAAGGGATTTATCACTGGAAGTTGGGGGATATCGCTCTGGCCAGAATCTGTAAAAAAGTTTACGCTAACGTTCGAGTTATCAAAAATGATGACGGACTGTTTTACGACAAAAAAGGTATTTTGTATGCCAAATAAAACAGTAGTAAATACAGTAGCAGTAGTTTATCTACTTTATAAACAGTCAAGGTAAGTTTTTACGTAGAAGTTTCGGTGTTGTGCGTTGTTGTACAATATAATGAATGTATTTAAATTTAATTTATAGCAAATACCTAGTGAATAAAAAAAATTGACTATTATCTATATACAATTTAAAATAATTGTAGAATCATTGCCATTACATTAATAATAAAACTGAAATGAAATTTAAAACTAAAAACGTACTAAAATACAATAAAATAAATTATTATATTTGAAATACTAATAGTAGTTTGTAGTTATAGAAGTAAGTAGAGCAAGTAGTAGCGCATAACAGATAAACGCTATTATGAAGCAAAGTAATTTTTAAGACTATTCTAATTTCAAAATTTACAAATCCTAATTCCAAATGATATCTTTATTTTTCTAGATTTATGACTTCTGGCCCATAAAACTGATTTCTTTCACATTCTGCTAGTTGCCATTTCTTTTTATACTAGAAATATCATCTGTTAATTTTTTATTCAGTTCTAGGAATAACAGGTAATGCAGATGGCTCGATCGCAGTCACAAAGGAATTATGCTACTATGTAGAGACATGTAAAACTAAGAACAGGTTTTGGCTACCATACACCAGCTTGCATTTGGCTGAACGATCTAGACCTTTCTATGGACCAGCTGGTAAAGCACTGAAGATATCACCTCCTAAAACTTCTACTGTACCGAGAAAAGTAAGTCATCCAAATAATTTTAATTGGCCTCAACTAGGGTAAATTCTATTGAATTTAATCCAGATATCTTTTTATTCAACTTTTGGTCTCCATTAAGTATAGAGTCACCCACCTTGAGCTCTGGGCTCAAATTAATCCAACCGAGCTGGCATTGGATGCCTGCTGATTATTGGATAAGTAGTGCCTTATTGGTACAGGCCTTTCTGCCTTGGGAGGTTGTATATTAAAGAATGAAGAAGAGAGTATGACTGCTAGGATATGTGTTATCCAACCCAGAAGGGTTGCATTTGTTCATTTGGTTAATTGCATTGGTTCTATCTAAGGAGTGCCACATTATGGCAATACTAATCTACAAAATTATTTTACAGAGGAAAATCAAAGAAGATCTCACTGTACCTCTCGATGTCAAAATCTCAAAGCTAAGAGAACCAGACTTAAACGTAACATATGATATACGTCACACACCGTTAAAACAAGGCAGATATGAAAATGCCTTCAAAGAATTCATCCGGAGGGGCAAGGAGATGCTTTTCGACCAATACTATGCTTTTCTACAAACTGATGTACTCACCAATAGGGAAACGTTGGATTACTTAATGAATATTGATGCGAGTACAGAGGACAAGTTTGAAATGGTTATCAAGACCATTGTGTCCGAGAAGGAGATTGAAAATTACTTGCATCAGTGTTGGAGATACAATTATCTTCACAAACAAGCTGGTAGCGGTTATCATTGCAGTAATGATAATAATGCGTCTGACAGTTCTGTAAGTGTCTTTTTCTTTTGTCAACGATAACGGGGTACTAAAACTCAACCCTGCCAGCTTCTCAATTTTTTTATATTGGGTAAACAAACAGCAAGAAATTTGCTTAAACTAGCATACATACACAAATTTATAATTGTGTTCCCTACAACATTTACCACAGCTTAGTAAAATAGTACTAAAGTGAAGCCGAGAATGTGTTATGAACAAAGATAACGATAGCACTAATTTAGAATTTCGATTATCCCATTGTGTTGCCGCAATATCCTGTTATATAATTGGTTGCATGGTGCATGACACACTAGATCGTGATTTTCGTGCTGGCTTCTCTTTTAAAACTAGTCACCCATTTCTAGTTTTGGTTATAAACCCGTGGCTCTGACTGTGAAAGGCTCGGTGCGGGTTATTATATATGATTCTATTATTGCTCACATTGCTGGTTCTGCCTAACCAATTGAAAGCATGGCATACGATATTTTACAGTTCCACCTGCAGGCAAAAGCTAGTAATTAATTATTTTATTTTATTTCTCATTACCACAAGTTATTACTGCGCAATACTTGATAAGTTGATAACATTTTACACATTTTTCATTTTATATTTCTCAGTCATAATTAATAAAAGAATTCTTGTGCAATTTTATTACAATATTTGTTAACTGCGTATTTCTGAAGGGCCTGTGATGTCATTTGGCTACCACGTGTGATAAGGAACCAATCACGTCTATGCTTTTATTTCATACTACTAGCCGTGTCTAAAAAGAACATAAAAATATTATATTGCACTCACCATTATTTGGTCTACATCCCATACCCCTATGAATTTTCGCGTTATTTCCGGAAACACTTCTAGTAGTACCTTACAGATCTACTAGAAGTCTGTGTGTAATACCGATCTGTTTCCACTATCTTCAAGAACCTACCCCAGGGGATAACAAATAGACTATGAGCTATTAGATAGGTTAGATAAATACATTAATAGATTTACAGCAGAACTAACTAACTAACTAACTAAGAAGGTAGGACACGGCGGATTTCCGCCAGATTGAGCAGTCCGACTGTATTCTGTAGGGCAGAGGTACTACACCTCTGCCCTACAGAATGTCGCGGCTATAATAACTTCGTGTTGTGTTCCCAGCGGTGAGTAGGGTAGCCAGAGCTCACTGGAGAATTTGTGCTGTCAGTGGGCTTGTTCTGCTTTGTCTTCTACTGACGGCACAGAAACTCTGTACTTACAGGGTTGGCAGCGCGACTGTGACTCTTCTGGTGTTACAGACGTCCATAGATCACGGTAACCACTTTCCATCAGGTGGGCCGTGTGCTTGTCTGCCAACGAAGTGGTATAAAAAAAAAAAGAACTAATAGGTAATAAACATTTTAAAACTGCCTTATGCTGGAAACGATTTCTTCCAGGCTACCCTATTCCAGGTAGTCTTATAGAGGTGCGAAATTGCATTTAAATCCATTCAGTTGTTATGGATGAAATAGCCTACACTCAAAGGTTGAATCATCCGCTCCGTTATCGTCAACTCCAAAGAAAATAAATATAAATTTTTGTAATTTTCTAGAATACCTCGTCACTAGTGAAACCTCTTGTCACAATACATGCTCCTTGGTGTTTGGTATGCGGCAAGGGTATGAGGCTGAAGGAGTGTCCAAATTGTCCCTCTTCATTCCACATGGCTTGCAGGAGGGAATGGCTTGTGTCGATATTACGTAAGTCATCACAGCATTAGCCCAGGTTGCATCTACCTTAATTTGACTTATCTCCATCTCTGCTAGGTTTACTTGTTACTATCATTTGACCTCCCCAAACTAAGTCTGCATCAGAACATCACAATGTATATTGCATATATTATTGCTAAACCTTGCAATAAATAAATATTCCGCGACATTCTACACAACGCTATCTAGACCCATGGCAAGCATAGCTTGACTAGCTTGTGTTATGGGATCTAGAATGCGGATAAACATACTTCGAATTTTTTTTTACAAATACATACCTATATATTATACATAAAAAAGTATCGAAGGATGTTTATCCGCATTCTAGATTCCATAAATATTCATGCAAATGAATATTTGCACTGAGCGGAAAAGGAACCCGCGCCCCTGCATAGCAATCAAATGCTCTACCGCTACGCCATGGAGGTCAATGCAATGTGCTAACAACCTCTTCAGTTATGGCTTAGCCACAAGAACAATCCCTAGAAATAATCCACACTATTATTATAAATGCGAAAGTAAACTCTGTCTGTATTGTTACACTTTCACACTTAAACCACTGAACCTATTTTGATGAAAATTCGTATAGAGCTAGATTAGACCTTGAGAAAGGACATAGGGTATGTTTGGTTGTGTTAACCGACATCCACGCGGAGCCGCATAGAATCAGTTAAAAAGCGGTTTAATACCTATTTCATTATATTTTACTTCATTTCAGATCGCAAAAACCCTCCCAAGAAGGCTGCGAAACCAGTAACATTAGTAGAGAAGATACTTTCCAGCACTCGGGCCATATGCACGGTCAAGAAAGAGAAGGAGAATATGGAATTGTGTCCCAGTTGCATGTGGGGACCTAAAATTGGGTTGGTAACCATGTTTAATTATTATAATATCCACAAAGCCACAGGACCTTCGCTTGAAACCATCCAACCATAATTCGTACGAATGTCGGTAGATGGTGCTTAACCATCGCCCGTAAGACGGATATATATTATTATTATTATTTGATACACCAGCAGCTCTACAAGCTGATACGTGCATATCACTACACTTGTGATATATATGTAGAGAAGAATTTGAATGGTTTCAGGCGAAGGTTCTCTGACTTAATGGTCAATAGTTCTCAATAGTTTAGTAAAAAGTCACTAATTTTACTAGTCGGTCAAATATTCAATTAAGATCGGCTTGTGACCCCTAGCGTCTTAGCGGGAACCTATACATAACATAAACTCACGCCTATATCCCCCAAGGGGTAGGCAGAGGTGCTAGCACCCACATTTCGCCAGTTTATGTTTAGGTCCCAATGTAATTCGTGTGGTGACAGAGAAAGAATACAAGTATCACCGCCCCATCTCATCCGAAGGGTGTCGTTAGAGGCGACTAACGGAACAATACGCAGACGATGTCACTGCGAGAGAAGGAAAACTTGAAATAAAACCCTGTACCAACCCGTCTGGCCAGTGTGGAAACAGTAGGCCAAAGCCTCCCAACATTGCGAGAGACCTAGTCCAGCAGTGGACTGCGATGGGCTAGTTGTTTTGTTTTTCTAATAGGTGGCGAGCCTATTGCCGTTAACCGGGCACTTATAAACCTGTGATAAATACACACTTAACTTCGAAAAGTCATTGGTGTGTGCCATGGTAAAACCTGGGATCGAACCTGAGACCTCGTTTCAGCAGTCCATTACCCATACCACTACCTAGGTTACTGCAGTATACACAAAACTTTATAAAAAAAAACTGTACTTCTAAAAAAGTCATTAATGTTCATTCCTGGTATAATAGTATAGGGCCCACCTCTTCATGTGTGGGTGTCGTATAAAATGACTATCGTGTCGTTTAAAGTGTCCTATACAGTATAAAAAAAGTTACCTATCCTACAGTAAGCATACAGCCCATGACGAATTCCAGCCGAACATCATAGTGAAATGTGAGTTGATACACCATTGCCTGCCTCTTTATGTAGAGTATTTTTCTAAATATTCCAGTTACGACGACGTGGTGTGGCACAAACTGGGCCAGTGCCCGTGGTGGCCAGCGCGAGTACTCACGCCCGGCTCGACACCGTCCTGTCTGCTCTCCAGGAACCACTCCCCGCACCACTGGCCACTCAGATACTACGGTAATATTTGCTGTTTTAGTAATGTATACCGTAACATCTATGGTCATATATATTTATTTATTTATAATTTAAAGAAGGCTTACAGACTAATACAGAAGTTGAGTACACAATTAATGTTCACAGTTTGCTAGTTAAAAGCCTCCACATTTAGGTAATCAAATAGAAAATAAAAGAAAACACAATATACAGCCATAAAACAAGAATTACACAAAACAAGAAACAGTTTGGAAGGAACATTACTTTAAATTAAGTAGATTAAATTAAGCAGTCAGCTGGTCAAAGCAAGAGTACTTTTTATTTTTACGTGTGCAAAATCCCCACGGATACCTCCCCACCGGAGCCGGTGAAAGAGGTTATGTCGGACTCGAACCGACTAAAACGCACGCCGTCTGTGGGTCGTTCTTGTTACCGAAGGTGAGGTTGACAGGCATATCCCTCGCACCCCGGCCGAACCAGGGCCATCTCTCACGATCTGGCCCTCTCCTCGGGTGTGTGGGGACTACAGAGTTTCCAACTCGTCCCGGGAAACGGGAAGGCGCGCCGCCGCCGCGGCCTGCTTCTGACAGAGTGACAGGCGGCTCAAGCAAGAGTACTAGCGGTAACTTTATTTAGGTTGTCATACACCATGCGAGCCACCGGGGAGCCGGCAGGAATCGGATTATAGGGACCCCTCACCACTTATGGTACTAAAAAATATACTTATTTGTAATGAGGGTGCTAAGAATATAATAACAGTCAAATCAATATGAGATTTATTTGACCAAGAGGCGCCTAGAGAAACATAAAAGCAACATATTGTCTAATGTCTTTTACTTGCTGTACTTTGATGAGGCGCCCGCTTACTCCTCTTCTATTTCTATTGGTTTTTCGTGACTTTTGCGGGGTGCATCTCATAAATATCAACAGGACAGCCTTTTTTCAATCGACCAAAAACGTGCGGTTTTGAGCGGCTAGGCCGAATCGGGCCATTACGTGCCGCCTGTGAGGTAGCCTCTTATATACCCCTCGCACCCACAGACTGGCCCAGAGCCATTGAACGTTTCCTCGGGTGTGGAACAGGAAGGCCTGCTCCAGAACCTCGTCTATCAATCAGCAAGACAGCGTCAGAACGCTCTTTTTTTTTTTTTCATATAGGACACGTCAATTTGACTTCGCCTTGCCTGATGGTAAGCTGAAGGCAAAGTCCCAGAAAAGAGGGTCACCATTATTTACACATACCGTGTGACAATGGTGACACTCAGCTTGACGGCCTCATCATATGCTTTTTCACGCCCCGCTTAAAGGACCCGGGACTAGGAAGAAGGAAACACGTGAGCTGGTAATGAATTCCAGGCCTTAATGGTGCGACAGAGGAAAGAGTCTCCGAACCGCTTGGTTCTTGATCGGATGTTTTGCACCGTGTGCGGATGACATCTAAGACCTGCACGCGTTGTCCTGTGTAGGAAAGGGGAGGGTGGGTGTCTACAAAGTCTCAAAATAATCTTACATACATACAATCACGCGTATATCAAGGGGTTAGGCAGAGGTGAATTGACTACTACCCACATTTTACCTATCATTGTATTCGGTCCCACGTAATAGAGGATGAGCCTATTGCCGTTTTTCAGGCACTATTGTTGACTCGAGCCATGCATTTGAGGCAATGTCTGGGCTGTATATATCTGTTTGATGTTAAACAGCCCTATCCATGTTATACAGCATTTTGTTTTGTATAATATTTTTTTCTGTTGATGATTTATGTATGTCAACCAACCTATAGTACAATTTGATTGTGTGTATGTTTATATGTGTCACTGTCTTAACGAAGTTTTTTGAACGTTGTGTACAAATATAATTGGATTTCAGGTTTAAAAAGTGTACTTGAACATGTTATATTGTATTATGTATTCTGTTATGTTTTTGTACCTAATAAAATAAAATAAAACATTAAATCGCCTTGTAGAACCTTGCACCTAATCTTAATGCCAAAGTATTAAAAGCAAATTAAACTGTTTTATTGTTTTGTTGTCCGGAAGGGAGGACATCCAAGGCATTAAGATATATATTTTTTTTAATATATTTCACGACATTCTACACAACTATCTCCACTCTATCTAGACCCATGGTAAGCATACTAGCTTGTGTTATGGAATCTAGAATGCGGATAAACTTACTTATATACTTTTTTTTTGTAAATACATACTTACATATTATACATAGAAACACCCAGACCAATGCAAATATACATATTCATGCATACAAATATTTGCACTGAGCGGGAATCGAACCCGCGCCCCCTGCATAGCAGTCGAATGCTCTACCGCTACGCCACGGAGGTCGTTCATTTTGAGTACTTAGTTCGACAATATCGATCTGATGCTGACTGTACTGGTTTGACACTCGAGGATCTTGGTAACCTCATACACCCTTACCCTCGTTAACACCACGAAACAAGTTGTAAACTTGTTTATAGAAAAAAAAAACCGCGGTAGCCTAGTGGTATGGGTAATGGACTGTTGAGTCTAGGTCTCGGGTTCAATCCCAGGTTTACCATGGCACACACCATTGACTTTTCGATGCTTTTCGAAGTTGTGTGTATTTATCGCAGGTTTATAAGTGCCCGGTTAATGCCAATAGACTCACCACCTATTACATATACACATGGGGACCTAAACATAAACTGACGAAATGTGGGTGCTAGCACCTCTGCCTACCTCTTCGGGGATATAGGTGTGAGTTTATGTTATGTAATGTTATGTTGAAGACTTGTAGAAGACTAATCTAAACATATATACATGTATATATACATACAAACATATATTTGCATTTAATAAAAAAAATAAAAACAATACTTGTTTTATACATGTATCTTAGATATTTTTTCGCTCACATAGGATGTATAGCAAACAAGTTGTAAACAAGTACAAAATACATTTACGTTCACACTGTAGCCTGTGACATATTGCAACTTGTCAAATACATGTTTTATACTTAGGTGTAAACGAGGGGTTACCGAGTATATTGTCGAATGAGTTGATTGAAATGAGTTCATTGTCGAATTCCAGGCACACTGAACCACTCATGGGGCGAGGTGTCCCGCATGAGTCTATTCCTGCCAGCACACGCCACGAACCTGCCAAAGGATGAAGCTGTTGCGAAGGCAGTACTCGACGCCTGTGACGATTACATCTCTGTCTATCTCACGTAGACACTTAATACTTTTACTTCCTTGTATGGAGAGAGGAGAGATAAGATAAATAAGGAGTGTTCAACGAAAAGTTCGTATTGGTGGCGCTACGGTCGCAAAATAGTTTTTTAAGGTTTGTTCAAAAAGTTTGTGTTGCACACGTCCATAGGCCACGGTAACCACTTTACATCAGGTGGGCCACGTACTTGTTGCCACCTAAGCAGTATAAAAAAGAAGTTATTAGAGTAGATTAGCTATTAAGAAAAGTTTTTTTTGTATGTATGTAAATGCAAGTAATTTTTGAAATCTTGTGCTATTTCCCTCACAAGACGCTGGAACGTCAGTTTGCGATACGGTACCAAGGACCCCCATTTTGCAAAAAATGCCATCAAATTTTAGACTTTACTGTGTTGCTGTTAAATTCTAAAATTAAATGGCATCTTGTAGAGCGAATGAAAAGTATGTATAGAATTATTTTTCATCCAGACTTTTAATTTTATAAATGCCTATCTCTCTACCTGTCTGTATGTTACGCTTTCGGGCCTAAACCGCCGAACAAATTTTGCTAAAATTTGGTATAGTGGCAGATTAAACTTTTTTTTTAATGTGCGGAAATTCACTCTGGTACCCCCTCCGAGGCCAGCGGAGTGGTTATGTCGGACTCAAACCGGCTTAAACCGCATGGCCGTCCTAGGCCATCTGTTGCCGAGGGTTAGGTAGCCTCTGGCATATCCCGACCGCACCCTGACTGACCAGGACTATAGAAGGCCCCATCGGTTGTAGGACAACAGCGTACCCATCTTTCTCAAGAAAAAGGCGGAGAGGAACTAATCGCGCCGCCGTCTCGACCTGCTTCTGCTAGAGTGACAGGCAGCTTCAACTGTCACTTCCAAGCCTGCGCTCATGGAGGACGGATGTCACTATGACCTCCGATGCCAGAGTCGCTTACCCGCATCAGGGGCAGATTAAACCTTGAGAAAGGATATAGGTTATGTTTTGTCGCAACAACCGCCATCCACGCGGGCGGAGTTGCGGGCAACAGCTATTTTCATATAAAGCCTTAAAGTTAAGGGTATTTTTGCAGCGTCCATGGTATGCAGGGTCTCAGGCCGAGGCTTATTTAGCTTATTGACAAATCCAGTATTGTCTGGAGGGATCTTAAAACGATTACGTTTAGCCTATAATCTTCTACAAGTGATCACGTAGCTTTATCACCTTCGTGTGAGATAAGAGGGTACATGTAAATAAATAAGAGTTTAGTCTTATTTATCTCGATGACTTCTTTAATAAAGGACGCGATAGATATTGTACATAAAGGTTTTCGATCATATATACAGTTTTTATATTCTTATGATACAGTGTAAATATGTTATACATACATACACACATATAATCACGCCTTTATCCCTGGAGGGTCAGGCAGAGGTGAATTAACACCCACATTTCACCAATAATTGTATTCGGTCCCACGTAATAGGGGGTGAGCCATTGCCGAATTCCGGGCACTATTATTGACTCGAGCCATGCATCTGAGGCTGAGTCTGGGCTGTATACATCTGTCTGATGTTAAACAGCCTTATCCCTTAGTCGCCTTGTACGACACCGCATGGGAAGACATAAGGTGGCCTTAATTTTACTCTGCCGGAAACCACGCGGCAATGTTAAAAGAACTACAAAATAGTATCAGGATCAAAATAATCAGGATTTTTACCATGTTGCATTGTTCTGAGTTTCCAATATTTCAGCGCTGTTGCAAGCACCATGATCACGGAGGAACTGGAGTAGTGGCGGTTAACAGAGAAAAAGTTTTTTGTAGGAGTAATAATATCGATCTACCCTCTTTCGAGTTCTTTTACTACGCGTATCTGCACTACTATTGGTTTCACTCTCACTACAAACTCAAACCCGATCTCGATCACGTTCTCTAAACAATACAACATGGTAAATATCCTGATTATTTTGATACCTATACAAAATAGTATGTTCATTTGAAAAGCATTTGACCAATTTTGCATGTTTTTTATAAACTTTTGGTTTGGTTGGAACTAGTATACTGTGGGCCATATATCTTGAACCTGTGCTCTATGCGCGCAGTACACATTTCTTGGATGTCTTTTGTCAAATTACAAAATGATCCGCGCGCACCAGGGTCTCGTTTGTCTTCCTGAGGAGTGCCAGATCAAGAGAAATGGCTCCTACATTACCTCCTCCACCGGCTTCGGCGCTAGGGGTATCCGTGGGTATTTTGCACGTAAAAAACGGTCTTGTTTGTCTCTCAACTTGGTCCAAGATATACGAGTCCTGAGGTATAACACCTAGGTGCCATTGTCGATATGAGAGAGTTTCTTGTCTTATAATGCTTCTGAGAGGCTAGCTATTAAATCTAACGAGTATATAGTTATTTTGAAATCAAGAACGATATAATCAATATATTGCTTTAGAAGTATTTCTAGCTTTAAGTTACTTGATGATTGATATTTTTTACTAGTTTTTAATCAATTTTAGAAGACTGAAATCAGTGATATTCGATTAAGATATAGAAAAAATTGAATCGTTTCAGGCGGGAGTCGAACCCGCGATCTCTTACTATTAACTTTCTATAACTTAATCGTTTTGATTAGTTAGCATATTAAATGCTTTACAATGTCATTCAAGCAGTGATATTATTATAGTGTAGTACTGTTCCTTTGTGATATTATGTAGAATTTAATTATCTATGAAACGTTTTACATACCAGCACTCTTATTAGTCTGTGCATACCAGCATGGTACATCTACGATTTGGTTTTTTTATTATCACGAAAAACATAATTGTATAATTTTCTTTCTTTTCACATTTTTTATTAAGGAAAAATGCAGCATGTCATAATATGTACCAATGACGTATGTTTACCATGAATATAGTAAGTATATTACTTGCTCTGTGTTGAAAATGCTCACTGTAACCAGAATCTTTATAGCTATGACGTCACAGCCAGGTAAGAATAGACCAGCAAAGTGGAACATAGACTAAAGCCATCTATATTCGGTTAGATACTTAACTAATGGTAAACAATCTTATAGCAACTTTAAAAAAAAACACTCAAAAAATAAACTAGGCGCTCTGACTTGATTGTAATGGTCGATTTAATTTGATTTTAAATAAACAGAAATAATAATAAACCTAGTTTTAAAAAAAAACCCATTAAAGACATTCAAATTGTTTTACATTTCAGTATGTAAATTCTTTAATACATATATATACACAATTGAACTAATAAACAACTTAATTAGATAGTACCTAACCTCTCTAAAGTATAGTCTATTCTCAATCTGTGATCATTCCTTGCTGATAATGTTCTAGTTTTTTACATAAATTTACATTTTTTATTTTGATAAAATTATATGACGAAAAATAAAAAAGATATCAGACAAAAAACGTTTAAAAATCGATTACTTATAAGTTGACGAAGATTTCTGATAACTGTTTGCATAATTATTTGATAAAAATTACGTGTGATTATACTGATTATATTTTGATATTATATTTTTAAAGGAGGTCATATATTGTCAATAAAGTGATATAATTTTTTATAGTCTTTTTTTTATATTCCTTTCCTTATGTGTAGTATCTACCTAGAGTTCTAGTAGAACTAAGAATTTTTGTTTACGTCACAGAATGGATTGATATAATCTGTATAACCAACAATTGAGTATTTTCCTATAGTTAAATAAATTATTTAGTTGATCTTAGTAAGAGATTAAGGATGGTAGAAGAACGGTAAAAGTTGCTGTTCTGTACTTGTTTTTTATTCATTCACATAATAAATAAATATTCTACAACATTCCACACAACGCTATCTAAACCCATGGTTAGCATAGCTCAAAATGTGCCTAAGCAGATGGTGGACACACTGCGGACGCCATCTTGGCTCAGATATGTGCCTAAGCAGATGGTGGACACACTGCGGACGCCATCTTGGCTCAGATATGTGCCTAAGCAGATGGTGGACACCCTGCGGACGCCATCTTGGCTCAGATATGTGCCTAAGCAGATGGTGGACACACTGCGGACGCCATCTTGGCTCAGATATGTGCCTAAGCAGATGGTGGACACCCTGCGGACGCCATCTTGGCTCAGATATGTGCCTAAGCAGATGGTGGACACACTGCGGACGCCATCTTGGCTCAGATATGTGCCTAAGCAGATGGTGGACACACTGCGGACGCCATCTTGGCTCAGATATGTGCCTAAGCAGATGGTGGACATACTGCGGACGCCATCTTGGCTCAGATATGTGCCTAAGCAGATGGTGGACACACTGCGGACGCCATCTTGGCTCAGATATGTGCCTAAGCAGATGGTGGACACACTGCGGACGCCATCTTGGCTCAGATATGTGCCTAAGCAGATGGTGGACACCCTGCGGACGCCATCTTGGCTCAGATATGTGCCTAAGCAGATGGTGGACACACTGCGGACGCCATCTTGGCTCAGATATGTGCCTAAGCAGATGGTGGACACACTGCGGACGCCATCTTGGCTCAGATATGTGCCTAAGCAGATTGTGGATACACTGCGGACGCCATCTTGGCTCAGATATGTGCCTAAACAGATGGTGGACACACTGCGGACGCCATCTTGGCTCAGATTTGTGCCTAAGCAGATGGTGGACACCCTGCGGACGCCATCTTGGCTCAGATATGTGCCTAAGCAGATGGTGGACACACTGCGGACGCCATCTTGGCTCAGATATGTGCCTAAGCAGATGGTGGACACACTGCGGACGCCATCTTGGCTCAGATATATTATGTGCCTAAGCGAATGGTGGACACCCTGCGGACGCCATCTTGGCTCAGATATGTGCCTAAGCAGATGGTGGACACACTGCGGACGCCATCTTGGCTCAGATATGTGCCTAAGCAGATGGTGGACACACTGCGGACGCCATCTTGGCTCAGATATGTGCCTAAGCAGATGGTGGACACACTGCGGACGCCATCTTGGCTCAGATATGTGCCTAAGCAGATGGTGGACACACTGCGGACGCCATCTTGGCTCAGATATGTGCCTAAGCAGATGGTGGACACACTGCGGACGCCATCTAGGCTCAGATATGTGCCTAAGCAGATGGTGGACACACTGCGGACGCCATCTTTGCTCAGATATGTGTCTAAGCAGATGGTGGACACCCTGCGAACGCCATCTTGGCTTAGATATGTGCCTAAGCAAATGGTGGACACACTGCGGACGCCATCTTGGCTCAGATATGTGCCTAAGCAGATGGTGGACGCACTGCGGACGCCATCTTGGCTCAGATATGTGCCTAAGCAGATGGTGGACACCCTGCGGACGCCATCTTGGCTCAGATATGTGCCTAAGCAGATGGTGGACACACTGCGGACGCCATCTTGGCTCAGATATGTGCCTAAGCAGATGTTGGACACACTGCGGACGCCATCTTGGCTCAGATATGTGCCTAAGCAGATGGTGGACACCCTGCGGACGCCATCTTGGCTCAGATATGTGCCTAAGCAGATGGTGGACACACTGCGGACGCCATCTTGGCTCAGATATGTGCCTAAGCAGATGGTGGACACACTGCGAACGCCATCTTGGCTCAGATATGTGCCTAAGCAGATGGTGGACACCCTGCGGACGCCATCTTGGCTCAGATATGTGCCTAAGCAGATGGTGGACACACTGCGAACGCCATCTTGGCTCAGATATGTGCCTAAGCAGATGGTGGACACACTGCGGACGCCATCTTGGCTCAGATATGTGCCTAAGCAGATGGTTGACACCCTGCGGACGCCATCTTGGCTCAGATATGTGCCTAAGCAGATGGTGGACACACTGCGGACGCCATCTTGGCTCAGATATGTGCCTAAGCAGATGGTGGACACACTGCGGACGCCATCTTGGCTCAGATATGTGCCTAAGCAGATGGTGGACATACTGCGGACGCCATCTTGGCTCAGATATGTGCCTAAGCAGATGGTGGACACACTGCGGACGCCATCTTGGCTCAGATATGTACCTAAGCAGATGGTGGACACACTGCGGACGCCATCTAGGCTCAGATATGTGCCTAAGCAGATGGTGGACACACTGCGGACGCCATCTTGGCTCAGATATGTGTCTAAGCAGATGGTGGACACCCTGCGAACGCCATCTTGGCTTAGATATGTGCCTAAGCAAATGGTGTACACACTGCGGACGCCATCTTGGCTCAGATATGTGCCTAAGCAGATGGTGGACACCCTGCGGACGCCATCTTGGCTCAGATATGTGCCTAAGCAGATGGTGGACACACTGCGGACGCCATCTTGGCTCAGATATGTGCCTAAGCAGATGGTGGACACCCTGCGGACGCCATCTTGGCTCAGATATGTGTCTAAGCAGATAGTGGACACCCTGCGAACGCCATCTTGGCTTAGATATGTGCCTAAGCAAATGGTGGACACACTGCGGACGCCATCTTGGCTCAGATATGTGCCTAAGCAGATGGTGGATACCCTGCGGACGCCATCTTGGCTCAGATATGTGCCTAAGCAGATGGTGGACACACTGCGGACGCCATCTTGGCTCAGATATGTGCCTAAGCAGATGGTGGACACCCTGCGGACGCCATCTTGGCTCAGATATGTGCCTAAGCAGATGGTGGACACACTGCGGACGCCATCTTGGCTCAGATATGTGCCTAAGCAGATGGTGGACACACTGCGGACGCCATCTTGGCTCAGATATGTGCCTAAGCAGATGGTGGATACACTGCGGACGCCATCTTGGCTCAGATATGTGCCTAAGCAGATGGTGGACACACTGCGGACGCCATCTTGGCTCAGATTTGTGCCTAAGCAGATGGTGGACACCCTGCGGACGCCATCTTGGCTCAGATATGTGCCTAAGCAGATGGTGGACACACTGCGGACGCCATCTTGGCTCAGATATGTGCCTAAGCAGATGGTGGACACACTGCGGACGCCATCTTGGCTCAGATATATTATGTGCCTAAGTGAATGGTGGACACCCTGCGGACGCCATCTTGGCTCAGATATGTGCCTAAGCAGATGGTGGACACACTGCGGACGCCATCTTGGCTCAGCTATGTGCCTAAGCAGATGGTGGACACACTGCGGACGCCATCTAGGCTCAGATATGTGCCTAAGCAGATGGTGGACACACTGCGGACGCCATCTTGGCTCAGATATGTGTCTAAGCAGATGGTGGACACCCTGCGAACGCCATCTTGGCTTAGATATGTGCCTAAGCAAATGGTGGACACACTGCGGACGCCATCTTGGCTCAGATATGTGCCTAAGCAGATGGTGGACACACTGCGGATGCCATCTTGGCTCAGATATGTGCCTAAGCAGATGGTGGACACACTGCGGACGCCATCTTGGCTCAGATATGTGCCTAAGCAGATGGTGGACACACTGCGGCCGCCATCTTGGCTCAGATATGTGCCTAAGCAGATGGTGGACACACTGCGGACGCCATCTTGGCTCAGATATGTGCCTAAGCAGATGGTGGACACACTGCGGACGCCATCTTGGCTCAGATATGTGCCTAAGCAGATGGTGGACACCCTGCGGACGCCATCTTGGCTCAGATATGTGCCTAAGCAGATGGTGGACACACTGCGGACGCCATCTTGGCTCAGATATGTGCCTAAGCAGATGGTGGACACACTGCGGACGCCATCTTGGCTCAGATATGTGTCTAAGCAGATGGTGGACACCCTGCGAACGCCATCTTGGCTTAGATATGTGCCTAAGCAAATGGTGGACACACTGCGGACGCCATCTTGGCTCAGATATGTGCCTAAGCAGATGGTGGACACCCTGCGGACGCCATCTTGGCTCAGATATGTGCCTAAGCAGATGGTGGACACACTGCGGACGCCATCTTGGCTCAGATATGTGCCTAAGCAGATGGTGGACACCCTGCGGACGCCATCTTGGCTCAGATATGTGCCTAAGCAGATGGTGGACACACTGCGGACGCCATCTTGGCTCAGATATGTGCCTAAGCAGATGGTGGACACACTGCGGACGCCATCTTGGCTCAGATATGTGCCTAAGCAGATGGTGGACACACTGCGGACGCCATCTTGGCTCAGATATGTGCCTAAGCAGATGGTGGACACACTGCGGACGCCATCTAGGCTCAGATATGTGCCTAAGCAGATGGTGGACACACTGCGGACGCCATCTTTGCTCAGATATGTGTCTAAGCAGATGGTGGACACCCTGCGAACGCCATCTTGGCTTAGATATGTGCCTAAGCAAATGCTGGACACACTGCGGACGCCATCTTGGCTCAGATATGTGCCTAAGCAGATGGTGGACACACTGCGGACGCCATCTTGGCTCAGATATGTGCCTAAGCAGATGGTGGACACCCTGCGGACGCCATCTTGGCTCAGATATGTGCCTAAACAATGGTGGACACACTGCGGACGCCATCTTGGCTCAGATATGTGCCTAAGCAGATGTTGGACACACTGCGGACGCCATCTTGGCTCAGATATGTGCCTAAGCAGATGGTGGACACCCTGCGGACGCCATCTTGGCTCAGAAATGTGCCTAAGCAGATGGT
Organism: Eilema griseolum; assembly: GCA_963662185.1. NCBI lineage: Eukaryota > Metazoa > Arthropoda > Insecta > Lepidoptera > Erebidae > Eilema > Eilema griseolum. Next base: position 10,047,228 of record OY759254.1, on the reverse strand, counting down.
GGACACACTGCGGACGCCATCTTGGCTCAGATATGTGCCTAAGCAGATGGTGGACACACTGCGGACGCCATCTTGGCTCAGATATATTATGTGCCTAAGCGAATGGTGGACACCCTGCGGACGCCATCTTGGCTCAGATATGTGCCTAAGCAGATGGTGGACACACTGCGGACGCCATCTTGGCTCAGATATGTGCCTAAGCAGATGGTGGACAAACTGCGGACGCCATCTTGGCTCAGATATATTATGTGCCTAAGCAGATGGTGGACACCCTGCGGACGCCATCTTGGCTCAGATATGTGCCTAAGCAGATGGTGGACACACTGCGGACGCCATCTTGGCTCAGATATGTGCCTAAGCAGATGGTGGACACCCTGCGGACGCCATCTTGGCTCAGATATGTGCTTAAGCAGATGGTGGACACACTGCGGACGCCATCTTGGCTCAGATATGTGCCTAAGCAGATGGTGGACACACTGCGGTCGCCATCTTGGCTCAGATATGTGCCTTTTTTTTTTCGTGTTACCCTCAGTAAAGTGAACAGTGTTGGAATTAGCTTGCGAACAAAAATTAAGTTTTTATTTGAATTTTAATCTCTAATCCAAGTGAAATTGTGCCTAAATCCAAGTCTAAGCGACCTATTAGTGAAATAATATCGAGTTTCCTACTTAAAACCTAAAACAATCTATTTCTGTTAACCTACATATTTCGTACTAGCAAAATGAAGTGTTATCAGTGCGTAAATGACTTTCAAGACGAAAATATAATACAATGCGATGGGTGTAAGCGGAATCTGTGCATGACGTGTAGCAACCTAACGAGCAGTGAGGCTAGAGTGATGGGGCTAAAATCTAAACGTACATTGGTATTTCTGTGCAGCCCGTGTCGAGAGGCACTTTTCCAAGTACCCAAGCTTATCAAATGCTATGATGCTGTACGTGAGGAACTAGATGAAATAAAAATGTTACTAGCTACCACCAAAACCTCGAATGACACAAACCAAACAAAACTTAGTAGTTCCACCAACACCAATGCAATTATTGAAGAGATGGCAGAGCGGGAACGACGGGCCAGCAATCTCATTCTAGTGGGAATAAAGGAATCAACGTCAGATAATGTTGAAATCCGAAAATCCAATGATGAAGATGCTGTAACGGGGATTTTGGAACAAATTGTGGGGGGCAACATTCCTACAGTGGTAAATGTGATCAGATTGGGTCAAAAGAGTGACACTAGGCCAAGGCCTATTAAGATCATCCTCAGGAGCCGCATGGATGCAGTAAACATACTTAAGAATAAGAAAAAAGTTTGTAAGGAGGTAAGAATTTATAATGATCAAACACCCCAACAACGAGAAGAGCTTAACCAACTCCGTAAGAACCTGAAGGACCGTCTAAGTAAAGGTGAGACTAACCTTACTATAAAATATGTAAGTGGAGTCCCAAAGATTACAAAGTTAAAAAACTGATCCGCTGCAACTCTCCTTACACCAACCTAAATTTCTACTATACCAATCTATGTTCACTATCGGCTAAGTTTGATCTTCTGTTGCTAGACATAAAAGTAAATGAACCAGCATTCATAATCATCACAGAGACTTGGCTAAAGAAGAATGATAGGAATGGTACTTATTCCATACCTGACTATACATTATTTAGAAAAGACCGTAAGATAGGCTCAAAGGCGGAGGGGGGCAAATCTGGAGGGGGAGGGGTTGCTATATACGTCAGAAACTCTGTCAATGGCATTCCTATTACTGCAAAAAGAAATAAGCATTATATACAGGACAATATTGAATCTCTTTATGTTGACATTCAATTTGGCATACACCACTTTCTACTTTTTGGTGTCTATCGGACTGATACAAACACGGATACTGATAAAATAATGTTAAATAAACTGTTATTGGCGTCGGAAGGCAACAATGTCATTATAATAGGAGATTTTAACTACCCTGATATCTCATGGCCTCTCAGAGCTGAACAGAAGTTGAGTGACACTTCTGAGTTATTCAAAAATATGTTTTTACAAAGTAACCTGTTCCAACTAGTGTCGAGCCCAACCAGATTTCGTACCAACCAAACACCATCATTACTTGACCTAATAATGGTTAATGACACTGCTCCTATATCAGACATTGAGTACCGGTCTCCGGTAGGAAAAAGTGACCACTGTGTACTGCAGTTTCAAATGCAATGTACTACAACAAACTCCACTTCTCAACCACATCTGAAGCGGTACTATCGGCACATTGACTATAGTGTGTTTAACAAGGATCTTAACAGTGCTCTTGACAAGCTAAGCTGTGCTGTAGATATTGAACCTTTTTGGGATAACTTCAAAGATATAATGGGCAGAGTTATTGACAAGCATGCACCCTACAAGAATAACAAAAGGAATATTAAAAATAAACCATGGATAAAAGAAAATGTGATAAAACTATCCTTGGAGAAAAGGAAACTATGGGATCTTTACAAATCCAGTAAAAGGGAAGATGCTTATCAGAACTACGAGATGATTAGTAACAAATGTGTGACTGAATCTAGAAGACTAAGAAGGCAATTTGAATCTAACATATTAAATGGTGGGGATAAATCATTCTATTCATACATCCGTAGCTGTATATCATCTAAGGTGTCAATCCCACCTGCTATGAGGAACTCAAGGGGTGACCTTATGACTGACCCAGCTGATATTGCTAATGCATTTGCAGATGAGTTTCATAAAGCTTATTCCAAGGAGCCACCTTTAAACCACCTACCACATATTTGTAGTCCGCGCGTTAATGAATCTTTATGTGATGTAAATTTCTCTACAAATGACGTAATCAAAATCCTTAAGAGTCTTAATGGGAATTCATCGGCCGGACCAGATGACATACCTAATATAGTACTAAGGAACAGCACTGACACCCTGGCTCCTGTGTTGGCGTATCTTATGCAATTATCATTTGCGAACAGTATTCTTCCCCAGGACTGGAAACACGCCATTGTGACACCCGTTTACAAAAGTGGCGATAAGACGGACCCATCCAGGTTTAGGCCAATCAGCCTCACTAGTACTATAGGAAAATGCATGGAGAAAATCATATGTCAGCATATCAAGCAGTTTCTGAACCAACATCACATTATCTCTATAAAACAGCATGGATTTGTTGAGAAGAGATCAACTGTCACAAACTTACTGTCTTCTGTGCCCGAGTGGTCCAAGCAACTGGACAATAAGCAACCTGTGGACATTATTTACATGGATTTTGAGCGAGCTTTTGATAAAGTCCCACATGCTCGCCTTCTACTGAAGCTGGAACATTTTGGTATTCGAGGCAAATTGCTTAAGTGGCTTGAAAACTACCTATTTAACAGAACCTATCAGGTTAGGGTGGGGAGTACACTGTCAGACAAACTAGATGTACTGAGTGGTGTTCCTCAAGGTTCAGTGCTCTCTCCGATCCTGTTCAACATATACACCACTGACCTTATAGCATTGATAGAGTCAGAAGCATGTTTCTTCGCTGATGATGGCAAGTTCTTCGGCAATCCTCTGATCCAGTCCGGGCAGCTGCAATCTGATTTGAATAGATTGCAAGAGTGGACCATAGAGTGGATTGCCAGATTAAATGCTGATAAATGCACAGTTCTACGCCTGGGTAAAAACAATCCTAACTCACAATACACCATAGGACCCACATTAATTGCTACTGTGACTACACAAAGGGACCTAGGAGTAACAGTGACTAATGACCTAAAATGGGCGGATCACATACACAATATAGTGAAAAAGGCGAACTCCTATATGTCATACGCAGGTCTTTTCAGTATCTGTCACCAGATATCTTCATTAAAATTTATAAAACTTACATAAGACCGCTTTTGGAATATGGTTACCAAATATGGAACCCATACTTTATTAAAGATATTGACTTGCTGGAAAGTGTACAAAGAAAAGCAACAAAAATACCTTATGGCTTCCGACGGAAAACATATGAGGAACGGCTAAGATTATTGAAACTGCCAACACTCAAAGATAGAAGAACAAGGGGTGATCTCATCGAGTGCTATAAAATCTTAACCAATAAATATAACCTACCTAACATAGGTGATATATTTGTGCGGCAGCAAAAAAATTACTCATCCCGTGGTCACAGCCTCACTCTCACACGCTCACATGCACATTCCTTGACAGCTTACCACTCACTAAACAACCGCACTGTGCAACTGTGGAACAAATTGCCTGAGGAAGTGGTGTCAGCTGCTACGCTAACAACCTTTAAGTGTCGCTTGGATGAATGGCTTACAGTACAAAACAAACAATAAAAGAGATATGGACTGGACTGAACTGTACTCCAACACCATGAAGTGGACATATCAGCAAACATGCTGCTCGTCCATAATTTTAATAATAATAAAATAATAATAAGCAGATGGTGAACACCCTGCGGACGCCATCAGTAGAGTAATATTGAGAGTTCTAACTCACTTCGTTCGTTGAACTCTCAATATTACTGATCTAGAACTCTCAATAGCACATGTACGATTGAGAGTTCTAACTCACTAATATTGTAATATTTACGAACGAAGTGAGTTAGAACTCTCAATCGTACATGTGCGATTGAGAGTTATAAATCAGTATTCGTAATCATCAGTACTATAACCTAAGTATAGCAACCTACATAGCACGTATGAAACGATGCCACGATTTGGTCTGTTGCTAGTCGCTAAGCCTTTGTCGGCACATCACTCCCAGTGAGGTCTCGTTACTCGCGCGGCTGTCGAGCTTCGCCGAGTGCAATATGATAATGATATAAACAATAGCATTTCTCATACCTAAATGCACCTGCTACTGACCGCTAATAATATTCCATAAATGAAATTACTTGACTAGTTTTACCTACGACTTCACTTTTTAATATTTCATCTACGATCAATCTTTACATAAAATAATATTTGTATAATAGGTACCTACTTATTTAAAGTAAATAGTTAGATAAAAACTATATTGTAAGACCGTATTATATATTTGCACTTTGACTTTATCGAGATCGACTGTTGCCCAACTCTCTACCTTGAAATGAAAACCTGTACTAAACACTAGCTTGTTATTTAGCGGATGCACTGCCTAGCAGGATCGGATGGCTTGGGGTCCAAAGGTGTTGATGTAGGTCGCGTGTAAGATATTGTTTTTAGCAATAAGGTCGCCATTTATGCATATCTTGTACCTAAATTGTATATAATTTACTGTATAATTATTAATTATTATACATATAAACACCCAGACCAATGCAAATAGTCATATTCATGCAAACTAATTATTGCACCGTGCGGGAATCGAATCCATCACGCCACGGAGGCTGACATTTTCCTTGAACAAATTTTAGCCAGATCCGTTTAGCCGTTATAGTGTGATTGAATATAACATAATTTATTTTTATTTTGTTTATAGGTTTATCCACAGCAAATGCATTACAAATTGATACACCTACATATTAAGAAGAATATCTTTAAAAAACTTTCAAGTTTAAATATAATTATTAGTTGGATCAAAAATTAAGTTATTCGTTAAAATTATAATAATAATAATACAATATTGATACAGGATTGTACAGGTTGTAGGATTTTTACACGTGGAGTATGTAATTTTACTCCATGTGATTCTTTGAAGTTATATGGGTCGAAAATGCTTACACGAATTACATTAGGGCTGCCACTATTAGTTAATAATGTACTATCTATAAATTAAAATTAATACAACATCTTATTTTTCGATACAATAAAATATTGTGTGAAGGATTTAATAGGTATCTACATTGGTTTCAAATAATTTATTGAGATTACCTACTCTTTGAACATAATGAATATTTGAATATTATAATCCAGATAATTTAGTTTTTTAATCAAATACTTACCTCATTTCTGATCACATTTTATATCTAAAAATAAAATAAATTAAATGTTTACATTTTAATTAATATTGACAGCATTTATTAATGCAATTTGTTATTTCAAATACATCGGGAAAAATGAAATGCTCAAGTAGAACTCGAAACCATGACCTTTCCCTTACAGGGGAATGCTCAGCCGACTGAGCTATTGAGCGATTACAATTTGAGTTATTATTAAAGAATGAAACTATAAGAAAGACAATTTTTTATAAAATGTATAATGTTAAGTTTAATTTTTATTTCCATTTCCTGTATTTACTGTATACAAACATAATAGGGGAATGTAAATATTAAGTAAACTTTACATCATACAAAATATTTACATTATTATTAGATATGTATAACTTATTAATATTTTCATGTAGAATTTACATGACTTATATCATAATTTGATTATTTCCATTACGTAACGTGACGAGATATTTTTTCCTATGCGTGGTGACAACCCTAACGTATTTTGCTAAATTATCATTAATTTTCTTATAAAATCTGAAATCATTCAGTCAGTGCTTCATTTTGACTTCGTTATTATACCATTGAACGAATCCATTGGAGCAGCCACCATCTTGAAGACCTTTCACCTTGAAGACTAAACACCTGGCTCCAGATTTTTTGTGAGTTTAATCGTCACTGTACCTACCTAAAAAATGTAAGTTCCTAAGTTATAAAATATTCTATCCCATGTTCTATTGTTTTTAAGTGAGAAATCTTTTTAACCTTTAAACAAATTTGGCAGAACTAAACCTATCGTTATTTTGTGCACGGTGACGGTGAGTGATACTAACTAGTGATAACGTATTTAGCGTATTAGTCTTGTCAAATTTTATTACATAGTTTGAGTGACTACCGAATTGTTGCAATTGGCAGACTAAACACTTCGTTTTCTGAGTTACTAGTCGCAATTTAATAACTATTCTGTTCATAATATTTACAGGTCGGATTCAGAGTACGATAGTGGCAACAGTGCGAGGGCGACGTCGATCGAAGCCGTCAAGTCAAATTCGAAGGCAGCAAAGGGGGCTGGAAAGCGCAAATCGTCACCAACTGTCAAAAGCGTTGCAAGCGATCGTATAAGGTACGTCCATATGTACCAGTACGTACATGTTCATTACTTATCTATACTAATATCATAAAATATACGAAAGTAGCTCTTTCTGTCTGTCTGTAACAAGGTAAAGCGTAACAACGGTTTGACGTCTAAACCGCTTTACCTATTGATGAAATTGGATGTGGGGTAGACCAGACCATGAGAAAAGACTAAAGCTATGTTGACATCTACACGGGCGAAGCCGCGGGCAAAAGCTGGTTATATTATAATTTACGACTGAAAAATCTAGTGCTGTTAAAATAGTTTTTACGATGAGAAAGTTTTTGTGAAGATAATGTGATAGTTTTCTGAGTAGGTTTCTGTATATTTATTTACTATTTGTAACTTATAATAGGTATTATGTTTTCAGAGCGGACCAAGAGTTCGATTGTGACAGAGTGGTAAGGAGCGAGCCTGGGACGTTCAAAAAGGTCTCCGTCAAACGCAAGTCATCTGCTAGAAGTACCTCAAGCGAATGTCCGAGGTAATTATTACTCATTAGTACTCTTATACCCAGCTGATGTAAGGTGATGATAAGGTACCAATACTACCAATTAAAATACGTATAATCAACAACATTACGCAATAGGTATGTACCAAAATATGAGTGAGCGAGGTTACGTGTTAAATAGTGCTAGTTTTGTTATTTTTGTTAATATAATATTATTATGAGAGATTTATTTATTTTTCTGGCTAAGTAGTTTAGTAATTGCAAATCCAGAAGTCTTGGGTTCGAGTTCCATTAGTATCAAACTTTGTGTGTCGTTCATGACAGTCATCTATTAATCTGTTCACGTAATATTCCTAACTAAAGCAAAACTGATGTTGTCCAGTTCATAACAATATACATAATGATCATTTATTATTTATTTAATGAACATTATAAGTACTAAGGTACAATATTATAATATAGAAAATTTCCCTGTTTTAGAGCTTCAAAGAAAAAGGCTGCGCAAAAGGGATACGACATCTTCCACCTCGACAGTGAAACTCCCACCGTCAACACCGGCAGAGCTTCATCCACATCGGTGCTGTACAATCGGGTGGCTAACGGTCAAACGAGGCGTACACTGTCTACCGAGGGTCCCTTCCACATTGACTTGAAGGTGTACAACTCGGTTGACGTCCAAGAAGGTGGCGACGACCTTTGGAAAAAAAACCTGCTGTGGTTGAAGCTTCGGACTGACGAGGAATCTCCTCACTGGGCTCAACTACAAAAATTTGTTAGACAAGCCAGCGAGTTGTTCGCAGATTCTGAAGCCACTTTCTTTTCTAATAAAATTAATTTTAAATAAGTCCGTACCTACTAAACTTAATATAATTATCTATTTGTATGTAATACATAAAAATATTAAATAAATTTGATTAATCCATTGACCATCATAAATTTCAATTAAAAATTCCATCCTAATCTGTCTGTGTGTTTCACAAATTAATATGCCGTTCTGTGATAGCTGTGGTGTTGACGTAAATGGTAAGAAATGGATAGGACATTTAAGGAGTAAAATACACCGAAAGTCAGATAACGTAATTACTTTAGATCATGGCGTGGAGAAAGTGAACTCTGCTTTTAAAAATCGATTAGCAACATATAGATTACATACTCTTGACACGAACGAACAGACATCTTTACCTGTTTTCTTCAGACACCTTCACAGTAGGGTCAAATCTTTAATTGATCAATCTCTTGCAGCTCACACTTCCCTTAAGGTTAACTTTCATATATACTCAAAGTTTGTACTACTTAAACACGACATACCAGAAGTTAAATCATTTGAAACCAAAAATATTATTATATGTATGAACTATGATTTTACAAAGCTCTTTACAGATGTTGCTAATCAATTACTGAAAAAGATAGACGAATTTGAAGAGCGGGATTCTGGTTGGACTTTCCTTAATAACTGTTACATGGAGGTAAATATAAATAGATATCAACCGCTCCGTGGTTCAAGATTTATTGATTTACCTCTGATCATTAAAAATAAAAAGGCATGTGTAAATATTCGTAACAATGATATATATTGTTTCCTGTGGTCGGTCACGGCAGCTCTTTACCCTGCAAATAGGAACATTCAGAGAGTTTCTTCATATCCAAATTTTTTCAATCTGTTTAACATAGAAGGAATGTCATTTCCAGTAACTTTTACCGATATACAAATGTTTGAAAAAAATAATCCAAGATTACGAATAAATGTATATGGTTTAGAAAATAATAGACAGATCATAGGACCTTTATACAAATCACAGTTTAATAACGATAACAAAAAAACAGTTAATTTACTATTATTAGAAAAGAGCAGATATTCACATTACTGTCTGATCAAAGATTTATCGCGTTTGGTGAGAAAACAAATAACTACAGTCCATCAAATCTAAGAGGTACCGTTTGACGTTTCATATTTTTCAAACCGAAACAACTTTGTTCATACGTACATTATTCAGTTTCGATAACCTTTTTCATAAAACCATGAATTTAGAAAGATTTCATTATTGTATCTAAAAATGTACAATTCTTAATATCTAAATGTAATTGAAAACTTTCAAACAAAGCAAAATAACACATATTTACTGTAACCATAATGGGAAATTATTTTTTTGTGATGAGTGTTTGCTATTTTTTAGATCAAGCATGGAAATTGATTCTCATGTATGTGCCGGTGTAATGACTCAGCTACCGCAAAAAGGTTCAGTGATTGAGTTTAAAAACTACGAAAGGAAACAAAATGTGCCATATGTAATTTACGCAGATTTTGAAGCCATGTTGGTTCCAGTGCAAGGGTGCAACCAGGATCCCTCTGTTGCGAGTACCTCAGTATGTCAGGTACATATACCTATAGCATTCGCTTATTATATAGTTTGTTCGTTTGATGAAAGTAGAAATCGTTTTGTATCTTACCGTGGGGAAGATTGTGTAGATAAATTTGTTGAGAATATTTACAGGGATGTTCAATGGATTAACAACAATCTGTCGAATAGTGTACCAATTATATTTAACAACGACGATTCTGTTAAATTCAATGAAAGCACTCGTTGTCATATTTGTCAAAACTTACTAATCACAGACCGAGTAAGAGACCACTGTCATTTGACAGGTCAATATCGAGGAGCCGCACATAACTACTGTAATTTGATGTATAAACTTCCGAAATTTATACCAATTTTCTTTCATAACCTTTCAGGTTACGATTGCCATCTTTTTATTAAAAAAATAGGAGAAGCTAGCGGTTCACTTAAAATCATAGCTAAAAATAAAGAGTCATACATTTCTTTTACAAAATTTATACAAGTTTCTAGAAATGAATTTGTACAGCTTCGGTTTGTGGACTCCTTTAAATTTTTATCTACTAGTTTAGACAAATTAGTAAAAAGTTTGAAACCAGAACAGTTTATACACTTAAAAAACAATTTCTCTTGTCCAAAACAATTTAAATTACTTACGCGAAAAGGTGTATATCCTTATGATTATATGAGCAACATAAATCGTTATAAGGAGACAGTTCTGCCTGAAAAATGTTATTTTTATAATTCCTTAAATAATCAACATATTTCATTAGCAGATTACCAGCATGCTAAATTAGTATGGTCTGAATTTAAAATAAAAAATCTAGGTGATTATACTGATCTTTACCTCAAAACTGACGTACTTTTGTTGACTGACGTTTTTGAAAACTTTAGAAATACTTCTAAGCGATTTTATCAATTAGATCCAGCTTTTTATGTAACAGCTCCTAGCTTATCATGGGACGCGATGCTTCTCAAAACGGGAATTAAGTTAGAACTTATTGATGATTTAGCAATAATAAGGTTAATACAAGAGGGTATAAGAGGAGGTCTTTGTATGAGTTCCCATCGTTATGTAAAAAGTAATAATAAATATATGGAAAATTATGACCCTCAACAAGATGATATATTTATTGTATACTTAGATTGCAATAATTTATATGGGTATGCTATGTGCCAACCTTTACCTTTATCAAACTTCAGGTTTCTTGATAAAAATGAGATAGAAAATCTAAATATCATGAATATAAAAGATGATGCAGATTATGGGTTCATATTAGAGGTAGATTTACTTTATCCTAAATATTTACACCGTTTGCATAATGACTTGCCATTTTGTCCTGAGAAATGTGTGCCTCCTGGAGGAAAAATTTCTAAACTTGTCACAACTTTATATGATAAATATAAATACGTAATACATTACGTACATTTGAAAAATTGTATTAAGCATGGATTAATATTAAACAAAGTGCATCGCGTTATAACTTTTAGGCAAAAAGCATTTTTAAAACAATATATAGACCTCAATACCGAGCTTAGACAAAAAGCAGTGACCGAATTTGAACAAGACTTTTTTAAATTGCTTAATAACAGTATATTCGGTAAAACGCTAGAAAATAATGAAAATCGTGTAAAAGTTCATTTAGTAAATCAGTGGAGTGATAGCGAAAATAAAACAAAAAAGAGATTAAGTGCAGATACCTTGGTTGCCAGACCTAACTTCCATAGTGTTTCTATATTTTCTGAGAATTTGGTTGCGATTCAAATGAAACCTGAAAAAATTGTTATGGATAAACCCCTATATATAGGTTTCTCTGTATTAGAACTATCAAAAAAACATATGTACGATTTTCACTATTCTATTATGCGCCCACATTACAGAGAACTTATCAAGTTATGCTATACGGACACAGACAGTTTTATTTATAAAATTGAAACTAACGACTTTTACAATGATATGAAAAACTACTTTATTAGTTATTTTGATACTAGTAATTATAGTACAAGTAATCCGTTTAGTTTACCGATTTTGAATAAAAAAGTGCCAGGTCTATTCAAAGATGAAATGGGTGGTAAAATAATCAGGGAATTCATTGGTCTACGTCCCAAATTATATTGTATTCAATCTGAGCAATGTACTTTAAAAAAAGCTAAAGGTGTTAAGAAATGCGTAGTGAGAGACTTAGTAAAAGCAGATTATAAAAAAACGTTAACCAATAATGAAATAACTCGTAAACAAAATTTATTATTTAAATCATTGAAACACGAGTTAGTAACCCGTAGTGTCAACAAAGTTGTATTATCATCCAATGATGATAAGCGGTATATATTAAAGGACAACATTCACACTGTTTCTTGGGGTAATTGCTCAATTTTAGGCTGAATTTTAGGACGTTTAATTGAAATTTATGATGGGTTTTATTTTTTCATAAGTATGACATTGTGATGTTTAAAAATGTATTTAAGTACTTTAAGTTTTTATCTTATAAGAATGTACCTACCTACCTATGTCTTTTACTCTTATTTATAAATAAATACCTACATGATGTAATCATATTTTCGTTTTATTATACTTCATTCTCAACTAGTGACATAATAGAAAACTTTTGCGACACACATAGGTAAGTAAAGGGTAAACTGTACCTGAATCAGGTTTGTTCAAATTTTCATGTCTCAACCTGTTCTTAGTACCCATATCTATATAATAATCATTGCAGTAGCGAGGTAACACGTCATAGAAATCTTTTTGCTTTGCTATGCACAATACGTGTTTTTACATGATAGGATTTTCATGTTTCAACTTGTACGTCGTAAGTATTTTGTTGTTTAAAGAAATATGTATTAGAAATAGTATCAATTTTCAGAAACTGTGGCTATATAATCCCGTTGTTAATTTTATAAGTTCATTGTTTCATTCTGAATTTATCACTAACGACGTGGACGTAAATTATACGTGCAACTTTAAATTTATCTATTAGTTTACAAATCGACAAACAACATGGTAAGATATTTGATTTGAAAAACTATTATAATATTGTGTTTATAGAAAAGGTAACACGTCACGTAACGTAAATAACATACTAACGTTTTTTTATTTTCAGAACACAAATGAGAATATATTCGCGATAGAAGACACTGAAGAAAGAAACGGTTTGCCAAATGGATTGTATTCACCAGAATCGCTTCCAAATGCGCAAGATCCATATGCATTTGACGAAGAAACTGAACGATTATGGATCGCAGCTCAAAGTACACACCGTGAAACACCTAAAAAAAACGCCGAGAGAAAAAAATCCACGCGCAAGTCAGAATCAAAAATAGTGAGTAAAATATTAAAGAAACATAGACAACCTTCATACGTTATAAACTGTGAACCAACAAAAGGACGGCGTTTGATCAAAATTGAGATTAAGGACCTGAGCGGATCAAGTGAGAATGAAGAGGAGATAATAAAGGCACAATATATTGTCAAAGATCCAGTTGACGAAATTTCTGATCAAACCGAAAATTTAATACATAATATATCAAAAAAAATATGCGGCTATTCTTTCCCTAACATTTATTAATAGTTCTTGTTTTAAAATATTCCTAACTAGATTAATTTTATGTAAATAGTGGTGTAGTGTAAGTTTGTAAATAAATGTGATCGTCATTTGTATTGAAATTAATATTTCATAAATAATTTATATTTTAATATTATTTGGTGTAAAAATGATAATATATAGGTATTATGCATTAAAAGTGATAATAAGAAATAAAAATCAATGAAGATTTAAAGTTTGTTTTATTGAAATATTTATCAGTAAAATGTACCTACATTTTACTGATGTATATTTATACAATTTTTTATACAAATAATATTTGCTGATGTCATATTTATATTTAATTAAATTTTTATTGTGTGTACTGTGAAAATAATGTGTTAAAAATTATAGATAGGTATTTAAAATGTGGGTTAAAAAATAAAAACCATTTACTTTAAAAAATTGTTTTATTTATTAAATCTGTGTACAGGAAGACAAATTACCTTTCTTGCTCTATTAAATAGTTCTTTAAACATAAAACATTTTTAAGTGCACATTGTTTAGTATGATTAATACAATTAAAACTTGTCTCATTATTTGAATATTTGTGATGCAACAGTGATAAATTTAGGCACTTGTCTTCACCAAGATCTACGCAAATACAATTCATACAAAGATCTTGAATCCACTTAACTTTTTCTAAGCCCTTCACAATAATTTCTTTATTTTCTAGATAAGGAACAATTATGCGTCGAAATTCTCTATAGTCGATATAACCTTCATTCCAGTAAATCCCTCTGTTTCTCTCTAACCACGTAACTTGTTTTTTTTCATTCGTAGTTAAGTATTTAAATAAATATGGGGGCTTTATTAAGAACGTTTGGGTATAAACACGAGTGGCTAGAGCTAATTCCTTGATTATAAAGTTATTATAAGTGTCTTTAAACCCCTGGACATCCACTATAATTGTATTCGGGTTCATGATAATTTTCTCACAGTGCTGCTTAATGGTTTATACTCAATTATACAGTCGTTCAATATAAGACAATATGCCGAAGTTTGATCCGGGATATCAATATCACTTTCAATTTCCACTCTTACGTCCACAACAGGACCTGACTTAAGATTATCTGGCTGTCTAGAACAGTCTATGACGAATAACGGAGCAACGTTTTTAAATTGTTCCTCACTTTTTTTTTTTTTTTTTTTTTTTTTTATTTATTTCCATATTATTACATTAGTTTAGATAGAAGCACCCATAAAACCCGCATAGGTTTATCTTGGGTGTGAGTGTACATTACATTTAATTTATATAATCAACAAAAAATACAATTATAAATACCTACATATCAAACAAAAATATAAATAAGTTTCGCCGGTGACGAGGAATAGAAGTGCAGAGTAGGTAGGTGCAGTCTTTTGAGTGTAAACCGGCTGTTGTTTACGGTAGATGCAACGCTGCTATTTGCACCTACTTGCAAGGGGTTCGCTAATAGACGCACTCTGGATACAGGATGATTGGTTTGCAACAATTTACGTATAGTATAGTTTTAATTTTTTTTTTTTTTTTCGTTTTGGTTATTTTATTGGTATGAACCATTTTATATTTTATTTATAGATTAAATATTTTGTCTTGGTTCATGTTCAAATATTATTTACTATTGATGGGTAGGTAGGTATATGTTTTTGACTAGTCGTTTTATGTTGAGTGAATCTATTTTACTCCTGGTTTCTAATGGTATCTCGTTTATTAGTCTAGGTAGTAGGTAGTCCGTAGTTCGCGTGCCGTAGTAGTTGTTGGCTGTTTTGGTAATTAATCTTTTTTTTACAATTTGACGTGTCATGATGGGGTGTTCTATTACATTATTATGGTATTTAAAATAATTTTCTATCGTAAGCATCATTTTTACCTTTGCATTAACAGGTATAATTTTACAATATTCTAATAGTTTTTCATCATCATATGTAAACTGAATTCGAACATTTTTAGGCACAATAGACTTTAACATACGAAGTTGTAGGGAGTATATTTTATGTAAATATGATGGAAATGTGCGGCCGTAACTACTGAGCCCGTATAGTATAATACTCTCTGCTAGGGCTGTATACATATCAAGCAAAGTAGGGAATGGTATTTTATACTTAAGTATGGAGAATTTTGCCAGAATGGCGCGAAGCTTGTCACACACTGTGTCAATATGGGCAGACCAATTAAATCTATCGTCTATTGTTACTCCTAGGTATGTGATTTGAGATACTTTGCCAATATATTCGCAGTTACATTGAATTTTTCTACCATGCAAACAGTCGTGATCATGAGCAGCCAATTGGATATCGACATCACTGTTCTTTTTATTATAGGCTGACGATACATGCAGCATTTTAGTTTTCTGCGCATTCAAGACTAGTCCTACATCGTGAGACCACTTTGTTAGTAACGTGAAGTCCGTTTGCAGTCTATTCATTACAACTACTATATCACGATCGGCTGAGATGAGACATGTGTCATCAGCATACTGATATACGACACAATTTTTTATGATATTGTTCATATCATTTACATAGGCAAGGTAGTGCAGAGGGCCTAGTACGGATCCTTGAGCTGTTCCCTGCAAAGCCTTAACCTGGTCACTCAATTCACCATCTATCTTTACGTGGTAGGATCGATTTTTTAAGTAGTCTACACACCAAGCTAGAAGAGGGCCACGTATGCCACTGCATTCCAGCTTTTCTATTAGTATGTCATGCCTCAACGTGTCGAATGCTTTGCTGTAATCTATAAAGACCATGAGAACATGTTCTTTTTTATCAAGTCTGCTGTTTACATAATCTGTAAAACTAGAGAGTAGCTGCGTTGTACTTTTTTTGGGCTGGAATCCAAACTGGTTTACTGAGATAATTTGGTGCTGTCTGTAAAAGTTATGGATTTCATTACAAATATATTTCTCAACTATTTTATCTATAATAGGTAATATGGTAATGGGCCTGTAGTTACTGTAATCATTATTTACTCCTTTTTTATAGATTGGTCTAACTTAATAAAGGCTCAGCGCGACGCCCATAATAAGACTGTTGAAATTTAGTATATTTTTCATATATTAAAGCAATTCGATTATTCGAGAAACTTGTATTTATATTTTCATATGGGAAGTAGGTGGAGTTAAGGTATACCTTAACGTCACGAATCTCACAATGATCAAATCGAGACATATCAAATGTAGCATTATTTTTTCTATTTGTCTGTAAACCAATAATGACAAATCTTGGTTTCTCTATTTGCGAAGATGTTTTTATTGACCAAGTATGTTTGGTGGTTTTAGGCAACATTGGATATTCATACAAATCCCAATTCCTGAATATCATCTGAAGTGGTCGATCTTTTTCTAACAATTTTAGAATGTTTATTTTTTCTCTATCAGATACTTTAACATGCGGTACACGCCATATTATTTTGTTTATGATAATATCTTCTACAATTTCACCAGGGTTGAGTTTTAGTGCGTTCAGATTGGTATTACTTCGTAATAAGATTAGTTCATGTTTACTGTTTATTACTACTTTCTTAAAATCTTCTGCGAAACCAAGAATGTTGCGAAGTGGTATAGAAGCAGAAAAGCTACCTCCATTAGAACTTCTTATTCCCTCGATATTCCAACCCCAAGCATTAGATGTTTTAGCTTCGCTCTCATTCATTGATATAAATGATTTCATCGTGCTAGTTATACCAGCATTTTTTATTTTATCTATCTCCACTCCATTTATTTCGTACCTTATATCTTGAAACAAGTAAAGTAAACTATTGTTTGTGAAATGAACGTTACTGACTCTCTCTTTCGAATTTTCAGCCTTCTTTACAATAACAGTTCCTTCCAAAAACAAAGTGCTTTCTGATGGTAATATATACAAGTCTTGCTGATTAATGGGTATCCTGATTTCATCGCTTCTATTAAAACTTGTTACGTAAGGCTTGTAAGAGTGAATTTCAATTCCTTCCACAGAGTTGTCATAGGCTGGAGCGGATAAAACATCTAGGATATTCATTTTAACAAACCAATCGCCTTAAGAAATGCTTTATTGTTTTTATTCAACTTTATTCTCCTTTTAGGTCGAGTTCTTACTTGATTGAGAGTTCGAGTAGAACTGCTATTTTGAATTGGAAGAAACATATTATATTTAGTATAGTCAATCATTTTTTCTTTTGAGGTGTAGATACAACTGTACTTCTTCACCTCGCAAATTTATTAAGTTATTATTTATATCCAAAAGTCTGATCTGTATGCAGCTGATGTTGGTTTGGTTGATTGGAAAGTAAATTGCGTTTTTTGGTATTTCTATAATTCTGTATCCAGGTGGGACATTAAGTGCGAATTCATGTAGAATGTGACTGGATTGTCCGTTTATATAGGAACCGCTAATTATATCACATTCAACTCTTATCACGGTTGTAGGCAAAATGTTGACTGGAAACTCTGATACATGATATTTATTGGCTTCCAAGACTTGTCTTTTAAACCCCAACAAACCTCCGAACGTACAATCTTTAGTAAAATCTATAGTTGATGTACAAAATAACATGGTTTTTAAGGTGTTGTTATTGCAATGGAGCTTTATGGATGCATCCTTTACTTCAGATTTTAAATAATCACTGATATCTTGCAACTCATAAGTACCTTCAGGTATTTCAATAACATTATTTGAACCATAGTATAACTTATTATTTGTTTTATCAATATTTGGAATAGAATTATATGTGGATAAATGTAATAATGCACATTCATACTCTCCGATTAATTGTAACGTATTTGGATAGAAGGTAGTTAATACCGATGAGTTTCCAGTTATAGACAAGGTGAGTGTCATCTTGCAAATGATAAAAATTAAAGAACAGTATTTATATATATATTTAGTATTTATTCCAAAAAGATTGTAGATATTCTAAACCCAAATGTCCACAAATTATTGTATCAAATTTTTGATATCTTGTATAGTTATAATTAATATTGCAGTTCCTAAAATATCGTATCAATTCGATTGGTGGTCTTAAATCACCAAAACTATCAAAATATTCACAATAATTATTTACCTTGACATAAGCTACCCAATGCGTTCCATCGTTTTCTGAATTATCTAAGTTAACTATACCACATTCAATTCGTTTAGGGATTTTTGGTAACTGATCCTTCATGTAAACTCCTCGAAAATAAGGAATACCATATGCATAATTTTGAATATCGATATTAGTTAAGGCACGATTAGGTAGCTTATTACTTAGTTTTTTGACGATTTTATAAACAATCCTTTGCCTTTTTTGTGTGGTTTAATGTATAAACCGTTACCTAATGCAATAGCTTCCATAGTCTTATTATGACGTTCAGATTCTTGTAATTTTTTTTGACCTTCTTTATAATCATTCACTGTTTTTGCAATACCCGCTGCGCCACCAGCCAAAGCTCCTAAAGCTGATAAACCGGCAAAAATCGGGATTAAAGGCAGAATGCCTCCTGTTTTTGGTAAAGGTATGACTCGTGGTACTCGAAGTTTTGGAACGCACGGAACAATTTTTTTAGCAGCCATATAAGCTGCATGTATTAAAGATTTACCATCTTTGGGTACGCGTTTCTTGATTTTTCTTTTAATTTTTGTAACCAAATTATGAAATGGCTTAACACCAGCACCAGATTTGAGTTTCGCTTTCATAACTTTACTCACTACCCACGAACTAAGCTTTTCTCCTTTACTAGCATCTTTTGCTTTCATTCTTTGTTTGGCCATATTTAAAAGTTGTAAATCGGCATTGTGACGATTAGACAAGTCTGTATAGTTTTCGTATGCAATGTCGTGATACATACATGCTTCGTCTAGCTTATTTACACCTTTATCACCACGCAGTAAACGTTTTGAAAGTTTTGTTCCAGGTCCGCAATAATTATAGCCGGGTAAGTGGAGTTCAAATGGCAAATGATTAATAACACTATTGAGTAGTCCACCACCTTGCATAGCTCATAGTATAATGAACAAAATATTATAATTAATAACTGTTATGTATATAATTTATTCCACTATTGCAGTCTTATCAATCCAACTATTCTCTTTATTACTTAAGCCCAACCATTTTACGAACAGTTTATTTCCTTTCCTTCGTAAAACTTTTTCTATCAAATAGACACCTGGACAAGATGATTTTTGAAGTTCGTGTTTGTAAAAGGTTCCTGATATAACTTGTTTGTGTTGATCTTCGATGTGATATGTTTCTGGTACAGTGTTATTGATACTTTTTATATTAAATAGTTCCGTTGACCAATTAGGTGTATAACCTTTCTCAAATAGTTGTTTGTATTTACTAATTCTAACTCTATCACCAATCATAAACTTGGGCTTATGTTTATAGGATACCGTTTTTATTGAGTTCTTAATATTATTTTTAACATCTGCTTCATTCAATTTATTGACATCAACGGGTGCTAATTTAATAGTGCTATGTTTTGTGTTGTTATATGTCTTTACAACACTCTCCAAACCAAAATCTATCCATTTATAGTGCCCGCTGAGACTAAAGTACTTATACAATTTATTTTTAATAGTTCTGATAACACGTTCTACAATTGAAGCCTTTTTCGTTGAAAAAGTTGAGTAGTGATTAATATTATAGTTCTTTATAAGCTTTTGAAATGCTGAATTATAGAACTCGGTACCCAAATCAGTTTGGAGATGAGCTGGTATCCGATGGTTAGTCGATATCAATTTCTCGAATGCGTTAGAAACATCATGCTTATTTTTAGTTTTTAGTGGTTCTATCCAAACGTACTTTGAGAAGCAATCAATAACTATTAAAATATAGTTATAACCTTTATTAAATCTTTTCAAGTTTTGCATGTCGATTAAATCAGCTTGCCACAAATCATCAATACCTTTTAAAATTACAGATCGACGAGGATAATTTTTTCGTGCAGCTTTATGTATTTCGTTAACAATTTGTTGTTTTGTCATTTTGAGGAACTTTCAAGCTTATGCTTTTGATCTAATACAAATTTAACTGCGTTTTCAACTATCTCATCAACTGCTTTCCGACTATAAAATTTGTTTTCCAAGTGAACCACTGCCTCAGATACTATTGTTTTTAAAGCTTTCTCCAGCTGGATCTGAACATCGTTTAACATAGTATTTTGCAGTTTTTGTAAGTCGGTTATTAGTTTAGTTCTCAATTCATCTACATATGCTTTGTTTACTGCATCATCTGCATCTTCAGGAGGTTTGACCCCTGTTAGCTTCGATGTCTTCAAATCGTAATCACCATTTTCAGATTTGAGCAATGCATTATCATAAAATTCCAGCAATTCTGATATACGTAATCGCTTATGAATATAATGACCAAATTTGTCTAAATTCATATTTAAGATGTATTGTGTTGAACGGTGTACAATAAAATGATAGACATTTCTTATTAGTAAGTCTATTTAATGATTTTGCTTTCACGTAGTTCTTCAACGATAGATATTATTTCATTATCTAGTCCTGTGTTGCCAGCATCTCGAGAAGCAATTAATAACTTTAATCTATCAACCAATTCATTTGGATCATCCCAATATACAAAATCTGTGTTTTTTTTCCACATTTTTGTTAAAGGTAATCCTTTTCCTACTTTTGGTTCACAGTTTGGACTTTTACTTTGTTGATCGAAAAGAGGTTTAATAACTTGCATATATTTTTGTCCTTTATTACTTTTAATTGGTTTTCTTGAATCAAAATCTCTACGATGTGCATTTGTTACAAGTACCATCGACTTATAATTTTGCATGTCATAATCTGTAACAAAGCTCAGATCAACGTCTTTTTTTAAGAGCAACTGTCGCAAGCCAGGTGTGCATTTGTATTTGTGTCCGGCTACAGTAATAACGTCATCACCAATCGTTATACTAGAGAAACCTAACATTAACTTTCCACGTTCATTTCTTACACCAAATGGTACATCCGCTAATATTTCTGAAGATAATGACCAACATGATACATCATGATCTGGATTAGTATCGACTATTGACTCAAATGAAGAGTCAATATCGGCTTCTGATTCATCATTGGTATCATTTGTTTCTTCTATATGTTGATCATTCTGTAAGTCGTGGTTGGAAATTTGATCATGAAATTCTCCTTTTTCTTCATTTTTTGTTAGAACTGGTTGATTATTGGTGTTGGCTATTAAATTAAGAGATTCTGTAACAGGCTTGAAAACTGTATCAAGCACTTGTCTGTTATTTTCTTCAAAATCCTTCATGTTACGTATTTTTTTTCTTACAGCTTGTGTTGCATCTACAATTTGTTTTTTCAATGATTTTTCCATTATGTAAAATAGATGGTAATCCAATAAGAGTCGATTAAAGAATGACGAGAAACTAAAAGCAGTCTATTTAAATATTCAAATTTTATCTAATTCTACAAAAGTGTCAAACATTTTTCTATAACACCCGTTGTTTTTAGGACAGTCTTTATTAATCACAACATAGTCATAAGGCTCTTTCCATATTTGAGAACACATGTTACGAAATTCCAACCACGTCATGTCAGTGTTAACATGTTCTTCATAAACATGTTTCAAATTAATTTCGTCTTGCTTAAAAAGCACAATTAAGTTAGCGTTATCTCTTATTAGTGGTTTAGGTATTTTGCTATAAGTTTGATTTAAATAAAAACTGTCAATCAATTTATGTCTTCCCATGGCAAAATAATCACGCATATTACTTCGTAAAAAAAAACCCACAACTATTTGAAAAAGCCTGTGAGACTAAAAAGTTTATATCTAGAGACCCAAGTAAACTCTTGATACCCATGATGTCGACTAGTTTATATAAAAAGAATAGTTTCTGTATGTGTGTCCAAGTTTTTAATAAAATACCAAAAGATATAAGAGAGTTACCAGTTTCACGCTTTACACAATCCTTAAAAAAATGACTAATAGATAGATGTTTTTACACAATGAAAGAGTTTATGACATATAAAAATTAAATATAATAAATTAATGCCTGAGTAACAAGTAAAACTAGATAGTAGTAGGGTATAATAAGAAGTAGTCATGGGTATAATAATTATATTGTTGACATTACTGTGTTACTTTGTAGTTACCAAATTCTATGGGATAAGCTCAATCGGTAATGTAGTTGTGATAATAGATAAGTATACCTAATATTAATTATACCTATTGTATTGTGATAATATGAATATTAGTAGATAATTTATAATGTTACAACTTATTCCATAATTTAATATAATTTTATAATAAATGTAATGTAAGTGCAATGATTGATGACTGTGATGTTTAGTATTATAATATAATAATTGTTCGATTTGTGAAGACTGAAAAATTTGCATGCTGTAGATTGCGGCTAGACATGCTGTACTCATACATATTGTAAGACCTATGTGACCATGTTTAAAGGCAAATAAATTATTCTTATTCTTATTCTTATTCTTTGATTTTCACATGCTACATCGTCAAAAATAATTACTGAATTAGGTTTTGCATCTGAAACTTTCATAACGTCATCATTTGCCTGATATTTCTGAAAACTGACTCCTGGTACTCCTCGTAAAACCTTTTCTAAAAAAATGTACTTTGGTTGATATAGAGTTTTAGAATATACATAAACATTTTGAAATGTCAATCCATTTTCGTGCAAAAGGAGACCAATTAACAAATTGGTTTTTCCACAATTTGATGGTCCGCAAATGATGCAACGTACTGTATTCGGCAATAATTCTCCATGGCGTAACTTGATTTTGGGTAAATCATTACAGATTATACTAATCTGTAACGATTGTGCTTGTTTAATGAATTTCATGTTTGATGCAAAGCTGACGGACTGATTATGAACAGATGTAATTATGACATTATGTATTTACAACCGATGGAACGGTAGTGTATTGAAAGTGTATTGAACAGCATTAAAATGTCGAACGTTGGCTTAGGTAAATGATTTTACGAATACTGATTTATAACTCTCAATCGCACATGTAAGATTGAGAGTTCTAACTCACTTCGTTCGTAAATATTACAATATTAGTGAGTTAGAACTCTCAATCGTACATGTGCTATTGAGAGTTCTAGATCAGTAATATTGAGAGTTCAACGAACGAAGTGAGTACTGATGATTACGAATACTGATTTATAACTCTCAATCGCACATGTACGATTGAGAGTTCTAACTCACTTCGTTCGTAAATATTACAATATTAGTGAGTTAGAACTCTCAATCGTACATGTGCTATTGAGAGTTCTAGATCAGTAATATTGAGAGTTCAACGAACGAAGTGAGTTAGAACTCTCAATATTACTCTACTGCCATCTTGGCTCAGATATGTGCCTAAGCAGATGGTGGACACACTGCGG
This sequence comes from Eilema griseolum, assembly GCA_963662185.1. Classification (NCBI taxonomy): domain Eukaryota; kingdom Metazoa; phylum Arthropoda; class Insecta; order Lepidoptera; family Erebidae; genus Eilema; species Eilema griseolum. Next base: position 10,023,517 of record OY759254.1, on the reverse strand, counting down.
ACGCCATCTTGGCTCAGATATGTGCCTAAGCAGATGGTGGACACACTGCGGACGCCATCTTGGCTCAGATATGTGCCTAAGCAGATGGTGGACACACTGCGGACGCCATCTTGGCTCAGATATGTGCCTAAGCAGATGGTGGACACACTGCGGACGCCATCTTGGCTCAGATATGTGCCTAAGCAGATGGTGGACACCCTGCGAACGCCATCTTGGCTCAGATATGTGCCTAAGCAGATGGTGGACACACTGCGGACGCCATCTTGGCTCAGATATGTGCCTAAGCAGATGGTGGACACACTGCGGACGCCATCTTGGCTCAGATATGTGCCTAAGTAGATGGTGGACACACTGCGGACGCCATCTTGGCTCAGATATGTGCCTAAGCAGATGGTGGACACACTGCGGACGCCATCTTTGCTCAGATATGTGTCTAAGCAGATGGTGGACACCCTGCGAACGCCATCTTGGCTTAGATATGTGCCTAAGCAAATGGTGGACGCACTGCGGACGCCATCTTGGCTCAGATATGTGCCTAAGCAGATGGTGGACACCCTGCGGACGCCATCTTGGCTCAGATATGTGCCTAAGCAGATGGTGGACACACTGCGGACGCCATCTTGGCTCAGATATGTGCCTAAGCAGATGTTGGACACACTGCGGACGCCATCTTGGCTCAGATATGTGCCTAAGCAGATGGTGGACACCCTGCGGACGCCATCTTGGCTCAGATATGTGCCTAAGCAGATGGTGGACACACTGCGGACGCCATCTTGGCTCAGATATGTGCCTAAGCAGATGGTGGACACACTGCGAACGCCATCTTGGCTCAGATATGTGCCTAAGCAGATGGTGGACACCCTGCGGACGCCATCTTGGCTCAGATATGTGCCTAAGCAGATGGTGGACACACTGCGAACGCCATCTTGGCTCAGATATGTGCCTAAGCAGATGGTGGACACACTGCGGACGCCATCTTGGCTCAGATATGTGCCTAAGCAGATGGTGGACACCCTGCGGACGCCATCTTGGCTCAGATATGTGCCTAAGCAGATGGTGGACACACTGCGGACGCCATCTTGGCTCAGATATGTGCCTAAGCAGATGGTGGACACACTGCGGACGCCATCTTGGCTCAGATATGTGCCTAAGCAGATGGTGGACATACTGCGGACGCCATCTTGGCTCAGATATGTGCCTAAGCAGATGGTGGACACACTGCGGACGCCATCTTGGCTCAGATATGTACCTAAGCAGATGGTGGACACACTGCGGACGCCATCTAGGCTCAGATATGTGCCTAAGCAGATGGTGGACACACTGCGGACGCCATCTTGGCTCAGATATGTGTCTAAGCAGATGGTGGACACCCTGCGAACGCCATCTTGGCTTAGATATGTGCCTAAGCAAATGGTGTACACACTGCGGACGCCATCTTGGCTCAGATATGTGCCTAAGCAGATGGTGGACACCCTGCGGACGCCATCTTGGCTCAGATATGTGCCTAAGCAGATGGTGGACACACTGCGGACGCCATCTTGGCTCAGATATGTGCCTAAGCAGATGGTGGACACCCTGCGGACGCCATCTTGGCTCAGATATGTGTCTAAGCAGATGGTGGACACCCTGTGAACGCCATCTTGGCTTAGATATGTGCCTAAGCAAATGGTGGACACACTGCGGACGCCATCTTGGCTCAGATATGTGCCTAAGCAGATGGTGGACATACGGCGGACGCCATCTTGGCTCAGATATGTGCCTAAGCAGATGGTGGAACCACTGCGGACGCCATCTTGGCTCAGATATGTGTCTAAGCAGATGGTGGACACCCTGCGAACGCCATCTTGGCTTAGATATGTGCCTAAGCAAATGGTGGACACACTGCGGACGCCATCTTGGCTCAGATATGTGCCTAAGCAGATGGTGGACACCCTGCGGACGCCATCTTGGCTCAGATATGTGCCTAAGCAGATGTTGGACACACTGCGGACGCCATCTTGGCTCAGATATGTGCCTAAGCAGATGGTGGACACCCTGCGGACGCCATCTTGGCTCAGATATGTGCCTAAGCAGATGGTGGACACACTGCGGACGCCATCTTGGCTCAGATATGTGCCTAAGCAGATGGTGGACACACTGCGAACGCCATCTTGGCTCAGATATGTGCCTAAGCAGATGGTGGACACCCTGCGGACGCCATCTTGGCTCAGATATGTGCCTAAGCAGATGGTGGACACACTGCGAACGCCATCTTGGCTCAGATATGTGCCTAAGCAGATGGTGGACACACTGCGGACGCCATCTTGGCTCAGATATGTGCCTAAGCAGATGGTGGACACCCTGCGGACGCCATCTTGGCTCAGATATGTGCCTAAGCAGATGGTGGACACACTGCGGACGCCATCTTGGCTCAGATATGTGCCTAAGCAGATGGTGGACACACTGCGGACGCCATCTTGGCTCAGATATGTGCCTAAGCAGATGGTGGACATACTGCGGACGCCATCTTGGCTCAGATATGTGCCTAAGCAGATGGTGGACACACTGCGGACGCCATCTTGGCTCAGATATGTACCTAAGCAGATGGTGGACACACTGCGGACGCCATCTAGGCTCAGATATGTGCCTAAGCAGATGGTGGACACACTGCGGACGCCATCTTGGCTCAGATATGTGTCTAAGCAGATGGTGGACACCCTGCGAACGCCATCTTGGCTTAGATATGTGCCTAAGCAAATGGTGTACACACTGCGGACGCCATCTTGGCTCAGATATGTGCCTAAGCAGATGGTGGACACCCTGCGGACGCCATCTTGGCTCAGATATGTGCCTAAGCAGATGGTGGACACACTGCGGACGCCATCTTGGCTCAGATATGTGCCTAAGCAGATGGTGGACACCCTGCGGACGCCATCTTGGCTCAGATATGTGTCTAAGCAGATGGTGGACACCCTGTGAACGCCATCTTGGCTTAGATATGTGCCTAAGCAAATGGTGGACACACTGCGGACGCCATCTTGGCTCAGATATGTGCCTAAGCAGATGGTGGACATACGGCGGACGCCATCTTGGCTCAGATATGTGCCTAAGCAGATGGTGGAACCACTGCGGACGCCATCTTGGCTCAGATATGTGTCTAAGCAGATGGTGGACACCCTGCGAACGCCATCTTGGCTTAGATATGTGCCTAAGCAAATGGTGGACACACTGCGGACGCCATCTTGGCTCAGATATGTGCCTAAGCAGATGGTGGACACCCTGCGGACGCCATCTTGGCTCAGATATGTGCCTAAGCAGATGGTGGACACACTGCGGACGCCATCTTGGCTCAGATATGTGCCTAAGCAGATGGTGGACACCCTGCGGACGCCATCTTGGCTCAGATATGTGCCTAAGCAGATGGTGGACACACTGCGGACGCCATCTTGGCTCAGATATGTGCCTAAGCAGATGGTGGACACACTGCGGACGCCATCTTGGCTCAGATATATTATGTGCCTAAGCGAATGGTGGACACCCTGCGGACGCCATCTTGGCTCAGATATGTGCCTAAGCAGATGGTGGACACACTGCGGACGCCATCTTGGCTCAGCTATGTGCCTAAGCAGATGGTGGACACACTGCGGACGCCATCTAGGCTCAGATATGTGCCTAAGCAGATGGTGGACACACTGCGGACGCCATCTTGGCTCAGATATGTGTCTAAGCAGATGGTGGACACCCTGCGAACGCCATCTTGGCTTAGATATGTGCCTAAGCAAATGGTGGACACACTGCGGACGCCATCTTGGCTCAGATATGTGCCTAAGCAGATGGTGGACACACTGCGGATGCCATCTTGGCTCAGATATGTGCCTAAGCAGACGGTGGACACACTGCGGCCGCCATCTTGGCTCAGATATGTGCCTAAGCAGATGGTGGACACACTGCGGACGCCATCTTGGCTCAGATATGTGCCTAAGCAGATGGTGGACACACTGCGGACGCCATCTTGGCTCAGATATGTGCCTAAGCAGATGGTGGACACCCTGCGGACGCCATCTTGGCTCAGATATGTGCCTAAGCAGATGGTGGACACACTGCGGACGCCATCTTGGCTCAGATATGTGCCTAAGCAGATGGTGGACACCCTGCGGACGCCATCTTGGCTCAGATATGTGCCTAAGCAGATGGTGGACACACTGCGGACGCCATCTTGGCTCAGATATGTGCCTAAGCAGATGGTGGACACACTGCGAACGCCATCTTGGCTCAGATATGTGCCTAAGCAGATGGTGGACACCCTGCGGACGCCATCTTGGCTCAGATATGTGCCTAAGCAGATGGTGGACACACTGCGAACGCCATCTTGGCTCAGATATGTGCCTAAGCAGATGGTGGACACACTGCGGACGCCATCTTGGCTCAGATATGTGCCTAAGCAGATGGTGGACACCCTGCGGACGCCATCTTGGCTCAGATATGTGCCTAAGCAGATGGTGGACACACTGCGGACGCCATCTTGGCTCAGATATGTGCCTAAGCAGATGGTGGACACACTGCGGACGCCATCTTGGCTCAGATATGTGCCTAAGCAGATGGTGGACATACTGCGGACGCCATCTTGGCTCAGATATGTGCCTAAGCAGATGGTGGACACACTGCGGACGCCATCTTGGCTCAGATATGTACCTAAGCAGATGGTGGACACACTGCGGACGCCATCTAGGCTCAGATATGTGCCTAAGCAGATGGTGGACACACTGCGGACGCCATCTTGGCTCAGATATGTGTCTAAGCAGATGGTGGACACCCTGCGAACGCCATCTTGGCTTAGATATGTGCCTAAGCAAATGGTGTACACACTGCGGACGCCATCTTGGCTCAGATATGTGCCTAAGCAGATGGTGGACACCCTGCGGACGCCATCTTGGCTCAGATATGTGCCTAAGCAGATGGTGGACACACTGCGGACGCCATCTTGGCTCAGATATGTGCCTAAGCAGATGGTGGACACCCTGCGGACGCCATCTTGGCTCAGATATGTGTCTAAGCAGATGGTGGACACCCTGTGAACGCCATCTTGGCTTAGATATGTGCCTAAGCAAATGGTGGACACACTGCGGACGCCATCTTGGCTCAGATATGTGCCTAAGCAGATGGTGGACATACGGCGGACGCCATCTTGGCTCAGATATGTGCCTAAGCAGATGGTGGAACCACTGCGGACGCCATCTTGGCTCAGATATGTGTCTAAGCAGATGGTGGACACCCTGCGAACGCCATCTTGGCTCAGATATGTGCCTAAGCAGATGGTGGACACACTGCGGACGCCATCTTGGCTCAGATATGTGCCTAAGCAGATGGTGGACACACTGCGGACGCCATCTTGGCTCAGATATGTGCCTAAGCAGATGGTGGACATACTGCGGACGCCATCTTGGCTCAGATATGTGCCTAAGCAGATGGTGGACACACTGCGGACGCCATCTTGGCTCAGATATGTACCTAAGCAGATGGTGGACACACTGCGGACGCCATCTAGGCTCAGATATGTGCCTAAGCAGATGGTGGACACACTGCGGACGCCATCTTGGCTCAGATATGTGTCTAAGCAGATGGTGGACACCCTGCGAACGCCATCTTGGCTTAGATATGTGCCTAAGCAAATGGTGTACACACTGCGGACGCCATCTTGGCTCAGATATGTGCCTAAGCAGATGGTGGACACCCTGCGGACGCCATCTTGGCTCAGATATGTGCCTAAGCAGATGGTGGACACACTGCGGACGCCATCTTGGCTCAGATATGTGCCTAAGCAGATGGTGGACACCCTGCGGACGCCATCTTGGCTCAGATATGTGTCTAAGCAGATGGTGGACACCCTGTGAACGCCATCTTGGCTTAGATATGTGCCTAAGCAAATGGTGGACACACTGCGGACGCCATCTTGGCTCAGATATGTGCCTAAGCAGATGGTGGACATACGGCGGACGCCATCTTGGCTCAGATATGTGCCTAAGCAGATGGTGGAACCACTGCGGACGCCATCTTGGCTCAGATATGTGTCTAAGCAGATGGTGGACACCCTGCGAACGCCATCTTGGCTTAGATATGTGCCTAAGCAAATGGTGGACACACTGCGGACGCCATCTTGGCTCAGATATGTGCCTAAGCAGATGGTGGACACCCTGCGGACGCCATCTTGGCTCAGATATGTGCCTAAGCAGATGGTGGACACACTGCGGACGCCATCTTGGCTCAGATATGTGCCTAAGCAGATGGTGGACACCCTGCGGACGCCATCTTGGCTCAGATATGTGCCTAAGCAGATGGTGGACACACTGCGGACGCCATCTTGGCTCAGATATGTGCCTAAGCAGATGGTGGACACACTGCGGACGCCATCTTGGCTCAGATATATTATGTGCCTAAGCGAATGGTGGACACCCTGCGGACGCCATCTTGGCTCAGATATGTGCCTAAGCAGATGGTGGACACACTGCGGACGCCATCTTGGCTCAGCTATGTGCCTAAGCAGATGGTGGACACACTGCGGACGCCATCTAGGCTCAGATATGTGCCTAAGCAGATGGTGGACACACTGCGGACGCCATCTTGGCTCAGATATGTGCCTAAGCAGATGGTGGACACCCTGCGGACGCCATCTTGGCTCAGATATGTGCCTAAGCAGATGGTGGACACACTGCGGACGCCATCTTGGCTCAGATATGTGCCTAAGCAGATGGTGGACACACTGCGGACGCCATCTTGGCTCAGATATATTATGTGCCTAAGCGAATGGTGGACACCCTGCGGACGCCATCTTGGCTCAGATATGTGCCTAAGCAGATGGTGGACACACTGCGGACGCCATCTTGGCTCAGCTATGTGCCTAAGCAGATGGTGGACACACTGCGGACGCCATCTAGGCTCAGATATGTGCCTAAGCAGATGGTGGACACACTGCGGACGCCATCTTGGCTCAGATATGTGTCTAAGCAGATGGTGGACACCCTGCGAACGCCATCTTGGCTTAGATATGTGCCTAAGCAAATGGTGGACACACTGCGGACGCCATCTTGGCTCAGATATGTGCCTAAGCAGATGGTGGACACACTGCGGATGCCATCTTGGCTCAGATATGTGCCTAAGCAGACGGTGGACACACTGCGGCCGCCATCTTGGCTCAGATATGTGCCTAAGCAGATGGTGGACACACTGCGGACGCCATCTTGGCTCAGATATGTGCCTAAGCAGATGGTGGACACACTGCGGACGCCATCTTGGCTCAGATATGTGCCTAAGCAGATGGTGGACACCCTGCGGACGCCATCTTGGCTCAGATATGTGCCTAAGCAGATGGTGGACACACTGCGGACGCCATCTTGGCTCAGATATGTGCCTAAGCAGATGGTGGACACCCTGCGGACGCCATCTTGGCTCAGATATGTGCCTAAGCAGATGGTGGACACACTGCGGACGCCATCTTGGCTCAGATATGTGCCTAAGCAGATGGTGGACACACTGCGGACGCCATCTTGGCTCAGATATGTGTCTAAGCAGATGGTGGACACCCTGCGAACGCCATCTTGGCTTAGATATGTGCCTAAGCAAATGGTGGACACACTGCGGACGCCATCTTGGCTCAGATATGTGCCTAAGCAGATGGTGGACACCCTGCGGACGCCATCTTGGCTCAGATATGTGCCTAAGCAGATGGTGGACACACTGCGGACGCCATCTTGGCTCAGATATGTGCCTAAGCAGATGGTGGACACACTGCGGACGCCATCTTGGCTCAGATATGTGCCTAAGCAGATGGTGGACATACTGCGGACGCCATCTTGGCTCAGATATGTGCCTAAGCAGATGGTGGACACACTGCGGACGCCATCTTGGCTCAGATATGTACCTAAGCAGATGGTGGACACACTGCGGACGCCATCTAGGCTCAGATATGTGCCTAAGCAGATGGTGGACACACTGCGGACGCCATCTTGGCTCAGATATGTGTCTAAGCAGATGGTGGACACCCTGCGAACGCCATCTTGGCTTAGATATGTGCCTAAGCAAATGGTGTACACACTGCGGACGCCATCTTGGCTCAGATATGTGCCTAAGCAGATGGTGGACACCCTGCGGACGCCATCTTGGCTCAGATATGTGCCTAAGCAGATGGTGGACACACTGCGGACGCCATCTTGGCTCAGATATGTGCCTAAGCAGATGGTGGACACCCTGCGGACGCCATCTTGGCTCAGATATGTGTCTAAGCAGATGGTGGACACCCTGTGAACGCCATCTTGGCTTAGATATGTGCCTAAGCAAATGGTGGACACACTGCGGACGCCATCTTGGCTCAGATATGTGCCTAAGCAGATGGTGGACATACGGCGGACGCCATCTTGGCTCAGATATGTGCCTAAGCAGATGGTGGAACCACTGCGGACGCCATCTTGGCTCAGATATGTGTCTAAGCAGATGGTGGACACCCTGCGAACGCCATCTTGGCTTAGATATGTGCCTAAGCAAATGGTGGACACACTGCGGACGCCATCTTGGCTCAGATATGTGCCTAAGCAGATGGTGGACACCCTGCGGACGCCATCTTGGCTCAGATATGTGCCTAAGCAGATGGTGGACACACTGCGGACGCCATCTTGGCTCAGATATGTGCCTAAGCAGATGGTGGACACCCTGCGGACGCCATCTTGGCTCAGATATGTGCCTAAGCAGATGGTGGACACACTGCGGACGCCATCTTGGCTCAGATATGTGCCTAAGCAGATGGTGGACACACTGCGGACGCCATCTTGGCTCAGATATATTATGTGCCTAAGCGAATGGTGGACACCCTGCGGACGCCATCTTGGCTCAGATATGTGCCTAAGCAGATGGTGGACACACTGCGGACGCCATCTTGGCTCAGCTATGTGCCTAAGCAGATGGTGGACACACTGCGGACGCCATCTAGGCTCAGATATGTGCCTAAGCAGATGGTGGACACACTGCGGACGCCATCTTGGCTCAGATATGTGTCTAAGCAGATGGTGGACACCCTGCGAACGCCATCTTGGCTTAGATATGTGCCTAAGCAAATGGTGGACACACTGCGGACGCCATCTTGGCTCAGATATGTGCCTAAGCAGATGGTGGACACACTGCGGATGCCATCTTGGCTCAGATATGTGCCTAAGCAGACGGTGGACACACTGCGGCCGCCATCTTGGCTCAGATATGTGCCTAAGCAGATGGTGGACACACTGCGGACGCCATCTTGGCTCAGATATGTGCCTAAGCAGATGGTGGACACACTGCGGACGCCATCTTGGCTCAGATATGTGCCTAAGCAGATGGTGGACACCCTGCGGACGCCATCTTGGCTCAGATATGTGCCTAAGCAGATGGTGGACACACTGCGGACACCATCTTGGATCAGATATGTGCCTAAGCAGATGGTGGACACCCTGCGGACGCCATCTTGGCTCAGATATGTGCCTAAGCAGATGGTGGACACACTGCGGACGCCATCTTGGCTCAGATATGTGCCTAAGCAGATGGTGGACACACTGCGGACGCCATCTTGGCTCAGATATGTGTCTAAGCAGATGGTGGACACCCTGCGAACGCCATCTTGGCTTAGATATGTGCCTAAGCAAATGGTGGACACACTGCGGACGCCATCTTGGCTCAGATATGTGCCTAAGCAGATGGTGGACACCCTGCGGACGCCATCTTGGCTCAGATATGTGCCTAAGCAGATGGTGGACACACTGCGGACGCCATCTTGGCTCAGATATGTGCCTAAGCAGATGGTGGACACCCTGCGGACGCCATCTTGGCTCAGATATGTGCCTAAGCAGACGGTGGACACACTGCGGACGCCATCTTGGCTCAGATATGTGCCTAAGCAGATGGTGGACACACTGCGGACGCCATCTTGGCTCAGATATGTGCCTAAGCAGATGGTGGATACACTGCGCACGCCATCTTGGCTCAGATATGTGCCTAAGCAGATGGTGGACACACTGCGGACGCCATCTTGGCTCAGATTTGTGCCTAAGCAGATGGTGGACACCCTGCGGACGCCATCTTGGCTCAGATATGTGCCTAAGCAGATGGTGGACACACTGCGGACGCCATCTTGGCTCAGATATGTGCCTAAGCAGATGGTGGACACACTGCGGACGCCATCTTGGCTCAGATATATTATGTGCCTAAGCGAATGGTGGACACCCTGCGGACGCCATCTTGGCTCAGATATGTGCCTAAGCAGATGGTGGACACACTGCGGACGCCATCTTGGCTCAGATATGTGCCTAAGCAGATGGTGGACAAACTGCGGACGCCATCTTGGCTCAGATATATTATGTGCCTAAGCAGATGGTGGACACCCTGCGGACGCCATCTTGGCTCAGATATGTGCCTAAGCAGATGGTGGACACACTGCGGACGCCATCTTGGCTCAGATATGTGCCTAAGCAGATGGTGGACACCCTGCGGACGCCATCTTGGCTTAGATATGTGCCTAAGCAAATGGTGGACACACTGCGGACGCCATCTTGGCTCAGATATGTGCCTAAGCAGATGGTGGACACCCTGCGAACGCCATCTTGGCTCAGATATGTGCCTAAGCAGATGGTGGACACACTGCGGACGCCATCTTGGCTCAGATATGTGCCTAAGCAGATGGTGGACACCCTGCGGACGCCATCTTGGCTCAGATATGTGTCTAAGCAGATGGTGGACACCCTGCGAACGCCATCGTGGCTTAGATATGTGCCTAAGCAAATGGTGGACACACTGCGGACGCCATCTTGGCTCAGATATGTGCCTAAGCAGATGGTGGACATACTGCGGACGCCATCTTGGCTCAGATATGTGCCTAAGCAGATGGTGGACACACTGCGGACGCCATCTTGGCTCAGATATGTGTCTAAGCAGATGGTGGACACCCTGCGAACGCCATCTTGGCTTAGATATGTGCCTAAGCAAATGGTGGACACACTGCGGACGCCATCTTGGCTCAGATATGTGCCTAAGCAGATGGTGGACACCCTGCGGACGCCATCTTGGCTCAGATATGTGCCTAAGCAGATGGTGGACACACTGCGGACGCCATCTTGGCTCAGATATGTGCCTAAGCAGATGGTGGACACCCTGCGGACGCCATCTTGGCTCAGATATGTGCCTAAGCAGATGGTGGACACACTGCGGACGCCATCTTGGCTCAGATATGTGCCTAAGCAGATGGTGGACACACTGCGGACGCCATCTTGGCTCAGATATGTGCCTAAGCAGATGGTGGACACACTGCGGACGCCATCTTGGCTCAGATTTGTGCCTAAGCAGATGGTGGACACCCTGCGGACGCCATCTTGGCTCAGATATGTGCCTAAGCAGATGGTGGACACACTGCGGACGCCATCTTGGCTCAGATATGTGCCTAAGCAGATGGTGGACACACTGCGGACGCCATCTTGGCTCAGATATATTATGTGCCTAAGCGAATGGTGGACACCCTGCGGACGCCATCTTGGCTCAGATATGTGCCTAAGCAGATGGTGGACACACTGCGGTCGCCATCTTGGCTCAGATATGTGCCTAAGCAGATGGTGAACACCCTGCGGACGCCATCTTGGCTCAGATATGTGCCTAAGCAGATGGTGGACACACTGCGGACGCCATCTTGGCTCAGATATGTGCCTAAGCAGATGGTGGACACACTGCGGACGCCATCTTGGCTCAGATATGTGCCTAAGCAGATGGTGGACACACTGCGGACGCCATCTTGGCTCAGATATGTGCCTAAGCAGATGGTGGACACACTGCGGACGCCATCTTGGCTCAGATATGTGCCTAAGCAGATGGTGGACACCCTGCGGACGCCATCTTGGCTCAGATATGTGCCTAAGCAGATGGTGGACACACTGCGGACGCCATCTTGGCTCAGATATGTGCCTAAGCAGATGGTGGACACACTGCGGACGCCATCTTGGCTCAGATATGTGCCTAAGCAGATGGTGGACACACTGCGGACGCCATCTTGGCTCAGATATGTGCCTAAGCAGATGGTGGACACACTGCGGACGCCATCTAGGCTCAGATATGTGCCTAAGCAGATGGTGGACACACTGCGGACCCCATCTTTGCTCAGATATGTGTCTAAGCAGATGGTGGATACCCTGCGAACGCCATCTTGGCTTAGATATGTGCCTAAGCAAATGGTGGACACACTGCGGACGCCATCTTGGCTCAGATATGTGCCTAAGCAGATGGTGGACACACTGCGGACGCCATCTTGGCTCAGATATGTGCCTAAGCAGATGGTGGACACCCTGCGGACGCCATCTTGGCTCAGATATGTGCCTAAGCAGATGGTGGACACACTGCGGACGCCATCTTGGCTCAGATATGTGCCTAAGCAGATGTTGGACACACTGCGGACGCCATCTTGGCTCAGATATGTGCCTAAGCAGATGGTGGACACCCTGCGGACGCCATCTTGGCTCAGATATGTGCCTAAGCAGATGGTGGACACACTGCGGACGCCATCTTGGCTCAGATATGTGCCTAAGCAGATGGTGGACACACTGCGAACGCCATCTTGGCTCAGATATGTGCCTAAGCAGATGGTGGACACCCTGCGGACGCCATCTTGGCTCAGATATGTGCCTAAGCAGATGGTGGACACACTGCGAACGCCATCTTGGCTCAGATATGTGCCTAAGCAGATGGTGGACACACTGCGGACGCCATCTTGGCTCAGATATGTGCCTAAGCAGATGGTGGACACCCTGCGGACGCCATCTTGGCTCAGATATGTGCCTAAGCAGATGGTGGACACACTGCGGACGCCATCTTGGCTCAGATATGTGCCTAAGCAGATGGTGGACACACTGCGGACGCCATCTTGGCTCAGATATGTGCCTAAGCAGATGGTGGACATACTGCGGACGCCATCTTGGCTCAGATATGTGCCTAAGCAGATGGTGGACACACTGCGGACGCCATCTTGGCTCAGATATGTACCTAAGCAGATGGTGGACACACTGCGGACGCCATCTAGGCTCAGATATGTGCCTAAGCAGATGGTGGACACACTGCGGACGCCATCTTGGCTCAGATATGTGTCTAAGCAGATGGTGGACACCCTGCGAACGCCATCTTGGCTCAGATATATTATGTGCCTAAGCAGATGGTGGACACACTGCGGACGCCATCTTGGCTCAGATATGTGCCTAAGCAGATGGTGGACACACTGCGGACGCCATCTTGGCTCAGATATGTGCCTAAGCAGATGGTGGACACACTGCGGACGCCATCTTGGCTCAGATATGTGCCTAAGCAGATGGTGGACACACTGCGGACGCCATCTAGGCTCAGATATGTGCCTAAGCAGATGGTGGACACACTGCGGACCCCATCTTTGCTCAGATATGTGTCTAAGCAGATGGTGGATACCCTGCGAACGCCATCTTGGCTTAGATATGTGCCTAAGCAAATGGTGGACACACTGCGGACGCCATCTTGGCTCAGATATGTGCCTAAGCAGATGGTGGACACACTGCGGACGCCATCTTGGCTCAGATATGTGCCTAAGCAGATGGTGGACACCCTGCGGACGCCATCTTGGCTCAGATATGTGCCTAAGCAGATGGTGGACACACTGCGGACGCCATCTTGGCTCAGATATGTGCCTAAGCAGATGTTGGACACACTGCGGACGCCATCTTGGCTCAGATATGTGCCTAAGCAGATGGTGGACACCCTGCGGACGCCATCTTGGCTCAGATATGTGCCTAAGCAGATGGTGGACACACTGCGGACGCCATCTTGGCTCAGATATGTGCCTAAGCAGATGGTGGACACACTGCGAACGCCATCTTGGCTCAGATATGTGCCTAAGCAGATGGTGGACACACTGCGGACGCCATCTTGGCTCAGATATGTACCTAAGCAGATGGTGGACACACTGCGGACGCCATCTAGGCTCAGATATGTGCCTAAGCAGATGGTGGACACACTGCGGACGCCATCTTGGCTCAGATATGTGTCTAAGCAGATGGTGGACACCCTGCGAACGCCATCTTGGCTTAGATATGTGCCTAAGCAAATGGTGGACACACTGCGGACGCCATCTTGGCTCAGATATGTGCCTAAGCAGATGGTGGACACCCTGCGAACGCCATCTTGGCTCAGATATGTGCCTAAGCAGATGGTGGACACACTGCGGACGCCATCTTGGCTCAGATATGTGCCTAAGCAGATGGTGGACACCCTGCGGACGCCATCTTGGCTCAGATATGTGTCTAAGCAGATGGTGGACACCCTGCGAACGCCATCGTGGCTTAGATATGTGCCTAAGCAAATGGTGGACACACTGCGGACGCCATCTTGGCTCAGATATGTGCCTAAGCAGATGGTGGACATACTGCGGACGCCATCTTGGCTCAGATATGTGCCTAAGCAGATGGTGGACACACTGCGGACGCCATCTTGGCTCAGATATGTGTCTAAGCAGATGGTGGACACCCTGCGAACGCCATCTTGGCTTAGATATGTGCCTAAGTAAATGGTGGACACACTGCGGACGCCATCTTGGCTCAGATATGTGCCTAAGCAGATGGTGGACACCCTGCGGACGCCATCTTGGCTCAGATATGTGCCTAAGCAGATGGTGGACACACTGCGGACGCCATCTTGGCTCAGATATGTGCCTAAGCAGATGGTGGACACCCTGCGGACGCCATCTTGGCTCAGATATGTGCCTAAGCAGATGGTGGACACACTGCGGACGCCATCTTGGCTCAGATATGTGCCTAAGCAGATGGTGGACACACTGCGGACGCCATCTTGGCTCAGATATGTGCCTAAGCAGATGGTGGACACACTGCGGACGCCATCTTGGCTCAGATTTGTGCCTAAGCAGATGGTGGACACCCTGCGGACGCCATCTTGGCTCAGATATGTGCCTAAGCAGATGGTGGACACACTGCGGACGCCATCTTGGCTCAGATATGTGCCTAAGCAGATGGTGGACACACTGCGGACGCCATCTTGGCTCAGATATATTATGTGCCTAAGCGAATGGTGGACACCCTGCGGACGCCATCTTGGCTCAGATATGTGCCTAAGCAGATGGTGGACACACTGCGGACGCCATCTTGGCTCAGATATGTGCCTAAGCAGATGGTGGACACACTGCGGACGCCATCTAGGCTCAGATATGTGCCTAAGCAGATGGTGGACACACTGCGGACGCCATCTTGGCTCAGATATGTGTCTAAGCAGATGGTGGACACCCTGCGAACGCCATCTTGGCTTAGATATGTGCCTAAGCAAATGGTGGACACACTGCGGACGCCATCTTGGCTCAGATATGTGCCTAAGCAGATGGTGGACACACTGCGGATGCCATCTTGGCTCAGATATGTGCCTAAGCAGATGGTGGACACACTGCGGACGCCATCTTGGCTCAGATATGTGCCTAAGCAGATGGTGGACACACTGCGGCCGCCATCTTGGCTCAGATATGTGCCTAAGCAGATGGTGGACACACTGCGGACGCCATCTTGGCTCAGATATGTGCCTAAGCAGATGGTGGACACACTGCTTACGCCATCTTGGCTCAGATATGTGCCTAAGCAGATGGTGGACACCCTGCGGACGCCATCTTGGCTCAGATATGTGCCTAAGCAGATGGTGGACACACTGCGGACGCCATCTTGGCTCAGATATGTGCCTAAGCAGATGGTGGACACCCTGCGGACGCCATCTTGGCTCAGATATGTGCCTAAGCAGATGGTGGACACACTGCGGACGCCATCTTGGCTCAGATATGTGCCTAAGCAGATGGTGGACACACTGCGGACGCCATCTTGGCTCAGATATGTGCCTAAGCAGATGGTGGACACACTGCGGACGCCATCTTGGCTCAGATATGTGCCTAAGCAGATGGTGGACACACTGCGGACGCCATCTTGGCTCAGATATCACACTGCGGACGCCATCTTGGCTCAGATATGTGCCTAAGCAGATGGTGGACACACTGCTGACGCCATCTTGGCTCAGATATGTGCCTAAGCAGATGGTGGACACACTGCGGACGCCATCTTGGCTCAGATATGTGCCTAAGCAGATGGTGGACACACTGCGGACGCCATCTAGGCTCAGATATGTGCCTAAGCAGATGGTGGACACACTGCGGACGCCATCTTGGCTCAGATATTTGTCTAAGCAGATGGTGGACACCCTGCGAACGCCATCTTGGCTTAGATATGTGCCTAAGCAGATGGTGGACACCCTGCGGACGCCATCTTGGCCCAGATATGTGCCTAAGCAGATGGTGGACACACTGCGGACGCCATCTTGGCTCAGATATGTGCCTAAGCAGATGGTGGACACCCTGCGGACGCCATCTTGGCTCAGATATGTGTCTAAGCAGATGGTGGACACCCTGCGAACGCCATCTTGGCTTAGATATGTGCCTAAGCAAATGGTGGACACACTGCGGACGCCATCTTGGCTCAGATATGTGCCTAAGCAGATGGTGGACATACTGCGGACGCCATCTTGGCTCAGATATGTGCCTAAGCAGATGGTGGACACACTGCGGACGCCATCTTGGCTCAGATAAGGTCAGTTATGTCTGTCAATGGTCAGGTCATTAAGTTCAGATCCAGGAGGCGTTCTTCATATGACATATTTTTCAGGCCAGTGACCATTTTGGTTGCTCTCCTTTGTACCC